>JARBWK010000008.1:127563434-128300934 GCA_030556195.1 Anolis apletophallus | reverse complement strand
ATTCAGAGTGACAGACAACGCTAAAACAATGTACAATATAAAGCCTAAAACATATAAACACTAAATAGAATTATACCATTAAAATGAATTAAAATCATTACATCACCAGTACAGTTGCCCCTCTATATGTATGACTTCTGAATCCATGGATTTTACCATCCATAACACTAAAATACTCTTTCTAGAATCAAAACCTTGATTTTGCTATTTCTATAATGATCACCATTTTATTACAACTTTATACAGTATATAATGAGACTTGAACATCCATAGAGGGTCCTGGAACCAGACCCCAGTGGATACCAAAGGCCCACTGTATTCTAGATCAGGGCTTCTTAAACTTTTCCCACTCACGACTGCTTTCCACCTGATAAATTTTCTCATGACCCTTTGCTGCCTGAGAAAAGTTTATGTGACCCTGGGTATATAGATATATAACATAACTATATACCTATGATAAATTATATAAATTATAATCAGCATTTGCAATGCTTGTTAAACAGGCTAGTGTTCCCTTTTGTGGAGTACAGATGAAGAATTTTCTGCAGAGTCCACTGTTGTAGCTGACAGATTCCTGTAAATGCCTAGGTGGCATTCAGAAACTTTTTACAATTTTTGAGATCCCAACATTGAGCTAAGGGGACCCCATTTGGGTTTGGGACCCACAGTTTAAGAAACAGTGTCCTAGATGGCTTCTTGATTTTACAAGTGGCTGTTACAATAAACAGTTTTTTTCATCTTTACTGAAATGTGCATGATATTGATAACTGTTCGGATTTCCTTCATTCATCTGGAGCAAGTGTGCTCATTAGGTAGATCGCGATCTACTGGTAGATCGCGAAGGGTGTCCTAGTAGATCGCAGGCGGGGCGGGAGGAAGGCTCAGTCCCGCCCCGCAGGCTCCTGATTCTGCCCAGGTGCTGCCGGCCAGTTAGCGTGAATAAATTCAGGGGCTTATTATACTCACATTTAGTTGAATTAAGTCCTAAAATATATGGCTCTCACTGAAATAAATTTCCAAATATTTTGCTTTTATGGCTCTCTGAGTAGTGGGTAGGTAGATCATTTTGACTTGGTTGTTTTATAAGTAGCTCGCATGCTGAAAAAGTGTGAGCATCCCTGATTTGGAGTGTCTCAATACAGTGTATGTACTCTATGTGCATGCTAAAGTGGGGGCTGTTATATAGTGGATTGTTTAATACCGTACGTGTACATCTATGGATAGTGTATTTTGGAGTTCAAGGCCCGTTATAGGATGATGTTTCTTCTTTTCTTCAGGGTTCGGATACTTTGCTGCAATGGACACCCATAGAGGAGTCTTCAGATCCTGCTCAAATTGTGTACACCAAGAAGGTGGGACCCCTTTCCTAGAGTTACAATCCTCCACCCATATCTCACAAATCAACTTTTCAATACATTTCATCCCAACAATTTGGCAAAAATTATGGATTTCTTTTACTGGCTATTCTTTGTATTTGGCATCCTTAGTATGCTTTTTTATTCTTTGCATACCACTGTGTTGTCATAGATACAGCATTGGCAAAAAGAGTGGACTTCTGTTTTGAATTAGTTCCAAAGAAAATTGCAGCAGGAATGTGAAATAGCTGTTGAGATTACTTCTACATGTGTTCCTAATTTGAACTGTTTCTTGAACTGTGCTTCTCTTAACCAGCTTTGAGTAGTTCTGTAAAAGCTTTTCAGAATCAAGAGTTAAATTTCTTGATTCCTCGATTTTCCACATTAATGTCATTGCTAAATTTATATCTTATACTTTTTGCTATACTTTCCAGTTTTGATGTGATATTTTCCTCATTTAGTTGTCTCTGAGGCACTTTTAGAATAGTAAAAGCATACTGTAGTATTGGAAACTTCTTTATCTGTATTTATTTTTATCCTGCGATTCTTTAGAAAACACCTCAGGCAGGTAACAGTTTACACAAAATATAATCCAATGTAAATGCAGTTTGTTAGTATTAGTTGTTATTTGCCATCAGGTCAGTTTCATCTAACCACCCTTTGAATGAAAAACCTCTAGGGCAGGCCTGGGCAAACTTCGGTCTTCCAGATGTTTTGGACTCCAATTCCTAACAGCCTACTGGCTGTTAGGAATGGTAGGAGTTGGAGTCCAAAACACCTGGAGGGCCGAAGTTTGCCCAGGCCTGCTCCAGGGTCTGGTCACCATCTGCCCTGCTCAGGTATTGCAAACTAGGGCCATGGCTTTCTTTATTGAACCAATCCATTTGTCATATGTTCTTTTTCCCAACTGCCTTCCATTTTATCTAGGGTCATCTCATGATGTGGCTAATGGCTGAGTCGTTTTGCCTTGTTCTTTACTTTAGTTTATTTGGGTTCTCCTCCAGCACCACATTTCAAAGGAGACATTTTTTTTGTCATCTTTCTTCATTGTCCAGCTTTGACAACCCAATACCGAGAATGGAAGTAAATGTATAATATGCTGGATTCCGACATGGGTATTCAGCCATATATTTTACACTTGATGGTCTTATTATTTATTATTTACCACACTTGTATCCCGTCCTTCTCACCCAAAAAGCGACTTAGGGCGGGCTTACAAAGGCAACAGTTTGATGCCACATATAAACATACATTGATAAATAAACAAAGCATTAAAACCAGACCTATTAAAACACAACAGTAAAACATCAATTAAAATAACACAATCCAGGTCATATTCCAGGGACATAGTTTTATAGCTTCCCTTTCATATATAGAAAGCAGATGTGGCATTCACATTTGTTGTGAGTTGGCATTTGCAGCCAAAAGGTATGTGCCTTCAACTTAATTGATCGATCATGGTTTGTTTCCCCACACCTCTTTTTTGGCAAACTGTTGGGGTAACTGCTTTAGAACAACAATATGCTTTGTGTGGGCACAGAGGTTCATAGCCATTCACATTAGTTTTATACAACACTTTGAGCAGACAGACATGAGCTAAAGTGAGTTCTCTCACATTGTTTTTCCTACATAATCCTTTTTGTCAACAAACAGGTAGTAGCGGTCTGGCTGTACCAGTGGCTCTGCATTCCTTGGTCTTATCTTACTGAGAACCTAATTGGTCTTGTGCCCTTATTATTTGAGTGGCCAGAAGTCATATCTAAACCTTCCCCTTATCCTCATACCTTCCAGTGCCTTCTAAAATATACATTAGGATAGATAACCATTGGAATGTTTGTGTATTGGAATCTATGATTGCATGGAAAGGTGGTTTTTCTCTTCTGTAAACTACTGTGACCTATTCATCACCAAATCAATTCATTTTGCACCAATGAGGTTCTCATTATGACTACCCTAACGTGTGTGTGTGTGGTATGCCTTGGTCAGGAGCTGATCCGCAACATTCTTTGCAAAGCTTGTCGGGACTTGTATATCATCTCAGATTGTAACCCTGACTTTTCTCCCTCTCCACAGGAGCCAGTGGGCTGCCAGACTGAAGAAGAACTGTTTGATCCAGGTTATGAACCAGATTGGGCTGTGATCAGTACAGTGGGGACTCGGTCTCGGGTCCAGGAAGAAACAGATGGTAAGTAAAGAAAGATAAAGAGGGTTGTTGCTTAGTTTAGCCAAGAGACATAGGTCTGAGCTTGGAAAAGCCCCTCTATGTGGCTACTCCTTCCATGCTCCCCTCCAGCCAGCATGGCCATCGCTTGAAACATTTCTGAATGCTGTAATGGATTAAGAGACATGGAGTAAGACATATTTATAAAGCTGTACATATAGAGACCAGGTGGTTGTAGGGCAGTGATTCTCAACCTGTGGGTCCCCAGGTGTTTTGGCCTACAACACCCAGAAATCCCAGCCAGCTGTTAGGATTTCTGGGAGTTGAAGGCCAAAACCTACAGGGGACCTACAGGTTGAGAGTCACTGGTGTAGATAATAGGCAACTAACAAGTAATTGTGGGTTATAACTCCCTGAAAGAAAAAAAAATACAGTAAGACTTGTGTAACTACAGAACCCATATTCCGTTTCACAAACCTATGCCCAAAATGTAACAATTAAAAAATGAGACGTTTTAATGATGTTTAATTATTTGATTTATTGTTGTTATTATGTTGTTTTACCTGTTTTTAAATGTTTTATAATGTTTGAGCATTGAATCTTGCTATTGTTAACCGCTTTGAGTCGCGCGAGGGATGAGAAAAGCTGTATAGAAATATAGTAAATAAATAAATCTCTCTAGGAATTTTCTAGATCCTCTGGGAAATTCTATGGTATACTTCCCCTAGAAATTACCACAAAATTGTGTTGGAGGGCTTGGCAGATTCCTAAAAATCTCCAGGTACTTTATGCAACTTTATGGTATGCTTGAACCAGAAATTAATTAAATGGCATTTGGTTGTATCCATGGTTTCAATGTGGTCTGACCAGGAAGATATCTTCCGTAGTACTGGAGGTTTAACTGTACCACTTCTTTCAGTTTTGTGTTTGTGTATGTGCTCTCACATCACCTCTCGAAATGTGGCATCCCATTAATTTCATAGGGTTTTCATTTGAATACTCAAAGATGGTTTTGATAAGATCTTCAGTTCCTCCCTCTGAAATATAGCCTATAACATATTGTTTTTCTTCACAGTCTCTCTCTAAGTACTAACCAGGCCTGATCCTGCTGAGCTCCCTTGATAAGACAGAACCTAGTATCCTTACCCTTTTTTCCCCCTGCCAGCTTCTGTGCCAAAATCCCCAATCCCTCGTGGACAGTGGGCTTTCACTCTCAGCTTGTCTGACCTGAAATCCATCCGCAAGAGTAAGCCAGGTCTGGGCTGGTCCTACCTGATTTTCATCACCAAAGATGGCATCTCCATCCAAGCTCTCCATTTTCATCGTGGGGGCACCAAGGCCCTGCTCAAAGCTCTCTGCAAATATGTTATCCTTGCCACGTGAGTGACCCTGTTATTGTTTCATTTGCCTGAAAGACAAAAGGGCTGGAGTTTGTTTGGTAGGGGAGCTCAAATTTGTTATGGGTGACCCTTATCTTTCTAGTCTTAGACTTTGTGGGTGCTGTTGATTTGTGTTAATGTGATGTTTGGCAAAGCATTAGGAAACATGCTCCACTCGTATCTCCAAAAATATTTTACTCATCCTGTCCTTGTAATGGGAAGAAAAGCAATCTGAAGTTATGGACTAGGTGTGGGAGAGGATAACTTTTGATTTTTTTGGGTGCCTTTAGCTCTAGTTAAGTCCTAAATTAGTCCCAGTTTTTGGGAAACAATGGCAAGAGAGGATAGTTTGAAGGCCATTTTGGTAGTATATTGTAGAAAGCAGATTGCTGGATCGCATGGACATTTGTTGAAATCTAGCAGGGCTCCCATTTAGATGACAGGGTGGCTTTTGTTTCCAGACTAAGTTCATCAAAATTGTGTTGTAGAGTATCTCCTGGATTGTAATAGTTGAGGAAAGGCATGTTAAGATTTTTAAAATTACTTTGGATGGTATTTTATAGTAGAAAAACAGAACATATTGAAAATAAATAAAAAGTTTGTGCCAGAATGTGTAAATTACTCTGCATTTCTTTAAGTGCTTACAGAATCAGTGTCTCAGGATTAACCACAGGTTCACAATAATTGGAGTGTGGTAGCTGAGACTGTTGCATATAAGTTTGTAGTAACCCTCTGTTGATTTGATGATGGTTAGAGGTTAGTGGATGAAGACAAGAGAGAGAGAGAGAGAGAGAGAGAGAGAGAGAGATTGTACATATTGTAAATACTGTGTTAGTATTTGTACTATTGGTACTATCACTGCAACTTAAGAAAGAAAAGCCTTCTGGTCGGAATGAACAGCTTTGTGTCTGTGTGTCTGTTCTGTGACATGAAGAGAAAAGTTTTGCATAGGATGTCTGGCATAGGGAGAATAAAGAGCACTTCTTGTGTGCAATTTCTGCAGTGAATGGGCAACAAAGTGGCAAATGCATTTTAACCTAAACAAGTGTAAAGTCATGCACATCGGGGCAAAGAACCCCAAATACACTTATCAACTGATGGGATCAAAGCTTTCTGAGACAAACCAGGAAAGGGATCTTGGGGTTTTGGTGGACAGCTCAATGAAGATGTCAACCCAGTGCGCTGCAGCAGTGAAAAAAGCAAATTCTATGCTTGGCATGATCAGGAAGGGAATCGAAAATAGGTCGGCAAATGTTGTATTGCCTCTCTACAAATCTATGGTGAGGCCACATCTGGAGTACTGTGTACAATTCTGGTCACCGCACCTCAAGAAGGATATAACGGAACTGGAAAAGGTACAAAGAAGGGCAACAAAAATGATCCAAGGGATGGAGCAGCTCCCTTATGAAATCAGGTTGCAACGCCTTGGTCTTTTCAGCCTTGAAAGACGGCGTTTAAGAGGTGACTTGATCGAAGTGTATAAAATCATGCATGGGATAGAAAAGGTGAATAAGGAAAAAATATTTCCAGTGACTCAGTAGAGTTTTCTAGAAGAAAGCCTGGTTAAGGAAGACTTGTGTGTACTGTAGATGTCATCTGCTGAGCTCCTGACATTGTTTGGCCAGTATATTAGATACAGGTGGAAGATTTGAAACCCCATCCAAGAAAAGATTTCGTTTTACTTGTATAGGCTGTATATCCCAGAGCTAAGAGCACTTGCGGCATAAGAAACTTGTAACTCTCTCGTTGCAGCTCTCCCAAAGATTCCCGTCTCTACCTGGTTTACACACACGACTCGTATGCCCTCTCTCACTCCTTTGATGAGCTCCAGCTCTTTGATGACAGCTCTTCCAACCTGGTGTCAGTGAGTTTTTCTTTAAAAACCCATGTATTTAATTTAGTGGGTTTGGGAGAGAACTTTGGAAAAGTGCCTTTGGGAACTGGAGGTGCTACAGTTGCCCAACCAACTAGCCTGGGCTCAGGTGGCCTCTGGGAATTATAGTCCAAAAAGTAATATTTCCAAGCTTTAGTTTGGAATGTGGACTACCACCGAGTTCCCTGGGACTGAGTGCAACCTGTCCAATGGGTTTTCTATGAGAGAATGGGGATTCAAACTCTTGTCTCCAGAGTTCAGGTCCTACTCTCAAACCACTACATCACACTGAAGAGAGACTCAAATAGATTTAGTGAATCCTGATATTAAAAGGCTACAAACTGTAGTTCCATCATATGAGAAGAATCAGCCCCTGGGATTAGCTGATATACGTATGCCATCTCCAGGTAGAAACTTGGAGAGAGTTGTAAGACATCCTCTTCAAATGTTGGGAGAAAGCTCTCATTGACCATTCTACTTGGTACAGATTATGCCCCATAGTACTGTATACAATGCAAAGCATAACCTTCCAACACAGTCTTTCTTTCCCTTAGCGATTCCTGCAGGACCCATATGCCGCCACATTTGGTGGCTTTTCCAAAGTCACCAATTTCTTCCGAGGAGCTCTCCACCATGAGGATGGCGTGGGTCAGCATTCCCAAAGCGATGCAGCTGCTGCCAATGTTGAGGATGAAACGGGCTTTGAAGTTATCACCTGTGTGAGTGCTGGAGCAGGCAGTTCCAATGAGGAGCAAGGAAGGGTGGGAGGTGTGGTAATCACCTGGGCATCATGTGTGCACTTGTTGAGTATTTATGTGCAGAGGTATCCTTCCATATACCAAAACAAGCTTTGATCATCTGTAGTCTCCAGCAGCCATCAGCTGTCGCATCTTGGTTTGCCGTTCTCTCAAGGTTAACCATGTTGAGGGATGGGCAATTTGTAGTCCTCTAGATGTTCTTGAACTTTCAGTCACATCATCCCTCATCATAGTGATTACAAGAGTTGCATTCTCAAAGGACTTCTTGAGAGCTGCAAGTGGCCCACTCCTACTCTGGAGGAAGTGGAAGAGAAAGGATAGGCTTAAATTACTTTGTAGGATATCCCTACTCATCAGGTGGAGACCAGACAGTCCATAGTACAGATGCTTAAGCGGACTTGGATGCACCCTAAAGGAAAGCACAACAAGACAAGCAGTTAGTATGTGAGCAGGAGGCTTCTTCTCCATTTTTTCTCATGGATCAAAACATAAGGATGGATCTAGTTTGGGTTTTCATTAATACAAGTAACTTGGATGGTTCCTGAGGACCAGGAATCTGAGAATTTAGATTGAAACCGGTGTGATATCAGTTGGTACTCTAGCAACCCTAATATCCTACCAAAGCTTACCAAGGATTTCAGTTGTTGCTGTTCTTCTTCAATGTATATTAATAATAAATAACTTGCTAAATGTTGTTCTTGCCATCTTGGCCAGTCACACAACCTAAATTGAGAGGAATCCCCTCCAAAGAGCATCCTTTCAAGATGTACCCCCCCTCCAAATGAGAGCCCCCTGGTCCCCAAATCAAGGTGAATTTCCCCCGAAGACCTCCAGTTTTTATTGCTGGTCATGGGGGCTCTGTGTGCCAAATTTGGTCCAAATCTATCTTTGGTGGAATTCAGAGTGCTCATTGATTGCAGGTGAACTACAAATACCAGTATCTACAACTCCAAAATGTCCAGGGCTATTCCCCTCAAAACCCACCAGTATTCAAATTTGAGCATAATAGGTATGCATGCCAAGTTTGGTCCAGATTGATCATTGTTTGGGTTCATAATGCGCTATGGATGTAGGTAAACTACAACTCCTATAAATCCCTCCAAAGCCCTCCATTATTTTTTGTTGGTCATGGGGGTTCTGTGTGCCAAGTTAGTTCCAGGTCCATCGTTGGTGGAGTTCAGAGTGCTCTTAGATTGCAGGTGAACTATACATCCCAGGACCTAGACCTCCTGTAAAGATTTGTACATTCAGTTGTTGATCAATTCCTCTTTTTGCTGTGCGGCATAGAAAATAATAGGAAAGGGTTAAGGGAGAGACAGTGGGCAGGGTCATGTAAATGCCACACTAATGGAGAGAGTCAAAAACACTGTGATGTCTGTGGTGGAGGAAACACATAAAATCTGGGATGGAATTGTCTCCCTATTCACTTGGGTGGTGGGTAGTATGGTGTTTGTGGAGGACATTGGCAGGGCTCTTGGACATGTTCGCGGCAATCACTATGACCTTCGATGTCATTGGAGGGAGGTTGGCTCCTGTGTAGTAGGAGCTATAGCTGTTTGTGGAGGCAGGAGCTTGTCTGTGGAAGTGGACACCCTAGCCACACTCACATATACATATTTTCACTTTCATTATATGTATATTATTATTATTGTTAGAGCCCCTGGTGGCACAGCGGGTTAAACCGCTGAACTGCTGAACTTGCTGACCGAAACATCGGTGGTTCGGATCCAGGGAATGGAGTGAGCTCCTGCTGTTAAGCTCAGCTTTTGCCAACCTAGCAGTTCGAAAACATGCAAGTGTGAGTAGAGCAATAGGTACCGCTCCGGCGCGAAGGTAACAACGTTCCACGCAGTCATGTTGGCCACAGGAACTTGGGAGGTGTCTACCGACAACACCGGCTCTTTGGCTTAGAAATGGAGATGAGCACACATACACACACTCCAGAGTCAGACATGACTGGACTTAATGTCAAGGGAAAACTTTTCCTTTACCATTATTATTATTATTATTATTATTCCTACCCCACTTTTTCTTTCCTCAAGGAGAGAAAAAGCTCCCTGTGAAGCTTTTTAAAATCCTTTGTGTTTTCCCCTGACAGCAGGCACAGCTAGGAGAGCGACCATCTGTCAAAAGGGAGACCCCAGTTACAGAGCAGGAATGGGAGCAGCACTTGGACCCTGATGGGCGTGTGAAGGACCTCACTGGATTGCGCCGGAAGATTTTTGCAGGGGTAAGACATGCAGGAATGATTGATTCACGTGACTACCCATTTGGTCCTGGGCAAGGAGGAAGCAAGGTGACAGTGTAAGCAAGGTGACAGTGTAAGTGAGGTGAGGACGACTTGTCTTTCAGGGCAGGGTAAGTGTACGATGGGATTGTGTTCCTTCCCAATAAATAAACTCTCGCACAGAGGTACTGGGAGCTCTGTCATGAAATAACCTGGCCTAATAAACCACCTTCCCCTTGCTGCTTTGTTTGTCCTCTTCCAGGGTCTCAGCATGGCATTACGCAAAGAGGCATGGAAGTACCTTCTGGGCTACTACGCCTGGGACAACACCAGTGAGGAGAACAAGGCACAAGTTAGGCGGAAAACGTAAGCATGGCTCAGGATTGTTTTCCAAGGAAAAATGAAGCTGACTTTTGATCACTTGGCTGATCAAAGGCTCAGATTCCTAACCTGACCATATTTTTACTACTGCCTTTGTCAGAGACGAGTACTTTCGCATGAAGCTACAATGGAAGTCGGTCAGTGAAGAGCAGGAACAACGGAACTCCTTGTTGCGGGGATACCGTAGCCTGATTGGTAAGTATAATAATAATAATAACTTAATTTTTATACCCCGCCTCCATCTCCCCGAAGTGACTCGTAGCGGCTTACAAAGTGACAAGCCCAGAGAGCACATACTTAAAACAAATGCAATAAAATCAAAACAAAACCTAATAAAAACACATCATAATAAAACATAACATCATAAAAAACAGTATCACAGAGAGCAATAAAAGTGCTGAGTTCAGAGGGCTCTAAGTTTGTGCAAAATTCCTAGACAGAGCTAAGAGAAAGTGCAATATTATCATTTTAATCTCCCTGCTCTAATTGTTGGTTTTATAATTCCCAGTCACAACATGTGTTCTTGATTCATATTTCCCCTATTTCGCCTAGCAACAAGGTATTCTTAACCGTTGAAAATACATGCATAGAGAGTCCTGTTGTCTCATTCCGAAACACTATCTCAACATCCTATTTCAAAGAATGATTAGTCAAATGCTTCTGGAAGCCCAAGCGGGATGCAACACAATGTCTCTTTCCTGATATTTCTTGCCAAGGTCTAGTATTTAGTGGCGCATCAGCTTCAAACATGAAGATTGTATTTGATTAATCTGGCCAGACTCATTCATTCATCGGCGATTGCTCGTATCTAAGTAAGATGTCGTAGGGCAGGGGTGCCCACACTTTTTCAGCATGCGAGCTACTTATATTAAAACCAAGTCAGAAAGATCTACCTACCTCCTCAAGGCTGGAGAGGGGGTGGGGGTGGGGCTTGGCCAGAGGGGGGCAGAGCCCGGCTGCGCCAAGCCCCGCCTCCTCCCAGCTGGCTTTGGCGCTCCCAGCAGCTTCTCCAGGCTTGAGGAGGGCAGTGCCAAGCCAGTGGTGGCATAGCTAGCACAAGGCTATCTTGGCCCTGCCCTCCTCAAGGCTGGAGCAGCTGCTGGAAGTGCCAAAGCCGGGGAAGGGGTGGGGCTTGGTGCGGCCTGGCTCCGCCCCCTCTGAGAAGCACCTCATCCAGCTGGGATCGACCTCCTTCGGTCCCAGGTTCGACTGATCGATCGCGATCAACTTCCTGGGCAGCCCTGGTGTAGGGTCTTGGTGGTGGGTCCATGGGTGACTCTGGTGACGTATTCTTGGTCTGCATGTTCTTCTGCAGTGAGGACATCAGGTTCCAGATGGAAGGCGGTCCCAGGCAGTGTTGGCTTGACGCACCTTCCTCTTGATGCGTTTCTCCCTTTCGCCCTCCATTTGTGCCTCTTTGAATTCCACAGCATTAGAGCTTGGAAGTAAATATCTAAAAGTAGGCAGTTTCCATGAATTGGCAAACCAGTCCCTTTTACAAGTTGATTGTAATGAGTTTTCTTTTCCGTACTAAATATGTGATAACTTCACTTTTTTCCCTTTAACTGAACAAGGGATAAATGATTCATTTCTGTGTTCTCAAATAATATGCTGTGTCCACGTTGGTTCATCAAGGATTTTTCTATGGCTGACTTCTCTGGTTGAGTTATTATTATTTGAGAACACAGAAATGCTGGACCACTCTAACAACTACCATGTCAGACTACACAGAGAAGCCATTGAAATCCACAAGCATGTAGACCAGGGGTGCCCACACTTTTTCAGCATGTGAGCTACTTATAACAAAACCAAGTCAGAAGGATCTACCTACCTCCTCAAGGCTGGAGAGGGGAGGGGGTGGGGCTTGGCGTGGCCTGGCTCCGCCCCCCCTGGCTTCAGCTCTACCAGCAGCTTCTCCAGGCTTGAGGATGGCAGTTCCAAGCCAGCCTTGTGCTAGCTATGCCACCACTGGCTTGGCATTGCCATCCTCAAGCCTGGAGAGGCTGCTGGTAGAGCAGAAGCCAGAGGGGGGCGGAGCCAGGCCGTGCCAAGCCCCGCCCCCTCCCCTCTGGTTTTGGAGCTCCCAGCAGCTTCTCCAGGCTTGAGGATGGCAATGCCAAGCCAGCCTTGTGCTAGCTATGGCACCACTGGCTTAGCATTGCCATCCTCACCCCTGGAGAAGCTGCTGGGAGTGCTGAAGCCGGGGGAGGGGGCGGGGCTTGGTGCGGCCTGGCTCCGCCCCCTCTGAGAAGCGCCCCATCCAGCTGGGATCGACCTCCTTCGGTCCCGGGATCGACCGGTCGGTCGCGATCGACTTCCTGGGCAGCCCTGATGTAGACAATTTCAACAGAAAGGAGGAAACCATGGAAATGAACAAAATCTGGCTCCCGGTATTTAAAAAATCTCTAAAATAAAGACAGTAAATAAAGAACAATACTCTGAAAACAGGGGAATTCCAGACAGGACACAATCTCGGGGCCTGTTAACACCTTCCAACAACGAAATCCCCCAGGCAGGAATCAGCCAGGTTTTGAAGCTACAAGGCTTTGCAATGCTAATCAATGTGATTAATTGCAACTTTCACACTTGCCTCCAAAAGACAAGAGTTTTTTCTCCCACTCTGGACTTCCCAAAGATATATAAACCTCTCTTTGCTTAGTTTCTGATACCTCTGAGGATGCCTGCCATAGATGTGGGCGAAATGTCAGGAGAGAATGTTTGTGGAACATGGCCATACAGCCCAGAAAACTCACAGCAACCCAACACTATAGTTTTTTTGTATAGTTATTTAGGCCTGTTTTGACTAAACAGGGAAGGAGGAACATCACATTGTTCACTTGCTGGCTCAGGTGCTATTGTGATTAATGTAGCAAGAACATATTGTAACTATATTTCTTGGGAAAAGGGAAATAATTGTATCTGTTATACAGTCAGCCCTCCACATTAACTAGAGTTAGAGACGCAGGACCCTCCCAGAAGTGGGAAACCACAAATAAGTGTTTGTTTGTTTTTTAAAACCTGAGAGAACATCTCTATAGAAAGCTTTAGGTTCTGTTGCATGACATTATGGCCACCTTCCACAGGAGGGCATTTTAATCAAAAGTGAAACCTGCAAATGTGGAAGGCTGCTTATAGTTACTTTATAGAAATACTTTAAAATGTATTATGAATAAAGTGGTAACTAATCCTTCAGCGTTGAGGTTTAGGAATATAACTCTAATGCAGACCTGGGCAAACTTCGGCCCTCCAGGTGTTTTGGACTCCAACTCCCACAATTCCTAACAGCCGCAGGCTGTTAGGAATTGTGGGAGTTGGAGTCCAAAACACCTGGAGGGCCGAAGTTTGCCCAGGTCTGCTCTAATGCCTTTTGGAACTTTTGTTTTTAAAGACTGGGGCTGGCAGAAAAGTATACAGACAGTCCCCAAATTATGAACAAGATAGGTTCTGTAGGTTTATTCATAAGTTTATGTATGTATTTATTTATTTGCTATATTCATATACTGCCTTTCTCACTCCAGGGAGGGACTCAGGGGGGTTTACAGCATATGAATTGGCAAAAATTCAATGCCATATACATATAGGGGAAAAAAGTGTGATAATGAAACATTAACATATAACTATAAATTAAAATAATTAAAATGATTAATTGTAAGAGATAAACAACATTTAAGCATTAAAACAAAGCATTAAAACATCCTAGTATAAATATTAAAATCATATGATCCAAAAATTGTACACCGTAGCCCTTCTGATTGTCATTGCACATATTTCCCAATTTTTCTTTGCACTCCATTATTTTACTGACCAAAGGCTTCGTCCCACAACCACGTCTTTGTTTTCTTTCTAAAGGCGAGGAGGGAGGGTGCTGATTGAATTTGTTTGTAAGTAAGAACAGGTGCATTTTTAAGTGTAACTCTAACCAAACACACACACACATATGTGCATTCATGCATGCTTTATTTATTTATTTATTTATTTGTCACGTTTCTATACCGCCCCTCTCAGCTCGAAGGTGACTCAGGACAGTTTACACAAGGCAGTCTTTGCCCTCAATACAACACAAGCAAAATAACCAAAAAACCCCCCATATAACAACAAATTAACAATTAAAAACATACAATTGCAGTCTCAGCGTCATGTTGAAATCAGTTTCCGTCACATCGTTGTCATTCCATATATCTAATTAAACCTTTATATTTCATCAGCAAATGCCTGCTCAAACAGCCAGGTCTTGACTTTCTTATGAAATGTCAGGAGGGAGGGGGCCGATCTGATGTCTCTAGGGAAGGCGTTCCAAAGCCGAGGAGTCAACACTGAAAAGGCCCTGTCTCTCGTCCCCGCTTTGGATAGAATAGGGCAGTCATTGTCAACCGGTGTGACGCGGCACACCAGTGTGCCATGCGAGAGAACGTGGTGTGCCGCGAAAACGTCCCCTCCCCCCACCTTTCTTCCCCCTCCTGCTGCTGCTGCTTGGAGGAGGAGGCGAAGCGGGCGGAGGCGGATCCGGGCCTACCGGGTGAGGCGGGCTCTGAGGTCTTGTGTGTGTGTGTAAGAGATGAGAGGGTTGGAGGAGCGGGAGGGCGCCGGGCTGGGGAGGCTTTTCCGCCTGGCCTCCGTGCCCTTCCAAAGTCGGAAGGACGCGAGAGCCAGGCGCTGCCTCAAAGCTTCCCCGCGAGGGACGAGGCCTGCGGGAGGCGTCTCCACCTGTCCCCGCGCCCTTCCCAACTTGGGGACGGGCGAGGGGGCCCGGAGGTGCACTTCCCCGAGGCAGCAAGGTCCTTGCTGCCTCAGGGAGGGGTCTCCGCCTGTCCCCCGCGCCCTTCCCAAATTGGGGACGGGCGAGGGGGCCAGGAGGTGCACGTCCCGAGGTAGCAAGGTCCTTGCTGCCTCAGGGAGCGTCTCCGCCTGTCCCCGCACCCTTCCCAAATTTGGGGACGGGCGAGGGGGCCAGGAGGTGCACCCCCGCCCCCCCAAATTGGGGAGGCAGCAAGGTCCTTGCTGCCTCAGGGAGGCGTCTCCCCGCCTGTCCCCCGCGCCCTTCCCAAATTGGGGACGGGCGAGGGGGCCAGGAGGTTCACGTCCCCGAGGCAGCAAGGACCTTGCTGCCTCAGGGAGGCGTCTCCGCCTGTCCCCCGCGCCCTTCCCAAATTTGGAACGGGCGAGGGGGCCAGGAGGTGCACGTCCCCAAGGTAGCAAGGTCCTTGCTGCCTCAGAGAGGGGCGTCTCTGCCTGTCCCCGCACCCTTCCCAAATTGGGGACGGACCAGGAGGGGCAGGAGGAGCCTTCCCAGGCAGCGACTTTGAAGTTGCAAGGCCATTAAATGCTAATCAGCATGGCCATTTGCAACATTCACACTTGCCTAAAGCAGGCAAGAGTTCTTTCTTCCACCCTGGACATTATTCCACAGATATATACACGTCACTTGCCTAGTTTCTAAGAGCTTACCACCTCTGAGGATGCCTGTCATAGATGTGACTGAAACGTCAGGAGAGAATGCTTCTGGAACATGGCCATACAGCCTGAAAACCTCACAGCAACCCGGTGATTCTGGCCATGAAAGCCTTTAGCAAAAGCTCTTTGACTTCTGCCAGGATATCTATGTTGTGTTCATTGAAACAGGCCCAGGTTTCACACCAAGTGTATACTTTTAAAATCATATTAACTATATGTATTACTGTGTTAGAGTGTCATTTTGTTTCATTTTGGTTGGTGGTGTGCCCCGGGATTTTTTAAATGTCAAAAGTGTGCCTCGGCTCAAAAAAGGTTGAGAAACACTGGCATAGGGAACGCTTAAGACCCCAGTGGTGCTTATTTTGCTGTCTGTGCCCCTGTTCACCTCATTCTCTGTCCCTGTGATAAATTGGATTTTGAAAAAAAATGGCTTGTTGTGGAAACAAAGCTTGGTGAAAAAGCTTCAGTAAAGATACCTTTCCCCATGATAACGCTTTTAGGAGTGAATTTCCCTTCCAAGGGGTAGATTTCTCTTGTCTCACCCTTGTTCTTAACTCTGAGTCATTTGTAAGTTTGATGTTTTCCACTTGGGGACTGACTGTATATGGTAGTTTTCTAAATTGGACCACATCACCAATTACAAAGAAATTACAAAGTGGCTACCCTAGTTTCGATTTCTTCATGAAGTTCACCTTTTCCTTTATTTTTAAAAACTTTTATGGGTGTGTTTGCGTCGCTCAATTCAAGCACACAAAACTTCAGTGGTACTTAAATGCAAAACTCATTTACTGTAATATGCCTATGTTAGTTGATTTGACTCAAAGAAACAATACATGGCAGGCGTGATCTCCTCCTTTCATTCTGAAAAATGACAATGTTTCCCATTGCTTAGTGAATTGATTTTAAATATTCTTTCTTAGTCTGATGTAATAATATCAGTTTAATCATAATCACAATGTTCCCTATGGATTAGTTTGATCGTTGGCAAAGAGACACCTTTTTCCAGAATGAAGCTGTCCAGTTTTTAGCTGCTGTCAATAAATTAACAATAAATTCCAGATGGATATCATCTGCAAGACCTTTTAAATAATTCAGAAGAATTCTTAAGTGGATCCCTTGAATGTTTATATCCTAGAGTGCGTTCTGTGGAAGGCAACTTCCAAGGCGACTGCACTTTCTTCCAGTGCCAAGATAAATAAATATAGACTGCATCCAATATACTACATCACCAGCATCTGACCCGCTTATGCTAATTTTATTTTTAAAAAGCATGTATGGCTTATGATACCATTTATAAAGTCTTATGAAAATAATTGCGCTTTAAATTGGTAGCAGTCAATCTCCAATTTTTCCCTGACGACGGCAAAACATTTTCACTAAGAAGCCTGATTTTTCACTCTGCCTGTTCCTTAATGTTACATATATTATCCTTGCGAACATTTGTTATAGATTACATAATGGTATTAAGATACTGGCTATCTAATTTTCAGTTCCTTTACGGATAATCCCTTGCATGGAACTTGCCTTTTTTTCATGGCTGTTGATCACTGAATTGACACTTAGTGAGTTTTCCACAGAGCCTCATTGTCAATTCCATCTCCAATTTTAGTTGGTTTTAAAGGATTTCATGCTCAACATGCATCACTTTGCACTCACATAGCTGTGGAAGCAGGCCAAGTAATTGTATCTGCAAATTGTGTCAAGGAAAAGATGGTTTAAGCAATCGCTTCCAGATCTTATATACTGTATGCCTTTCCTGGGATTGGAAAGGAACAATATGCAGGCCAGATAAATCAGAAACAGAGTGGGAAAGCCATGCTACCATAGCAACACCACTACTGACACAATTCAGACTGCAGTTCTTGTGTGGCATGACACAGAGAAAGCCAGTGAATTCATGCCCACAGAGAGGGGCCAGGACAGCTTTCTGTCCCAAGCATTGCGGTGGCCCAATGATGCAGTGTTACCTTGCAGGAAAAGAGATTCCACCTAAACATAGGAAGAACTTCCTAACTGTAAGAATTGTTGGGCAGTGGAATATGCATTCTTGGAGCTTGGTGGAGTCTCCTTCTCTCCCTTGTTTTTAAGCAGAGGTGGATTGGCCATGTGTCAGGAGTGCTTTGATTGTGTTTTCCTGCATAGCAGAATGGGGTTGGACTAGATCAGGGGTGCTCACACTTTTTCAGCATGCGAGCTACTTATAAAACAACCAAGTCAAAATGATCTACCTACCCACTACAAAAATGTGAAACATATAACACAATATCTGCTTCGAACTGGGTTTTCTGAGTCCACACTGCCATATAATCTGATTCAAAGCAGATAACATGGGATTTTATTCAACTGTGTGGAAAGGACCTCAGATAACCCAGGGCCCTTCCACACATCATATTTTACAGTTGACACACACTGTCCTCCCACCCTGCCTGCTATCTGCCAGGACGCCCTATGCGATCTACCAGTAGATCACAATCTACCTAATGAGCACCCCTGGACTAGATGGCCCTTGAGGTCTCTTCCAACTCTATTATTCTCTTTTGCATACTTCACGAGCTCTATTACCACAGGTAATGTGAATGCATTGCTGAAGAGACTTGGATATCACACCAAGAGCAAACTGGAGTCTCCTTATCCTAGACCAGGGGTGCTCATTAGGTAGAACGCGATCTACTGGTAGATTGCATAAGGCGTCCTGGTAGATCGCAGGCAGGCCGGGAGGAAGGCTCAATCCCACCCTGCAGGCTCCCAACACCGCCCAGGTGCAGAAGGAGGTTGAACTGGATGGCCCTTGGAGGTCTCCTACTCTAGGAACTTATTGTTATTATTATTATTATTATTATCAGAGGCTGAATAGCCATCTGTGAGGAATGCTTTGATTGTGTTTTACCCTTATGGCAGAAGGAGGTTGGACTGGATGGCCCTTGGAGGTCTCCTTCTGCTCTAGGAACCATTGTTGTTGTTGTTATTATTAGTAGCAGAGGCTGAATGAATATCATCATCATTATTATTATGAATAAATTCAGGGGCTTATTATACTCACATTTAGTTGAATTCAGTCTTAAAATATATTATATGGCTCTCACTGAAATAAATTTCCAAATATTTTGCTTTTATGGCTCTCTGAGTAGTGGGTAGGTAGATCATTTTGACTTGGTTGTTTTATAAGTAGCTCACATGTTGAAAAACTGCGAGCACCCCTGTCCTAGACACTGCACACAACAAACAAAGCAGATAACTCTCAGAATCAAATATGTGGGTCCCCTAGTATGAGTCCTGCAGAAGGAATGCACAACCTTCCTTTGGGCAAAAGGTCCAAGCCCACTGAAAAGGGAAGAAACATCATTGCCCAGGCACAGAAAGAGAGAAACTCCAGCAGAGCAACTTGCAGCCCTCAATATGTTTGGACCTCCATCTCCTAGTAGCCATAGCCAGCTTGTCCAGTGGCCAGAAATTCTGGGAGCTGAAGTCCAAAATACCTGGAGGGCCACAGGTTTGTTACCGCTGAATGAGAGAATAACACAAGGGGAGCCATAGTCAAGTCTTCCAAAAAAATCCCCAAAAACCCAAAACAATTTCATCCTCAGAATCATAGAGTTGGAAGAGACCTCGTGGGGCACCCAATCCAACCCCCTGCCAAGAAGCAGGAAAATCTCATTCAAGCACCCTTGACAGATGGCCATCCACTGTCTGTTTAAAAGCCTCCAAAGAAGGAGCCTCTACCACACTCCGGGGCAGAGAGTTCCACTGCTGAACAGCTCTCACACTTAGGAAGTTCTTCCTAATGTTCAGGTGGAATCTCCTTTCCTGTAGTTTGAAGCCATTCTTTCCGTGTCCTAGCCTCCAGGGCAGCAGAAACAGTGCAGGCGGAGAAGAACCAGTACTACTCAGCATTTAGCAATAATCCAATGAAAAACTACTAAATATATACAAGGTAGGGTTAAAAGGGGAAAAAATAAACAGAGTCTGGATGACTGTTTGTCAGGAGTGTCTTGATTGTGTTTTCCTGATTTGTGTTGGACTGAATGGACTTGGTGGTCTCTTTCAATGCCACGATTCTTTAATAATGATACCAAAGCTCATCAGAGTGCTTCATATTGTTCCACTGTCATCTTCAAGATACTTTAATAACCTGTAGGGTGCCTTTGTACCTTTGCAGAAAGGGATGTGAGCCGTACCGATAGGAACAACAAATTCTATGAAGGCAGCGGAAACCCTGGATTGGTCCTCCTGAATGATGTGCTGATGACCTACTGCATGTATAACTTTGATCTAGGTGAGTTTGGAAGAGGGGAGAAGAGGGGGACAACCAGCTTGGCTTTTGGGGAAGACTTAGTGTCTTTCCAGACAGGCCCTATATCCCAAAATCTAATTCCAGGGTTTTTTGGTGCTTTAAACTGGATTTTATGAGTTCACACTGCCAGATAATCTGGGATAAACAGAAAACCTGGGATCAGATCCTGGGATATAGGGCCTGTGTGGAAGGGCCCTTAGGTTACTTGGCCTAGAATATTTGCTTAACCAGGTTGGGCAGAAGTAGAGATATGACTAATGAAGAGGAGCAAGAATTTATAATCTCACAGTTCCTTGTGTCCATAATAGGACCTAATGAGATTAGAGAGGGCACATGCTGCCTGTTACCTAATACTGACTGATTATGCATATATTTTAATACAAAAATAATCACTTGCATACTTGTTTTCAAGCTTCTCACAGCAGTGTGAACCAGCAACTTGACTTAGCTCCCCCCCCCTCCTATATGAAACTTGAGAAAATTAGGATATGAATTTAATGCTGAACAGCAAGCAATGTTGACAGTCCCACAAGCCTCCCTGGTTAGTCTTTTCCAAGGAGGGTTTTTATATAGTCTTCTATCTGTTCAAAATGCTTATCTTCAAGTTCTGACTCCTGTCATTGACACGAAGGACATGAGAAAGAACTTGATGAGCCTACAACTTGAAGCATCTTGTATATTTATTTATTTTAGCCATTCACCAGCTCCATTTTTTTTTGCTTTTATGTGCAGGTTATGTCCAAGGCATGAGTGACCTCCTGTCTCCCATTCTCTACATCACCCAGAACGAAGTGGATGCCTTCTGGTGCTTTTGTGGCTTCATGGAACTGGTGGTGAGTGCATGGTCTTGAGGGGGCTCATTTTTATTGTGGAAAGGTAGCCCGTTCCCACATAATTGGGGGCTAAAATTACAGAGGATGCGGTAAAGGATCTGGGGACCAAGTTAAACATGGATAAGAGACCATTCAGTTGAAGTAAGATGCCCATCTTCACATTTTTGAAGGGCTGTTCTCATGAATGTCAGCGAAAACTTGCACTCTCTTCTTTGTAAAAGTGAAACTCCAAACTATGCACCCAAATCCTAATGATTAGGAAGGACGTCTCAAGTATAATTGTTGGGAAGCGGTTTAGATTGTAAATTAGTGGGTATTCTTGCTCAGATGCTTTGAGGAAATAATTGCTATATATATATCATGTATAAGCCGACCCGAATATAAGCCAAGGTCCGGCTTATACATGATGATATAAGCTGAAGGTGGAGGTCCCAAGCGCAAAATCTGGCGCGTCTGAGGCTGGTTAAATGTTTTTGAATATTTACATAAAACTGTAAATTAAGATAAGACTGTCCAAGTCTGATTAAATCATTCTTCTAACTTGCAATGTAAACGTTCTTACATATCCTTCCAAAAATAATAGAGGAAAATAATGTAAATGTAATAACAATAATAGAGCAAAATAATAAATGTAATAACAATAGTAAAAGAATAAAGGGAATAACGACAATGATAATAAATGGAATAAAATAATAATGTAATAATAATAGTGTAAAATAAGAAGTGTAATAATAATAATAAACAGAGTAAAATGATACATGTAATAAAATAATAATAGCAGAATAAAATAAAAATATCTTTGACTCATGTATTAGCTGAGGGCCCTTTTTCAGCCTAAAAAAGGGCTGATAAACTTGGCTTATACTCGAGTATATATGGCAATCCTCAACTATCAGAGTTGCTATAGCACAGGGGTGCTCACACTTTTTCAGCATGGGAGCTACTGATTAAAAAACCAAGTCCCAAAGATCACCTACCCAGAAATGGAAAACGTACAGTATAACTATTTTCTTATTTATTTATTTATATTTATTAGTCATTTTTATGTACCGCTCCTTCCAGCAGGCTCGGGGCAGTTTACATAAAATGAAGTTATAAAACATCAACATTTCAATTTAATAACAACAATATAAAACAGAGCATAAAAAGACATCCAACCACCCCATTTCTCCCACACTGCCATATTACCACACATATTACCAGCCAGAAAGTAAGAAGAGAGGCTTTTGAACTGCAAGGCCATTTAATACTCAGCAAGGTAAACAAAGGGCCATGCAAAAATACATACAACCACCCCATTTCTCCCACATTTCCATATTCCCCAACATATATTTCTCAAGGAACAAAGCAAGCAGAGAGGCTTTGGAGCTAAAAGGCCATTTTTAAACATTAAAAATAAACAAAGAGACATGCCACAGAACAATCAAGCACCCACCCCAAAGTAAAAAGACCGGCCTTTGAGATGCGGTAAGGAAATGACCCCAAAGCGTCCTTCTTCTCCTCCGTCGTTGCTCCTATTTCCACGAGAAGTCCAAGAGGCAGAATGGGCGCTTTGCGTCATCCAGGCCCGCCCCCTTTGGTCTCCTACAACTCTGAGTGGCTGGAGAAGGATGGAGGGAGGAGGAGGAATCCAAAAGAGGGGGCCCATTGGACTCTTGGACTCTGGACGGAGCTTTTGGAGGCGGCGCGCAAGCAGGGAGCGGGGAGGAGCAATGACGGAGGACTTCTTTGCAGTGTACAGGGGCGCGTGAAGAGGACCAACAGCAAAAAACCTGGTCAGGGGCCTGAAGATCACCAGGATGAGGCCCGAAGATCACCCTGGTGATCCCGATCACCATTCTGAGCACCCCTGCTATAGCAGCAGTTAGTACATCAGGGCAGGAAACCTTTAGTCTTCCAGGTGTTATGGATTACCACTCCCATAGTTCCTAACCATTGGAACTGATGAGGATTTTGTGGTGAAACATCTGGTGGCCACCATTGATGCTGGGTTAGTGTGAATACCTTTTGTGGCTCTCTGTGATTCTGATTCCTCTGATCAGAGCTTGTATTGACATGGATATTATAGTGGTGTCATCCAGTTAAGAAGATTTAGAGGGAAATCAAGACAACATGAGTTTAAAATGTCTCCTCATGACTTTGCTTACACTCTTTTGTTTTCTGCCAATAGCACCGCAATTTTGAAGAAAGCCAAGAGTCTATGAAGCGACAGCTATCACAGCTCACTTTGCTCCTCCGAGTGCTAGATCCCCCGCTTTGTGATTTCCTAGGTAATTGGGGGATTATCTGTGGGGCTGGGGAAACCTTATTAAAGTTAATGTGAGTTGAGCGAGAACGATAAAAAATGGTCAGTTTGGTTATTTTATGGTGAAGTAGAGATTGAGATATGAGTGGATTCATTCTCAGTCTGCGATTATTTGGGGAGGGGCCATTTCTTTAGCGTCACCTCGCCTCAGCCTCCTAGCTGCTTCCCTTGAATGTTGAAAATGAACATTAAGATGAAGATTGCAAGCTATGAAAAGGAGAAGTGCCTACCTGCACTTTCCCAACTCCCATCATGCCTGGCTATTGGTCATGCTGTCAGAGTGGATGGGAGCTGAAGTCTTGGAGAAATGCAGAAGGTTTGCACAAAACAGCCTTACTGACTTCTACTTTCTTTTGCTGCTGTTATCAGATTCGAAGGAGTCCGGCACTTTGTGCTTCTGTTTCCGTTGGATCTTGATCTGGTTCAAGAGGGAATTTGCCTTCTCTGAAATACTTCAGCTGTGGGAGGTGAGATTAGATTGGAACCTTTGGGATGTTTTTGAAGTTGCAAGAGGATTTCTGAGTTGAGTGCAGAGTGGGAAAACAATTTGAAGCTTGAAATTTATCTGGGGGGAAATTACCTTGAGGTTTCCTGCACTTAATTGGGTTTTGAAATATCCCAGTGGATCACCTACTTTATAGATGTATAGAATGAATTGTTATGTTTTTGCGCCAACCTTTTGATCAGAGTACTCTTTTGAGCTGCAGCTCCCAATGAACATCTTGCTTCAAGATTCTGGAAGCTCTAATCCTTGATGACACAGCCGGTTTAGACCCCTTCCAGTCCGGCTTCCGTTTGGGCATGGGACGGAGACTGTGTTGGTCTTTATCACAGATCAGCTTTGCTGTCAGCTTGACCAGGGCGGATCGGTGCTGCTCGTGTTATTGGACCTCACGGAAGCATTTGATATGGTCGATTACAATCTTTTGACCCACCGCCTTAATTAGCTGTCCTCCTTCCTCCACAACCATGGTCAGCGAGTGGAATGGGGAGGGTTGCTCTCCGGGAGATCCCCATTTACATGTGGGGTCCCCCAGGGGGCTATTCTCTCCCCTTTGTTATTTAACATCTACATGCGACCACTTGCTCAGCTGGTGAGAAGCTTTGGGCTTGAGTGTTATCAATATGCAGACGACACTCAGCTTGTCCTAAGGATGGAAGGCCATCCAGACTCCATACCCGATAATTTCCATCTATGCCTTGAGGCTGCTACTGGATGGCTGCGTACTAGCGGGTTGAGGTTGAATCCAGCGAAGACAGAGATCCTTTGGCTGGGCCGCCTGGGCAGTGGGGATCTCCAGTTGCCTTCCCTGGATTGCAAGACTCTATGCCCGTCATCATCGGTAAAAAGCTTAGGAGTCCACTTGGACTCTCTGCTTACAATGGAGACTTAGATCTCCACTGTGAGCAGAATTGCACTTTTTCATGTGCATCAGGCTAGGTGACTGGCTCCCTACCTGTCTAGGAACGACCTAGTTATGGTGATCCAGACTATAGTCATCTCAATATTAGACTACTGTAACGCCCTCTACATTGGCCTACCTCTGGCGGTGACTCGGAAACTCAAGCTAGTGCAGAATGCTGCGGCCCGACTTCTCGCCGGGGAGCCGGCGAGATGTCATATAACTCCCATCCTCCAGCAACTGCACTGGCTACCGATTGAACACCAAATCACCTTCAAAGTGATGGTACTTACCTTCAAGGCCTTACATGGTCTGAGGCCTGTGTATCTGAGGGACCGCCTCACCCCCTACCAACCCCAGAGATCAAATCTGTTGGACATTCCCAATTTTCAGATCTTCCGTTTGACAGCCACTAGGCGCAGAGCCTTTTCGATCGTGGCTCCTTCATTGTGGAATGCATTACCTGCCGACGTCTGAGATCTGCGGAACTTGCCTGCTTTCTGGAGGGCATGTAAAACATATTTGTTTCGGAAGGCTTTTGAGCTATGAACTGGTTTTAACTTGGTTTAAATTGTTATATGTTACTGTTTGATTTCTTGTAAACCGCTCCGAGCCTTTGGGGAGTGGCGGTATATAAGTCCAAATAATAAATAAATAATCCAAAAAAACAAAAAACCCAATACATTATAATTGACATTTACTATCTGCTTTAGATGAGCCACTGGGACATCTGAGATGGTTTTCATTGTATTATTTATTTATTTCACATATTTGTATCCCACTCTTCTCACCCTGAAAGGGGACTCAGGCAGCAATTCGATGCCAATACATATAAATATAAAAATAATCCAATACAATTAAAACCATGTAATTAAACATTGATTATTAAAACATCAATTAAAATCATGTAATTCAGATCGTAGTCCAAGGCCTGTCCAATTGTCAATTCCATTAGTCCACCATCCTTATTGCAATATTTACTGGTTGGATGCTTGGTCTCACAGCCTTAAGTCTTAAGCTTCTTCCTGAAAGACAGGAGGGAGGGAGCTGACCTGATTTTTATGTTCAGATGTTTTGACTATGCTGTACCATGCCTCAAGCCCTTAGGAGAGGGGGGTAACCAATAAAATGTATTATATTGTTATCATTAGCATTATTATTATTATTAGGAATCGCGACACTTTGGCTGAGGTAGTTGCAGACATACAGAAGGGTACATTTAACTCTGGCCTTGTTGTGCTGCACAATATTCTCTGCTGTTAAGTTGGGTTTCTTTTCCCCTCCATTCCAGGTGCTCTGGACAGGATTGCCTTGCCCGAACTTCCACCTTCTGGTGGCCTGTGGCATTCTGGATGCAGAGCGGCAGGCTCTGATGCACTCCGGCTTTGGCTTCAGCGAAATCCTCAAGGTGAGGCCTGGGGAGTTCTCATCTCTTGTTTACTTGTGTATGTGTTTGTGCTTGCACTCTGCTTAGTGGACAAAGGCAAGTGCCATTTGCACTTTCAGCTTGTTACAATAAGAACAGCCAAGTTTGTAGTTCTCTCAGGTTTATATACCAGGTCTTCTTCTGAAAATGCATGGTCGCTATTTGCTGTGAAGCCAAAAGAGAGAAAGGTCTGCCCTTCCTCCATCGTTTCCAACCCTCCCCTCTTAATTTTCTGGTCTGTGGCTCTTTGCTGCTGTATCCAATTTCCCTTTGCGCTACACTGTCCTGTCCTCTGCTGATGCGTGGGATTTCTGCTGAATGCTTCGAAAGCTGATATGGCCCAATATCCACCAGTTTGGTCAGCATGCCGTGTTAGTTTTCCCCCAACACAAATATCAGTCCTTACCCCCAAATCCTCTGCTCCTGTCATATCTATTTGTCCTTTTATAAAGCCGGTCAGCACATTTTATACAAACGTTCCAACTTGCACTACTTGTATTTTGTAAAAACAACATTATAACTTAAAATTAAATTGCAGACATACATCATCCATCCTTTATCAAATTCTTTTCTTTTATCACTGCTTTTAAAATACAGCGTTCCCTTGCTACTTCGCAGTTCACTTATTGCAGACTCGCTATTTTGCGGATTTTTTAAAAAAATCATGGTATTTTTGCTGTTTTCTGGGGGTTTCTTGCAGCCACCGCTCTCCAAGCCGCTTTCCCTCCTCAGTCCTCCCTCCCTCCCTCCAGCCTTGAAGGGCCTTTCCTTCAGTTTGTTTTTAAGATTATAAAGACTTAAAATAGTGTATATAACTACTAAAATAATGTATAAATATTAAAATAAATAGAGCATCCCTAAATCGTGGTTTTTCACTTATTGCAGGAGGTCCTGGAACCTAACCCCAGCAATAAGTAAGGGAACACTGTATACAGATGTTTAATACTGTTATTACCTCTCCGTTGGCGCCCCCTTGTTGTGGGGGAGAGGCTTGCGTACCCTAATGAAGTTGTGAGCTATGCTAGCAGTGGCATAATAGCCACTGGTAGGGCCTCCCATGCCAGACGGGTCACAACTGAAGGGTCTGACAAAGAGCGTCAATGGGCAGGATGTTCTCTCTAGCCTTTTGGCAACCATCCTAGGAGAAGGAAAACTCTAATTTCTAACCCAGGCAGATGGTGCTTGTCTAACCCTGTAAGGTCAACCATCTAAGAGAAGGAAACTCAAACCAAACCTACAACCTGAGGATCTCGCTTCCACCGTCCCAGCTTGCTAGGCCCCAGCAGACAAACCTTTGGTTTAAAGGGCGAGACCAGTTCTGTGCATGCTGTGCTCCACCAGAAAAAATGCATTGCACATGCTCGAAGGACACATCCAACCTCCGAATCATCAATGCGCTTGTAGAAAGCGTGGGATGAGTCCTTCCTGAATCTTCGTTCGCAAAGAAAAGCCAAGAAGACTGTTATTAAATCTCATGTTTAATATAGCTTCTTAACTCTGCTTTTATTATTTCATCCCATTTCCGGCATATTTATTTTCTCAACTTTATTTCCTTTCCTCTTTTAAATTTTAATTTTAATTTCTCATTGGCTTTGTTGGTCTTTTCACAGCATATTAATGAGCTGACAATGAAGATGAGTGTGGAAGACATCTTGTGTCGGGCTGAGGCAATCTACAGACAGCTGGCAGCTACTCCTGTGAGTTTCCTACAACACAGTATGGAGCCTCTGTTATCTTGGCATTCTTTGGGGAGACATAGAGTCTCTGCACACTCTTATGCCAGGCAAAATGAGTGAGCAGAGAGCTATTTGTCTTATTTTATGACATTCTTGGTAAAAGCTAGATATTTAACATAATAGTTGACAAATAGATAAGCCTCAGGTAGTTGCTTTCAGACTTTGGAACTCCCTCCCAAGAAAGAACAGGCCTCATCCCTATTTGCCTTTTGTAGGCAGGTGAAAACATACTTTGGTCATCAGGCATTTAGGGGATGATGAGGAGTAGGCTCCTCGGGATGCTGGGAATGGGATATTTAGTTTTAAATGTAATTTTAATTGTATGAGTATTATTGTATTTTGACTGTATTTTATAGTCATGACACAAATATGTACCATATATACTTGAGTATAAGCCAACCTGGATATAAGCCGAGACACCTAATTTTACCACCGAACACTGGGAAAACATATTGCCTTGTGTATAAGCCAAGCATGGGAAATGCAGCAGCTACTGGCAAATTTCAAAATAAAAAGAAACACCAATAAAATTACATTAATTGAGGCATCAGTAGGTTAAATGTTTGAATATTGAATATTTACATAAAACTGCAATTTAAGATAAGACTGTCCAACTCTGATTAAACCATTATTCTAATAATCTTCAGTGTAAATGTGCTTATGTATCCTTCCAATAATATTAGAGCAAAATAATAAATGTAATAATAGTAATAATAATGGAGTAAAATAATGGAAATGTAATATTAACAGTAATAATAGAGTAAAATAATAAATGTAATAATAATATTAAAGCAAAATAATAAATGTAATAATAGTAATAATAGTAATAATAATAAATAGAATCAAATAATAAATGTAATAATAAAAAATAAATAGAATCAAATAATAAATGTAATTTTTTTGTATGTGTGTCAGGAGCGATTTGAGAAACTGCAAGTTGTTCCTGGTGTGAGAGAATTGGACATCTGCAAGGATGTTGCCAAGGGGACGCCCAGATATTTTGGATGTTTTCCCATCCTTGTGGGAGGCTTCTCTCATGTCCCCACATAGGGAGCTGGAGCTGACAGAGGGAGCTCATCCATGCTCTCCCCAAATTCGAACCTCCGACCTGTCAGTTTTAAGTCCTGCTGGCACAAGGGGGCTCCAATAATAATAATTACAGTAATAAATAGAGAAAATAATAAATGTTATAATAAAAAAGAGTAAAATAATAAATGTAATTAATTAAATAATAATAGCAGAGTAAAATAATAAATAACTTTGACTCTAGTTTAAGCCGAGGGTGGCTTTTGCAGCCTAAAAAAGGGGCTGAAAAACTCGGCCGATATGCGAATATATATGGTAATTGTTTTTAACTTTTGTATTTGCCATTCTTTAAATGTGTTGAGTTGTTGTCATGTTATTGAGTCCCCATGGGGAGGAAGGCAGGGTAAAAACAAAATTAATAATGAACTTGATGCATAATGTATTTCAGCATTCATGGGTCATCAAATTGAGTATGGGATGGGACCATATAGCGGAGATGTGTTCTTACAACTTTACATACTTAATCTCTGTGCTTTCCCTCCCCAGGACCTTCCCCGCAATGTTCAGGAACTGCTGGGCCTCTCGGAGGGTAAATCCCTGACCCCCAGCACAGACACGGCTAGCTCCCCTCAGCCGCTGTCTCCCAGCCAGGCCCAGGAGATGGAGCTGACAGACAGTGTTTCCCCCAGCCTGCCGGACAGTAGCATCGAAATCTTGCCTACCGAGGACGCCTCCACTTCCCAATCACTTACTCCTTGAGAACTTCCCATCACTGCCACTGTCTTCTTAACACAAGCACTTTAACCAGGGCAGGGTGGGGGCTGGGAATAAGGCAAGATCGGTGGAGGATTAGAGGTATTATGTATTCCCTGGAGTTCAGGTAGCTGTAGGAACAGTCAACACTTACTGAGGGTAAATGGGGCTGGGAGTAGCTGTCTTTCCTCTCCACCCCTGAGTTTCCCCCCTTTCTCCCATCCCAAGTGGCCTCAAAGGACCACCAGTGATTGGTGTGCATTGTGTGCCTTTCCCACAATGCACTGGGGTATGGCCATCTCTAAGAACAGTCTGACTTGGTATAGAGTTCACCTTCTTGTCTTTGGATGTGTGGAGAAGGTGGAAAGGAGCAAGTGAATGGCTTCTATGCTTTTTTCCTTTTCTACCCTGGCTTCCTCGCTCCTTAGATCGGACCTGCACAACCAGCAGCCTTCCATCTGTTTTGGCCTCCAACTTCCAGAAGCCCTAGCTAGCTTGGTCAGGAATTCTGGGAGTTGGAGTCCAGAACACCTAGATGATGGCTACAGGTTGTGCAGGCCTCCCTTACACTGCTCCCATTTCCCTTCCATTTGCAGTTTTCAGGCTCATTGGCTGAGCTTGAGACTGATGGTGACATCTTTTCTCTCCAAGTCGCTGATGAAGCTTTTCTCTCCGACCGTGGAAGTTAAGAAACAGAGGTCCTTCGGTAAAGAGAAATGAGAGAGAATAGATTTGGAGCATTTTTGTGAGCAGAAAGCTTGCCAGTGGGAGGCAGGCAGGTTCTCTCCAAAAGAAACATGGCATCAGAGGAAACGGCAGTAGACGCTGGAAGGCAAAGCTCTGAGGTCCTTTGGTCCTTTGCCAGGGATTTCCTGTTGACGTAGCTCCTTGTGCTTCCCTTCCTTGGCCAGGGGATCTTCTCCCTTCCGGCTTGCCGCATTCCTCTTAGTGCGTGGTTTTGAACTGACAGCCCATAGATATGAAGGGGAAAGATGTCAAGACTCTTCTGTGGTGCCTTTCCAGCTTAGGGCGCATGTGGATTGGATGACCTAATGTGCCTATGGGTACGTCTCACGATCGAACTGCCTCTTTGCCAGCCCTTACTTTGGCTTCTATGTTTCCTTCATAACATACATTAAAAAAATGTAGTGTGAATTGTTTGGGTGTGGGGTTTGTTTTGTTTTTTTGGATGGAAAACTGCTCACTTTGAGCTATTTGCTTTGGCCTGGCAGAGTTTGGAGACGGGAGAAGCAAAGCAATGCTTGGAAGTCCATAGCACAGCATTCTGTTCAGAAAAAAACCCTCATGTGAAGTTCTCCTTTTTTTTGTCTGCGCTGCACATTTTAAACTAGCTCAATCTATGGATTTTCCTAAGGCCATTTTGAATAGCTTGAGGGTACTGCTTTTCTTTCCAGAACTAGATTTCCCAGTGCTCCTAAAGAGGAGTGTATTACACCTACTGTTTGGCATAGATCTTTTACTTAGGAAATGAATGCCCTGCAGTTTCACCACAAATTAGGTGAATGTTTCTCCATGCCTTCATAGAATTCATTTGGCACCGAACACTCAGAATAGTATGTCAGATGCATTGGTTGACCTTCTGGTGTCTTTGGAAGTGTTGGGTTGGGTGACTTACTGCCTCATCACACTGGAAAATGTCCACTTTAAATCTAGTTTCTGCCTCCTGCAGAATTCTGGGATTTGTAGTTTAGTGAGGCTGTTAAAGGCTCCTCCTTAAACTACAAACCCCAGAATTCTACAGGATTTAAAGTGGATTCATTTTTTAGTGTGAGGAAGCCCTTAATCTTCCAAACTCATTTCTCAACCATCATGTGAAAGAGCGGATAGTTATTTATCCTGAATCCAACTATTTACTTCCTCACATGCTGAGTGGGGAGAGATTAGGATCTACTGTTAGATCTCCAGGTGATTTACAGTAGATCAGCAAGGATTTTTTATTCCCAGTGATTCAACCGCAGATACAAAGGCTCGCCATCTTAATAAGGTTGCTCAAAATAAATAAATCTTGTGGAAAACAAGGGTATATTTTGTGTATTGTGAAGGCTTTGATGGCCGGAATCACTGGGTTGCTGTGAGTTTTTCTGGGCTGTATGGCCGTATTCCAGAAGCATTCTCTCCTGACGTTTTGCCTGCATCAATGGCAGGCATCCTCAGAAGTTGTGAGGTCTGTTGGAAACTAGGCAAGCGAGGGGTATATATCTGTGGAATGTCCAGGGTGGGAGAAAGAACTCTTGTCAGCTTGAGGCAGGTGTGACTGTTGCAATTGGCCACCTTGGTTAGCATTGAATGGCCTTGCAGCTTCAAAGCCTGACTGGTGGCTGCCTGGGGGGACACTTTGTTTGGAGGTGTTCGCTGGCAAAGGGGAAGAGGGATCCTCTCACCTCTTCAGGAGTCTACTGTATACCATGTAGCTGTGGACAAGTCTCCATAGGGACCACCAAATGCAGCATTGCCCAAACACGAATCAAGGAACATGAAAGCAACTGCAGACTAATTCAACCTGAGAGCCATAGTAGAGCATCTGATGAACCAACCTGAGTACAGCATATTATTTGAGAATACAGAAATGCTGGGCCAATCTAACAACCACCATGTCAGACAACACAGAGAAGCCACTGGAATCCACAAGAATGTGGACAATTTCAACAGAAAGGAGGAAACCATGAAAATGAACAAAATCTGGCTACCAGTTTATAAAAACTCTAAAAGCAGGACAGTAAACAAAGAGCAACACTAAAAAAAGGAGGGAATTCCAGACATGAACCAATCAGGACCAGCTAACGCCTCCCAACAAAGGAAGTCGGGCAGCAATCAGCCAGACTTTAAAGCTGCAAGGCCATTCACCCAATACACACAAATTTAAATGTTGCAGGGGGTTGATTTTGTCATTTGGGAGTTGTAGTTGCTGGGATTTATAGTTCACCTACAATCAGAGTGCATTCTGAACTTCACCAATAATGGAATCAAACCAGACTTGGCACACAGAACTCCCATGACCAACAGAGAATACTTTTGGTGGGCATTGACCTTGAATTTTAGAGTTTTAGTTCACCCACATCCAGAGAGCACTGTGGACTCAAGCAATGATGGTTCTGGAGCAAACTTGGCACGAATCCTCAATATGCCCAAATGTGAACACTGGTAGAGTTCACATTTGGGAAAATAGACATTGACATTTGAGAATTATAGTTGCTGGATTTATAGTTCACTTATAATCAAAGAGCACTCTGAATCCAGCCCACAGTGGATTTGAACCAAACTTGGCACACTACCTACCTGGCCAACATTGAATACTGGTGGTGTTGGGGGACGGGACTGTTTTGGATTCTGGGAGTTGTAGATCACCAACACCAAAAAGGAAGAGAAGTACAGGCGGAGAGATCTTCAGCCTTCTCTGCCAAAGGGGTTCCTAAGACCATCAGAAATATGTGTTTTCTGATGTTGTTTGGTGACCCCTCTGAAAACCCCTTCATGACCCTCCCACCGGGGTCCCGTCCCCCAAGTTGAGAAACACAGATCTAGATACTATACTATTTATGCAGGCAAAAGTCCCATTGGCTTTTTCTAGCCACCAATGTGGGCGAATAGTCCAAAAAGCTGCTTTAAAAGGTGGAATGGGACTGGTGGGGCTGAATATAATGCCATGTGATATTTATTTATTTACATCATTTATATTCCGCCCTTCTCACCCTGCAGGAGACTCGGGGCGGATCACAATGCACACATACAGGCAAACATTCAATGTCATTTGACATACAACATATATAGACAGACATAGAGGTAATTTAACATTCCAGCTTATGGCCACCAGGAGGAGCTGTCGCATTCCGTCATTCTTTTTGTGTGAGAATTTTTTTATGGCCTCGTAAATCAGTTAAATTTAGCCTCCCCACACAAAGTGGTACCTAAATTTCCTACTTGATAGATGCAACTGTCTTTCGGGTTGCAAAGGTCAACAACGAGCTACACAGTTGGTCGAGCGCTCACCCCGATCCGGGCAGGCCTCGAACTCATGACCTTCTGGTCAGTAGAGATGTTATGCAGCTGACACACAGCCAGCTGCACCACTGGTGCAGTTATGATTGTGTAAGTTTATGATTGTGTATGATTATGGCAAGTTATGATTGTGTAAGTCAACCTCAAGACCCTAAATGCATCAGATCCCATTGAAGCTAAGCAGCAGGGTCGACCTCCGCCCAATGCCAGGCACTGTAGGCAATATTTCAGAGGAAAGTGCCTCCAAGTATTCCTTGTCTCAGAAAACCCAACAAAATCCATGCGGTCGCCACTTGAAGGCCACAAACATGTTGCAGAGAGAGGTGGGTGCTTGGTCGAGGTGGGTGCTCGACCTTTAAGTGTAGCCTGCTGTTGACCTTTGCAGCTCGAAAGACAGTTGCATTTGTCAAGTAGGACATAAAGGTACCAGCTTAAGTGAAGAGGCAAATTTTGACTGAATTTTGAGGTCATTAAAGAACTCCAGGAATGCTGAGGAATGCGGAAGGAACAACAAGGGACGCTGGGGATGCTGAGAGATGAGTGCGTCAGCTCCCCCTGGTGGCCAGAGTTTGCCTCTGTTCGTCTATATGTGTTGTATGTGGAAACGGCAGGGATTGTCTGCTAAGTATGTGTACCTGTAATCTGCTCTGAGTCCCCTTCGGGGTGAGAAGAGCGGAATATAAATAAAGTAAATAAAATAAAATAAATTGGCTGCACATACACAGGTTTTTTTTACATGCGTTACTTTTAAACGCACCAATGTGTGTGTTTGAAGGGAAATAGTTGTAAGAATTTCCCTTGTTATAGTCTCTGCAGCAGAGAAGGAGAAGAGACCTCTGCAGTGAATGCAGCATTGCTTTCCGCCTCTACTCTCTTGATCCCTCTTTCCTTTCTCTCCCGCTGCCAACCTCCTCCCATCTGCCAGTGCTGCAGGAAAGTAATGCAGGGAAGTGGTGATGCAGTACTAACTGGCAGTATCGGAAAGCCTGGCAATTTGCCTTGTGCTTCTGTGCCCTCTTTTTCTCTCCTACTCGCTTAAGAATCTAGCAGAATTGGGGAGTTGGGGAAGAGATGTGTCCAAAAGTAGGGCTAGATGTGGGACTATGGAGAGCCCCAGTGTGCAGCTCTGCAGGAAAAGGATGCTGTGTTTTTGGCCTTGTCTTTAGTACATTCATAAAACTGCCACTGGCAAGCAAGTTTCATTCACTAAAGGGAGAGGAGAGGGAGATTCAGCCGCAGTGTCAGAGAAGGAGGCCAGGGAGGGTGAAGAGGAAAAAACAGCCTGCCTTCTCCAGAAAGCAGCCTTGGGGATTGGTACCAAAAAAAGCACTCCTCTGTCCAGTTTCCTAATACCTCCCTTTCATATATTATTTAGACATCCCTCCCAACACTTAGCGGATGTGAACTAGGACACTTGTGGCCAAGTAACAGCAGTGAATGGTCAAAATGGCAAAAGTTATTACTGAGAAATAGTAAGCTAGAAAAGGCTGCAGTAGTCTCCTTTTGCCCAAGACTACTGGGAAAGACCAGCTCTCCTTTTCTCAATTTACTGGGTTGTTGTAGGTTTTTTGGACTTTATCGCCATGTTCTAGAAGCATTCTCTCCTGACATTTCACCTGCATCTATGGCAGGCATCCTTAGAGGTTGTGAGGTCTGTTGGAAACTAGGAAAATGGGGTTTATTTATCTGTGGAATGACCAGGGTCTGTTTGAGATAGGTGTGAATGTTTCCATTGGCCATCTTGATTAGCATTTGATGGCCTAGCAATTCTTACTGCCTGAGGGAATCCTTTGTTGGGAGGTGATTAGCTGGCCCTGTGGACATTCCACAGATATACTGTATAAACCCCATTTTCATAGTTGCCAACAGACCTCACAACCTCAGAGGATGCCTGCTATAGATTTGGGCGAAATGTCAGGAGAGAATGCTTCTGGAACATGGCCATACAGCCCGAAAAACCTACAATAACCCAGTGATTCCAGCCATGAAAGCCTTCGACAATACATATTTATTTACTAGCTGTACCCGGCCACGCGTTGCTGTGATCCAGTTCTGGTTAAATGGTTTCTAATATAGGTGATTTCTTAATTCTGGTGGGTATACAATATTTTTGTTGTTTCATTATCTGGGAAATAATAATAATGGTGTAAATAATAATACTGGCTTACATAATCTATGTGTCTAATGTGTCCAGAGAAGAGCGACTAAAATGATCAAGGGTCTAGAGCAGTGTTTCCCAACCTTTTTTGAGCCGCGGCACACTTTTAACATTAAAAAAATCCGGGGGCACATCACCAACCAAAATGACACAAAATGACACTCTAACACAGTAAACAATGGCTGGGGGATGGTGGCCTGCTGGGAGCAGCTGCTGGGAGTGCTGAAGCTGGGGGGAGGAGCCATGCCATGCCCCACCCCCTCCCACTGGCTTCAGCTCTCCTACAGCTTCTCCAGCTTTGGGGCAGTGCCAAGCCAGTGATGGCAGAGCCAGCACAGTGCTGGCTTGGCACTGTCCCCTCAAGGCTGGAGAAGCTGTGGGAGAGCTGAAGCCGGGGAGGGGGGAGCCATGCTGCGCCATGCCACGCCCCCTCCTCCAGCTTCAGCTCTCCCACAGCTTCTCCAGCCTTAAAGGGGCAGTTTGAGCGAGGGGTGGGAGTCATGGCGGATTGGAGGCTGGCTGGGGAAACAGCCGAAGGAGGCGGTGCCCCGGCCCCTTCTTTTTCTTCACCGCCGCCTGGCCCTACCTCCTCCTCCCCCAAGCAGCTGGAGTTCGGCAGGAGGAGGGGGGAAGGAAGGGGGGCACAGAGCTTTTCTCGCAGCACAGCGGGAGGTCCATCACGGCACACTACTGTGCCACGTCACAGCAGTTGGGAAACACTGGTCTAGAGAACAAGCCCTGTGAGGAGCGACTTAAAGAGCTGCTCAGAAGAGAAGGCTGAGAGGAGACATGGTGAGGGCCATGTATAAATATGTGAGGGGAAGTCATAGGGAGGGGGGAGCAAGCCTGTTTTCTGCTGCCCTGGAGACTAGGCCACGGAACACTACAGGAAAGGAGGTTCCACCTGAACATGAGGAAGAACTTCCTAACTGTGAGAACTGTTCAGCAGTGGAACTCTCTGTCCCGGAGTGTGGCGGGGGCTCCTTCTTTGGAGGCTTTTAAGCAGAGGCTGGGTGGCCACATGTTGGGGTTGCTTTGAATGCGATTTTCCTGCTTTGTGGCAGGGAGTTGGAGTAGTGCTGAGTTAAGTGCAAATTAATTTTATAGACTCATAAAGTTGGAAGAGACCACGAGGGCCACGCAGTCCAACCCTCTGCTGTGAAGGACTGCCTTCTACCTGGAAAGCGATGTCCTCACTGTGGAAGAACATGCGGATCAAGAATAGGGCTCCACAGCCACCTACGTATCCACCACCAAAACACTACATTTGGAGGGCCATCATCCTCCGACTACAAGGGATTGCTTAAATAAGTAGTAAAGTGTGGAGGAACACACAAAGCACCCCCGAAAGATGACCAGCCAAACTTTGTGACACTAAAGGTGGCTATCATGTCCCTTCTCAGCCTCCTTGTCTCCAAGCTAAACATACCCATTACCCAGCTTCCTGAGCTGCTCCTTATAGGACTTGGTTTCTAAATCTTGGATCATTGGCCGGAGAGATAGCACAGCGGTAACACAGCTGTGCTTGCAATCTGAAGGTCGCAAGTTCGATTCCCGAGCTGGCTTGGACAACCAGCTGTCAGCCCTGTCCACTGCTCACCCAGCAGTTCGAAAACAGCCCAGCTGTGAATAGATAAAGATTGGGAACAGCGAAGCGGGGAAGGATTTTTACAGAAGGACTTTACAACATCTGAAAAAGTTTGGCTATTGGGAAGGTGGAAAGCGGAAACAGAAGCTCCCGTCATGAGGATGGAACAACAGCACCTCCTTGTGACGTAACAATGCAATGACATAACAACAATGACATAATGGAGCAACCACACCCTGTGACGCACACCCTGTGATGCAGCCAAGAAGAAGAAATCCTTCTAAAAATTGCACTGTGTACTGTGTATTGCAATTTGTATGTCTTCCGACAGGGGCTGTCTGTCGTATGTGTAATGTAATCCACACTGAGTCCCCTTCGGGGTAAGAAGAGCGGAATATAAATAAACAGTATTATTATTATTATTTTGGTCACCCTTCTCTGGACACCTTCCAATGCAATATTCTTCTTGCATTGTGGTGCCCAGAACTGGACAAAATACTCCAGGTGAGGTTGGACTAAAGCAGAGTAGAGTGGGACATGGAACTTTTTTTTTCTCTTTTGCAGCAATTAATGGAAGCTGAGGACAAAGGGGGAAAAGTGGGATGACAGGAGAGAAACTGGGACATTTTAAAAGCAGTTTAACAAAAGGGATGGCTGAGTGTTAACTAAGGCTGTTGAGGGGCATCCCGAGTCACTATCTTCCATTGCTTTCCTTAAGTCCTTCCTGTAAAGATGCAAGCCAGAGAGCAATCTTCCCCTTCTATAAATTCAACAGTGAGGCTACTTTTGCTTCCCGTGACAGGAGTAATAATCTAGCATTTTATAGAGTACTTTACAGAACTTGAAGTGTGCCAGATTTATCTGAGGCTGAATCCACACATGCAGCAGGATGAAGTGGTACTGTTTCATCCGAAAATGCAGAGGAAATTGCTTTTCATGCTCCAGTGCGTTATTTAACCCTCATCCAAGCAGATGGCACATTTTAGTTTCCTAATTTACTTTTCGTTGCAGAGTTCAGAGAGTACTGGAGCTGCCCAGTAGGCATTTTGCAGCATTGCCACCTGAAAACTTCCAAGCGATGGCCCTGACTTTCAGCCACCTATAATAATTTCAGCCACCTATAGTACTCTTAAGCCAGTGATTCTCAACTTTCCTAAAGCCGTGACCCCTTAATACAGTTCTTCATGTTGTGATGACCCGCAACCATAAAATTATTTTTGTTGCTACTTCATAATTAACTTTGCTACTGTTATGAATTGTAATGTAGATATCTGATAAGCAGGATGTATTTTCATTCACTGGACCAAATACCAAATTTGAATACCGGTGGGGTTGGGGGTGATCGATTTTGTCATTTGGGAGTTGTAGTTGACTGGGATTTATAGTTCGCCTACAATCAGAGAGCACCCTGAACCCCACCAACGATAGAATTGAACCAAACTTGGCACTAAGAACTCCCATGACCAAGAAAAAATACTGGAAGGATTTGGTGGGCATTGACCTTGAGTTTTGGAGTTGTAGTTCACCTACATCCAGTGAGCTCTGTAAGCTCAAACAATGATGGATTTGGACCAAACTTGGCACAAATACTCAATATACCAAAATGTGAACACTGGTGGAGTTTGGAGGAAACAGATCTTGAGCTTTGGGAGTTGTTGCTGGGATTTATAGTTACTAGGCACCACAATTGAAGGGAAATGTTGACAAGCTGGAATGTGTCCAGAGAAGGGTGACTAAAAGGATCAAGGGTGTGGAGAACAAGCCCCATGAGGAGTGACTTAAAGAGCTGGGCAAGTTTAGTCTGCAGAAGAGAAGGCTGAGAGGAGACATAATGAGGGCCAAGGATGTGAAGGAAAATCATAGGCAGGAGGGAGCAAGCTTGTTTTCCGCTGCCCTGGAGATGGGAATGCAATGGAACAATGACTTATTTATTTTATTTATTTATTTGCAATGCTTCTACCCCGCCCTTTTCACCCCCGGGGCGGACGGGGACGACTCAGGGCAGCTAACAAGGCAGCAGATCAATGCCTAAACATACAATATAAATCTTAAAAACATATATCATTGAAATAACAGTTAAAAACAAGCAAATATTCAATACTCAAATTAAAAACAGTGTTCCTCCATAAATCTATGTTATGAAACAGACTTCAAACTACAGGCGAGGAGATTCCAGCTGAACATTAGGAAGAACTTCCTAAGTGTGAGAGCTGTTCAACAGTGGAACTCTCTGCCCTGGAGTGTGGTGGAGGCTCCTTCTTTGGAGGCTTTTAAGCAGAAGCTGGATAGCCATCTGTTGGGGGTGCTTTGAATGTGATTTTCCTGCTTCTTGGCAGGGGGTTGGACTTGATGGCCCATGAGGTCTCTTCCAACTCTATGATACTATGAAATATGGGTATGCATAGTTGAGTCCAATTTATACTAACTGTAGAGCCATGTTCCAGAAGCATTTTCTCCTGATTTGCACCTATCTGGTCTTCTTGGTCTGACTAACCCCAAGGCTAAAGAGAAGATGCCAACTCCCCCTTTCAGTGACAGGAGCATTGGCAGGTCACTCATACTGGGACCAGTGGAGTGTTCTTCATTGCCCTTGAATGTATGGGGCAGTCTAAATTAAGGGGTGCTCATGACTCTGTCCTCCGACCCCTCCCTGCTGTTCTCTCAACCCAGCCTGTCTGGTGCCTACTGGCTGCCCCTCAAACTAATGCTGCAATGCAGCATTGCCAGCATTGTGTCATGCGAAGAGAATAATGCATGTGGCCATGCCAAGCTGGAGGCAGCCTGTATTGGCCGGTAAACGCTCTGCCTCTTTGTTCTGTTCAGGGCCTGTTTGGGGCTGTGAGTAAAGTGGGCACAGAAAGCAACTAGGGCCAGAGACCATAAGTTGCAGACTTCAGGAGGCATTGCAGTGAGGAAGGATGATTACTATGGTTCAGGTGGGGCTGCTTGCCTTCATATCCATCATTTGTTGCCTGGACAGTCAAATGGTTGTGTTGACCCACACAATCAGGGCATGTTAAGCCATTTTCACAATCTTTTGACATTTATACACACCATAAGGGTGCATCGCTGTAGAATTAATCCAGTTTGAACCTACTTGGACTGCCATGACTTAACGTTATGGATCATGAGAGGTCTTCTACTTTCTCTGGCAAGTAATGCTGGTGCCTCACCAAACAACAACTCCCACTATTACGTCGTGTTGAGCCATGGCAGTGGTATCAAACTGCATTATTTCTACAGTGTAGATCAATGTTTCTCAACCTTCCTAATGCCATGACCCCTTTATACAGTTCCTCACGTGGTGACCCCCAACCATAAAATTATTTTCGTTGCTACTTCATAACTGTCATTTTGCTGCCGTTATGAATCGTAATGTAAATATCTGATATGCAGGGTGTATTTTCATTCACTGGACCAAATTTGGCCAGTACATCCAAATTTGAATACTGGTGGGCTTGGGAGAGGGGATTGATTTTGTCATTTGGGAATTCTAGTTGCTGGGATTTATAGTTCACCTACAGTCAAAGAGCATTCCGAACTCCACCAACGATGGAATTGAACCAAACTTAGCACACAGGACTCCCATGACCAACAGAAAATACTGGAAGGGTTTGACTCCTTGAGTTTTGGAGTTGTAGTTCACCTGTAGTTCCAGAGGGCCCTGTGGACTGAAAGAATAATAGATCTGGACCAAACTTGACACGAATACTCAATATGTCCAAATGTGAACACTGGTGGAATTTGGGGAAAACAGACCTTGATATTAGAGAGTTGTAGTTGCTGGGATTTATAGTTCACCTACAATCAAAGAGCATTCAGAACCCCACCAACGATAGAATGGGGCCAAACTTCCCACACAGAACCCCCATGTCTTGAAGGGACTCCCTGGCGCGAGCCTCCCTCCAGTCTTGCATGCTCTCCCTCACCCGCACATGTGCAACACGCTGCCATGCTCCAAGCACGCCTGCTCTCACCTCCCTCGCTTGGAATCGCAGAAGCAGCGCTCCCCTTGGCTAAGAGGACAGCCAATCACAGTAGGAGGAAGGCTTTTGGTGAGAGGATTCGCCGTCTGTTTCCAAAAAAGAAGAGAAAGACAGGCAGAGAGATCTTCGGCCTTCTCTGCCAAGGAGGTCCATAAGACCACCAGAAATATGTGTTTTCTGGTGGTCTTTGGTGACCCCTCTGAAACCCCCTCGTGTCCCTCCCAGGGCTCCCGACCCCCAGGTTGAGAAACACTGGTGTAGATGGACTCAGATAGAAGCTGATACACCTGAATTTACAGGTCATAGCTTTCTGGGTGGTTGTAAATTTTGCCTGCATCTGTGGCAAGTATCCTCAGAGGTTGTGAGGTTTTGAAACCTCACAACCTCTGAGGATGCTTGCCACAGACGCAGGCGAAAAGTCAGGAGAGAATGCTTCTAGAACATGGCCATACAACACGAAAAACCTACAATAACCCAGTGATTCCGGCCATGAAAGCCTTCGACAAGACATAGCTTTCTGGGTTGGAGGCCTCTTTAGTTCATTTTGTTGATGGGCCTGTCTTGATGGTGGTACTGCGGTGAAACATTGCAGTCGAGGATGGAGAGATGAAGCTCCGGCTCCAATCCTCCTGCCTTGGGCAACTCATTCGTGGCCTCAGTTCCCCCCTCTGTACAATGTGGCTATTAGTAGCCTACTTCTGTGTGTGGGGTCTGTTGTGAGAGGGCTTCCAAAAAGCCTTGTGTGCGGAGGGTGCTATTAAAAGGATAGACAAAAGCCCTGACTCTCCGGTGCAAGGCATGAAGGACTCTGGGGTGCCGGGGGCACCTTCTCGATCTGGCAGCACTGAGATTTCTGACTCGCAGAGGAGAAAACTTTAAAAAAGCACACGCACTGCCTCATTCACTCCCGCTAATGTCCTTCTAGGCTTAAGCTAGGGGAAATCTAGGTCACCCCAGCAAAACTGCAACACGCGAATCCGTACCTCCTTCTTACATGGCTGCCCCAATAGAGAGAGGCAGGAGGAGGGGAGGGGGCTATTTCTGGAACTACAGCCCCTGTTATGCAACTGCGTGACTCCCCTGAGAGCAAACCTATTTTTATCCCGGCTGGGAGCGTGAGGGCTGTGACGTCCAAAAATGCAGGCCCTGCTCGGATGGTGCCAGCTGTACCCCTGGCAAAGGGGTTGGGGCAACCCAATGCTACCCTTGCGCTATGTTTACTATCTATATACCTTGCCCCACATTTTGCCCTGTCCCTCACACCTGCCTTGTAAATAGGCCAGGCCTGGAACAACAAGGGGCACCTGTGCCTGTTCCTTCCCTGTGCCCAAAACATCCTCTGCCCCACAGCACTGTGGTTTTGCCTTTTGCTGAGCTTAAAGGTAAAGGTTTTTCCCCTGACATTAAGTCCAGTCGTGTCCAACTCTCCATTTTTAAGCTGGAGAGCCGACATTGTCCATAGACACCTCCAAGGTCATGTGGCCGGCATGAATGCATGGAGCGCTGTTACCTTCCTGCCAGAGTGGTACCTATTGATCTACTCACATTTGAATGTTTCCGAACTGCTACGTTGGCAGAAGCTGGGGCTAACAGCAGAAGCTCACACCACTCCCTGGATTCGAGCCTGCGACCTTACAGTCAACAAGCTCAGCAGCTCTGCGGTTTAACCCACTGCGCCACCGGGGGGGGGGGGTCCATGCTGAGTTTAGGGGTAAAGCTTTTCCCCTGACATTAAGTCCAGTCGTATCCGACTCTGGGGTGTGGTGTCCATCTCCATTTCTAAGCCGAAGAGCAAGCGTTGTCCATAGACATCTCCAAGGTCATGTGGCCGGCATGACTGCACGGAGCGCTGTTAGTTTAGAATCTTTATAAATAAAAACGTAATGTTCATTTGTGGGATTAACATAACTCAAAAACTACTGGACAATTGACACCAAATTTGAACACAATACACCTACCAGGCCAATAAGTGACCAAAACTCATAAAAACACTGAAAAACACAGTGGAAGACACTTAAAAAGCCAAAAAAATTACATTACATTACAAAACATGCACAAAACCATATATATACACATATACACATACATATACAAAACACATATACACAGACAGGGCCACAACCAAGTGTGCCAGGGGACGGCTAGACATAGAATAGAGTTGGAAGAGATCTCATGGGCCATCCAGTCCAACCCCCTGCCAAGAAGCAGGAAAATCGCATTCAAAGCAGCCCCGACAGATGGCCATCCAGCTTCTGTGTAAAAGCCTCCACAAATAAGGAGTCTCCACCACACTCCAGGGCAGGGAGTTCCACTGCTGAACAGCTCTCACAGTCAGGAAGTTCTTCCTAATGTTCAGGTGGAATCTCCTGACCCATTGTTGCATGTTAAATAGAGCTGCCAATCAGTCATAATTTCATGTTTTTGGGTAAGTTGTCAGATTGAAAGGTGTGAAGGGGTGATGCTTCTCTGTTCACTGAATCTTTTATAATGGAATTTGCCTTTCAAAGCAGAAGAACACACTCTGCACATGGTCAGAAGAGCTGGAGCAGTTGCTCTTAAGCAGTGTTTGTCTACCTGAGGGTCAAGACCCCCCCCCCGGGGGGGGGGGGGGAGTCAGAGAGATTGCTAAAGACCATCAGAAAACACAGTATTTTCTGTTGGTCATGGGGGTTGTGTGTGGGAAGTTTGGCCCAATTCTAATGCTTTTTGATTGTAGGTGAACTATAAATCCCAACAACTACAACTCACAAATGTCAAGGTCTATTTTCTCCAAATTCCACCAGTGTTCACATTTGGGCATATTGAAGATTCGTCCCCAGTTTGGTCCAGATCCATCATTGTTTGAGTCCACAGTGCTCTCCAGATGTAGGCGAACTACAACTCCAAAACTCAAGGTCAATGCCCACCAAACCCAGTATATTGTATTGGTCATGGGAGTTCTGTGTGCCAAGTTTGGTTCAATTCTATCATTGGTGGAGTTCAGAATGCTCTTTGATTGTAGGTGAACTTTAAATCCCAGCAACTACAACTCCCAAATGACAAAATCAACCCCCCCCCCCCACCAGTATTCAAATGTGGGTGTATCAGGTATTTCTGCCCAATTTGGTCCAGTAAATGAAAGTACGTCCTGCATATCAGATATTTATATTATGATTCATAACAGTAGCAAAATTACAGTTATGAAGTAGCAAAGAAAATAATGTTATGGTTGGGGGTCACCACAACATTAGGAACTGTATTAAGGGGTCACGGCATTAGAAATCGTGCTGTGGAATCGTGGGATGTGCTGTTTGGTGAGGCACCAGCATCTTTTGTAAGAAAAGGCCACAAATCTTGTAATACAACAACTCGTATGTTTTCAGAGCCTTGAACCATAGCAGTTAAAGAGGTTTAAATGGCATTAATTTGACAGTGCAGATGCACCCCATGTCCAGCAGTTGGAAGAATATTTTCAGGTTCAAATGGAGAAAATGGTATTTAAGGTCGCATCAAGTGACCATCCTTTGGTTCCCAAATATGGCGTTGGATAGCTGATGCCTTTCATCATGAAACTAGGTATGTCCTCCCTCATTTTTAGATCCTTCCATTTGCTCGGTACAGATATAAATGTTGTTGCCCTTCTTTCTCTGTTTCGCTTTGCTGTGTCTGCATCTTTTGGAGGATCTGCAATGTGACTGTCCCCCAGAATAAGTATGATACATCATCTAGGTATAACACATTTTATAGTTGCTCAGAGATTTATGACATTAGGATAGGAAGCTTGAAGGGACACACACACACACACAGTATAGCTTGCCTCCATAGAAGGGCATAATAATTCTGCATTGGACCACATCTGATGGGAATCCAGCTTCGAGGGGGAATTCTTCACTTGCTGTGAGCAACACATCAAATGCAATTAGTATAGCAAGTGTGCGTATATGTGTTTTGCATCCCCAACTTCTTAAAATTGTTCAGTGCTATGTTTTAAATGACTTTAATAAACACTGTAAAGGCACCAGAACTCATCTAATCTTGGAAGCTAAGCGGGCCCAGCCCTGGTTAGTACATGGATGGGTGTCAGTCAATGACTATCAGGTGCTGTAGGCTATAATTCAGAGGAAGGATCTGGCAAAGCCACCTCTGAGTGCCTTGCCATTGTAAGCTCCAAATAGTCCACAGCTGGCTAAATAAAATGGCTTCCATCATAGAAGAGGTTTTTGTGCAAAGATTTAATTCAGTGTTTCTCAACCTTCCTTATTCTGTAACCCCTTAATGCAGTTCCTCGTGTTGTGGGGACCCCCAACCATAAAATTATTTCCGTTGCTATTTTTATAACTGTAATTTTGCTACTGTTATGAATCATAATGTAAATATCTGATATGCAAGATGTATTTTCATTCATTGGACCAAATTTGGCACAAATACCTGATACTGGTGGGGTTAGGGGGGATTGATCTTGTCTTTTGGGAGTTGTAGTTGCTGGGAGTTATAGTTCACATACAAACAAAAAGTATTCTGAACTCCACCAATGATGGAATTGAACCAAACTTAGTACACTGAACTCCCATGACCAACAGAAAATCCTGGAAGAGTTTGGTGGGCATTGACCTTGAGTTTTGGAGTTGTAGTTCACCAACATTCAGAGAGCACTGTGGACTCAAACAAGGATGGCTCTGGACCAAACTTGGCATGAATACTCAATATTTCCAAATATGAACAAAGGTGGCGTTTGGGGGAAATTGACCTTGACACTTTGGAGTTGTAGTTGCTGGGATTTATAGTTCACCTACAATCAAAGAGCATTTTGAACCCCACCAATGATAGAATTGGGCCAAACTTCCCACACAGAAACCCCATGACCAACACAAAATACTGTTTTCTGTTGGCCTTTGGCGACCCCTCTGACACCCTCCTCGCGACCCCCTCAGGGGTCCCGACGCCCAGGTTGAGACACACTGCCCTATGACGAATGTCTTAAAGAACTCGGAATTATTAGCCTGCAGAAGTGAAGGTTGAAAAGAGACACAACAGCCATTTATAAATACGTGAAAGGGTGTCATAAGGAAGAGGGAGCAGACTTGTTTTCTGTCCCTTTTGAAACTAGGACTAGGAGCAATGAGAAACTCTGATTTAGTTGAAACTCGATACTTATATATCTTATCTAGTCCAATAATAGAAAATAGAAAACTGGTGTTAAGTGTATACTGCATTTTGGGGGAAAGAAGGGAGGACAATCACCTGTCAGTTTGCAGTTTAATTAAAAATATCCGAACTGAAAAAGCACAGCTACAGCTGGAGCATCTTTATCCTGAATGCTGAAATCCAAAATACTCCATAGCCATCCATGATTGGCCAAAATAGTGACACCTTAGACTTCAGATGGTTCAATGTCTCCAAACTTTATTACATTCACAAAATTATGTAAAATCTAGAGTATGTTGTATGTCAGCCTGTGATTGTGTCTGATGTTCATGCTGATGTCCGTGATGGGAATGGGAATGATGTCCCTGATGGTGGGCCTGGGTCTGTCGTCACTGGGGATGAAGGTTTGCTTGGGCTTGAGTTAAGCTCAGACAAGAGGCCGGAGCGGTCTCAGGAAGATTCTCAAGGCCACATTCTTGGGAGAGGCTCTTCACAGGTTTTCTCAGAACAGCTGTCTGAAGATGATTAGTCGGGTGCAGAAGGTCATGAGAGAGAAGATGAGAGCTTAGACAGAAAGCAAAGTTTTTATAAGCAGAGTCTTCAGAGACTAAGACAATCAGTTTGTTTACAGAAAAAGAGAGATAACAAACCTTTATCTGGTGGTAAAGTCAAGAGAAATGCTTTCCTTTCAGTTTTGGGATCTGGAAAAACCATATTCATAGGAAAGAGTTGCCTCAGTCTAATCAACATTGGAATTTCATCATGGTCTTGCTTTCAAGTGCTTTAGTTTCGTTTACCAAGTTTTTGCCAAGCTCCAGGTTTGTGTATGAGATTTTTTCCCTGCTGTCTTGTTTCATGGATTCATGTGTCAAGTTTCATGGATTTTTATGTACTTATGGATCTTGTTTTCCCTTGAAACTTATGGACTATGTTATATTCTGGACCTTTACTGTTTTTCTGCTATTTTTATTGCTTTGCCTACATATATTCTTCAATAAAGCGCTTGCTGATTTTACCAAGTTGGTGTGGTGTTTAAGGTCAGAGGTCTTCCTGCTCTGGAGTGCACAATTTTATTTATTTATTTACTTCATTTATATTCCGCCCTTCTCCAGGCCCAGATTACCCATAAGGCCAACCTAGGCCATGGCCTAGGGGCGCAAACCAGGGGGGGGGGGCAGAATCATGGACCAAAAAAACTAATGTTGAAACAAATAAATACACCGTGGCCGGCCCCTGGGGTCTCTCCCAACTCAGCGACACGCACCCCCCAGGGATGACCCCGGCCACTCTGCGCGCGCCTGTTTCCCTCCCTCCCCGTGGTCCTTCCCATCCGCAGGAGCAAACGTGGAGCCTGCCTTCTGAGCGAGCGAGAGAGTGAGCGCGAGACCTGTGCGTGCCCCCCCGCTCCCTCGGGCGCACTTCCCCACGCCTCCACCTCTCTCCCCCTTTCATTGCGGAGCCAGAAATAGCCTTTTTTTCTGCCCCAAAACAGGTGGGTGGGTGAGTGGGCTAGCTTCCTAGCCATTTGGGAGGGTCCCTTTTTGGTTGCCTCAGTTTCCCTGGCGACGCTGACAGAGAGAAAGAGAGGAGGGGCCATGGGCGGGAAGGTGGCACCACCGGTCGCTTTGACAGCGTGTCTTTTTTCCTCCCCCATTTCCTCCCGCTATCGCCCCTGCCCCCTTTTCCTCCTCTTGCCCCTCCTCCCTCCCCCACCCCATCCTCCCCGCTCCCCTCCCTTTGGTTCTTTCTTCTCCCTCCGCGGAGGCTGGCCTTTTAAATGCTTTCCTCGAGGCAGCCCGGCCCGGTCCCTGGCTCTCGGCTGCCCAGGACACTCCTTCCGCCTGGCCATGGGAAGCGCCTGCCGGAGCCTCCTGGTGGCCTTAGCTTTCCTGCTCTGCTGTCCAGCAGGTAAGGAGGGGCCCGGCCTTTTCTGGGGGCGTTAGAGGTTGGCTTAAAGGGGGCGTAATTCCAAAGTGTGGCCTAGGGCGCAAAAAGATGTTAATCCAGGCCTGCCCTTCTCACTCCACAGGGAACTCAGGGCAGATTACAAGGTACACATTACATTTAGACACACAAACACACCAGACAGACAGAGGCAATTTAACATCTGGCCACCAGGGGGAGCTGTTGCACTCCTTCATTCCTCAGCGTGTTTTCTGGATCTCTTTTTTATGGCCTCGTAAATTAGTTAAATTAAGCCTCCCCACTAAGTGGTACCTTAATTTCCTACTTGACATATGCAACTGTCTTTCGGGTTGCAAAGGTTGACAACAGGCTAAACAATAGGTCGAGAGCCCACCTCGACCCAGGCAGGCCTCGAACTCATGACCTTCTGGTCAGTAGAGAACTTATGCAGCTGACACCCAGCCAGCTGCGCCACATTCCCGGCTATGTATTTAAAGTGTATATGAAATATAAATGAATGTCATGTTTAGACTTGGGTCCCATCTGCAAGATACCTTATTATGTATATGCAAGTATTTCAAAATCCGGAGGAAAATCCACAATAAGGAACATTTCTGGTGCCGAGCATTTCGGATACGGATACCCAACCTGTACCACTCTCCGATCTTAACTTTGTCTTGCAGTATGGAAATCAATGGCACTGGTGATGCTGGATTCATGGTTTGTTTTTTGTTTTTTTTAAAAAAGGAGAAATCTGGCCCGAATCTCTCTAGGGAGCCCGCACTCTCAGCTCTCATTAACTCAGCCCTCTGGGCAAAGACATTTAATTAGCTATGAAGGAGCAGAAACCAAACGGCAAAGAAGGAAGCTGTAAAGCATTATTCCCTTCACTGCCTGCTCAAAAGGGGGAAGAGTATGGGGAATGTACGGAGTTGGGCAGGAAGGTATACCCTCCAGCATTTCACAGATGACAACTGAAACACGGGGCCAAACAATGACAGAGTGTGGTCAAGAGGGCAAAAGTCATGAATGATGAAGAACCCTGGATACATCTACACCAGGAATGGGCAAACTTGGGCCCTCTAGGGATTTCGGACTTCCACTCCCACGATTCCTAACAGCCTCAGGCCCCTTCCTTTTCGCCCTCAGCCGCTTGCGGCTGAGGGCGAAAAGGAAGGGGCCTGAGGCTGTTAGGAATCGTGGGAGTGGAAGTCCGAAATCCCTAGAGGGCCCAAGTTTGCCTATGCCTGATCTACACTGTAGAATGACTTCAGTCTGACACCATGCTTAACTGTGATAGGTCAATGCTATTGAATCATGGCGCAAGGTCTTTAGCTTTCTCTGCCAAACTACAATTCTCAAGATTCTATAGTATTGAGCCAGATCTCAGAGCTTGAGGTTCTCTATCTTAAGACCACCAATATATTAAAGTGGTGACAAACTGCATTCATTATACAGTGTAGGTGCACCCCAGCTTTGTATGGAATCTGGATTGGGTCATTCCCATAAAGAATCCTCCAAATGCTAAGATTTTCCTTCAGCGAGCCCTAGAATGGATCCACTCTATATACACATCACTTTTTATAGCCATACTACAAAATCCCGTGATTTGTTGACTGGAGATGTATCTGGAGTTCTCTACAATGGGTTAAACTGCTGAGCTGCTGAGGTTGGTGACCGGAAGGTTGGTGGTTTGAATCCAGGGTGTGCTCCCGCTGTTAGCCCCAGCTTCTGCCAACCTAGCAGTTCGAAAACATGCAACTGTGAGGCAGGGCCGTAGCCAGGATTTTGTTCCGCTGAGTTTGGTTCGGGGGGTGAGACTGGGTGGAAGAGGGTCTACCCTAGCAAACTTTTGTATTGTTATCCCAATAACCCCATGAATGTGGGATATACTGAGCATGGTGATCAGATCATGATATGAATAAACATAACAGTTTAAATAATGTACCAGTCAGGCCTTTTCGCGGACCACTGAGAATTTCGGGGCTGAAGTGCCCCCCCTACATGCCTGCTGTGAGGAGATCAATAGGTATCGCTCTGGCGGGAAGGTAACGGTGCTCCATGCAGTCATGCGGGCCACATGACCTTAGAGGTATCTATGGACAAAGCCGGCTCTTCGGCTTAGAAATGGAGAGGAGCATCGACCCACAGAGTCGGACACAACTTGACTTAATGTCAGGAGAAAACCTTTACCTTTACCTTACAACTCACCAAGCTACAATTTACAGGATTATGTATGATAGTTGAAGTGGATTCGAAGTGCTATAATTGCAAAACAGATGCACTCTTAGGGTGCATTCACATTGCAGTTTGGCACCACTCACACTAAAGAAAAAAATTCACTTAAAATCCGGTTTCTGCCTCTTGCAGAATTCTGGGGGTTTTTAGATTAGGGAGGGGCCTATAACAGCCTCACTAAACTACAAACCCCAGATTTCTGCAGGAGGCAGAAACCATATTTTAAGTGAATTTTTTCTCTAGTGTGATGAAGTAGCTTTTAACTGCCATAGGTCAATACTATCGGATTTTACGAACTGTAGTTTGACTGTAGCCTTTTCTGCCAAAGAGTGCTGGTGCCTCACTAAACTACATCTCCCAGGGTTCCATAACATTGAGCCATGGCACATAAAGAAGTGTCAAACTGCATTATTTCTACAGTACAGCCTTAGTCCCTGGTTAAAAGTTGGGTTTGATTTGGAACTAGGGTTTGTAAGATTTTGGGGAACCAGGAGCAAGACTTGATGGCAAGCCTCTGTTAAGCCAGAGGATGAAAGGATTGTCTGGAGTCTGCCACATGAAAGCGAGAGTTCAACAAAAAAACACCACTCAAAATAATTGATTTATTCAACTTGATTTATTCTCCAATGTTCCAGATTACAAACCCGAGGCATGGTGTTGACTGCTAAAATATTCCACACTTGGCAACCTTTCCAGCTTCTTTGCGGAACCAAAGTTTTCTAGGTTGGCAGCCATGATAGTTCAGCGGCTGAAGTCTGGTTTCATTGCCTTGTTTACACATGTTCTTAAGCACCTCTGTGAATCTAGAAACGGCTAGCCTGGGGGCGGATTGATGCATCGCCATTTCCTTAGATAGGAAGCACCAACTCTGACAGCCCTCTTTTTCCCGCTGCCTCCTGCAATCTGTTTGTGTTTTTCTCTGCCAGCATCCTTGTCCAAGGCTGAGCTGAAAGAGTTCCTGGCACAGGGGAAAAAGGGGGTTTTGTTTTTTGTTTTTTTGGCAAGGGGCCAGTTCTCCTTTGCTGGCAGCCGGAGCCATTTCCCGTCAGTGGCCGGGAGTCCCAGATGCGTCTTTGCTAACCACAGAAGCATCCCAATCCCATTGGGGCCCCTTGAAAGGACGCAGAATCCATTTAATGGCGGTGTCGATTCATTAAGGGATAAACACAGCTGGCTTGGAAACAAGGGCACCGATGATGGATTGGCCTCCTGTAAAACAGGGATCCCATTCAAGGGCGCCAATTAGGGTGGGCACAAGAACCATTTAGGTATTGGCATTTTTTCTGTTCTCTGAGGGTTCATCAGAACCACTTCTTTCTTCTGTTGTATCACTGCTTCCACATATTGACTCTTCTAAACTATGAAGGCAGCTCATGTTCTCGCTGCCCACACACACTGTAATTGATCCTTTTTTTGTTGGGAATTTTGCCTAAGGTTACTTTTTGGACCGCAAGTTTCAGAATACCCCAGCCAGCTTTCCAATTATCCATGCTGACTGTGGGATCCTGGAAGCTGGGAGCCCAAAAAAATCCTGAATTCTATTACCGTTTCCTTGGCATGTACTTAACAAAGCCAAGATGGAATCACTAGTGAACCAGCAAAAGTTTTTCATTTTAAAAAATGGTTGTTAATCAAAACTAAGGTGTCCAGAGAGTTGTTTTGGGTGTGATGAAAGCAACTACATCAATTAAACCAGTTTCAAATCAGATCACCAGGTGCTTTATAGATACAATCTATCAAAGGCTTTCATGGCCGGAATCACTAGGTTGCTATGAGGGTTTTTTTGGCTGTATGGCCATGTTCCAGAAACACTCTCTACTGACGTTTCACCCACATCTATGGCAGGCATCCTCAGAGGTAGTGTGGTTTGTTGAAAACTAGGCAAATGAGGTTTATATATCGGTGGAATGTCGAGGGTGGGGAAAATAACTCTTGTCTGCTTTAGGCAAGTGTGAATGATGTAATTGGCCACCTTGATTAGCTTTTAATGGCCTTGCAACTTCAAAGCCTGGTTGCAAATATCAGCAACAAAGGATCCTCCCAGGCAGCAATCAGCCAGGCTTTGAAGCTACAAGGCCATTAAATGCCAATCAAGGTGGCCAATTGCAACATTCACTCATGCCTCAAACAGGCAAGAGTTCTTTCTCCCACCCAGGACATTCCACAGATATATAAACCTCACTTGCCCAGTTTCCAACAAACCTCACAAGCTCTGAGGATGCCTGCCATAGATGCAGGCGAAACATCAGGAGAGAATGCTTCTGGAACATGGCCATACAGCCCGGGAAACTCACAGCCACCTAATCTCAACTGGCTTCCAGCTAGACATTTGAAGCAGCTGCAGGCCAACAAAAGCCAAATGAGATGCAGAAACATTTCAAGGACAATAGTCTTTTTTTAGTTCACAGAGGTCTTTGTTAATGGAGAAGAGTCAAATGCTCTGACGAGTTGTTGAGTATAGGCTCTTGAATGTACCATTTGGAAAACAGACTTTGTTTTTGAAACCACAGCCTCAAACATGCAGACGGCAGGATTCTGGGCACTGTGGTTCAAACAAGAACCTTTCCCAAGCTGTACATGTATTTGCCAAAGCATCTTAGAAGCATCAATCTGTTATGGTTGAAGGGGTGTTTGGCTCTGACTCAGGCATTGACAAGCAGTTCAAGTTGGATAAAAATTAGGCAGGCAGATAAAATACCGGCAAGATGGCAGCCCATTTTCCACTTAAATATGCAGGCTAAGTATTAAACTACTATATATGATCTTAAATGAAGCAGAAGTATTTGACAGGTTGCTGCTTGGACAGCCTTTATCCTGTTTTTGTCACACACATAAACACCCCCCCCCCCAAAAGCAAATTATTCTGCTGTTTTCTAACAATTTAAGATTGGGCAAAAATGCCTGCCTTGGTCAGCCCGAGTTCAGCTTTGCTTGATGACAGTTCAGATCTAAGACCTTGCCTGAGCTATAGTTTTCCTACCACTACTTTTAGATCCTGTGATGTAGTGAGTAAAAGCCTACTTGGACTACACCAGTATTCTCATTGAATATATCAATCTGGGTGTGTGTGTGTGTGTAATTCTTCACTCAAGAGATCTATTACTCAGAATATAGGAAAATGAGCCCAGCTCTTGAACAACATAATCTGTTACTCAGGAAATTCTTTTGCATAATCATAACAGATTAAACCAATTATGAGAAAAGCAAAAGGATGGCTCAGATGTGGCATTATAATATGCCCACAATTTGGGTACAATTTGAGCACCTTTTCTTCTTAATTATGGCTTGGTTGATCTATATTCAGGATATAAGTCTCTTCTTCAGGGAGTTTGAGCATCACTGCAAATGAAAGAAACTACTTCCTGGGTCCTCTCGTTTCTTTTAGTTCAAAGACCAGAACAACTGGTTGTTACTAGTTGTGGACACCACCTCCTTTGCTCCCCTCCTCCCCTCTTTTGCGTAGGGGAAAATCTCCAAAATGGGTCACAATCCTAGCATACTGTTTGCATGGGTTGGTGAAATCTTGTCTCCTCTGGCCAACGAAGGAAGGGCAACAAAGATGCAATGCTGTCAGAATATAGAAGGGCACACAATCTGCTGCCAACATTTCCAAATTTGCTTCCAAATTAATTTCACCCCATTATTACAGATTCATAGACTTAGAGGTTGGAAGGTATCACAAGGGACATCTAGTCTAACTCATTGAAATGCAGGAATATATAACTAGAGCATTCCTGAATGATGCCTATTCAACCTCTGTTTAAAGATCTCTAGATGGAGAGTCCACCACCATCTGAAACAGTTCATTTAACTGTTAAATAGTTCTTATCAGTATTATAATCCATTGGTTCTTGTTCTAGACCAGGGGTGCTCATTAGGTAGATCGCGATCAAGTGGAAGATCATGTAGGGCGTCCTGGTAGATCGCAGGCAGGGTGGGAGGAAGGCTCAGTCCTGCCCCACAGGTTCCCAATGCTGCCCAGGTGCAGAAGGAGGTTGGATTGGATGGCCCTTGGAGGTCTCCTCTTATTCTAGAAACCCGTTGTTGTTGTTATTATTATTATTATCAGAGGCTGAATGGCCATCTGTGAGGAATGCTTTGGTTGTGTTTTTCCCTTATGGCAGAAGGAGGTTGGACTTGATAGCCCTTGGAAGTCTCCTTCTACTCTAGGAACCTATTGTTGTTGTTACTATTATTATTATTAGTAGTAGTAGTAGTAGTAGTAGCAGCAGCAGAGGCTGAATGAATATTATCATTGTTATTATTATGAATAAATTCAGGGGTTATTATACTCACATTTAGTTGAATTCAGTCTTAACATTTATTATATGGCTCTCACTGAAATAAATTTCCAAATATTTTGCTTTTATGGCTCTCTGAGTAGTGGGTAGGTAGATCATTTTGACTTGGTTGTTTTATAAGTAGGTCGCATGCTGAAAAAGTGTGAGCACCCCTGTTCTAGACTCTAAAGGTAATTGTCTTCAGATAGCTTTCATGTCACCTCTCAATCTTATCTTTAACATATTCCTACGTAATTCCTCATAGGGCTGGGCTTGTTTACACTGGAAGTATTACAACTTGCTGCTCAGAGGTCTGACCAAATCAGAATTGAGGTTGTGTACTACTTCCCCTGATCTAGCCCAGTGGTTCCCAACCTGTTTTGACCAAGGACCACTTTGACCAAGGACCACTCTCCAACATTAGTAACAAAGGGGCTACAAGTCAGTTTTTGGTCAACTTTAGATTTGGTTTGGTTAATTGGGGTGCCGATTCAGAAAATTGCATTGGATAGACCACATCAGCTCTAGTTTCCAATACAGAACATATGCCATACAGTAGTCACCATCTGCTTGCCCACAGAAAACAATATTTAATAATCTAGAGCTGACGTATTAGTAATAATCTTTCTTGGGAATCAGCCTCTTATCCCGACATCTCATTGACTATAAGCACTATAAGAGGTTTTTGCGAGACCAGTAGCTCCCGTTGCCACATGGTTTCGAGGCAACGGTGTAGTAGTGGTTAGGTTGCGGACCATATTTTCTTTCTTGTGGACCACTGGTGGTCCACGGACCACAGGCTGGGAACCACTGATCTAGCCTCTATATATTCTTGTTCATACAGAATTGCATTGGCGGTTTTGGTTGCTGAAACATTGTTGACTCATGTTTACTTTGTGGTCTACTAACACCCTGTAACATTTTCACATGTAACACCAAGCCTCCTTCTTGTGTACCCATCCCTCCAACCCTCCACCAACCTGCAAATAATAGTCTGGATACAATTGTTGTTATTGTTGATTGTTTTTTTTGAAAGTTTCAAATGAAAAGGAAATAATTTATTACATGCTGTAACCTCGGCATGTCAGCTCATGCAGACAATATAATGTCCCAGAGACCAAAGACCAGGGGATGTTGGAGGGAAGGGGAGAAAAGGATGGAGTGCTGGCAGGGGAACAGGATGAACAGTAACATGAGATAAGAAATAACCCTCAGTGCAGAAGGAATGAAATGTAATTCACCTCCTTTCTATCAGCATGAAAGAGAGATGCAAAGAAATGGGGGAGCAAGGTGTTTTGATAGGAACACAGGCCCAAACCCTCATCCAGGAGTCCATTGTAGCACCAGAATTGAATGGTAATAAAAAGATGCAAGGAAGAATGGAGTTAGATGGTAGTTAGTCCCCAAAACCAGTCAGGCCCAGTTTCTTCTTCTAGTTCAAACAAGTCTAATTCTTCCTTTACCTGGGCAAACTACAGAACAGGTCACGTGAAGCACCTTATGTGGTGCGTGTATGTAGAGGGTTCATGAAGAAGGACCAGAAAAATGAAATGCGGGAGTAAAAGGAGAACATGTCCATAGTTCTGCTATGTAGGGAATATCATATATGGACTATTAGTTGTGATGATGGAACCACAGATAAATGAGGTTATTGATGAATGGATGGTTATACACTGGGAATGTAGATCAGCTTTGGAGAATGTGATATATGTGGTTTCACAGAAGGTTGGTGGAACTGATGGGTAGGATGGGCATGACACTATTAAATGGGCATGACACTATTATATTTTAATAGTGCCCATTTAAATATTAAGGGTTACCCAGACTTTAGCAGTCTGGCCTTCCTACACAATCTATATATAAATACACACACACATTTTTGTTGTTAATAAAATAGGTACTAATTCCGTTTGAAGTGGATTGACTTGGACAGACAAAGGAACAATGTGTGCAGAGTATATGGGACATGGACTCTTGAGTGACTGGTTGGCTAAATGAATGGAAGTATATGAGTGACAAGACAACTGGTGACTTACTTGGAATGAATGGCCAGAGGGCTGGAGGAATAGCTGTCTGTAAGAAACCCCAGTGGAAAGAGGGAAGAAGGGCACAGATGGCACAAACGAAAGGGGTTTTGAAAGATTGGCTGGCTTCTTGTGTGTGTGTGTGTGTGTGGGGGGGGGGGGGATGATGTGGATGATGCCCCAAGCTGTCCTGTCACCATTATTGAGTCCTGAAATCGTCTCACTTACTGGGACAGGTCAGCAATGGAAGCTGATTTATTGCTTTTTTGTATGAAATTGACCTGGTCCCACTAGGAGAGCATGTGTGTGATGGAAGGTTATATGTGAAAGAGAAAACAGCACCTCCTTGAAGTGCAGACCAGAAATGGCTGCCTTGCTGACCCCACAGTCCAACAATCAGACACAATGTGGACTACAAACTATAGATGCAAAATTGAGAACTGATAGGAGTAGTGAGCATACAGTATATACACTGTTTGCATGTTGTGAGGTCCAGCTGCTATGGAAAGGATCATAGCACAAGGGCAGTGTACACGATTTGTACAAAGAATATTCCAGGTTCAAGTCAAGGCATATCCAGGTAGGGCTAAGAAGAAAACCCAGTTTAATAAAATGCTAGTCAGTACTGAGCAAGACAGACTAATGGTTTGATTCAGCAATAAGGCAGATCCCTATGTTCCTAAATTCTCTGATTGTAGGGGTATATGCATACATATACCTTCTTATGTGCAAAAGATGGGGACTACAGAACTGTTTAAATAGCCATTGCTTTCCCTAGAAAATCTTTGGGAACTGTGGTTGTGCCAAAGGGCTATAACAACAAAGTCTCAGCAAACTACAGTTCTCAAAATTCTTTGAAGGCTGCCATGACAGTAGGAACTGGTTTATAAGGTGGATACATCTCAAGAGTGTAGGTCACCATTATGTAAGCAATTATAAGAGTTATCAGCACATGCGTTGCATAGATGTGTTGGTTTTGTGCACAAATGCACAGGCTTCACACCTCTGTGTGTTGCCCAGTGTGAGAACATTGAGAGTGAAGCAATGTACCTGCTACCCAGACATGAAAGCATGCTCTCTCTCTCTCAAGTAAAATCCTCAGGGATGCATCTATACCTGGCATGGGCAAACTTCAGCCCTTCAGGTGTTTTGGATTTTTAACTCCCATAATTCCTAACAGCCTACCTGTGGTTAGGAATTATGGGATTTGCAGTCCAAAACACCTGGAGGCTGAAGTTGGCCCATGCCTGATCTATAATGTATAAAACTAAGCCAGCAATAAGCCAAATTGATAGCCATTAAAGGACTTTTGATAAATGTTATTTTGGGAAGGGTGCTCAGAATGTTCTATGAGGAGGGCCTGTCGACTCTCTCCCCCCCCCCTGAACTACACTATCAGGAATCAGGATAGAGGAACCCGTTTATGTAGGTCGAGTAGACATTTCCAGAGGATATATTTACACTGCAAATATAACCTTGTTTTTTTTAGTTTTTTAAAAAAATTCTCCTTAAGGAGTCTCAGGAATCAGAGGTCTTTAAAGACAGCAATAGCAAGCTCGATCCCCAGTTTTTCAGTCTGTGGCTGTTCCCTCAATAGTGGGCATGACGAGTCTTGTAGCAATTGGCAGAAAAGATTTCTCTCTGCATGGAGAAGTTATCACCTGCCATTTTTTGCTGATCCAAGGGCTGTTAAAGTGACAGCTATAGAGTAGGGATGGAGAAAGATGTGACCTTCCTGTTGTTATTGCACTGCAACTCCCATCAGCCTTAGCCAGCACAGCTGACAATGAAACATGGTATGAGTTACTGTCCAAAAATTCTGGAGGGCCACACAGCCCCCATCCCTGGTATAGAAGCTGCTTGGAAAGTTCACAAAGTTACCCAGCCCAGGGACCTGAAACTGCTAAATTCATTTTATTTGGCTTTTTATAGCACTGAGATATGTTCTTTTCTTGATTGGAATGATGTATCGATTCCAATTGATTTTATACTTTGTTATGGTGTTGATTGTAATTTGGTGTACATTTGTAAGGCATTGAATTTTGCCACTATTTCTGTGTAAACTGTTTTGAGTCCCCCCAGGGGTGAGAAAAGTGGTATATACTGTAAATATTGTAAATAAACAAACAAACAAATAAATAATGTATACCCTTATTTATGTATCCACAAGATGTACATGTATTTCGGAGAAGCATATATGACATATGCTTGTTGTGGGGGAGAGACTTGCGTACTCTAATGAAGTTGTGAGCTATGCTGGTGGTGGCATAATAGCCACCAGTAGGGCCCCCCATGCCAGACAGGTCACAACCGAAGGGTCTGACAAAGAGCGTCAAAGGGCAGGATGGGCTCTCTAGCCTTTTGGCAACCATTCTAGGAGAAGGAAAACTCTGATTTCAAACCCGGGCAGATGGTGCTCGCTTAACCCTGTAAGGTCAACCATCTAAGTGAAGAAAACTCGAACCAAACCTACGACCTGAGGACTTTGCTGCTACCGTCCCAGCTTGCTAGGCCCTGGCAGATGAACCTTTGGTTTAAAGAAGTGGTTCTCAACCTGTGGGTCCCCAGATGTTTTGGCCTTCAACTCCCAGAAATCCTAACAGCTGATAAACTACCTGGGGATTCTGGGAGTTGTAGGCCAAAACACCTGGGGACCCACAGTTTGAGAACCACTGGTTTAAAGGGTGAGACCAGTTCTGTGAATGCTGTGCTCCACTAGAAAAATCCATTGCACAGGCTCGAAGGACACATCCAACCTCCAAATCATCAACGTGCTTGAAGAAAGAGTGGGATGAGTCCTTCCTGAATCTTCGTTTGCGAAGAAAAGACAAGAAGATATGACATGTATGCAAAAATGCATGTGTGCTAGCTACTTACAAATTGTTGGCGTAGCTTTTTCGAAAAATATAGGATATTCTCCCTCATGGTTCCTTAGAAGAGCGAGAAAGATGGACCATGCAAATGTGCAACTGTACCCCTTTGTTATGTATTGATGTGCCACACTAGAGCACAAAAATGTGTATGTATGTGCAGAATCTTGCACTCCACATGTGTGAGTATATCCAACTCATGTATATACCAAGGCCTCAACTCTCCTGGTGGTTGTCCCATGTGCCCTAGTGGAATCAATGCTCAAAAGGTAAACCTGCCAATCTACAATTTGGCAGGGAAGAGCTACAGAGCAGTGGTTCTCAACCTGTAGGTCCCCAGGTGTTTTGACCTTCAACACCCAGAAATCCTAACAGCTGGTAAACTGGCTGGGATTTTTGGGAATAATAGGCCAAAACACCTGGGGACCCACAGGTTGAGAACCACTGCTATAGAGAATCTAGTACCATATATCATCTCTTCCTCTCCCCAAAGTCAATGACATTTTAAAGGAAGTTCTATTGAAAGAAAAATGAATCAATTATGCACATCATCGTCATCCCTCCACTCAGCAGCTCTCAATTTGGGAGTCTGAGTTGGGGAAAAAAATAATTTTTTGGATGAATACTTTCAGCAACAGCTAGCTAGCCTGACCTAGGGAAGTAACTTCTGCAATCTCTATTCTGTGGAGATGATGCTTTCTTGCCCATAGCTTGACTACGGTGCTTAATGATATAGTATATATCTCCAATTCTTCTTCCCCTTTAAAAAAACTAGACATTTCTTCCTTTCCCCCCCATTTTCAAATCCTTTGAAACTCAAAATAGGGTGCAAGTGAAAGGAGGGGGAAAAGGAAAATATTTTGCTTACCTCCCGAGGGCCCAGAATGTTTTGGGTGTGAATGGAATGAGTATGAGCGAGGTTTAGATCCTCAGAAATAATTTCCTGTCAAGAGGAAGTGAAAGGATGAGCAGAACTGTAGGGGATGGAGGTCGTGAAAGGCAACAACAAAGCTTGTTCTAGTGGCACCTTAAAGACTAGTTTGGGACAGACAAGAACCTACAATATCAGAACAACCAATGTTTAAGGCAGGCCTGGGCAAACTTTGGCCCTCCAGGTGTTTTGGACTACAACTCCCATAATTCCTAGCAGCCGGTAGGCTGTTAGGAATTGTGGGAGTTGTAGTCCAAAACACCTGGAGGGCCGAAGTTTGCCCAGGCCTGGTTTAAGGTATTGTCGAAGGCTTTCATGGCTGGAATCACTAGGTTGCTCTGAGTTTTCCAGGCTGTATGGCTATATTCCAGAAGCATTATCTTCTGAAATGTCACCTGCATCTATGGCAGGCATCCTCGGAGATTGTGACCTCACAACTTCGGAGGATGCCTGCCATAGATACAGGCGAAACGTCAGGAGAGAATGCTTCTGTAATATGGCCATACAGTCTGGAAAACTCACAGCAATGCAATGTATTAGGTCTTACCCAAAGCTTGGAAAAAGTTACATTTTGGGACTACCGCTGAAACATGGCCAACGAAAGATTCTGGAAGCCGTAATCCAAAATGTAAGATATGAGTTTCCAGCAGATAGAGCCTGTAAAAGTTAATTTTTGGACAACAACTACCAGTGGCCATGTTCCCTTTCACCAGGAAACCTATCCTTCAGTTGTGGAACGTCATGATAATGAAATGCTATAAATAAATCTGATATGGATGTGTCTGGTGCTTATGGTTTAGTTTTTAAGGTGCCATGACAAGATTCCTTATTGGCTTTTGGCTGCAAAAGACTGACATGGCAGAATGTAGAAAGAACAGGTTCTGGTGGTGCAAAAGGGAGAGCAAAGCGATAATGAAATGAGAGAGGAGGAAGAAAGGGAGCCGATACAATAATACAAACTTCAATGTTGTTCCCACTGACCCTCCAGCCCCCTCTCCCATGCCCCCCAACATTGCGCAGTTCAACATTTGGGAATTCAAAACATTTTGGCACATCAATTGGCATGTGAAGGAAGGAAATACCACGGGGTTTCAGGCAGAATAAAGACCCTGGCATTTGAATGTGTGGGAGGGAAAGGTTCATCTTCTCCCACATTTACTATTCCCTCTTGAACTGCATGAAACACATAATTTGTTTTTGGAATGATCAAAGAAACACTTGTTTAAAACTCTGAAATTCTTGAAAATTTAATACTTTTTTTTAAAGATTGTGATAATTTTGGTCACCTACATTGAGAAGAAGTAAAAAATAACTTCAAGTTTCAAGGCATCAAAATATAGCATTCTGTATTAAAGCTTCTGTTCAGGGTTTGAGTGTAGATAAATATTTTTTTTTCTAAAATCAAATTGCACATTTTCATGACGTGTAAATTGTATTTTCATATTTTCTTTTTGGCAGATTAAAAATAATTATAAAATATTATTTCCTTTTGAATAGTTGGGCAATAGGGAGAAAAATACTTTGAAAACCATAAAGAAATCTTTCTCTTACGTATTTTCCCCCCTTCATCCCCTGCATTTTCGATGGTGCTCTTTGACTGGCCCCGTGGGAAATCCTTATGCCTCCATTACAGGACTTTTAAAAATGTTGCTGTGGCAACTACAGGGGGAAAAGAGGGATTTATGAAAAAATAGCATCACTTTCTAAACTTTATTATTATAATTATAATACATCTGCTTGAAAAAATAGCTCTGTGTCCCTCCCCCACCATCCCTGAGCCCACCCCCATTATCACCTTTTGGCAAACTTAAGGAGTCTTTCCCCCCATAGTACATCTCACGCTCGCACCAGCCATGAGGCAAAATCCCATGCCCATCCCGCCCCCACACCCAAGCTTTCCTGAGTCTAAAATCACCCGTCTTTCCTCTTTTCGTCACTCTTGCTTCTAATTTCATACAATATCAGGGAGAAACACTGCTTAAAGTTTTTGAGTGCTGGAGTTTCTATTGGGCACTTGCTGTCCTGTTTCCTACCTCCCCTTCCAAGGCCTAAGTTCACCCCAAACACCTGCAAGAAGATGGGGCACCCGGTCCCCCATCCCTCCAGGATGAACGAGGGTTATTCCTGAAAATGTCCCCCCTCCCACCACCCAGATTGGGGATGCACCTAGAAACAGGTATCCAGCTTAGCAAAGGTGGGAGAGATTGTCTTGTAGTCAATCAAGGTAGTCACAAACGTATTGCACCCCAAATGCAAGGCTTCTTTGTGTGATGGGACCAAAGGATTCCATAAACATCAAACATGCCCTTTCATCAGAACAGCTTGCATTTCTGGTTGAGCTTACTATTAGGGCAATATTTTCCACCAGGTTAAAAATGGAAAGTTTTGTCCAGTCTGCTTGGTGAAGAGAGAAGACTTGGTGTGTCCGTTTTATTCGAAAGCAGTGGTTCCCAAAGTGGGCGGTATCGCCCCCTGGTGGGTGGTGGGGTGATCCAAGGGGGCGCTGGGAGGCTCAGGAGAATTTGGGGGGGGGCACTGAACCCCTGTAAGGGGGCGGTGGTGTGAGCCAGGCTTGCTTGCCACTTGCAGGGTCTCGCGCTTGCGAGGACGTCCCCATTCAAACAAAAAGAGGCGATACACAGAACTGCGCTGTGGGCGGGGTTGACGAGAGGAAGGAGGTGCGTGCTGTGGTTTCACCGGCAACACCTGTCCGGGCATTGCTCGTGGACACCGCAGTGTGCAATCCCTGGGCTTGCTCAACCACAGCATCCCTCCGTCTTGGCACAGTCCTGTGTATCGCCTCTTTCTTCCAATGGGGACATCCTCACCAGCGCGCCTTGCTGGGCCCAGTGCGGGGCGGGGCGAGCGGGAGGCGCTTTTCAAGGTTGGCCTAACTTGTCCAGTGCCGGCCCCTTCTTTTTTCAATGCCATAAAAACAACATGCAATTAAAATAACATTAAAATTAAAACACATTAAAACATTTAATTTTACGAAAAAAGGTAGAAACATTAATACATATATCTTTCTGTGTAATTGCTATTGAAATAAAATAAATCTCGGGGGGTGGCGGTGAGTTAAATTTTTTTCTGGAAAGGGGGCGGTAGGCCAAAAAATTTGGGAACCACTGTTCTAAAGCATTATATAAAGGTAGTCTAGACTTTCACTAAACGATAACCTACTTTGTGTCTTCAAGACTTAGATAGGATCCAATGTAGAGACTTAAAGGAGTAATTACAATAGTCATTCACAAGGACTGATTCTGGCTAACCCCATTTTCCTAGTTTCCAACAGACCTCACAACATCTGAGGATGCCTGCCGTAGATGCCGGTGAAACATCAGGAGAGAATGCGTCTGGAAAATGGCCATACAGCCCAGAAAATTCACAACAACTCTGGCTACAGTTTTTGAATGAGGTCTCAAGTAGACATTTGGCTTGGTGTATTAGTTCATTGCCATATTTTCACAATCCTTATTTTTTTCTTTTCTTACAGTAACTTACGATTTACACTGAGTATTGAGACAGAGACAGTGCACACCCTTGTGCTCTACCTACCCTTTGACCAACAATGAGAAGCACTCTAAACTCACAATGAATTTACAACTGCATCATACTCAGCAAAACATATGAATGTGCAAGGCTCTGGCTTACCTGTGCTGCAGAACAAGAGGATAACGTAGAATGGGGTGGCAGAATGGTCTGTATTGGTTTAGTCAAGGTGTGCCATTTCTCATAGTTCTCAAAGTAAAACAAATCCCTACAAACAGATTAATAACACAGCTGGGATTGGATTGGTTTAGTATATTTCTTGTGTGTATATGAGAGAGAGAACCCATGGTACTATCCCTTCTAATAGACGGATATAGTTTGTTAGTATGCCAAAAAAGGTGAACAATATACCTAATAACTCCCAAGTTCAGGAGTGTTTTGAGCCTGACTATGCTACGGTTGCGATTTAGCCACATAACTTGCTCCTCATCTACAATGCCCTGCCTGGGAGTGTATTTTTCACCATACAGATTGTTCTCATTGTATGCTTTCACGTCATTTCAGACTTTCACCAACCCTAAAGGGATCCTATCACAAGAGTTTTCTCAACAGAATTTATTAGGATAAGTCATGCTGGGAGAGCATGACTTACCTAAGATCACCCTATATTTTTTCTATTGTTGAGTGTGCATCCTAGTTTCCCAGCATCCTAGTTAGGAGCCCCCGGTGGCGCAGTGGGTTAAACCCTTATGCCGTCAGGACTGCTGACTGAAAGGTCAGTGGTTCGAATTCGGGGAGGAGGGTGAGCTCCCATCTGTCAGCTCTAGCTTCTCATGTGGGAACATGAGAGAAGCCTGCCACAGGATGGTAAAACATCTGGGCGTCCCCTGGGCAACATCCTTGCAGATAGCCAATTATCTCACACCAGAAGTGACTTGCACTTTCTCAAGTTGCTCCTGACATGAAAAAAAAATCCTAGTTCTACCACTAAACTGGCTTTGCTATTGACTGCTGAAAAACAGCTCCTGGATATCTGTAGGTTGCCCGCCACTTGCCTCTAAGTTGTGTTTTTCCCATCAGGGTTTTAAAATCAGTTATACATATAAAGCAGAGGCTGGCTTACTTTCCAGAGCACTTTTAACACTCTGTGTGCACACATTCAAGTCTTGCTGAATTAGCCTTGCAATTGTGCCTTTCCTGCTTGCTTGAGTACTTATATTTGTGCTCAAATGACAAAGAAAATAAGATGCCGTGAAGCTGTGTTTCCTGGACCAGAAAACAATGTATCAGTCTATATATATTGGGAGCCCTTACAAAGCCTTGTGAGTAACTACACACAAATAATGTTCAGCTGACAATTACCACAAACGTACTATTATACGTGCACACATTTGCACGCACAGTCACACAAATATCCAGTTAAATGCTGGGATACACAACTGAAGCACTCATGCTCTTTCAAGACAGCATTACCCCCACAATCTTTGTTGAGCTGGACACTGTGAGCTAGGGATTGTGATATTACCCCATATTGATGTAAATCAACTCTAGGTTGATTTCTATCAATGTTCCTTCTGAACTCCTAGAGCAGGCCTGGGCAAACTTCGGCCCTCCAGGTGTTTTGGACTCCAACTCCCACAATTCCTAACAGCCGGTAGGCTGTTAGGAATTGTGGGAGTTGGAGTCCAAAACACCTGGAGGGCCAAAGTTTGCCCAGGCCTGTCCTAGAGAATTCTATAATAGTCTACATTAAACTTGGATCAAAACCAATATGAAACAAAACATTCTTCAAATTTTCCAATATTCAACCCTCCACATTTATGAGAGTATCATAAATATTGGCAATGGAAAGAACATTCTTGGTCCCTTACAAGCTGAAAAAAGGGAAAATTAACATAGAATCATAGAATCACAGAGCTGGAAGAGACCCCAAGGGCCATCAAGTCCTAAAAACGATTATTTTTAATCAAATATTTTATTCCTGAAAATTCCAGGAAATGTGCTTCAGATCATCAAAAAGACTGAATCTGAATTACTTCAGTCAGTCAGTCAGATATGTCAACAATCTGAAAGATGTTATTGATAATTAATTTTGAAAGGAAAATGAGATCTCTATGGGAGCGAACAATTCTATTTAGCAATTCCCAAAATTTCCTGGTTTTTAAAAAAAATTAAAGGGTCCTATTATTAATTTTCCCCAAGTCCTAGCTAGAATAATTTCTTAAAAACACATTCCTGGTTTCATTTTTGGCAACATAAATGGAAATAGATCATTGGCTGAAAATAAAATATTTTCTTTCTTTTCCTTTCTTTCTTTGGCAAGCCAACCCATATTGCACAACATTGATTGAGCAACCGAACATGTTCATATCATATCATAATAAAAGAAACCCAAGCAGTCTTAAAAAGATAAACATTAATTTGTTGTCGTGTAAAGTTCAAACCATTTCTCCATACATTTCAAAAAAAGAAAGAAAGATTTCTAATAATAGCACATGAAGGCAAAGCAACACTCAAGTTGCTATCATCATTTTTCATGGAAAAATTAGATTTCTTCATCTAGACAGGGAAGAAAATATCCCTAAAGAAGAGCAAACAAAGGACATTGAAATCAAGTGACAATATTTTGAAGCAGAGTCGTGATACAGTTGGAAAGAGAGATACCTACTCAATCTCTGTATTCAGAGCCAGATTACATAGTCGCAAAAAGCATGTGGTATATCTCCCCTGGGACTGTACCGTTTCTGAATGCAGGCCATCTTAACCGTAACGTTTCAGATTGTCAGACTGAATACACTTCATGTTTGAAAAGATCCCACCAATCTATGGAAAGCTACCATGTCAAGAGTTATATGCTAACCTACCTGATATGCTAGTTTTCTCCAGGGATATGCTTTTTGATATTGCAGTGCATTCGTGTATGCAAACTATGTTCACAAAAATGGTTAACCCGCAAGTAATGCAACTCGCGGTCATGCTCATGCATATTACTGATGGAAGCTATCTACAGCCTGGAAAAAAAATATCCAAGAATCTATTCTAATCCAATTTACAAAATTTCCCTGCCTGCTCTCCGTGGGATAATTTTATCTATCCCAGGTGAGTGAGTGGCTATTTACAAGCCTGTGCAAACTTCCTCTCACAATCACAAGAAAGAAAGAAAAAAACCCTGCATTCGGAAGTAGTATAGTCCCCAGGAGTGGTACCACACAATCGCACCACATTGATACGTTGATCAGCTCTAACAAACCAACCAACCAAAGCTGTACAAAGGGAAGCGATCACAGCAGACGCAGACAATGCTGAGAAAGGGAAATTGCCCATTAAACCCTGACAAATGGGTGGGGATGGGGGCAGGATTTAAAGTGCAGAATGGCAACACAGCAGAAGTCCCAAGATTACCTGGTCCCATGCCCTTCCTGCATATAACCTTTAAAGTGGGTGTGGGGAGCCATTCATAGGAAATTTGTTATGGTCATCATGATGCGTAGAGGAGGCCATTTGCTGCGGAAATGCCTGTGGTTTAGCAAGCAGAGTGTCTTGTCTCTTGGCATTTTTGTTCTGGAGGATCAAGACAAAACGAAAGGGCAAACGGGCATATTGACAGGGCACACACTTGAACAGTACAAAGCCCAATCTGTGTTTACGTAGAATGAGCCCAGCCTGAAATCAGTTGGCCTTTTCCTCCAATAACTCCCCCCCCCCCCAAACGTGGCCTTAGAAACGGCACACCTTCACTTGAATGCCTCCACACCCCCTACATCTCAGCTACACACCTGGACATTCAATTAATTTAACATGGGACTCTGTGTGTCCTTCCAAGAGAAATCTCAGTCAATATGACCGACTTAACAACTGCCCCCATTTTCCCAGCCCAGAAGTGGGTAGGAGGAGAATGCACCGCAATGGTTTGTTTTGTTTCAAAATAGGAGCTTGCATGAATCAACCTCACTCCCAGTTTCACTGGGGAAAGGGATCCCAATCACCCTTTAGAATCCAGCCAGCCATTTGTTTTGTTTTGTTTTATTATTATTTTGCATAGGAATTGTTGCATAAAAAGCTTCCATTGTCTTGGGGAGGAGAGAGGTGGAGCTGAGGTTGGGATTCACAGAGGAGGAGTGGGAAATACATATATGCCTCCACTGAAATGGTGAAACACTTGCATAGTATGTGAGGCGGATGAGTTTCCACTAGGAGTAGCAGGGTATTAATGTGCTGGGGTTTTTTTTGTTAAGTGTGCAGAAAATCTCTTAGGGAAAGCAAAATGTTCAGTGAGGAATTTGGGTGGGTGAGTGTGTTTTGGAATGAAATGGCAACAGTCTCACAAGCCAATGTGTGTACCTCTACTCAAGGAGCTATCAAAAGCTCAGGATCCAAAATACCCAGATCCACAGCCTAGACTGCCTCTGACAAGATGCTCCTGTGTGTGTGCATGCTTTCTTTCAAGTTTAAAAAGAAGGAAAAACAAAAGAATAAGATATATCAGGGTAAAAACTGAAGACAACTTAGAAGCAAAAAATCTATATGGAATCTTCGTATCTGGATTCATTGGTGTAACAGATCTTGAGTTAGGAAGATCCCACAAGCCAGCACAGTCACTGACCAGGATGATGGAAGGATTCTGGATGTTGTGGTACAAAAATAAAATTTCCAATCTCTGGACAGAATTTTATAACAGGTCTCTTTAAGAGATGCAAGTCATCAGTATCCCTTTTTAAAAGTGATTTATTTATTTATTTTGAAGTTATTATCACTATGATCCAGCAATGTAGGATTTTTAGCTTTAAACGCCATTGGGATCCATGGTTCTTTGAATCCCAACCTTAGTAAAATGTTCTGACATCTCAATCATACCTTGGTTTTACTATTCCAGACAGCAGGAGGAGCATAAACAATTGAATGGCCATATGCTAAGAACAATTCTGTTGTCAAGAGACAACATTGTATTTCTGCAGCGTGGAGGGGAAGTCGGGAGCACGGTGGATGTGCTTTCCTGATCTTTAGTTTGCAGCCAGTCTTTGAAGCTGCAAGACCATTCAGTGCTAATCAAAGTGGCCAATTGCAACACTCACACCTGCCTCCAGCAGGCAAGAGTTCTTTCTCCCACCCTGGACATTCCACAGATATATAAGCCTCACTTGCTAGTTTCCAACAGACCTCACAACCTCTGAGGATGCCTGAGAATGCTTCTGGAACATGGCCATACAGCCTGGAAAACTTACAGAAACCCAGTGTTTCTGGCCATGAAAGCCTTCAACAATTATTTAAAATCTTTGCAGAGAGAAAAATAGTTTGTCAAGAAAAATGATTCACTAGAACCCTTCCCCTGCTAGCTTTTTATGCCAAGGAGTCTTTGACATCTTTAAAAGTATATTAGAAAAGATGAAATGATAAGATGTGTTTACAACCTCAACATAAACTACGTTTTACATGCTCCTGTTGGTGTTTGCTAGTATTGCCGCAACAAGACCCCTATGAAATTTTAAAATAATATTGTGCAACTGGAACAATTTCAAGTCCCATGTCAGATTGTGAAGCCAATCATACACAGCTGAAGTTGAGGTAGCATGTTTGGCAATACTAGAATATTACATTTCTTTCAATCCTGGGGCCATAAAATCAGGCTATAACCCTGATCTGAAATACTTTTATGTAGAGTATAATGCCATGGATTTCCAACAGAATGTCCTCCTTTTCTGGACAAGAGACTTATTATTTTATATGTAATCTAAAAAGATAAAACAAATGATCCATAATGAATTCAGCCACTTGAGGCTAGCATATATATAATGAATGCAATAAAATCAACAAAACCCCAAATGTTGAGAAACAGCTAACCAGTTTCACAATGAACATTAATGGACATCAATATTATTCCTGTCATTTGCCCAGAAATTTTTTCACAAACTTCCGGGAAAATAGAAACTGGATTACAGTATACGTGGATGCGTGTAACATTTAATATATCATTTATTGCGATGGCAACATGATGCGTGCATCTAATAGTGCTTTGATCTATATTTTTGCTTTTCTAATATACTTTTAAAGATGTCAAAGTCTCCTTGGCATAAAAAGCTAGCAGGGGAAGGGTTCTAGTGAATCATTTTTCTTGACAAACTAGTTTTCTCTCTGCAAAGATTTTAAATAAATTGTTGAAGGCTTTCTTGGAACTGATTTTGGACTGGTTGGATCCACTCAGTGGCAAATCAAAAACCCAAAGACTAGTGGGCGGATTCTGGGATCTGAAGTCTAAAAATGTTGATCAACTGTTGTTGACTGTTAGGAGTGCAAGCATCCACAAAATCCATCCTTGCCTGCAAGGGCAGAGGTTTATTTTATTTTTTAAGAGGTGGCTATATGAGCTCAATATGGGCTCATGGTTTTCACTGCTACAAAGCCTGTGCATCTCGTTTGGGTTACTTCACATGTGGCTTTGATCCTTTGCATCAGAACCAGTGACATTTAGAAGCCTACAAACAGTGGGAAGAAAAAAAACACAGGCTGTGGAGGTCGACAGCACTGGAACAGAACACAAAAGAATTCAAAATCACAATAACACTCTATAATAGGCATGGACCAACTTTGGCCCTCCAGGTGTTTTGGACTTCAACTCCCACAATTCCTAACAGCCTACCAGTTGTTAGGAATTGTGGGAGTTGAAGCCCAAAACACCTGGAGGGCCAAAGTTGGTCCATGCCTGCTCTATATGCTATGAGTAACATTTACAAAATGTTTAAAGGAGTGTGTATGCGAGGGGAGAATCACAATGAATAATCGCAATACTTAAGAATGTGCCTGAGGACTTTCTAGCATCACTGCTCTTATTCCCAGAGATCACTCTGGTCAAAAGAACAAAATCTCCTTGACGTCCCTACTGTCTAGACTTATCATCTGTCTTCCACCAGACAAAGAGCCTTTTCAGTGGTGGCACCAACGCTCTGGAATGCCTTGCCTGGTGAAGTTAGAGCGATCAGAGAGTTGTCCTCCTTTCGGAGAGCGTGTAAAACTACTCTCTTTCAGCAAGCATACAATTTGAGTAGTCTTGTGTAACATCTGTGCTTAGAATTTGTAGTACAGAACTTACAGTTTTTAGATTGTAGTTATTCTGCTTGATGTTTTATGGTCATCTTTTTATGCTCTTTTTAGATTGTTGTGAACCCCCCCGAGCCTACGGGGAGGAGCAGTACAGAAATTGAAATAATAAATAATGTTGACAATCTCACCAGACTTCTCAAAACGATTTATTTCATCCTAGAAACACTGGGGAGTGCTCTACAGAGAGCTGAGAGGGGTCTTCAAGGATTTCCTTTGTATTGTCTGACATTTGACTTTGAGTAGGTATACAGTGTGTATATAAGGACCTCTCAAAGTTTCAGAAAATGGGCCATACAACTGTAGTTGTATGGCCCGTTCTCTAAAACTTCTAGAAGTTCTTATATACACATTATAATTTTTAATGACAAATTCAGTTCCAGAAGGCAGGCTGTGAATGTCCTAGATTTCAGTTTTTTTATGGATGCCCTTCAGTATGGTATATCTAAATCTAAACGGAGTCTTTGACTCTGCCACCTTTTTCTCCATAATCCTTCCCTCCTTTCATTATCAATTTCTTGAATGGACCTTATTTTATACAAAAGTTGCTATTATATTAGTAGAAAGCTAACATGGCTTTCATGGGTGCTGATGTAGATCTGGCAAAAGCAAGACCAGACACTTTGAGAAATAAGCTTGAGACAACTATATATTCTAATGAAGAGGTTCTCAATCTGTGGGTCCCCAGATGTTTGGTCTTCAATTCCCAGAAATCCTAATAGCTGGTAAACTGGCTGGGATTTCTGGAAGTTGTAGGCCAATACACCTGGGGACCCACAGGTTGAGAACTACTGTTCTAAGGAGCCCTACGTAATGCCCTACTCAAGAGCCAACCATGGCGCCATGGAAATGACATACGGTTGCTAATGCTGGTGAGTTTAATAATACAGTCTTAAAGGTCAGCCTTTTAATGGACATAACCAGCTCTGTGCTCCGTAATATTAAGAAGCCAGTCAGATGCTGATGCTGATGTGATGTATTAGCTATGTTCACAGACTTCACAATATAAATATTTACAGGGACTGAAATTGCTTAAGGATTGTTCAACCAGTGCTAACCAATTGCCACCTTGTATAACTTGATTTTGTACTAAACTAGCTATTGCACATCAGCCCCTAAGGATAAGAATGCTCTCCCTGCATACACACAAAGCCAATCAACAATAGGACCAACATTTCACTACAGGCTAACTATTGCTTCAGTTGCTTATGAAATATGGCGCTAAAGAACTATTTTTAAAGGCTTCCTACTAGACCAGCAATATAGCTCAAGACACAATGCTTGCTTGCTTCATTTCCCAACATGACACATAAGATATTTTTGCTGCCAAAGGACATTTAGCATTAGCTCCATCAAATCCCAGATCCGATTCCATAAACTATAGAGATTTGAGGACCAATATACTTCCAGGTATTCACTCTTGTTCCCAAATCTCATACCAAATGTATTTTCCTTTCCTGAAAGCTAGGATCAATGGAAATGTTCAAACTTGTACAGATCTTTAAAATATCAGTCTAAGTGGCGCATTCATTTCCCCCTTTGCAAGTGCTAAGAAGACACCTCTTTTTTTATTGGAAGCTGAAGTATTGAGGAACTGGAAGTCTCCAGAGAAGAGAAAACTGACAAAGGCAAGATGCTGTTTTGTGTTTTATACCTCTCCGATGAAACAAAATTCCTAGGCTGAAAGACTTCATCTAAAGATAACGCCTTTGTGTACAGGGATTGCAATACAGTACCTCTGATATACTATTTCCAGCTTTTTCTACTCCATTGACGCAACTCTCTGAATAACATAACCTCAGCTACATTGTGTTGTTAGATATGCTTCCTTTGCTGTTCTTTCCCCCCCTGGAGATTGCTAAATAAGTCAGTGGTATGCACTCTATTTTCCTCTCCTTGCATTATTTCAAATTTTATAAGCCTTTTATTCAAAACGAGAGGCTGGTGGATTCTGCCTTAGGGCAGAGAATTCTCCCTGCCAACAATTTATAGCCATCCATCACCCGACACCCAGGGAAGGAAAAAAGCCCTTTAGGATACATCAAGCTCCTATCATGTGCAGTGCTTCTTACCCCCTTTTGGGATGGGAATAGGTTAGGGGAGGGGGCACTGGCTAAACTGGGTGATTTGTTGTTGTTGTTACAGGGGATTGCAAGTTCTGAAGGAAAATATACCTCTTTTTTTTCTTTGTTGATTTTTTTGTCTTTTTTCCCTTTTGTTTTTTTTTGCATATAGCATTAAATATTGTCGCTTACAGTATTACATGCAAATACATGCTGGCTTGAAAAATGCAGACTCTAAATAGTTTAGCTTGGCAGCACTATTCCTTGCACTTTTGTTTTGTTTCGGCAGCATCGCTTTGAAAAAGAAAAAGAACGTGTCCCATGCTTAGCTGCTCAATAGCATGTCCCGTATTCTGCTGTTCCAGAAGCTTAGCGGAGATATCGTTCCCCATGTGATCGCCGAGAAAAGTTCTGTTCCTGTTATTATTACATATATTATTATTTTCTGCTGAAAAATAGATCTATTTATTTATTTCCTGCATTTCGTTTGTTGATGATATATAGTTGAGTCTCTTTGTTTCTACCCCTTCTTTCCCCCCTATTATTTATTTATTTATTGTGACCAGACCAAAAGCCAAACCATCCCAACTTCGAGTGGAAACAAAAGGAAAAAAAATCACAGTGAAAGCACCCAGCTCAAAGAGGGATGCTCCATTGTCGTTTTTCTGTCATGAGCAGAAAAAAGAACAAAAAGGAACGAAACAGAAGAAAGGTCACAAGGAGGAGGTGGAGGAAGGAGGCTGTGTCTCTAAGCTTTCTCCTTCAGGCTCCATCGAATGCTGGAATTCCTGCTCTCCCTCCCTCAACCATACACACACTGGTCTCTGTGCCTACCCTCAGCTCTTTCGTCTGTAGGAACTGGATTGTTCTTAGAATATCTACATTGTAGGAAAGTCATTATCATGCATCCAGGCAGAAGGGAGCGCTTGACCTTATTGCTTGTGATTGATGGAAGATCCATGCACAAAACAGAAGAACAATTCCAAGGAGAGATAGAAGGTCCAAGGCAGGTGGATAGGGTGGCTTTCCCCAGAGAAACCGTGGAGTGTCCATGTGTTCAACGAACCAGAATCACTCTTTATGCAAATCGGGAGAGTAAGAGAGAGATACAGATAATGAGACTGGATGGATGGCTACAGGGTAGAGGATGGATATTCTTACGGAAGAAGGTTGGCAGGCAAACTGATCAGAGATAGGCAAGAGAGATGAATCAACCAAATGCAGATTATAGTGTATAGACAAGGAGAGAGAGACATGTGATGGGGGAGAGAAAGGATCACTAAGCTCTATGGCTCGTTACAGTCCTGAGTAAGATGATGAGACAAGAAGGAGCATAAAATGGAAAGAGATAAAGCACAAAGCCAGAGTTAGAGAAATACTGCGTAGTGTGGTGAGGCCAAAGAAGAGGAGAAATGCAGACAACCTAGCCAAGGAGGGCCTTGGGGACCTTTCCCAAAGTGTCTTTCTCTCGTTGACCTCCCCCTCTTGCTCTTTGAAGTTTTTGGATTTTCTGAGCAAGCCAGTCTTCCCAACTTACTCTCCCCTTCCCTTCTTCTTTCAGCTGTTAAGCCACACTGCAGACGCCACACTCAGAGCCACGGGGACAGAAGACTTCAAGATTCTCATGGACACTCCTGAAAGTGCAAACTTTAGTGCAACACCACCTATGAGATGCCTGCTGCATTCCATCGTTCCAAGTGCATTCGGCTGCATTTTTTTGTTTGTTTTCTTGTTCCCTTTGCTTTTTATTTTTATTTTTTGGCATTACCTTATTTTTTTTCTTTTTCTTCTAGGAGGATGATTTTTTTTTAAAAAAAGAAACAAACATACAAGCTAACCCCAAGCATCCCTGGTGTGTCTCTACAGGATGGAAGGGATGGGCGAGCGAGGGCGTCGGACGGAACCAGGCGAGCCGAAGGGAGTGGGCACTGGAGACGGGCGCAGTCCAGCAATGCTGTTCAGGCTGTGGGACTTCTCATAGCCTGAGGGGAGCGCTGTGGGAAAGGAGGGAAAGAGATGAAAGGTTTGAACTGAGGAAGAGGAGAGAATTGTCAATCACCAAGGATTTAAAAGCAGAGACTTCCTCAGCCATCACATTAGCATGTAGTTAGGAATGTTTGAACTACAACTTCCAGAAACCCCATGCCAGCATGCTAGTGGGGGAATTCTGGGAACTGTAATATCAAAACAAGTTTTTAAAGCCCTGGTAGAATGTTAAGGGGAATAAACTTCTCTCTCTCTCTTTCTCTCTCTCCCCCCTCCCTCTTTCTCTTTCAATATATATACATCATATTCTTTACATTGACTCAGCTATGTTTATATATCTAGTTTTTAGTGACTACATTGAGACATTCATTGGTGTCTTCATAAACCATCATGCATGATGCTGTGGATGGAGCCCCTGTAACTCAATGTGCCAGCAGGACTGAACACTGACAGGCCAGAAGTTTGACTCTGGGGAGAACATGGATGAGCTCCCTCTGTCAGCTCCCATTCGGGGACATGGGAGAAGCCTTGCACAAGGATGGTAAAACATTTAAAAAACACACACCCCCCCCCACGAATATCCGGATGTCCCCATGGCAACGTCCTTGCAGATGGCCAATTCTCTCACATGATTTTTTTTGCTGTGGATTATTTTAGGGGCCCAAGTTCCCCTCTTTTTCTAGGGAAGAGATTGGGCACATCTTTTACATCAGGGGCCTTGGAAGCAAAACAAACTTACACAGCTGAATGAAATCCCACATTATCTGCTTTGCACTTAAATATATGGCAATGTGGACTCAGATATCCCAATTCAAAGCAGATATTGTGAGATTTTCTGCCTTGATATTCGGGGTTATATGGATGTGTGGAAGGGCCCAAAATTACTACTAATGTGGAATGCATTTCCATCATTATGCAGCCACTCAGGGGAATAATAATAATAATTTTGCATTAGTCACCCCCTCTTTTGCCCCAAACTGCCTTTTGAGGGTTTGGGGAACATTTTCATAATATTCTGGGACCGAAAAGTTTTTTTTGAAACCAGACATAACATGACATGGCTTCTACTCAATTCTTGCCACTATTAAAATGTATCTTCTGGATCTAAAATGCCCTAGGAGTGCACAAATACATAGAAAAAGGGGCTTTCTTTACAGAGGAGGGTGTGATGGAGATTGCAGCTCTTCAATGTACCTGATAGAACCAATGAACCTCCCCCGCCGCTGAATCTTCCATAGTTGCCCAGCTTTTCTCTACAATGTTCCAGGTTCAAGGTAATTTCCTGTCTGAAACCTTGGACAGTTCCTGTGAGTAAGTGCAGGTCATGGATAGGTATAGATCATGGATATGGGAGCCCTGTGGAGCAATTGGTTCGAATCCAAGGAGAGTACGGATGAGCTCCCTCTGTCAGCTCCAGCTCCCCATGCAGGAAAATGAGAGAAGCCTCCCACAAGGATGGTAGCGTCCTTGCAGACAGCCAATTATCTCACACCAGAAGCGACTTGCAGTTTCTCAAGTCACTCCTGATACACAAAAAATGGATAGGGAAATTTATGACTTCCCAGATGTTGGGGTATAACTCCCCATCATATCTCACAACTGCTATGCTGGCCAGGACTGATGAGAGTTGACTTTAATAACATCTGAAGACCCACATGTTCACTTTCTCTAGTATAGACAACAATAAGTTGGATTCAGTAATTGCCTGGTTCAGTTTAAGACAGCTTCCTTTCTTTCCAGTATGGAGAGCCTGGATTATATTAAGCTTTATATCAATGCTATGCCTGAACTGGGGAATTCTAGCTTGCTATTTGCATTTCTGAACTGATAAGACAAATCTAGACTTTGGGATGGCTTGTGATTTATGAGGCCATCAGAAAATGTTCCAATGTAGTCGCTGTCTATTCTTATTGGCAGCAGATCTCTAAGCTTTTAGGCAAAAAAGGATATGGTCATCCAGTTTCTCTTCTAACCCATGCAAGTCAATGAAATTAATTTAGTACTAGAACAGCTTGCATATGCATTCATACCAAAATTGACTTTTATTCTTTTTTTCCCCTCACCCCTCCCAAATGCAAGTTAAACCAATTCATTTTGTGGCCACTTTGAATTTTGACCTGGATTGTTATTTTCTAGCCACCAGACAACTGGGGATTACCCCATTTACTAGGACCAACTATAGTTCCAAAATAGCATACAACTTTTCAGGTTCTCCAAAACGCTTTATCAGTCTGGCCAGTTAAAAAAATATGGGAAGGGTTATTTTTCTTCTATCCAGGGAAGCATTGCCAGGTGAAGTCCGCACAATGTGACTTATCAAACCTGAAAAGGCCTCATCTAGCCAAACTTTTGAGCAACTGCAGTATGTTTTGGGGAACACATCTCTGCCCCAGAACTCTCTGGAGATCTCATGGTTGACCTAAAAATAAAACGACGACAAGAGGTTCACTTTTGGTTCTTGAAAAGAGCTATTTTTGTTCAACAGCTCAGGGAGGCCTTGAAACCTATTTATAAAGCAAAGTGTTGCACCTGGAGGCTTCTCAAAGGAGAAATTAATCCTCTCTTTTTGGGAACAGAAAAAGCAAAGTCTGAATATTCTGGAGGTGTTGAGAACTGGAAACCAGAAAAAAAGTTATGGGGAGAGCATGCAACTCCAAGGCTATACTTTATTCAAACCCAATAAGACTAATGATGAGTTCTGGAGAACTGGAACATACATTACTGTGGAATTATAGTATTGTTTGCCTGTGGATTTTGGCTAACAGCTAAAAAAACATGAGAGTTGTTATTTGAAATTGTACTCAGGGCACACCAAAACATGACATTAAATGCCACGTTGCATATCAGAAGACAGGGTTGGAGCAGAATTTGGTCTTTTGCTGCCCTGTTGTGATCCTGAGGAAAATCCCACCAATGAAGGTGGTATTTGTATGGTGAGGATATTCCCCACTGAGGCAAAGTCCCGCCCACCCCAACCCCAACCCCACCCTCTAGCACCTTTCTCACCTCTCCCTCATCAACCTAGAATTGGGTGGTGCTTGCTACCACCCTTCACATGCTCACGCACATGTGTCCGAATAGCTAGGCATGCAATGCAAGCAAAAACATACATGTCATGCTTGCCCCTCTTTAATGACAGGCCAGATGAAGAGACACGTTGGACTTGAGCATGTTATGACCTGTTAACAGAGATGTCTACTAGATCATGTGTGCATAAGAAACAATGCGTGTGCTGAAAAGTGCCCCAGTGGCATTGCACATGGCACTGATGGGCAGAAGGACCTCACTGCCTGTGATGAAGTCACAGAAGCTTTCGGGACAAAGGGGACTGTGTATTGAAATGCACACAACAAAATCCATCTTTATGGTAAAGTGGAGCATTAGTCTTTAAAATAAATACATAAAGGAATACTTACATGTCACTGAGGTATATCAGAGCAAACTGTCATAGAGGATACCTCGCAGCTGAATAACATAATCACATATGTAGGCATGTGGTTATCGGTCAGAAGATACTGTGTATTGGTAACATGAACGACGTATTAAAGTTACTGGAATAGCATGGTGTTAGAATACATTGCCAATTGTGCTCATGGATAACAGATGTCTACTTGAACCTTTGTGCAGTAATATTATGCATATATTAGGTATGTAAAACAACATCAATATATGTTGCATATTAGGTATGTGGCTTACACAATACTGTGTATCTCGAGCATATGCCGTAGTCTATGCAGGGTTGACTCTCAATCTGTAAGTGACATGTGCTGCTAGTATGTGATAGATCAATGCCATTATGTGGTAGACTGAAATAATATGTGGGCTCGTTATAGTGCATATGCATAGACTGCATGAAATAGAATGTGTTGTGTTTACAACATGATTTATGTGGTGTGACATGTCTGCAGTATTTCAAACACATGTGTTGTATATTTCTGAAGAGCATGCTGTTTTGGGGTTGGATAGCTTCAAGTATTTTGACCCAACATGCATGTGGAAAGTATGACACCAGATGTGCTAGCATGTTCTTTGCCAGCTCATTTGGCATATGTCCTGTAATGTAATGTTATGGATACAGGTTACAAGGCGTCACATGTGCTCTGTACATAGCATGCTTATTAGATTAGCATGTTATTGAATGTTTGTAGTATGTAACACAAACAGAGACATTTCTGACTAGAGTATCACATTACACCCATAGGCAAAGCCCATTTTCTCAGCTGTAGAAACCTCCTGGATTCTCTCTTAGAGACAATTGCAGTCAAGGTATACCTCTCCCAATGAAGGCGCTGCTCCACCCTAAAGATAGCCACAATTCTGCAGGACTACCCAAAGGCTCCCTGCATGAACAGGTGCCTCGACTTTAACTCTGAATGCGGTAGAGAAAATGGACTTTATCTACACAGCGTGTGATGCCCTGCAGCCTCCTTCCCATCTGCTTGGCAGATCCCACCACAGTACCGAGAGCAATGACACACTGAGTTTGGATTGAAAGCATTGTGCAGGGCTGACCTGCCTCCGAGGGGCGCTGGAGTTCACATGCCCAGCCAGTCTCAGGCGGTAATCAGAGCTGGGGACAAAGAAAGACACGGAGATCTGATCACACCGCGCTGGAAATGCTAAGCAGGAAAGCTTGTGCAAGCAGCATGAAGGAAAGTTCACATCTATTGTGTGTACAAGAATGGCGACTAGGGCTGGATCTAAATTGACATATAATGTGGTTTGAAACTGCATTATATGGTCAGTATAGAGTAGACCCATATAATGCAGTTCAACTGCATTAAATGGGTCTACACTGACCATATAATGAAATTCCAAACTGCATTATATGGCAGTGTAGATCCAGCCTTGGTTTGCAAGGAACTGATCCTCATGTATCCCCTTTTACACACAACAAAGGGGGAAGGAAATGCAGCACGTGCAAACTGCACATTCTCAGTGCTGGCCAGCACACATTTGAACTGGACAAGCAGCACGTGCACAAGGAAAAAGTATACATTTTAAGGATCGTTTCACCTCTGATTTCCTACAGAGCAATATTTGGGTGAAACGATTGTCAAGAGGCAAAGAGCATCTCTCTTCTATGTGCATGTGCAAGTCTTTTTAACCATTTGCCACCAAGCAGCAGGTTGCAAATTGATCCCATTTTGCATGTGCAGAAACAGGCTCACCTGCAAACAGACAATCTAACACAAATGCAAACACACAACTGGCTTCGTTTGCATTTGTCACAGTCATGTGTTCACCCAGGTCTTGTCTGTGCAGGTGGAGAGCAGAGCTTTCCTGGCATGCAGCAAGATTTGAACATGTCACCAGTTTCACACTTACCTCTTCTGTGCATGTAGGCACACACGCACACATTTATATATATACAGTAAAGAAAATTTATTTTGTAACCGGAATAAGATCACCTTTATCTCCTGTGTATTTGCAAGAGATTTTGCAAGTGCAAAGAGCTGAGGTGCATGGGTTTCAATTCTGTATGCAAAAATAATTTGGCAATGGTGAATTCTTTGAATACAGAGGAAAACCAGAATGTGCAAATGGGGACAGGTATGCACTCACAGAATTTGCACTGGTGTTTTGATTTGTTTGGGACAGTAGCCCAACAATTTCAGAGAGCACTGAAGCAGTGATGATGGAAGATTATGTAGCCAGTCCTAGGAAACATCTTAGGTGGGCTTCTAAGTAGTATCTCATCTGATCACCTGTGGCCAGTTAAGAATGACATCCAAGCAACCATATATAAGACCTTTGTATAAGCTGGTGCATTTTGTTTTTCTTTCAGGCTGCAAGTGGATAACACAACACAGGAAATCAGACAGGCTAGAAACCTGGAGGCATTATTTGTAAAATAAGTCATATTTGATGCTCCCCCCTCCCCTGCGTCTATCCCCATGCATGAGACGTTGGGATGTGACCACAGAGATGTCAGCCTCATCCAAACGTCTATCACTGCCTTCCTGTGAAAATTAAAAGAAATGTCCCACCCAGGTGAGCATAACAAGAGGCTGTGATGTTTGGAGCAAATTACATACCTGGCTCACGCAGTCGGGGCGTTACGAGAATACAGGGTGGACCCTACAAGACGTATGAAATGGGGCATTAATTGGAATCAAATATTGGTGCAGCCCATCTCTGGGGAGAACACGAGGGAAGCCCAGCTCCCTACCATGTGCTGTGCAAATATCCTTCACGCATGTGCTAAGAACCGTCTGTTCCCATGTCCCAGACCACCTGCCCCATGCTCCTGCCCTAGTTTTGTGTGTACTTCTACTGTTAGAGGAAATCAATCCTTCTCCAAGGGCACTTTGTACCATCCCTATGTAATTTTCCAACGATGCTGTTGTTCCAGTTCCCATATTCCTCTCCTCATTATGCTTTGGAATGTAGTTCCCACCCTCACGTTCCCCTAAACACCTCAAATCCAAAGCTATGGGGGCCCCCCATCGTGTTCCCTTCCGTGGACAGGTGCAATATTTGCCCTGAAAATGAAAACAGATAATAATGAAATAAAGCCACAAGCACATGGGACACTTAGGTGAGCAGATGGGCAGAGGTATTGTGAGAGTATGTATGTGCTTTTAGGTATGAACGTTGGGGAGATGAACAGAAATGAAGAGCAATCCCCCTCTCCAGAACAGCTAGGATCTAGAACAACTGGGGAAACTGTTTTGGGAAAGGCCTGATTTAAGCTTTTTGTTCTCATCCCTTACGTAAAAGGAGTCTGCAGTCCCAAGCTGACCTACTGTGTAATGTTTCATTCAACTCCAAGACTTATGTACAGGTTCACACAGCTGGCTTGAGAGAAGACACCTACATTTTCTCCCTTTCATCCTTTCATTGCTATTGCTTCTCTGTTTTCTTTGAAGTTCCCACAGTCAAAATCTCAGTTGTAAGTACGTTGTGTTTCTGCTAAGTCTCACAACTCTACAATGATTAAGAGGGAGGAGAAAGTCTCTGGAAATGAGAGTTTTTCAAACTCTGCTCTTCCAGATGTTTAGGACTTCAGCTCCCAGAAATCTCAGCCAGTTTACCAAGTGTTAAGAATTGCGGAAACTGAAGTCCAAAACATCTGGAGGAGCACGGTTTAAGAAATACTGCTCTAGACCAGTGTTTCCCAGCCAGTGTGCCGTGGCACACTAGTGTGCAGTGAGTGACCATCAGGTGTGCCGTGGGAAATTGGAACCTCCAATACCCTTTCTTCCCCCTCCTGCTGAACACTTTTTCTTCTCCACTCGGGCTCCCTTATGGTAGTTCTGTGTGGGAAGTTTGAATCCATTCCATCATTGGTGGAGTTCAGAATGCTCTTTGATTGCGGGTGAACTATAACTCCCAGCTGTTGAGCAAGACCTTCGTGTGTGTCTTTCTGCCATTCCTGCCAGGATATCTATGTTGTGTTCATCGAAACAGGTCCAGGTTTCACACTGAGTGTATAAATACATTAAAAAACATATTAACTACAGTATATGTATTACTGTGTTAGAGTGTCATTTTGTGTCAATTTGGTTGGTGGTGTGCCCCAGGATTTTGCAAATGTAAAAAGTGCCGCGGCTCAGAAAAGGTTGGGAAACACTGTTCTAGACCAGTGTTTCCCAACCTTTTTTGAGCCGCGGCACACTTTTAACATTAAAAAATCTGGGGCACACCACCAACCAAAATGACACAAAATGACACTCTAACACAGTAAAGAATGGCTGGGGGTTGGTGGCCTGCTGGGAACAGCTGCTGGGAGTGCCAAAGCCAGGGAGGGGTGGAGCCAGGCTGTGCCATGCCCCGCCCCCTACCCCCGGCTTCACCTCTCCCAGCAGCTGCTCCAGCCTTGATGGGGCAGTGCCAAGCCGGCGGTGCCAGAGCCAGCACAATGCTGGCTTGGCACTGTCCCCTCAAGGCTGGAGCAGCTGCTGGGAGTGCCGAAGCCGGGGGAGGGGGCAGAGCCAGGCCGCGCTATGCCCCGCCCCTCCCCCCAGCTTCAGCTCTCCTACAGAGGAGGAGCATGAGCGGTGGATGGGCTTCAGTGGGCGGGGCTTCCCCACGCGGCTTCAGCGAGCAAGGGGCGAGAGTCATGGTGGGAGTCATGGCGGATTGGAGGCTAGCTGGGAAAACGGCCGAAGGAGGCGGCGCCCCGGTCCCTTCTTCTTTTTCTTCGCCACTGCCCGGCCCTTCCTCCTCCCCCAAGCAGCAGGAGTTAGGCAGGAGGGGGGAGGAAGGGGGGCAGTGGCACAGCCACGGCACACTGGTTGAGAAAGACTGTTCTAGACTATATCTCCAGATTGCACTTCTATCATAACTTTGGAATCACTTTGGAGTGTCGCACTCACTGATGGTGGGATTTAGATTATGGTTTAGAGTTGCCAGATCTTGGCCCAATCCTGAGTATCCAGTTTTTGTGGGTCACCTCAGGATAGGAGATGAGAGCTCAAATTCTCCTGTTTTTGAGGCTCTTCTCCAGGCATGAGGAACGTGTTATCTGGGAATTGTGATTAGTGCTTAATGGCATCATCATGTACTATCCCTATGTCTCAGGTGGCAAATGGCAATCAGTCAGAAGGTGAGCCTGGTCCAGCTTCAGACCATTCTTTACAAAAACTATCCAAGATGATCAAGGAGTTCTTCAGATTGAATAGCACTGCTAAAGAGTAGATGAAATCCTGGAGCAGAATCACTATTCCACTGACATGGAACCTGCCATGGGTTGGAAAAGTATGCACACTATATTATTATATTGTCATAGTCTAGGAGGGTTGGTTGATATTTCATTAATGAAAGAATAACACTCAAGATATGTCTTCCCTCACCCGGTAAGCAGGAAATTGTTCTATGTTTTTTTGGGGGGGGGAAATCCATTGGAGCCTGAAAAAAAGTAATATTGTTCCTGGAAAAGAGAAAAAGCAGTGTGTGTGTGTGTGTACACCAACACTAGCTAAAGAAGCAGAAACGAGATAAGGGGGCTATCCAATTTCCTGGTTGCAACCATCTCCCACTTGTGTTCTTGAAGGCTTTCATAGCCAGAATCACTGGTTGTTGTGAGTTTCCGGGCTCCTGGAACATGGCCATACAGCCCGAAAAACTCACAGCAACCATCTCCTCCTTGGTTTCACTAATGTTCTGCTCATATAGTTGTCAAAAAGAAAAGCAGCCCTACAACTTATAAGTCTCTGGTGTTCTCCCATTAAAAGGACATTAAGCCCATTAGTACTGAGTTTTCATAGTTCAGGGAAATGGGCAAGAGACTAACCTATGGAGGGTGTTTGTGGGATTTGTTCTTATGAAGCTTCAGGCCAAATTTCATAGATTGTATGACATACTGAAACCCACTAAAATCAATGGAGACAGATTAGAATCAATGGTTACTTTTAAGCCATACTGACTTCAATGTTGACTCTAGCATGATGAAATCTGGATCAAACGTTACAAGTAATCTGCACTGCACCAAGGACAGAAAAATTACAGTATGGGTTAAGATAACCCAAATTCAGCATCAAAAGAAGTGAGAAAGCAGTATTTTGCTAGCTGTATGCAGAACTATTTGTTTGGGGATCTAAGGTGTTTTTCCAACTCTTGGGAGGTCTTCTACATCATGAACATCTTGAGGTTTCAGCTCATTGTGGAACAGATCAAGTTTAATCTCATGCATTTTATTACTCAAAAATATTTACATAGGCCTGATGAATTACCTGGGAAGGTTTTGTTACCCTATGCACATTCTAGTTATGTTCTCTCTGTAATCAACAGTTTAGGGTCTTTGATTATGTGGGACCTCTGAATAAGAAACATTGCACACGCAAGTATTATGTTGGCAAACTATACAGATTTTGAGAATGCTATGGGTCCTCTTAAACATTAAATAAGCTATGGAGATAACATATCATAATCTTGTCCTGGACATAAAAGTACCTGTTTTTGAAATAATTAAAGCCAAAAAAACCTATCAGATTCTTTTTAAAGAAAAGCAATAAAAACTATCTATTTCAGTAGCTTTAAAAACTGGGAGAGTTAGAGGGTTTTTTTAAAGGTGCAACTATTGCTGTCACCAACTACTTTAGGTGTTTGGAACTCTAACAGTAACCAATCATGTTTTAAAGTGCAGCCTGCCCTCTGTATCAACGGATTTGACCATCTAAACTTGAAAATATTCAAAGAGATCTTTCCCAAAAAGCTAATCTTGAACTTGCTGTTTTATATCAAGGATGGCATTTTACTGTATCATGGTACTTGACAATCCATGGATTTTGCTATCCATTGGGAGTGGGGTGTCCTAGATACCAAGAGCCAACTATACTGTAACTTCCTAAACTCTGGTACTGCATAATTTCATTCTCCGGCATATGTAAAGACAACACCTGCAGGAAAAAAGCACTCTTTTTCTCTTTCTCGTATCTGCCAGAATTACTTTGTTCCTTAATCAAAAACACAGGGTACATATTGGTCGTAACCTACTCTCTGGCAGTCACTAGACTACAGGAATGCTACCAGAAATCAAATTTGCAAATCCAGTTGCTGAAGGCGGGAGCTGCAACAGTGGTGATGAGATTTGCACAGAGGTCAAGCAACAAATAGGACTGGACTGCCAGAATGAATCATGGAGATTGGGAGGTGGAGGGAGTGACACGGGAGCCTACTCACCATTTCCCTGCATTCCAGGCATCCTACTCATGCTTCCAGGGGGCCGCGTTGGCATTGTAGTCATGCAGGTACCACGATGTGGCAGAGGAGTCTGATGCTGGCTGCGGCAGGCGACGGGCGCCTATAGGGCCCCGGTTGTGGTGGGCAGTGGGGTAAAGAGAGGGATGGGGCAGGAGCAATGGATGGAGATGAAAAGGGGGTAGGGGCAGGAGAAACAGACAGAGGTGATGTGAGGAGGAGGCACTGAAGATGGGCATGCGATGACGCAGAGGAAGGCGCAGCCATGAAACCTCCCGACCACCCGCCACAACAGCCCTCCTCCGCACATGAGATCAGAACTCATATACCCTCCAAAATTTCACAGAAAACGGGATGTGTGTGGCCAAGCAACATCAGAGTGTGGGCAAGATGGCAAAACATTATCAGGCTGCAGTTTGCCTGTGTTCACTAGAAAGGGGAAAATCTGTCCCTTCTTCTCTCCCTCCTGTTGAAGCTACTGGGCACAAGCTCCTTTTATTCTTTGAGTTTAGTTTATAGCAACTGAAGTAAGCTGAGAACAAAGAGGGAAAAGTAGAAGAAGGAGAGAGAAACTGGAGTATTTTAAAAGCAGGTTATAGATTTGGATGTCTGGGGATTAACTGGTAACGCCACTGACAAATCACGTCAGTTGAAGGGTATGGGCTCATAGTGACCCAACTCACTTCTGCCATATTTGCCCTCCCTCCCAATGGTTCTCAAGAGCCTTGCTTGTTAGCTTCTTTATTCGGAACTCACTATCTGTCCTTGTGAAAAAGTAAGCATGCATGATATAATGATTAGGACTGGAGAAAGGATGGGTCAAATGTGCACTTAACCATGAAGCTCAGAGGATGACACTGTCTAACATAATCTACTTCACAGGATTGCAATGCAGATAAAGCAGATGAGGTATAATTGTCTAAGCTGCCTTCTGGGGGAATGTAAAATTAAAAAATGTCCTTCACCTACCGTAACATCTTAACTTAACGAATGTTGAGGTTCTAGGGCCAGCTGTCTACAAACAACCCAGGCTCATCTCAGGACTCACCATCCCTTTCACCCAGACCAAAAGGAATAGAAAGTTTACATCTGTTTTTTTTTTTTAAAAAAAATTCTCTACCAACCCTTTAAAAATAAAACAAGGCAAATTGGGATCTGTGTGGCTTAGTTTAAAAGAAAATGGTGTATATAAATGCATGATTCTCCGTGTTTAGGGGTGCAAAAAAGAAGGAAGGAATCACTTGGCCAATAGGGTGTTTGATTTCATCCCATGTCAGAACTCCAAGATTTCTCCTAAGGTAGTTTTAGATCTATCATAAATATTTTTTAAATTATTTTAGTGAATTCCATCAAAACTAGACTTCTACTTATGTGTGAAGTTTCATATGGGAACCTGACTTAAAATCATTCCATAATTTTAAAAAATTGGCCAAGATCCTACATCAAAATATGTGTTTCATAACTTTATAAATCCTCAGCTATTTTATAGAAATGAAATACAATCCTGCTGGTGAATTGTGAAAATGCATATCTGGACACCAGAAATATGCATATTGGGCACTTCTGATGTGTATCAGGTACTCCTATATTGCTCTGGTACATCCTAGTTGGTGTGCAGATATACTTTGGGAGAAGTCTCATTGCACATCAATGCTCACTAAATATTGCTGGCTATCATAGGATAATGGATACTTTACCCTTCAATATTATGACACAACCTAGTGAATAGAGATATGAAATTACTTGTTTCATGTAAGCCCATTGATGACAGCATAGAATGCCAGCCTCTATAGTTTTACCAGAATTGAGTATACTTCTTTAATGTTGTTTAATCAGGCTATTATACTGGGGTTGTTTTGTCTTCTAATGGGCCGTTTGATTTATAAGTTGTTGTAGTAAGGAATATCACATGATTTCTTCCAAGCTTCATCCCGATTTGAGGCAGTGGACATTGGGCAATAGACTGAAGAATGTGGAAACCAGAACTCAGAGTCCAGCTGAACAATGGAACAGTTTTCTGCGGCCCTGGAGACTAGGACTTGAAGCAATGGGTTCAAATTAACCGAAAGGAGATTCCACCTGAACATTAGGAAGAACTCCTAGACTCTGAGGCCCATTCCACACAGTTGTATAAAATCCACATTGAACTGGAATATATGGCAGTGTGGACTTTGACTTTGAACCCAGTTCAAAGCAGATATTGTGGATTATCTGCCTTGATATTCTGGGTTACATGGCTGTGTGGAAAGGCCCTGAGAGCTGTCCATCAGTGGAACCCTCTGCCTCAAGAGTGTGGTGGAAGTTCCTTCTTTAAAGGCTTTTAAACAGAGGATGGATGGCTATCTGCTGATGGTGTTTTGATTGTGCTTTTCCTGCATGGCAGGGGGTTGGACTACAACTAGATGGCCCATATTGTCTCTTCCAACTCTATGATTCTATGAGGGCCAGTTACTCTTTTTGAACACCACGACTATTGTTATTGGGTTACTTTGCAGGACTGTTTTGGGTTACTTCAATACTGATAAAAATGTGGATGGGGTTGACCAATTTGGAGGACAGGAGGAATATTGGAAAAAGTTATAAAAATCTGCCAGAGCTTGAAAAGGGTAGTTTTAAAAGTCTTTAACTTACGAAACTCTCTAGCTAGCATGGCCATTCAGGGGATTCTGGGAGTTACATTCCAAAGAAGTAACTGCCCAATGTTTATGTGAAGCGTCCTCCGAGCCTTTGGACCAGCTCTGTTACTGAGCCACTGCTCTTTCTCCCTGGTCAGAAATAAAATTATTACCTCTTGTGAGACTTCTACCACAGACCTACAAGGGAGGTCTCTGCGCCACTGAGCAGAGAATGGGTCAGTTTGAAAACAAAGGAAAACCTCCTCCATTTCAATCAGCCTCATATTGCCCAGCATCTCATTTGGTGGTGCAGATGGCATATTGCAGTCTTTCTGTGCTGGCCAGAGTACCAATGTCCTACATTTCCCACCAGCTGGGAACACAGCTTCCCTCATTCCAATGTGGGAACATCTATTATATTATAACCTGCAGGGAATATGACAGAAGACAAAGAGGACAGACTGCTCTATGTCCCCTTTGCAAGATAAATAAATACTTGGGGGGGGGGTTAAAACTCCCCATATTGCATGACAATCAGGCACCAGTCTCCATAGTTTTGTTAACATAATGGTTACTTCAGCAGCCTTTGGCTTAGTCTCCTTTCCTCTCTACACAGTTTTAATTCCCCCTAACAAATCTTAGGTAATAGGAAATTTCCATTTGCATACATCTGGATTAACAATCATATGCAAATCAGCAATGGCCTATTTCACATTTTAATTTGCATAATTTGGATTAAGATACATGGCGTTCTTAATTTTTCAGAGGTGTTAGGGCACAATCCAGCCCAGGATCATTCACTCTCCTGTTAAATGTATGAAAACAAGTACGTTAGTGGCTATTCAGTGGCACAGAGGAAACACTTTGCATCCGTATTTGTAATCTTGTTGCATATTGTTGCATATTTCAGCAGAGAACCTTAGTTTTGCAGTTAAATTTCTATGCATGTTCAGCCTTGACTCATATCTTTAAAAAAAGCAGTGACCTTAAACCCAAAATATATGAAAAATCAATATGCAACAGGATTAGTAAATATGAATGCAAAAATAGACAATACTCTTTCAATGACTCTTACATGCCTATGATAATAAGAATATACAAGGATGTGCAGTGCTATGACTTCACATGCATATCCAGATGAGAAGAAGGTTGATTATTTTCCCCTTCTCAAACATTTGTATTTAGTTTAAAATCTGAAAATCTCTAGCTGACACTACACAAAAGATGCCATTGACTCTGGAGATCATCTGATTTTTAACAACACTGAGGTTAACCAATTTTCTAAGTGCCTTCCCCTCCTACCTATGAAAATGGGATATGTTACTTCCAAAAGCAGTCTAAAAAGAATCTTAGAATCTAGTTTCAAAACAATTAAAAGTACAGTACTCAAATGCTGTAAGCAATGCATTGTTTTGGCTGCCTGGTGGAAGATAAAAAGAGATGGGCCCAGTCTAACTTCCTTAGGCAGGGAGTTCCAGAGCCAAGGCATTGTGACAGAGAAAGTACATCTTCCCACAAACCTAGCTTCACATGATTTTGTGACCTTCTGAAGCTCATATTTCTGGCAGGCTCCTAGATGAGGAGATGATCTTTCAATTATCCTGACCCCAAGTCGTTTAGGACTTTGTAGGCCAATGGCAGCAATTTGAATTGAGCTTAGAAGCAAATCGGGAATCCAAATCTTGCAAGATCGGTGTTATACGTATTCAAGAATGCACTTCTAACACCAATCTGGCTGCTGCAGTTTGCACTCTGAATTCAATATCAAGGAACTGAAGGAAGCCGAGGACAAAGGGGGGAATGCAGAAGAAGGAGAAAGAAACCAGGATATTTAAAAAGTAGCTGAAAAACTGGGTCAGCAGAAGTTGAATTGGCATTGTCCTCGAAAAACTGGGACAATTGGAAGGTCTCAGTCCTGCCATACAGTTTCCTAGCTCTACTTCAGGAATATTAGACCAATTTTCTAAAATCTTGGGAGATTCAATCCCCCACCCCCAAATATTCCAGGTATTTGGAGGTTTCTGGGATCTACGTATAGTCTAAAAGGTCTCTTTTCCAAACTGTGCATTTGAGACATCTACCATCAGCTCTGTTTATAAAAGTAGCTTTCCTAGGAAAGGAGCAATACCACAAATAATGTCAGCATTGGAAACTCATCACTTACAAAATGTTATCAAAACATCTCCACTAAGGCAGAAGAAGGGGACAGTGGTTACAAGGTACAGTAGTCAACAATAAGGTAAACAGAGGTAATAAGGTATTATGGAATACATCACCGTATCAGTTTGGAAAAATAACTCTTTTGGAATATAATTCTTTAGGAATATAATCAGCTAGTCAAAATGGCTATTTTCTATACAAGCTTGGGGATTGTAGGTGACATAGTCAAAAAAAGTAAGTTCTCTATGCGCTAGCTAGAATAATCAACAACTGCAATGCACAAACGCTCTGCAGTAAAAGTGGAAAGGGCTCATTCTAGGCAAGGCATTTGAAAACCCCCAGCCTACTTCATTAGACTCATTTGATGAAACAGGCTACTGCCACAGTAAACCAGAGTGTCTCTAGGGTGCTACAGCATTCTTTGTACTTCAATGAATAAGCGCCAGAAATGGTTTGGTCTTTTCCAGCCACCCTATTTTTAATTTGCATACATATGGATTAATTAGCGACTGTATGTAAATAATATGAGAAGCAGTGTAATATTGATTCGGGAGTTAGCATAGGACTCTGGGAGACCAGGGTTCGAATCCCCACATGCCCATGGAAACCCTAGATGATCTTGGGTGAGTCCCACTCTGGACTTTATCATACCAGCCTGTGTTCCTTGTAATCACGCTGTTTAAACAAACAGGAAAGTACCATTATTGCAGTGGTTCCCAACCTTTTGGGACCACTTTGAACCAGGGACCATTCTTCAATATTAGTACCAAAAATATTAAGAATCTGTTTTTGGTCAACTTTAGATTCAGCTTGGTTATTTGAGGTGCCGACTCAGAAAATTGCATTGGATACACCACATCAGCTCTAGTTTCTGATACAGAACGTATGGCATCCAGTAGTCGCCATCTGCTTGCCCACAGAAAACCATATTTAATAATCTAGAGCTGCGGACCATATTTTAGGTTTCACGGCACATCAGTGGGCTGCGGCCCACAGGTTGGGGACCACTGCATTACTGGAACAATCTCAGCACAATTGCACAATGCTGCCTAAGACCTTGTTAATTTCTCCAATCATCAATGCTTCCCTACCCAGTGCATGTGGATTTTCCTCCCTCCCCCTATTTTGCCAAACTGTGAATTTGCAGAGTTTCGGCATTCTCATGAGACTTTCCTCTACTTTGTTATACTGAGACTCTAGTGGAAGAAAATTATTACACAGGGCAGGCATGTAGCCGGGGGGGGGGGGGCTAAGGGGGCTTCAGCCCCTCCTCCCCCGAAATTTTCAGGGTGGTCCGTGAGAAGGCCTTACTGGTACATTATTTAAGCTGTTATGTTTATTCATATCATGATCTGATCATCATGCTCATTATATCCCACATTAATGGGGTTATTGGGATAACAATACAAAAGGTTTGCTAGGGTAGACCCTCTTCCACCCAGTCTCAGCCCCCAACCAAACTCAGCCCCCCGAATCAAAATCCTGGCTACGGCCCTGACACAGGGAAGAGTGATGGTACAGCAGTAATACTGGATTCATTGATAGGTTTTTCCCATGAATGAAAAGAACCTATCCAATCATAAATCAATGCAACTACAGGACAGTCACTTTGCCATGCATCAAAGTCCATCAACAGGTGTGTTATCTTATCCGAAGTGCCCATTAGCAATCTTGTGTGATAATGTCCACTCTCAGTCTCAGAGGAAGGCAATGCCAAATCCTCTCTGAACAAATCTTGCCTGTAAAGCCTACATCCAGTTAGCTTGAAAACAACTAGAAGACATACAGCAACAACACTCTGCTTCTTGCCTATTTTTTGTTTCTTTCTCTTACTCAGTTTATTTACTCTACAGGAGCCCCATTTGATTGAACAGGTGATCTCTTTTTCCTATGACTGTACTGTGGCCTTAAGTCCAGTTTTTCATGTATCATGTTTATCCTGAAGCTGTGATGTGGTAAATTACTAAGTGGTATTTCAATTGCCTCATCACTTTATTCATGCTTGTCTAGGCATCTTTTTAATTTGGTGGTAAAACTGCTTGTGGCTTCCCGCCAGACATTTCCTCCCACTCATGGGTTCCCAGGTGAAATCCCAGAATGCAACGGAGTATCTCTGAGTCCAAAGAGAAAGAGACGTAAGAGTGGTAACAAGGCTGGGAAGGGAAGTAGTTCTTTACATTTACTTGGAGGACCAAGAAAGGGAAATGCAGTTCAAACATAAAAAAGAAAGGTGGAGTTTTGCAGTAATGCACACATATATACCATGAGGCCAAGGGGTTAGTTTAATGTCCCTACCTTACAGAGAAATATTTGTATAATTCCCAAACTTAAGAGCTTGTTTGGTTTCTACATTCCAGAATCTTCCACCTAGCATGAGCATTGGCCATGCTGCTAGATAATTCAGGGAAAATGTAACTTTCCAATCTGTGGGTAAACCAAGTAGAAAGAAGTTCACATTATGGTAAATACAGGAAGAAGCAGAGTAGGACAAAGCTCCTGAATTTTCAACCACTTATGCAGAAGAAGGGAGTTTCAATCATTGTATGCTATCCCGTTGGCGCAGCAGGTTAAGCCGCTGAGCTGCTGAACTTGCTGAACGAAAGGTTGGCGGTTTGAATCCAGGGAGCAGTGTAAGCTCCTGCTGTTAGCACCAGCTTCTGCCAATCTAGCGATTCGAAAATATGCAAATGTGAGTAGATCAATAAGTACCACTCTGGCGGGAAGGTAACAGGGCTTCATGCAGTTATGCCGGCCACATTACCTTGGAAGCGTCTATGGATAATGCCGGCTCTTTAGCTTAGAAACGGAGATGAGCACCACCCCACAGAGTCGGACTGGTTTAGACTTAATGTCAAGGGGAAAACTTTAACTTTACTTTATGTCACCTTTAATTCAGTGCAGAGGAGCACTGTCTAATATGCAAACTGCAATGTTTAAACCAGTTATGTAATCCTATATACTTCTTGTTGTGTATGTTTAAGTGATTTCTGACTAATGGCAACCCTAAGTATTTTTAAGAGGATGTTTGACATTGCTTCTTTCTGAGGCTGAGAGAGTATGTCAAGCCCAAAGTCATCCTATGGGTTCTTATGGGCAAGTAGAGATTTGAGCCATTGTTGAAAGTTGTTGTCCAATGCTTCAACCACTATACTATCTTGGTCCTCTCTAATCTTATACACTTACCTGGGAGTAAAGTCCACTAACTACAGTGGTATTTATTTTTGAGTAGACAACATAGGACTGTGCTGTTAATTGCTCATATTGAACTGTGACAAACATTTTGATCAGTTTCAAAGATGCCTCTTATTTAACTGGGTGACAAATTTTAATATTTTTTTTGAAATTGTTTTTTTAAGATAGTTTAAGAAAGTGGGTTGCTGTGAGTTTTCCGGGCTGTGTTGCCATGTTCCAGAAGCATTCTCTCCTGACGTTTCACCCACATCTATGGCAGGCATTCTCGGAGGTTTTGAGGTCTGTTGGAAACTAGGCAAGTGAGATTTATGTATCTGTGGAATGTCCAGGGTGGGAGAAAAAACTCTTGTGTGTTTGAGGCAAATGTGAATGTTTCAATTATCCACCTTGTTTAGCATTGAATGGCCTTGCAGCTTCAAAACCTGGCTGATTGTTGCCTGGGGGAATACTTTGTTGGGAAATGTTAGCTGGTCCTGATTGTTTCTTGTCTGGAATTCTCCTGTTTTCAGAGTGTTATTCTTTATTTATTGTTCTGATTTTAGAGATTTTTAAATACTGGTAGCCAGATTTTGTTCATTTTCATGGTTTCCTCCTTTCTATTGATATTGTCCACATACTTGTGGATTTCAATGGCTTCTCTGTGCATTTAAAAATGCAAATACCATTTTAGAAAAGGCAGTCCATCCCGTAAGGTGCTATTGCTCTTACATTCCGTTTAATGCAGTTCATTATGGAAAACAGATCAAGAACCTTTATGGCTGAATTTGTGGGAAAATACGAGTGTTTTCTTTCTCGCTTATAATTTACAGCAGCTCATCTTTTCTTACCTGTTACCCTCCAGGCATGTTAGATTGCAATTCCCACTGAGACTCTCCTAGCTGGTAATGATGGATCATAGTCCTTGGTAAATGGCCATATAGCACTACATAATTAGGCTGCTGGTTAGATGGTGCTAGTCTTTGAATCAGTCTTCTACCACTACCTTTTGAGAGCAAATTCATCTGCGACTATTACTGCAAACGTAATTGATCATGTTTATCTTTATATCACAAAATTTTTAACTTGCTCATTTCTATATGTAACAAATTAGTTCCATGCTCCTCACTAACTCAAGTATTTAAATACCAGCCTCGCTATGTTGTTATGCGCCTTCACACGGACTCTGATTTATGTTGATCTTATCATAGGGCTTTCTTGGAAAGGTATATTCAGAGGTTTGCCAATGCCTTCCGTTGAGACTAGTTCAATCTGATTTGCCTAAAGTTGATGCTGTTGTTGTGGGGCGTCAACCCAATCACACAGTTTTTGTGGCAATATTTATTCAGGGTTGGTTTATTCTGAGACTGAGAGAGTGTGACTTGCGCAAGGTCACCCAGTGGGTTTCCATGACCAAATGGTTATCCTAAACCTCGTCTTCAGGATCCTAGTCCAGAATCCTGGACTAGAAATCCTGAAGACAAGGGTTTCATTGCCCAAGATTATCCAGTGACATAGTTGTAAATCTAAAAGCTTACGGCTTGGCCTTACGTCTCCATTTTTATGGGTCGCCTCCAATAGGGAGGAAAAGGGGCAAATTCTCCAGTTTTGACAACTTCAGCTCTAGACAAGATATAGGGACTGTATGCAAATGTGTATCTTATCCAGGTGAGCAGCAGCTTGCTACAGAAATGCTTCATTGATTTGGGGCTGCAACCTGCAAAAACTCTTCAGGGGGTCTATGTATTGATTTAGTAAGCTTTTCCATCCCTCCCAGGCATTGTGAATTGCCCCGAGCCTTTGGGGAGTGGCGGGTTGAAATCGAAATAAATAAAATAAAATAAATTGTGATGCCAAGGCTCACCCTCCACTCTGCACCTACATAAACAAAGGTAGGCTAGAATAATGTTCCTTATCCGGTCTCCTTAAGAAAACAAGAAAGAATAATCCCCTAACACAGAAATGCTGGACCACTCTAACAACTACCATGTCAGACCACACAGAGAAGTCATTCAACAGAAAGGAGGAAATCATGAAAATGAACAAAATCTGGCTACCAGTATTTTAAAACCCTCTAAAATAAAGAGCAACACTCAAAAACCAGGTGAATTCCAGACAAGACTCAATCAGGACCAGATAACATTTCCCAACAAAGTATTCCCGCAGGCAGGAAGCAGCCAAGCTTTGAAGCTGCAAGGCTATTCAATGCTAATCAAGGTGATCAATTGCAACAATCACACCTGCCCCAAACAGATAAGAGTTCTTTCTCCCACCCTGGACATCCCAGATATATAAACCTCACTTGCCTAGTTTCCAACAGACCTCACAACCTCTGAGGATGCCTGCCATAGATGTGGGTGAAACGTCAGGAGAGAATGCTTCTGGGACATGGCCATACAGCCCAGAAAACTCACAGCAATCCAACAATTCCCTTAATTTCACTATAATATGGCAATGTCTGTTTCAGTAAGGTTTCTGTCTCAATTGGACATAAAATACCGGTACATATTTTCTCTTGTGTGTGTGTGTTTGAATTACAAGCTGAGGGCAACTATGGTAGGTCCTTAATGCATAACATTTAATTACATCTCCAGGGGGTGTCCCTAGATGTTAGGTTTTAGCCCAGAGGCATCAGAGGCTATGGCAAACCTGAAGTGTACCCAGTAGGATTCCATGACCAAGAGAGGGATTTGCTCCTAAAATTTTAGTCCACCACTCTGATTGTTATACCCATTTGCTCAACTTAATTATGCAATCCTATATACCAAAGGAGTAAGATCCATTAAACTAATGACAACAGGCTGCCAATTGTCAAGAGTTCGGCAGCTGCATTGGTCTGCCACAGGTCCTTGGAGGGCTGTACCCATCAGAACCCATAGATCTGCCACATTAGTAAGGAAGCATCTTTATTGGGGCTGCTAGCTTTAATTGACAGTCAATTTAACTAATCATTTTGATTGGCTAAAATGATGTCATGATTAATCAGCTGAGATACTGTGTGTGTATGTATATAACACAGGTTTTTATGAAGACTGCAGATGGCTAGTGCCATCTGGAAAGAGGTATTTCCCCCTTCTCTCTTCTAAGATTATACCTGCTTTGACACCAACATCTACAAAGTATGCTTTTGCTTCAGAACTATATTCAAATTTATGCAAATCTAAATTATTAATCTACTACAAAACATACGGTTAATCAGCTCTGATTCATTTAATCTTGGGTTCTTTACGGAACCATACTCTTCACACAGACATCATTAGGCCAGGGGGATCTTGTTGTACCTAGGCTTGTTCGCTAATCGAAACAGAAATCCTGTACTTGCTGGAAATATATTCTTATGCAATTTTGCATGAGGCATATCCAGCAAGCATGGAGACTCGGGATTGTTCTAAAGCTGTGTGAAGAAAATAGGACAACAGAATACCTTCCAGTATATCACATATGAGAACCAGTGCACATACGTATGGCTAAGTAACAATAGAGTGCAGTCAAAGTGGTAAAAGTTATTAATAGGAAAGAATGCAAAATATAGGTGAGGCTGCAGCAATTTGCTTTTGCCTAAGCTTACTGGAAAGAGAAATATTCTGCCTTCTCCTCTGGAGTTAACCATATACAAATCTGTACCGTGAACTCAGTTTGCAGCAACTGAAGTGAGATAAGGATGAAGGAGCTAAGTATGGAAAGGAGAGGGAAATCAGGGGTGCATGCTACCCAGTGGTTCCCAATCTTTTTTCTTTCTTTTTCTTTTTACAAGGGACCACTTTCTAACATTAGTACCAAAAGGGTTATGAATCGGTTTTTGGTCAACTTTAAATTTGGTTTGGTTATTTGGGGTGCTGATTCAGAAAATTGCATTGGATAGACCACATCAATATTGGATAGACCCCCGGTGGCGCAGTGGGTTAAACCACTGAGCTGCTGAACTTGCTGACCGAAAGGACACAGGTTCGAATCTGGGAAATGCTGTGAGCTCCTGCTGTCAGCCCCAGCTTCTGCCAACCTAGCAATTTGAAAACATGCAAATGTGAGTAGATCAATAGGTACCACGTCGGTGAAAAGGTAATGGCACTCCATGCAGTCATGTCAGCCACATGACCTTGGAGGTGTCTATGGACAATGCCGGCTCTTTGGCTTAGAAACTGAGATGAACACAAACCCTCAGAGGCAGACTGGACTTAATGCCAGGGGAACACCTTTGCTTTTTTCTAGACCACATCAGCTCTAGTTTCTGATACAGATCATATGTCATCCAATAGTTGCCATCTGCTCGCCCGCAGAAAACCATATTTAATCAGTTTTGGCACTATAAGAGGGTTTTACAAGACCAGTTGCTCTCGTTGCAATGGTGTAGTAACAATGAGGCTGTGGACCATGTTTTAGTTCTTGCAGACAACTGGTGGTCCATGGACCACAGGTTGGGAACCACTGATCTCCACTGTGGAATTAATGCAGTTTGACATCACTTCAACTGCTATGGCTAAGTTATATGGAATCCTGTGATTTGTATATTGGTGAAGTCCGAGCACTCTTCAGCAGGGATGGCTAAAGGCCTTGTAAAACTACAGCTTCCAGGACTCCATAGCAGGGGTGCTCATTAGGTAGATCGCAATCTACTGGTAGATCGCGTAGGGCGTCCTGGTAGATCGCAGGCAGGAGGGGGAGGAAGGCCCAATCCCGTCCCGCAGGCTCCCAACGCCGCCCAGGTGCAGAAGGAGGTTGGACTGGATGGCCCTTGGAGGTCTCCTTCTACTCTAGGAACCTATTGTTGTTGCTGTTACTATCATTATTATTATTAGCAGAGGCTGAATGAAAATTATCATCATCATTATTATTATGAAGAAATTCAGGGGCTTATTATTTTCATATTTAGTTGAATTTAGTCTTAAAATATATTATATGGCTCTCATTGAAATAAATTTCCAAATATTTTGCTTTTATGGCTTTCTGAGTCGTGGGTAGGTAGATCATTTTGACTTGGTTGTTTTATAAGTAGCTCGCATGCTGAATAAGTGTGAGCACCCCTGCTCCGTAGCATTGAGCCTGAGTAATTAAAGTGGCATCGAACTGCACTAAATCTACAGTGTACTGTAGATCAGTGTTTCTCAAGTGCTCCTCCAGGTGTTTTGGACTTCAGCTCCCAGCCATCTTACCAGCTGTTAGAAATTGTGGGAGCTGTAGTCGAAAGCATCTGAAGGAGCACAGTTTGAGAAACTCTACTGTAGATGGACCCAGAGATGTTTTAAAAGCAGCTGAAAAAAGTGGGGCTATGGATGATTAATCATGCCTGTCCTTGCCAAATTGGGACATTTGAAAGGTGTGCTATAATTGGCTGAGTGAGAAAAAAACTCAATGCAAAATCTAATAACCTGCAGGATCTCAATTTCTAACGGATTAATCAATGATTAATAGATTGTCCAATGAACTGGACAAAGCTTTTTTAAGAGTAATAATTTTACTATAAAACTGAAAAGGGAAGCTCAGTTTCACTTTCATAAAAAAAAGAAAAGAAAATGCTTCTTGTAAGCCAGTGCTTCTTCTATGAGATGTACACCCACAACATCTAAAAATAAAGTATCGTTTCTTTTTTCAAAGCTATTTATATCTCCTGTGGAAATAGAGAAAAATGTAACTGATTAATTAATCTATTAAAGGCCATTTGATTAGTCAATGAGAAGTTTTAAAACTGATTAATTAATTGATGAAAGTCATTTGATTAACCCAGTGTTTCCCAACCTTTTTTGAGCCGCAGCACACTTTTAACATTAAAAAAATCCGGGGGCACACCACCAACCAAAATGACACAAAATGACACTCTAACACAGTAAAGAACGGCTGGGGGGGGTGGCCTGCTGGGAACAGCTGCTGGGAGTGCGAAGCTGGGGAGGGGCGGAGCCAGGCTGCACCATGCCCCGCCCCTCCCCCAGCTTCACCTCTCCCAGCAGCTGGTCCAGCCTTGAGGGGCAGTGCCAAGCCAGCGGTGCCAGAGCCAGCACAATGCTGGCTTGGCACTGTCCCCTCAAGGCTGGAGCAGCTGCTGGGAGTGCCGAAGCCGGGGGGGGCAGAGCCAGGCAGCTCCGCCCCTCCCCAGCTTCAGCTCTCCTACAGGCCGCGCCATGCCCCGCCCCTTCCCCCAGCTTCAGCTTTCCTACAGAGGAGAAGCATGAGCGGTGGATGGGCTTCAGTGGGTGGGGCACCTCCTCCACGAGGCATGGTCAGTGGAGCTGGCTGGGCAAGAGTCCCTTCTTTTCTTTTTTCTTATGGATACCAAGGGAATGGTTACTGGGAGTCATGGTGATGGATTGGAGGCTGGCTGGGATCCCTGTGTACAAACAGGGCCACTGTGTGACACAGAATGCTGGACAGATGGGCTGCCCGATTCCTTCTTCTTTTTTCTTATGTTCGCCACTGCCCGGCCCTTCCTCCTCCCCCAAGCAGCAGGAGTTTGGCAGGAGGGGGGAGGAAGGGGGGCAGAGAGCTTTTCTCGCAGCACAGCAGGAGGTTCGTCACGGCACACTAGTGTGCCACGGCACACTGGTTGAGAAAGACTGGATTAACCAAAAAGGATTTAAAAAGAAATGAATAAGAGCTGAATTCTACTTGAAGAATTCTGGACATTTCAAAAGTTTGCATGCTGCTAGAGTTACGCCAACAGACGTCAGCTCAACGAATCCATCTTGCACCTCGGCCTAAACCTATTTTATATCTGAAAGTCTGTGGACCAGAAACTCAATTTTCAAGATCCGGGCCTAATGACAAGCCGCAAGTCGACAAGCCATTTCTCCCCTGAGCTCTCTGTATTGCGCCTTGCCCACTTCTTGCCGATTCTCCCTGCTGTGTTAACACCTCGAACATCTGTCATGTCCTCTCCCTCGGTGGAAGTAAATACCTCGTCAGCTTTCATTTGCTGCTTCCTCCCGTTTGCCCGCTGTGACAGGCGCAACCTTGTCCCTGTTCAAGAGGCTGCCTGCTGCTAAGATCAGCCTCTGACAGATGCTAGACCAGCAGTTATAAAATGCATGGGCATGCTGTTGCTGATCCCTGTCCAAAGGGATCATGTTCTCCAATACCTTTCTGCAGTGAAATGGGCAAAACTAAGATCGGCTCTCACCTAATCAAGGACAGAGCACTACAAAGGAACAGGTGGGAAGCAGGCGGTTCCATATTCCATACTGGGTCGATTTCCCAGAAGCACAGCATTAGATTTATTGGTGATGGTGCAGTGGATAAACAGGCATGGGAAAACTTCAGCCCTCCAGGTGTTTTGGACTTCAACTCCCACAATTCCTAACAGCCTACTGGCTGTTAGGAATTGCAGGAGTTGAAGTCCAAAACACCTGAAGGGCCGAAGTTTGCCCATGCCTGGGATAAAATCATAAGAACCATCACGCTAATTACACTATGGGCCCGTCCAGACAGTACCTTTATCACAGGAGCTTCCACCGCAAACAGGGGTGGCCAGATGCCATTCCATGTAAACACGGAAGCAATTGCTACAAAAGGCAAAAAAAAGATTTCCAGGTGCGGGAATATTGCGGTTTTTAGCCGAATATCCGCATCTTCAAATGTCTGGTGTCCCTGTAATTGGAAATCATTGAATCATTTAAATCTAGGGTTGTACCTGGATTTTAGATATTTGTTCCTGATTGGTCAGTTCCTAAAAGAAAAGTGACACTTGAGTAGAAGGCAAAAACTTTGTTCGTGTGCCAGAAATCTCATTAAATGGGTGGAAGGCACATTTTCTCTAGCCAGGACAAAGTTGTGGCTCCCTAATCAAAGTTGTACATCTTTTCACAAGAAGAGCAATCAGGAACAGCCATGTATAATCCAGGAACAGCATCCTGTTTTTTGATGCCATGAGTACATAACCGAACCTGCCCGGACAGATTGCCAGGCAGCCAGGTTCTAAAAAGTGTCAATAATGACAAAGTCCTGCTACTTGCTTGAAAGTGTGAGTTCCTGTTTGATTATGCAGTGCTGGCTTGGGCAAAAGTGGTCCTACCCAATAAACTTTGTTTGGGTGGTAGTTACTTCATGAAACGTCTAGAGGACACAGTTTCTCTGGCCAGGACAAATAATTCGCATATCCAAATCTCCACATATCCACATATACTGTATGCATCTTGAGGGTTTTTTCCTCAGTTGAAGTCCTGCAGCGGCCATCTTGGGAGCCTCTATATCTCACAACAACGCATCAAGTCTAGACAATGGAGGCAGAAATCCCAGGACCGACACATCTGTATGTGAACCTCTTCTGAAGTCCAGGGATTTTTTTGATTTAGTGTTTTCTGCAAGCATCCTATGTAACACAATTGTGAAAGTTTTCTGTTCCTGTTTTGCCAGTGTTATTTGCTGTTTAATGATGCAGTACTTACTTATTGCCACAATCTATGCTGAATTAGTTGCAACTCTATGAGGTATATATTGAAAACCTATAGCAAAATATCCTGCAGGACGTCCCTCAAAAACAAAGTTTTTGCAGTTTAATAAACCTTTTCTATGTTTTTATGATAGAACCAATTTGGAAATGACATTTATAATCCAGAACAAAAATTGCGTTACAGTGTTATAGCCCAGAATCACAGTATGAAAATCATCCACCTCTAAGATGGTAATACTTTTTGTTCATGCAGTCAGGGTAATTTTTTTTAAAAGTTTGAGGGCGAGTTATAATCTATGTTAATGAGAAGCCATCAATTGATTTATTTATGACAATTATTGATTGTGACTACTGAAACTGGTGTTCTTTCAGCCTCTCGTTACAAGTTTATGGTAACAAGTTCAAGAGCTTCTTAAACTTTTTTCTACTTGTGACTCCTTTCTACTGCATACTTTTTTATGCGACCCCAAACACATAGCTATATAACAAGTATGGGCAAACTTGGGCCCTCCAGGTGTTTTGGACTTAAACTCCCACGATTCCTAACAACCTCAGGCCCCTCCCTTTTCCTCCTCAGCTGCTTAAGTGGAAAGGAAAGGAAAGGAAGGAAGGGGCCTGAGGCTGTAAGAATTGTGGGAGTTGAAGTCCAAAACACCTGGAGGGCCCAAGTTTGCCCATGCCTGGTATATAAAGTAGGTATAAAAATCAAACGTATACTGATAATAAATAAGCATTTGTAAGGCTTACTATACAGGCTGATGAAGCATCTTCGGCAGAATTCACTGTAAACGCTGCACAACCAATTCATGCAAATGTCCCAAACAGCCACTAAGTGCGTATTTTTTTCCGGGACCCAACACTGAGCTAATGGGACCTCATTTGGGATTGGGATTTGGGAGTGCTTTGTGTGGATTGTTGTTTTTTTTAAAAAAAATCTATCTAGGCAAGTTCTCACTAATTGACATTTAGAATGGACTGGTGCAAAGACAACTTTCAATTGATAAAGAGCCTTCACATCTGAGACTGATCCTGACTACTGCAAATAACAACATGGGAGAGTTTTCTAACATTTTATTAGAAATGTCTTACCCATATGAGTACAAAATATTTATTTTCCTGTTTCTGTTTTATAATTGGGGAGTTTGATGAGCAAGAGATGTAGTCAGTCAGTTGAATCCAAGGCTCACTTTTTCTATTTAGAGGAATTAAAAGAGATAGTACCACTTTGAAAAGAGAGGCAGCCACTCTAGGAAGCAGGTGTTGGTATCATAAAATTACAGGAATTGATAATTATTTTTATTAGTTTATTATAGGATCAAAAATGTTATGGAAGGCTTCCATGGCTGGAATCACTGGGTTGCTGTGAGTTTTCTGGGTTGTATGAGCATGTTCCTGAAGCATTCTCTCCTGACTTTTCGCCCACGTCTATGGCAGGCATCCTCAGAGGTTGAGGAGTCTGTTGGAACCTAGGCAAGTGAAGTTTATATTCCACAGACCTCACAACCTCTGAGGCTGCCTGTTATAGATGTAGGCAAAACGTCAGGAGACAATGTTTCTGGAACATGACAATACAGCCCGGAAAACTCACAGCAACCCAGGATCAAAAGTGTTTTGAATTGTGACTGTTCAAAAGTTTTGAACACCTGTAATTGTATACAAAAGGAGAGATCTTGGAGATGGGAACCGAGGCTAAACACGGAATTCATTTATGTTTCACATGAACCTTATGCACATAGCTTGAAAAGTAATTTTATACATAATATTTTTTTAAAAATTGTCACTATCTCAGTCACCCAGGTGGACAATTTTGGATTTTTAAAAAAATATTTCATATTTTAGAATAAGGGGACCCTGTATATTATAATATGCTTTCCTTTAGATGCTCTGTAATGTGATTTGGAGGAAAACATTGACTAAGGATAGCAAAATGTCAGGATGGGAAGGAAGAGCTGTCTGACATTTTAACACAAACGTCTTGTCCTCATAATGGCTACAAACTAGTCTCCCCAACCTCTGCTTCTCTTTTTGGCTACCTTCAAAATGATAGCTTCAGGATTATGAAATGCAACTACAGCCGAACATTGTGGGGCAGAATGATACATATACGGGGGGAAATGGTGTGACGAGGAGAGACTGATGAAAGTCAAGAGCAGATCAAGAAAGCAGCGTACCTGTATTGAGGACGATGAACTAATGGAGCTGAGAGAGCACACAGGGAACACAACATGGTTGAACCGGTGATCTAAGAGGTGGTGACAATAATGGGAAAGAGCTGGGAAAGTCGGGATGGTGAACATACTTTCCCCTCTCCCCAATTTGAACTGAAATTGCTCAACAATTAATGAATGGTTTGCCCACTAGAAACAGGCATTAGAGGGTCCTTTGACCAATGTGGGATATGGCTCGAGAGGCAAAGCGGGCAAATAGGAGACCCTTGGTTGCTAGCACACCACCGATCCCATTTTAATCTGCCCCAATCTTATCCCATAGCATCCATTTTCCCACAGCTTGATCTCAGCATTAGCATTATTTTTTAAAAACCTCAGAAATGTGGCAACTTTAGTTTTTGCTATGGCAAGGATTATGGTGGTGGGGATGATGATGATGGTGAGGGGGGAGTTGCCATATCAAGTTGCCCTCATATGTAGAGGCTGTTACAGAGGTCTTTAAATACAGGGGAAAATGATGTCAATGCATGTACCTTTTCGGATGTTTCCATCAGGCGATTGTCCAAAGTCACCCGTAGAGAGGAGAAAACAGGCTCGGTCACGGTTGTAGCGCTCCCGGCCACCAGGTGTAACAGGTGACTTCTCCTCAGGTGACAAGGCCTGGTCAATGGTCGGGCAGTCCTCATTAGCCAATGCTGCATTTGCAGCATCACCGTTTTGCTTGGAATCTGAAAAGGAATTAGAGGAAAGGAGAAGGGAGAAGGAGTAAAATGAAAGGAATCCACAAGAAGCTACCACAGACTCCTGGCTTTTCAGAACCACCCTTCCCAATTTGGGGTTCATCCCCCCTCCCAGAATTTGCACGTCATCTAAAACCACTGGGCCTCATTTCCATCAATTATTCTATGAAGAATCATTACATTATTTTGGATATTTTTAGCTGAGAAAATAGAAAATATGGAGGGTCATGACCATAAAATTATTGAGCAAAAAGGGACATCTAGTTGTGTAAAGTTTTTCCCTGACATTAAGTCTAGTTGTGTCCAACTTTGGGGGATGGTGCTTATCTCCATTTCTAAGCCAAAGAGCCGGCGTTGTCCGGAGACACCTCCAAGGTCATGTGGCCAGCATGACTGCATGGAGCAATGTTACCCTCCCACAGAAGCAGTACCTATTGATCTACTCACATTTGCATGTTTTTGAATTGCTAGGTTGGCAGAAGCTGGGTCTAACAGCAGGAGCTCAGCCCACTCCTCGGATTCGAACTGCTGACCTTTCAGTCAGCAACTTCAGTAACTCAGCGGTTTAAGCTGCTGTGCCACCAGGAGGTTGTTGTTTCATATCTTCAAGTTATTTTTGAATAAAGTGAACTTGTAATGGTTCAATACCCAGCTTAGCCATGGAAACCCAGTGTGACTTTGGGTGAGTAACATATTCTCAGCCCAAGAAAACACCAGGATAGCTTCACTTTGAGTTTACCATAAGTTGGAGATGACTTGAAGGCACACTGCAACAACAACAACAACGCTACCAGTGCCTTTATAATACCACCAGTAACCCCAGTAACGTCTTAATGACACAAAGATATTATTGTTTTGATTTCCCATTTGTGGGAACAGAATGCTGGAACAAGTAGACATTTGTTTTGATCCACAGAAGATTGTCTCATCTTTTGCAAATATGCATTTTGTTTTGAGGAAGAAATGGGACTTTTAAGTTATTCATGCAGACTAAAAAAAGTAAAGGTAAAGGTTTTCTCTTGACATTAAGTCTAGTTATGACCGACTCTGGGGGGTGGTGCTCATCTCCATTTCTAAGCCAAAGAGCCAGCGTTGTCCGTAGATGCCTTCAAGGTCATGTAGCCAGCATGAGTACATGGAGGGCTGTTACCTTCCTGCATAATTGGTACCTAGGAACTGCTAGGTTGGCAGAAGCTGGGCCCAACAGCGGGAGCTCACTCCTCTCCCCAGATTCGAACTGCCGACCTTACGGTCAGCAAGTTCAGGAGCTCAGCAGTTAAACTCACTGTGCCACCGGATGCAGACTGCCTTGTGAAAATTCAAATTATTGGTCTCTCAATAATAAGACTTTATACCATGTTTCACATTGAGGAATGCTGACCTGGGCCACTAGGATCTTTTAAAGGGGGAAGTTAAAAAACAAGATGTCCCAACGAAATCAAGACAGTTGGAAAGGTATGTCATAAGCCTAATTACCAATTGCTTAAAATCTATTGTATAGACATGCCAGGTGGGGGCAATTATGAACAGGAGGACACATGAACAGTGTTCATGTGCATGTTTACAAATACCATTGTTCTTACTGAAGTTTCAGAGGGGTCCTACATTAAAAATGTACATGTTAAAGGACTGGTGTGGTAAGCATTCACTGCACTATAGTACCTGAAATAATATACCTTGTGTTCTATATGAACATGATTTTTTATTATATATTAAAATATAAAGACTATCCATTTAAATAAGCAATGTTGTTGTCCTATATTTATTCTCATCTTAAAGGAATGCTGCAAGGCAGAGTTTTCAGTTTTGATATAAACAAAACGGTGAAGGGGAATTTACAACTAATATTACAGGGTGTCCCAAAAGTTGCCATACAAGCGTTATATAGGTATCTTGGAACGTGTTCACTATGAATATGGGAGACAACTTAGTGTGTGTGTAGAAAAAGGTGGCCAACGTATAGACAAGGCATGGGCAAACTTCGGCACTCCTGGTGTTTTGGACTTCAACTCCCACAATTCCTAACAGCCCCAGGCCCGTGCCTTTACCCTCTCAGCTGCTTAAGCCTTGGTATCTACTGAGATTTGGTTCCAGAACTGAAATTTGTGAGTGCTTATTATAAACAAAGGTGTAGTAAAATGGTGTCCCTTGGTACAAAGTCACAGTTTGGTTTTGGGAATTTTTTAAAATTTTTTTTTAAGCTGTGAGTGTTTTGAATCCGTGGGTTCAGAATTTATGGACAAGAGGGCTGATTGTATATAAAATAAAACTGTGAAGTGCTGTTGCAGTGGCACAGCATCCGAATTTGATAAACCATATTTCTCTCATACACACACACACACACACACACACACACACACACACTCATAGAGTTGGAAGACTTTGTGAGCCATCCAGTCCAACCCCCTGCCAAGAAACAGGAAAAGCACAATCAAAGCACCCCCGACAGGTAGCCATCCAGCCTCAGTTTAAAAGCCTCCAAAGAAAGAGCCTCCATCATACTCCAGAGCAGAGAGTTCCACTGCTGAACAGCTGTCACAGTGAGGAAGTTCTTCCTAATGTTCAGGTGGACTCTCCTTTCCTGTAGTTTGAAGCCATTGTTCTGCATCCTAATCTCCAGGGCAGCAGAAAATTGCTCCCTCCTCCCTATGCCTTCCCCTCACATATTTATACATGCCTCCTCTCAGCCTTCTCTTTTGCAGGCTAAACATGCCTTGCTCTCCAAGCCGCTCCTCATAGGGCTTGTTCTCAAGACCCTTGATCATTTTAGTTGCTCTCCTCTGGACGTATTCCAGCTTGCCAACATCTCCCTTCAAATGTGGTGCCCAAAACTGGACACAGTATCCCAGGTGTGGTCTGACTAAGGCAGAATAGACAAGTGCCATGACTTCCCTGGATGTACATCACTGGTTCTCAACCTGTGGGTTCCCAGATGTTTTGGCCTTCAACTCCCAGCAATCCTAACAGCTGGTAAACTGGCTGGGATTTCTGGAAGTTGTAGGCCAAAACACCCAGGGACCCACAGGTTGAGAATCACTGGCCTAAACACTATTTAAAATATTTAAAAATATATATTTGAATATGTAATATTCAGTTATTTATTTTATACATATATTTAGTCAATTAAATATTCAATTGAATATTTTAAATATTCAAGAACATCATTGAATGACACCGAAATCAGGCTGAGGGATGTTGCAAGTATTTATGTGTCAGATACCTATGGTACTTTTGCAACTCACGAACTCTTGGAGTAGCAAGTTGAACTAAGAAAGAATCACATATTCCTTGGATATTTTGAAAAGCCGGCGAAACGATAATGAGGAAACTGGTGTGCTCTTTTTAAGGAAGGAATTTGAAACAGTCCTGTGCCATTGCTATTCAACAACCGAATGTGCCTCACTCGGACCCTGTCATGTCTTTCCTTTTACTGCAGCCGCTATTCAATTCTGCTGCAGACAGGATGGACAAGTGCTCTCAATTTCTGACAGTTTCAAAATAGTGACAACTGCCACACATTTTCCTCTCCCCCAATATTTCCCCTTAAATTGACAGATGACATATTTCCTGCCCTCGGGAACTCTTTTCCACATCGATTCGTTGGCAGAGCTAAATGATGGACATCTCTGTGGAATCCCAATGTCGCCAAAGATTCCTTGAAACGGGTTGAAAACCACTGCTCAAGGCTAAACAAACGCGGTTCCTCGTGTACGATTTGCCATCTTGATCCTTCGTCAACCTCTTTCCTAAACTGTCGTGCCCGAGGCCGAACAAAGGACTTCGGAAGAAGGCTAAACACTGAGGCCTAAACTCAATCTTTAAAATGTAATTCTTTGTATCACAAATGTGGCCAAATCCACTTATGGCAAGGTTTCCAGGTGAAGTATTTGAGTCGGCCTAAAGGGTTGATTTTAAAATCAATCCCCTCCCATGTGGATGTGGGGAAATCATTATCCCAGCGTTGCCATGGTGACGTGGTTATGATGGGAGTCGAGCAGGCCCAATTTGGTCTCCTCAACAAACTGGAGATTTCAGGCAACTTCCTGCCTTTCCTCCAAGTGGTTTTGGAAAAAGTAAAAGCCTCAACACCAGTCAACACTCAAAATGGAAGGATTCTGGGCCTATATTAGAAATCAAAAACACGGGGCCATTTTGAAAGACACAATAGTGTACTTATTCATCTCTCAATGGGTAGACTCAGTTCAATGCAGTTAAACAGTATTATATGAATATATACTAGGCATGGGCAAACTTGGGCCCTCAGGCATTTTGGACTTCAACTCCCACAGTTCCTCACATCCTCAGGCCCTTTCCTCCCCCCCCCCTCAGCTGCTAAAGTGGGCCCAAGTTTGCCCATGCCTGCTCTATAGTATGCTTAAGCAGCGGAGGGGAGAAAGAAAGGGGCCTGAGGCTGATAGGAATTGTGGGAGTGGAAGTCCAAAACACCTGGAGGGCCCAAGTTTGCCCATGCCTGCTCTATAGTATGCTTAAGTGGCTGAGGGGGGAAAGGAAGGGGCCCAAGGCTGTTAGGAATTGTGGGAGTTGGAGTCCAAAAAAACACCTGGAGGGCCCAAGTTTGCCCATGCCTGCTCTATAGTATGCTTAAGTGGCTGAGGGGGGAAAGGAAGGGGCCCGAGGCTGTTAGGAATTGTGGGAGTCGAAGTCCAAAACTCCTGGAGGGCCCAAGTTAACGCATGCCTGCTCTATAGTATGCTTAAGCGGCTGAGGGGGGAAAGGAAGGGGCCTGAGGCTGTTAGGAATTGTGGGAGTTGAAGTCCAAAACACTTGGAGGGCCCAAGTTTGCCCATGCCTGCTCTATAGTATGCTTAAGCGGCTGAGGGGGAAAAGGAAGGGGCCTGAGGCTGTGAGGAACTGTGGGAGTTGAAGTCCAAAACACTTGGAGGGCCCAAGTTTGACCATGCCTGCTCTATAGTATGCTTAAGCGGCTAAGGGGGAAAAGGAAGGGGCCTGAGGCTGTGAGGAACTGTGCCAGTCGAAGTCCAAAACACTTGGAAGGCCCAAGTTTGCCCATGCCTGCTCTATAGTATGCTTAAGCGGCTGAGGGGGAAAAGGAAGGGGCCTGATGCTGTGAGGAATTGTGGGAGTCGAAGTCCAAAACACCTGGAGGGCCCAAGTTTGCCCAAGCCTGCTCTATATAATACTTAAGCGGCTGAGGGGGGAAAGCAAGGGGCCTGAGGCTGTGAGGAACTGTGGGAGTTGAAGTCCAAAACACTTGGAGGGCCCAAGTTTGCCCATGTTTGCTCTATAGTATGCTTAAGCGGCTGAGGGGGAAAAGGAAGGGGCCTGAGGCTGTGAGGAACTGTGGGAGTTGAAGTCCAAAACACTTGGAGGGCCCAAGTTTGCCCATGCCTGCTCTATAGTATGCTTAAGCGGCTGAGGGGGAAAAGGAAGGGGCCTGATGCTGTGAGGAATTGTGGCAGTCGAAGTCCAAAACACCTGAAAGGCCCAAGTTAGCCCATGCCTGCTCTATAGTATGCTTAAGCGGCTGAGGGAGAAAAGGAAGGGGCCTGAGGCTGTGAGGAACTGTGGGAGTTGAAGTCCAAAACACTTGGAGGGCCAAAGTTTGCCCATGCCTGCTCTATAGTATGCTTAAGCGGCTGAGGGGGAAAAGGAAGGGGCCTGATGCCGTGAGGAATTGTGGCAGTCGAAGTCCAAAACACCTGAAAGGCCCAAGTTAGCCCATGCCTGCTCTACAGTATGCTTAAGCGGCTGAGGGGGGGAAGGAAGGGGCCTGAGGCTGATAGGAATTGTGGCAGTCGAAGTTCAAAACACCTGGAGGGCCCAAGCTTGCCCATGCCTGCTCAATAGTATGCTTAACATATGTAGTTTTTCCAACCATGGACATCAAAAGAAGAGTATTGCTGCAACAATATGGTGGCCAGACTGGTACAAGGGGAAAAACATGACTATTATATTATCTAAGGTTGCCAGTCCGAAAACTGGAAAAGGCCCATTTATCTTTTAAAGGTTGTACAGAAGAGAAAATCTCAGCCGGTGTTGCTCGTTCGTCATACAACCAAATGACATTCGACACAACCTTCAAAAGTATATCAATCTCCGGTTTTTAGTTGGGTAACCCTACTATTACCAACACAACGTACTGAAAGGAGGATGTAACCTAATTGAAGGAGAAACTGGGAATAGAACGGTATATCAGGACCCAAGTAGGAAATTGTGAGGTTATAGCTAAGGTGAAAAGGGTGGAGGTATATCTGTAAGCTGGGTGACTGAGAACAGAGAAGCAGTTCTGGAGCAGCTGATGTGTTTCCCCTCGAGAGAATTAGGAAATGTTCTAACAACCGCATTTCCCCCGGGCCTCCCTCTGCTACGTTCAATGCACAAGCCAAGATCCTGTCCAATTAAGTGAATCCTTGCTCCTCCACTGCGCTTGCTGCAAATGGCCTTTCTGGCCTGGGGCAACTGGAGCGGTTGGAGAGCATGGCAGGAACTGGCTGAGAGCCCCGGGGGCCCTCCAGCGCAGAGCCTTCTCCCCCGCCTCTGCCTTGTTGCCTGTCTTGGAGGATTTGCTGGGTGACTGGGCACCAAAGAGCAGGAGACACAAGAGTTGTGTGGGTGGGTGTGCATGAATTCATCCACACGGGCGTGTGGGCAAGGGGAGGGTGGTAGGGGTCGGTTGCATTTTCAGGCAGATCATCTTCAGGCGGTTTCCAGTTCCACTCTCCTGGGCTTTCATTCTTCAAACGCACAACTTGCCTACTTCAGAAGTCACCCTTCCATGGCATCTTCACTGTTCCCAAGGAGCAATGAACCTTGTTCCTCAGCTCTGCTATTGCTCAAAACTACAAAAACACGCTGTAATGTACATCTACACCAGGCATAGGTGAACTTTGGCAGTCCAGGTGTTTTGGACTTCAACTCCCACAATTCCTTACAGCCAGTAGGCTGTTAGGAATGGTAGGAGGTGAAGTCCAAAACACCTGCAGAGCCCAAGTTTATCCATGCCTGGTTAAACTTCTTCAGTCTAACCTAACTGTTGTTAGGAAACTTTTACTGTTAGCATAAGGAGTGGACATTTGCACAACATTGTCATCTACACACTCCTTTACACTTTGTGTTCTCTTCTGGGCCCAATGCAACAATCCTAGACCACTGCTTCCCATTTCATCCAACTGTAGAAGCTATGATTAAGAGGTAAGCTGTTAGGAATTGTGGGAGTTGAAATTCAAAACACCTGGATGGACAAAGTTCACCCATGCCTGGTGTAAACATGCCGATGCATTTTCCTCTAGTGGTCATTTCTTCATCTTAGGGTGCATCTACAATATAGAATTCATGCAGCTTGACATTGCTTTAATGGCCATGGCAAAAAGCTATGAAATCTTGGTTGTTGTAGTTTGGTAAGGCACCAGCCCTCTTGGTTAGAGAAGGTTAAGGGACTACTTTCCACCTGGAAACCGATGTCCTCATTGTGGAATAACATGCGAATCAAGAACAGGGCTCTACAACCATTTACGTATCCACGGCCAAGACACTACGTTTGGAAGACCATCATACTCAGACAACAAGGGATCGCATAAGTATTCCATAGCATATTCCATATCATTGAGTCATGGCAGTTAAAGTTGTGTCAACCTGAATGAGATGCATGTCCGATAAGTCTGAAAAACATCTCAAGACACTTCATTCCTTTGTCCTTCTACCCTCACCTCCTCAAAGATACCTCATTAACTCTGAAATTATTTTAAAACTGGTTTACTGATCCCTCCTCTCATTTATTGCTAGGGAACCCAGAAATCCTGGCTTTCGGCCTTTGCTGGGGATGCACATGACTATCTCCCATGTGGGATTCCCTGCCAGCAACCCTGTTGTCCTTGCCAGTTCATAGAGGGACCCATCTGCTACTTTAAACCCAAGTGTATCTTGGGTATTTTTGTTGCTCTTTCTGTACACAAAAATTTAGACAAGAAAGCAAATAACCCCCTTCACATTACTCACTAGAAGAACAGTAAAAACGAAAAGATGGGTATGTGATAATATAACAAAACTATAGTAAAAGTGATGCCTTTATTGGGACAACCAGGAGGCATACACCTTCCCAAATAATGTGAATTCTTGAAACCCACAAGTGAAGAGAGTACAGAAATCATACTGGGAATGAGAAGGGATGTTGTTGCATTCTTTTTTTTCTGATTCTCTTTAGTGTGTGGGTGAGGGCAGGGGATTGAAATTTCTGTCTACTTAAATATTCTCTCTATATCAAAGTAAACAAAATATAGATTTGGAATCCAGGAATCCAATATCACCTCTAATACATGACATAATTTCTGTACCATTGTCACCTGATGAAGAAACCAGTGAAGTTTGGTAATTTTTGTGGGTATGCCTTCTGATTAACCTCATAAAGCTATTACCGATGTGTATTTTGGATCTTAGAAGAGCAAGCAATGCCAAGCAGTCTCTAGACGTGTCCTGCTCCTCTCAGAAAGAAGAGGGATTAGGAGGACGACCTAAATTTTGGCAAACACTCTTCCCTCCTGATTCAACCCCTTTCCCCACAAACCACTAGTGGATCAATTCTAAGTGTAAATCAAACTAAAAGGTTCCAGTGCTCTTAAATCACCTAAATCTTGGTACGGCTGCCAACCTTACCTCCTTCTCCTCTCCATCCCCCGATCCTCCTCCTCTGAAGAAAATAATAATTCTTAATCAAAAGTGACTCAAATTGCCAAAACGAGCCCGATGTTAGCATGAGTCATCCTGGAAGGACAAACTTAATCCACAGCCAAGATGGGCTACCCTAGGTAGCCTTGTCCTAAATAAAAGCCAAGTCAGGGATTTTTGTAATGAATTGCAAGGAAGGTGTTTGCACCTCGTCTTAGACTCAGAAGCTGAAAACATAAAGGAGGAAACCGGAATGAAGGCAGAAATGAACATCAGTGGCATCCAAACTCTGTGTTCTCACATAATCTTGTCAACATCCCTTGGTCTAATACTAAGCTTTCTCTCCAGGTGTTGCAGAGCACACTGAGGGTGCATCTACATTGTAGAATTGATGCAGTGTGACATCACTTTAATTGCCATGGTGCAATGTTATGGACTCCTAGGATGCGTCGTTTGGTGACAGTATTGATCTTAACTCCTTCCTACAATCTGCTTTGAGGGTATCAGCTTCATGGTTAGGAGGTCCACTCTGATGGGGATTTTGCAGTGGTTCCCAACCTTTGGGCCTCCGGGTATTTTGGCTTCAATTCCCAGAAATCCTAGCCATCTTACCAGCTGTTAAGAACTGTGGGAGCTTACGTTAAAACACCTGGAGGCCCAAAGGGAACCACTGGGATCATGTTTGAAGAACATTTTTGTAAGCGGTGCATCAATACTGTAGAATTAAAGTGGTATCAGACTATATTAATTGTACAGTACAAATGTACTCTAAGTAAATGATACAGAGTCTTAGCCTCTGCCCTATTCTTTTACTAGTTTTTGGGTGAGGAAAGAATTGATCACTGCTGTTCTAAGTCCCAATAGAGGATTTCCCAGCTATGTCACATTATGACCTTATTGCCTCCCATATCTTACCACTGTGAGATACAGCACAGTACTATGTACTCAGCAAAAAAGCAGAGTTGTAGTGTTTAGGGCCTGTGGTGCAGCCAAATCATTCCTCTTAAAATAACTAACTCCTGCCAAGAGCCATTAAATAAATTCACTGGGAATTTCCTTGTCCTAAATCAAAACTTAGTCCTACGCCTACGCTTGCTTTTTTCCTGTCAGGGGATAAATTATAAACCTGGACCGAATTCAACATAGAAATTGGGAAAATTACTTGTTTGAACTATAGTTCCATGCTGGCCAGGGGTTTCTGAAAGTCTTCATTCAAATAACGACTGCTACAACTTTCCCAAACTTTGAAATGCAGCAGTGCTATGGGGGAATCTGAATTAATAGTTTCATTGGAACAGATTTGCATGCCATGTTTTATGGCAACGGGGAAGATGGCCAGATCTGATCTATGGGACACAATTCACCAGAAAGACTAACATTTAGAAATCAAAATATTGAATGGGGTTTGCTTGCCTGCAATCAAGTTATGCTCCAAAATAACAGCAGTGCAGTAGGATCCAGTTAGAATCTTTGTCAATGGAACAAGTACTGGCAGTCCCAAAGTTACGAACAAGAGATGTTATGTAGGTTTGTTCTCAAGTTGAATGTAGAAGTCAGAACAGGTACATTTTTAAGTATAACCTCAGCCAAACGAAAAACAGTAGTCTCAAAATTCCCTGACATACTGAGTGAAGAAAGGAAGATGAACCTATCATATTATTGATGGATAATCATGAGTAAATCTGGACTAAACAAATCAAAATTCTGCATAAAAAGTAGATCTTCCTGATTTATATTGCTTAATTTATATTTATTCATCCTTTTCTAGAAGAAAAAGAAGATGAAGAAAGGGACAAGGTAACAAAAAATATTCCTAGGTCACTGGAAATACTACGTAGTCTTCACTCTGGCTTATGCTAAACTTGCTTTTAAAAATATAGAAATCAGATTCTTGGGATTTTGAATTATGCAGCCCCATCTATAGCACTTAAGCAGGACACTCATGAAAGGATGGAGATAAAATACATAAAGTATAATGTGAGTTGCCTCCCCTTGATTATTGCATACTTGATTGCTTTGCGTAGTACTGTAGGAAGAGATACAATTGAGAGAAAAACATACTACAAAACAGTCCTCCTCTCTCTTTGAAGGTATATTTCCTTGTCCTCTCCTAGCCTTCTTTGACTAAATCTATTAGATTTAAAATCTGTGGCATAGATTACAGTGCGGTGAGGACAGTAGGAAAGAAGAAAAAGCTTCTGATGCAAACAAAAACAAACAAACAACAAGGGGAAATTAAACTATGAGCAAGAAATATACTTCATGTTTCCAAGGACATATCATTTGGAATTATGAGAATGTCTGTCACCTAGGTTCCTAATTACGTATGTTCGTCATCATCAGAGGCAACAGGGATACATTAGCTAAAGTATTACTGTAAGGACTGAATTCAGACTAGAACAGTTTCCTTGTTTTCCAGACATGTTTAGCTCCAGTTCTCATCATACCTAGGCAGCATATCTTTGCTGGCTGAGGATGGTGGGAATGTTAGTCAAACTTGTTTAGAAGATGGCATACAGGGGATGGCAGGATTAGAATATTGGCTTTCCAACTGCAGGGTTTGATTATTTGTGAATTTGCTTAATATGTAATGCCCACCTTGACCCAAAAGGAGGGGCAAAAATACATTAAAAACATAATAAGAATAACAATATGTTCTCTCCAGAAATCTCTAGGTCTTCCAGGGCAATACTATGCTTAACTTCCAGCTATGTAATAGACAACCATATTTTGATGCAAATACCTGAGCCAGGTAGACTTGAATAAGTTACCTTTTGGACTATAACATCCAGAATCCTCAAGGTAACCTGTCCCAAACTCTATCATAATTCTTACTTGTTTTTTTTCTGCCCATAGAGAGACCCCTTACCTGCCCTGTTGATCTCAATGATCTCCTCTTGAGCAAGGGGGCACGAGTCGCCCTGGTTGCTACGATGTGGAGACTGCATGTCCGGCTTGCAATAATTGGGCGACCCAGGCTGAGGGGCTCGTGGGATGTGCTTGTTCTTTTTCTTTGGTAGTTTCTGCTTGGCCATAGCCAGGGAATAATACATGCCAAAGTTGTTGACGATGACTGGCACAGGCATGGCAATGGTCAACACACCAGCCAAGGCGCACAAGGCTCCCACCAACATGCCTGACCAAGTCTCGGGATACATGTCACCATAGCCCAAAGTCGTCATAGTCACTACTGCCCACCAGAACCCAATGGGGATGTTCTTGAAGACCGTATGCTTGCTGCCGGTGATGTCATCTGGATCGGCCCCAATCCTCTCAGCATAGTAGATCATGGTGGCAAAGATCAAGACCCCCAGGGCCAAGAAGATGATGAGGAGCAAGAACTCATTCGTACTGGCCCTCAAAGTGTGGCCAAGGACTCTCAGCCCTACAAAATGCCTGGTGAGCTTGAAGATCCTTAGGATCCGGACAAACCTGACCACCCTCAAGAAGCCCAACACATCCTTGGCTGCTTTGGATGAGAGGCCGCTGAGGCCAACCTCTAGGTAGAAAGGCAGGATGGCCACAAAGTCGATGAGGTTGAGGGTACTCTTGATGAATTCCATCTTGTCTGGGCAAAACAGGACACGCATGAAGAACTCAAAGGTGAACCAGATTACACACATCCCTTCCACGTAGGTGAGGAAGGGCTCCGTTTCCATCTCGAGGTCTATCTTGGTGCTGGTAACATTGCCCGTTTGCAAGATCTCTGTTTTGTTTACGATGTGGTTGAAAGCCTCGTGAGTCTCCAGGCAGAAGGTAGTGATGGAGATGAGGATGAAAAAGAGGGAGGCAAAGGCGACATACTAGAGAGAGGTAGAAAGAGGAACATTTGTAGGGGAGGAAGTAGTGAGAGAGGAACAGTAGGAATAAGAGGGAAGAAGATGTAAGAGGGAAAAATGAAAAGAAAACCATTAGTACTCATTCATCCTCTAATATTCCAGAAAGAGAACAACTTTCTTGGCAGTAGCCTTCCTCAATCTGATGCTCTTAACATGTAACCACCATCTCTCAGGTGAAAACCAGGACATGTGTGGCCATGATTATGGTCAAGACAGCAAGCTTAGGTAATGAAAAACACACAAGTTAAGAAAGTCTGCAGCAGTTTGCTCAGTTAATAGAGTCAAAACTACTTTTGCATTTTGAAGTCAGTTTGCAACAATCGAAGTAAGCTGCAGAAGAAAGGGGAAAGTGGGAGAAGGAGAAACCAACAGAATAAATGCGACAATAGAGGGTTAATCAGAACAGTTGCACGGTATGAAGTACACTAGGTAACTCTTAGTATTCCCAATAGTCACTCTGTCTAGGCATGATGGGATTTGTCTTCCAACGTGTCCAGAGGGCACCAAACTTGGGAAAATTCACTGTAGAGCATCAAATGCTCCCCTGTGAGAATAATCACAAATTGTGCTGCAGACAGGTGGCGAAAGATCTATTCCCCTTTCTCCTTTTTTCTCTCTGCAACTTATCTCAATAGCTATAAAGTATTTGGGCAAAGCTATAGCTCAAGGTGGTAAAGTGGGTTGTGCCCTACACATATTTGAATCCATTAATAGGTTTCCCCTGACATTAAGTCCAGTTGTGTCCGACTCTGGGGGTTGGTGCTCATCTCCATTTCTAAGCCGAAAAGCCGGTGTTGTCCGCAGATACCTCCAAGGTCATGTGGCCTGCATGACTGCATGGAATGCCTTTACCTTTCCGCTGGGGTGGTACCTATTGATCTACTCACATTTGCATGTTTTCGAACTGCTAGGTTGGCAGAAGCTGGGGGTAACAGCAGGAGCTCATGTCGCTCTCTGGATTCAAATCTGCAACCTTTCAATCAGTAAGTTCAGCAGCTCAGCGCTTTAACCCACAGCTCCACCGGGGGCTCCGAATCCATTAATAAGTTCCCATGAATTAAAAAAATAAATAAATCCCTATCAGGACCTCAGCCATAGAAATCCACTGGTGACTTTAAAGAAGTCACACTTCTTCCAGAAGAAAACCCCATGATATGATCACCTTAGGTTTCCCGTTAGTTGGAAGTTCTATGTGGTTCTGGCCCAGCTTACTTGTCCGAACGCATCTGTCTCTACGTCCCATCTCGCAGCCTAAGATCATCTGGGGAGGCCCTGCTCTCGCTCCCGCTAGCATCGCAAATGCGGTTGGTGGGGACGAGAGATAGGGCCTTCTTGGCGGTGGCCCCTTGCCTATGGAACGCACTCCCAAATGAGAAAGATCGACTCCATCTATCCTGGCTTTCAGAAAAAAGTTAACGTCGTGGTTCTGGGACCAGGCTTTTGGGCAGCAGACGTAACTTGCACTTTTGGACATTGACTGGATTGGCGTAGCAGTAGATGACACTGTGTTTTGTTTTATGGCTTTAACGACTGATGTATGTACTGATTTTAATGACTATGTAATGGTTTTAATGTTTATATGTGATGTGGATTATATTGTTGTATGGATTATATTTCTGTATTATGGTGTAGCGGCCTGTAGTGCTGCAGTGTAAGCCGTGCTAAGTCCCCCTTTGGGGGTGAGAAGTGACAGGGTACAAATATCATAAATAAATAAATAAACAAACAACACAACAAGAAAAGTAGCCCAGCAACTGATATGCTAGTTTCCTTCTTGTGGGGTTTTGTTTTAAAGTAAGCAACTGGGACATTCCAGAAAGATGCCCTTACACCTCTAGTTCCATCCGTCATATCATTTTTTTCTGTATATATGTGGCTGGAGAATAGATGGTCAAAAATCTGAAGTAGTCGAGCAAGATTAAGATTTTTGAAAGTGTATAAGAATTATATGAATTAACACCCAACCAAGCAGGTCCCTGAACCATCTAGCCTAATTATTAAGAGACTTTGGAGACCTAGGGCCCATCCACATTACAGGATGATAGTGCTATTATTCCACTTTAACTGCCATGGCTGCATCCTATGGAATCCTGGGATTTGTAGAGTGGTAAAGCTAAAAATCCAAAATCTGCCAATCTTAGTATTTCATTGGATGGAACAATGCCCACTGAAGTGGAATAGTAGCACAATAATTCTGTAGTGTGAATGGGGCAAAATGCTGGGTTAACTGCTGGCTAGGGCCAGAAATAATGTGATGGATTGATGTGAAGTCAGGACCTACAATTCCACAAATCTTACAGCTTTGGAGGATTCTGGGAGCTGTTACTAAAAAGAGAAAAATGCTTCCAAGGTTTCAAGCATAAGCTTAAGAATAATATGGTTGCTTGCATCAAGACACTTTCTTGTTAAATCATTCCTATACTTCAGCACATTTTGAAAACCCATGAAAGAAAGCAATGACGCAAATTGTCATGTGCTGCCTGCACCCATGCATTCCACAAGGGATTCAGTATTCATTTACATTCCCACTCTGTGCACACAAATGCACACACACACAGATTGAGCAGGAAGAGCTTTGATATACACATATAGCATGCAGTTTCTACATCACCACAAAATGCTTTGAAATTATATGCAAAATCCCTCAATTGACTGCAAGGGTAGGATCCTTACAAATCACAGAATCACAGAGTTGGAAGAGACCTTGTGGGCCATCCAGTCCAACCCCCAGCCCAGAAGCAAAAAAATCACATTCAAAGCATATGCAGTCCTTCAGATGTTAAACCACACATCCAAACTGTAAAAAAAACAAACACACCTGCATGTGCTCTTGGAGTATTGCCTTCTCACACATGGTGTGTTGATGCACACAAGAAAGCACTGCCAGGCCCATATGTTCACATAATTACCTCTAGTTGTGTAAGCATCACTTTGTATGTAAATATACACATACACAGACATAACTGAGCCTCTGAAGTACTGAATTTGCCTAAATACACCTATACATATGTATACATGTACTCAATGTTGTATCAGCTTTCACAACAAGCCATGGACTTTTCAACCTATTTCCTCAACTAATCCATGCTATGTAATTTCAGAAGCTTTCTGGATACACATTGCTTGTGTGAACTTGCAGCTCAAATCATATGGATGTACATTCCTGTGACCACACTCCAATCTCAACTTGATACAAAATTGTATCACTCTAGTTGTGTGTGCATGCATGTGGAGGGGATGCATAGACACTTCTAGCATGAGCATTAAAATCTAGATAGGGCACAAACTAATTGTTTGTGGACTTATATCTATAGATTTCAATAAGATTGCAACCTGCTTAATTGCAGACTAGACTGCAACCGAAGTCCCACATAAGGCTTACACTTGCATGCAAAAGCAGAAATACATAAGCGCATTCAAGGTGCAGTGTTTGTTGGTACACATATTTTTCCCCCAGATGCAACATTTATATATGGCAACACACAACACGTACACACCATATGAGAGACTGACTCATGGTTTGTTCTCATGCACACAGCAAAACACTGTTCTATATTTGGGTATCCTAATGCACTTAAGTCTGGCATTTCATACAACTTTTTCAGGCCACAAGACATTTTACATCTATGTAGACACATGCTTGCACATAGAGAGGTGCATAATCCTGTTCATGCCTATGGGCACACTGAGTATGCATGTCCTGACACAGAGATAATAAAGCTCTATGCAGAGACAATATAGCTCTGTGTGCATTCACTGCCTTGCTCTCACGAAATCGTACACAACCGAACAACCAAGAACATATCCCCATTGCCAGGGACACAAATGCACACGTACACACACTGCATCCCCAGCTCTTTCTACAAGGCAATCTCACTGCTTTCTTTGCTACTCGCTGGATCTCTGCACTGCACAGAATTCCCATCCCGTCAGCACTTTCTGCACAGAAACCATAGAATCTCTTTTGAAGCGCAGTGCGGTGCCCAGGAAATTGGGGGGGGGGGGGGGGATTTGGAGGAAGAGGAGATCTTAAGAAGTGCAGGGAGCACAGGACTAAGAGAACAAACAATTGGGTATATACATTAATAGAAAACACTGAGATACATGAAATTGTTTTTCCCATCCTAGTTTTAGGGTTTTTTTCAAGTGGTGTGGGGCGCAGATGAGAAGGAGCTATTTTGAGGTCCCAAAGGAAAGAGCTGCCTAGAGACCTTGTAAGATTTGTGGCCCACTTCCAGCACCTGAGTTGTGCCCCACATCATATTTCTAGCTTCGGGGGAAATGCTGGTTGATATCTTCTCCTCTGCCCTACCACTCCATTTTACATTCATTTTTTTCTCCCCCCTCGCCCCCACATTCTTTATTAATGAGGAAGAGGCTATATGAGTCCTTCTCATCGCAGCTCTGGGAGTCCCAAATCATTTTGGTAAAAATAATGAATTTTTTACTCCTGGGACGGATGGTGCAGAGAAAAGGGGGATGTAGGCATAATTCATGGGAGATAGAAATTATATTATTTATATATTTGTTTCTGCAATTATTATGGTGATTTTGGGAGGGGTGTGTGAGAGATTATGCAAGGTCACATAGAGACTGAAAGAAGAAGACAGAAAAAGCAGAACCGGCCAATCACTTTCTGAACCTCTCTTTTTCCCAAAGCCCCCAAGGACTAAGATCTTTAAGACATCCTTCGGATTACTAGGCCCTTGTTAGAAAAGTCTGAGACTCTTGACGCCCCCATTGCTTGGCAAACCACACCACCCACCCACCTAGCCAAGGAATTTAGCGACCCATCTTTTGGTCTGTACAAGAATAGCCCTCTCTCTCACTCTCTTTGCTTTAAATGTGTGAGGGAGCATATTATAGTAACAGATGGGGAATTCAGCAGGGGTGAGAAGAAGGAAAGGAAAAGATAGGTAGGTGTATGTGTGTGTACTTGTGTTTATCTGATGGTGGGCACAAGGTCAAGAAAAGAAAAAAACAGAGAACATGTTATTCTAATCTCTGGAAGAGTCAAGACTTGGCCGCCACGGATTCCCTGAGATGACCTTGTTCTTTCCCTTCGCTGTTCAAATCTTTCGTTCTACAAATTGGAAACTGACAGGGTAGGAGGTGATGTGGAGAGAGAGAGAAAGAAAGAGAGCAAGCGAAGGAACACAAGGGAATTCTACGCTCAGATCCAGCAAATTTGATGATGGTCATTATGCAAGGTGCATTAGCCACCCACCTCTCCTCACACAAGAGTTGTACTCCATCCCTCACCCCACTACTCATGAATGTGGAACTTGGAAGGAGGACAGAACTTATTTTGGGGGCACTTCTTAATTGCTGAGGAAGTGAAGTAATGGACTAGAGTTCCCAATCATTGGTCCTTCGAGTGTTTGGGACTTCAACTCCCATAAGTCCCAACCAGCTTGGCCATCTGTTAGGAATTCTAGGCGCCAAAGTCCAAAATACCTGGAGGACTAAAGGTTTGAACCACTGAAGTAAAGGAAAGGCTCTTAGGGATGGGTAGAAGAAGGAAAAAACAGGTGTCTTAAGGACATGACTGGGAACTCTTGGGCTAAAGTAGGGATGAGAAGATGTGGAGTTTTACAGGATTTTTTTGATTTGGTCTTCAGGATCCACTAATCAATCCCCAAAGAAAAATAACCACTTAGGGGCCAGACCCAAGTGGTTTTTATTTGCAATACTAGACCTGAGTTCACAATTATGGCTCTCAGAAAGACACCCAAGTGGAATGTGATTTTTTTTGAAGGTCCTGGAAGTTGTAATTCAAAACAGTACCTTTTGCCATAGCTATATCTATTCCTGATTTCCTACCACAGCCTGTCTCTAGCATTCTTCCATTCAGTTCATTAATTTGGATTGAAAAAGCTTTCTCATTAGCAATAACTTTTAAACCTTAAACTTGCTGATCGAATGGAATAAAACACAAGAGATCGGTGTGTCAATCTTGATCCATCTTCAGGATTAAATGAAGGGTTCTTGGCAATTCACAACCCAGAAGAAGGTTCTAAAACTGGTAAGGTTAAGAATATTGGTGGAAATTACTGGAGACGAACAAGGCAAGTTTGGAAATATCAGGTTTCTTCTCTTTTGGGGGAAACAGAGTGGAAATGTGGAAATGTCCCTTTTTTGAGTGAGGCAGGGAGAGTTGGTGTAGTGTACTGGATTAATCATTGGACGATGACTGTGAAGACAAGGTTTTGAATCCCTTGGGCAGGTCAACATTCTCAATCTGCAAGTCACTTCTGGTGTGAGAGAATTGGCCATCTACAAAGATATTGCTCAGGGGACGCCTGATGGTGTTGATGTTTTACTATCCTTGTGGGAGGCTTCTCTTATGTCTCTGCATGGGGAGATGGAGCTGACAGAGGGAGCTCAATCCGCTCTCCCTGGATTCGAACTGTTGACCTGTCGGTCATCACTCCTGTTGGCACAAGGGTTTAACTCATTGAGTCACCGGGGGCTCCTATTGCTCTGAACTAATCTTGACATGATAGGTTTGCCTCTAGTCAGAAACAGCTTGAGGGCACACAAGTGCTCCCAGAAGCCTTCAGCATCCTGGGAGTTGTGGTTGACAGAATAGTCTTTTACAAACAGTGGGCTCAAAATACACACGTGACTATGGGAATGAGAGCATCACATTGCCTATTATATTTCTTGATGAAAAATGAAAACACTGGAGAAAAGAAGGCACTTTTGTTTTAGAGGGATGCTTCTTTCCCCTACCAAATGCCACTTTGCCCCTCAGAAATCATGGGAAAACATAATGGATTGTGTTTATGTACTTTTGCAAATGGATGTGTTTTAGGCAGCTTGGCTGACTTCCAAGAAAAGGTGTTTGAAGCTGACAGCGAGGAGACAGACTTGGAGAAGACATCTAAGAGCAAATACCGGAGTCTGATTGAACCGGGGATGGTCAAGAATCAGGGGGAGAAACACAGAACCACAAAATGAAATCCATCTCAGGAAAAAAAGTGCAGGAGAAAGCTGCAAGGCAAGGGTTGGGAGATACATTGAAAATAAGGAGGACACAGGAAATCATGTGAGGAAGGATTAATTTCAGGAGGGCGGAGTGAAGACTGAGGTAGAAGATTAATTTCAAGACGCTGAGTTTAGAAATACATGTGGGGGGTGAAGACATGAAAGAGATGGGATTAATTTCAAGGCAAGAGTAGGGAAGATATTGTGATTAGCAAATTAACGTAAAAGAAGAGAGGGGGAGATATGGATAGCAGAGCCAGACTTTGAGCAAGACAGAGCCGAACTTGAGAAAGTTACTTTGTGGACTACAGCTCGCAGAATCCCTCAGCCTGTATGGCCATGCTGGCTTGGGGATTCTCATAAGTAGTGATGCAAATAAGTTGCTTTTCATATCACTGGAACAATCTTAGTCTGGGAACTATGACAGACGTAGAAGTTGTGCTCTTGTTGGAAAATGACTCTCCCTTTTGCGGAGCTGTCTGTCTCCATAGATCCTGGGTTACATCTCTTCATCTCCCCCCCCCCCCCCCAAGTTTGTTGCACACACCTCTCAAGAAAGACCCCATTCAAAGGGGAAAAGCCAAGGCACTAGGGTGAGTAATAATTATTGCTTGGATTTTGTCACTCTTCCCATCTCTCACAAAAACATCAGTTTTGGTTTAATGCAGTTGTTCCATCCATGGTGAATTCTGCATAACTTCTCTCTGTATTACTCAGTAAAGATGTTCCCCCTTCCTATTGCTCTATACAAGCTTAACACACCAACCAGCCTCCAGGGCTGCAATGCCCATGTTCCAATTTTGCTCTCTGTTCACAGTAATGAGGACTAAATGGTACATTACGCTGGACACTTTCTCCTCCACACACACACCATCATCACCTGACACCTGGAATTCATTAATATTCTCTTCTAGTTCTATATTTCTTTATATGCAAAACATCATAGAATAACCTCTATCAGCAATGCTTAAAAGCAAGGGGAAAGTCTCTCTCTCTCTCTCTCTCTCTCTCTCTCTCTCTCATGTGTGTGTGTGTGTATTTTCTCCGTATGCTGCTATCACTAGATGCAACGCTGCAGTTCAGTACCATGGAGAGTGACAAGAGAGCTGGAGAGGGGGTTGGCTTAAACCGCAATAGACCAATTTTAGCACCTGGGGGACCTGGCATTTCAGCACTCCACTACAGAACAGGAGAAGAGCAGAAAGAATTGCTTAGTGTAGAGATCCATGGGGCAAAGGGTTAAGCGGAGAACCTGAGACAATGGATCCTTATGGGAATGAATATGAGGAAGGGGGATTTGAGTTTGAGGTGATCTAAACCTCTTAAGATCTCTATAAGAAATTCAAGCAGGATAGTTGGGGATGGATGTGGAAGCTGTGGCTAGGCATGGCCGATAAAAGATTTGGGGCTGCTAGGTTTCAAAATGAGAGATGGGGTCTACTGGGAGAGCCAATGAGGAATGAACAAGGTGCTCCCATTGATGGATTCTTGGGCATGGTCACACAGGGTCTGAGTGAGATGTAATACAAGGACATTCAAGACTTCTATTAGCTAAAATTAGGGAACTAGAACTGGTGTGTGGGGGCAGTGGTGGCAGCTACTGACTTCCATGTCAGTGGGGCAATGAATCCATGCCAGTTTTAACCTGGACTGGTTGAGGGATAGGATTCAGCACCTTGGACAGTTCCCTCAAAGTCTAAAATCCAGGAGGAGTTTTCCATACACACTGACCTGTAATCCACCAGCAACTTCAGAGGAATAGAGTGATTCATGGATGGGTATTGGATGGGTATATATACAGAAAAGCAATTATAAGAATGATGATATCCCAAGCCTGCAGGTGTTATTCGACTGCAGCTCTATGAACACTTGTCTGCACAGCCAATGGTGATGGTTAATTGGGCTTATAGTCCAATGGTTCCTGGCTGAGCCCTATTCCTTAGCCCCAGTCTTTCCCATCAACACTAGATCATACATTATACATGGATATTCCTACTTCCTCTTACCCCCCCCCCCAAAGAATATTAGTGGAATCAGAAATGTAGATATGTGATGCCAATTATTTGTATTTGAAAATGTTTGCTGCATTGACTGTATATTACAGTAGATGGGAGGGAAGAGAGAATGGAATGTTGGAGTGAATGCTGATTGGTGGAATGTTTGAGAAGATTTGCATAAAACTGATGAATGACCTATAGGAGTTAATTGGATTACTTAGAGTAGGTTAGAGCAAAAGAAGAGTGTTGGTCAGTGACTTGCTATGATTGGTCTATGTTGGCCTGATGTTTAACTTCCATAAACAAAGTTTTATTTTTGTTTTTATACAGTTTAGGCCTCCAGAAGCATTGTCTATCTGAGAGTTTGGATGTCTCAGTCAGGATGCAGCACTGGATATAGAAAGATGGTGTCCATTAGGGACAAAAGTTGAACAAACCCGTGTATGTTCCTTTGAGGGCATTTAGAAGGTCCTCATACTTGGCATCTCACAGAAGGGATAGAAGAAGGTCTTTATACTATGGAAGGGGTGAGGAACAAGGAAAACTCTCATTCTTGGAAACTGTATGAGCACCATGGAAATATTACTGTGTCATGGGTGAAAGGGAAGAAGGCCCACATTTGGCCATAGTGGTGGGATTGCCAGAGAAAAACTGGTGGAACTGGTGGAATAAGAATTGTAAACAACACAATAATGTCTCATGATTTTGAATATGAGCAGTGATTACTCTATCTAGGGCAGACTTGGGCAATTGCCAGCCCTCCAGGTGTTTTGGACTTCAACTCCCAGAAATCCTAGCCAGTTTACCAGCTGTTAGGATTTCTGGGATTTGAAGTCCAAAACACCTGGAGGGCCGGCAATTGCCCAGGTCTGCTCTAGGGAATGGGGGAACTACTGGCTCTAGGGCAGTACTTCCCAACCTTTGGTTCTCCAAGTGTTTAGAATTCCAGCTCCCAGAATCCCCTAAAGGTGGCCAAGCAGACTGAGACATCTGGGAATCAAAAGGCTGGGAATCCATTGCTCTAGGAGATGGACTCTTGGGTCACAGAGTGGAGAAGAGGAATGACAAAGTTTGTGGAGCAGAGTGAGGGTCAGGGGGGACGGGGGGAAAGGAGAAGAAGTACCAATTCAATGCTTCCAGTTTTCTAAAGCAGGGGGATTGAGCAAAGTAGGTCGGAAGGACGTTGCAAATTGAAACTGGGGCTCTTGGGGTGTCTTGGAAAGCTGTTAGAAGATTATACTAATAGGAGCTACAGCTAGGACTCTTGGTTTTTGCTAAGAAGGGAACTAACTGGTCTCATGGATTAGGATAGCACAGAGAGACCAGGATTACTGGGTTCTTTGGAAGAGGAATTGAGTAGCTGTGAACTCAAAATAGAGGCTGCCGGACGTCGCAGCTCCTCATTTCTCTCGGTGGCGAAATGTATGTAATGGGAGAAAATCGAGATGCCTGCAAGAGTTCCGTGTTATAATAAATATGAGTAGCCACTCTCTCTCTTTTACTGGTTCATGCCAGCATCTGGATTCAGTTCCCTTTCTGCAGTCATTATTCACGAGTCATTAAAAAATCCTTAATAAATAAATATATAAGAATGAACGAAATCTGCTCCCCCGCTATCACCACCATTCCTTTGAATCCCTTAAGAAATTGAACCAGAATTTCTATGCTGGTTTTATAATCAGGCACAGGAGATGGAAGGCAGGGAAATTAAATGAAAAGGGGGTCCTCCAAAAAGGGACATATGAAATAATGTGTGCAAGGTTTACTTAAAGGAGGGGGGGGCGCCAATTGTCCTCAGTGACAGAATCTGGGGAACTATTTCTCTCGCGTCAGGAATGGTTCCAAAGACTTTGCCTCACCTTTCAAGTTCAATAAATTTTGTAGAGGGGGGAAAGGTACGTGTGCCCACAATGCGGACAACAACAGGACAAGGAGGGAGAGGTGAACTTGGTTAAAAATAAATTCCCTTAGCTCAGAAGCTAGTACTGGCTCTTACTCTGCTAGACGGAGAGAAATACTTTGGATGCATCAACTTTTTCTGATCCAAGGTTCAACTTTATAGCTGAACCCACAGAAGGGAGAAGATCAAATTTTCAAGCCAGAGCTTCGTTTGCAGAGCTGGTTGAGAAGAAGGAGGAACGTCATCCCTTTTGTATGATGCTAAAATTGGTAAATGATATCAGTGCAGAGAATTACAGAATTTATAGAGGAGTCAGAAGGGCACACACTTGCTTTCCCAGCATGTATATAAAACTCTCTCTATATCAATGTTTCTCAACCTGGGAGCCGGGTCCCCTGGGGGGTTGCGAGGGGGGTGTCAGAGGGGTCATCAAAGACCATCAGAAAACACAGTATTTTCTGTTGGTTATGGGGATTCTGTATGGGAGGTTTGGCTTGATTCTATCATTGGTGGGGTTCAGAATGCTCTTTGATTATAGGTGAACTATAAATCCCAGCAACTACAACACCCAAATGACAAGATCAGCCCCCCCCCCAATCCCACCAGTATTCAAATTTGGCCATATTGGTTATTTGTGCCAAAATTGGTCCAGTGAATGAAAATACATCCTGCATGACAGATATTTACATAACAATTCACAACAGTAGCAAAATTAGCAAAATTAGTTATGTGGGGGTCACCACAACATGAAGAACTATATTAAGGGGTCACGGCATTAGGAAGGTTGAGAAACACTGCTGTATATGCTTTGATCTGCAAGGTTTCTGGTTTATTACGACAGAGAAAACATTTAGACTGCAGCCCCCAATGCATTTACCACAAAGTTAGCCTCACAAACCTCAATTCGACTTACTTTCAAGTAAGCATGCTTACTATTAGACTTATTTGTTTGGTATCTTTATTTGATACACTCAACATTTTGTGACTTTGAATCAAATAAATTTAATAGAATTATTCCTTCGTCTATCCACACAATCGGGGACATACATGCGGATGTATACCTAAGTATTCATATTATTGTTCGTTCCTCTCCTGTGGCACAGATACAGCCAAATAACAACTTTTTCCTTTGACTATATATATTTCAAAGGGACTTAAGGGCTTACAAAAATCAAAGTTGGGACCCTGGCCAGATTTCTTTTCTTTTTTTTAATGAAAGGAGGATGAAAGGAGACACAGAGAGAGGCTTAGTCTTTGTGTGCGTGTATTTTTATGCACAGTCTACAAGTTTTGTCTACGTAACACTTTTTCTTCTCCCCAATACACAGGGGCATAGATGCAACTCTCAAATATGCCTGGGTACAGATTTTGTAGCCCTGGCCTGCCTAGGCATCACTATAAAATATGTATGGTGGCGTATGCAGACTGAATGGAAACGAAGTAAATGTGCCTTTGCATACTAGGTAGGCATTTTATAAAAGAGGGTGTGCATTTCGGGCCGACGATCTATTCCCAGTCCTGTCCATCTACCCGGCTGTCTAGCCTTCTCATGCCCAGTCCATAATTTTCTTCCCTTGTTTCTCTTCCAGGCAAGAAGAACTATGGTGGATGTAGGCCAGACAACTTCTTTGCAGCCTTTTTAAAATATGCTGCTCATGCAGGTAAATCAAACACTGTGATGGAAGGGGAGAGCGTGAACCTTGGCTACTCCCCCATGCCACGTTATCCCTGTTTGTATCTCACTTCCCCACTTTCTCTTATGAATTCATAGAGACACCCACACCACAATCTCCTATAACTCTTGGGTAAATATTTCTTAAATGCACAGATTGCATTGGGAGAATGGGAAGAGGAAAGGAATGGTTTCCTCCCTCAACCGGCTCTTGCCTTGATCCAATCCCCACCTGAATGCAGCATTGGTTCATACAGTCCCAGCATCAATCTCCATTGTCCTTCCCTGCAATCTGAAATCTCCTGTCCTCTCTTCCCCCGTCTCCCTTCTCGCTCTTAACTTTTTCCTGGCTTCCTTCCTTGTCGTGTCAGGGAAGGAGGGGTGAGAGAGATGACAGGACCCGTGAATGGCCTTGCACCCTTGAGACCAGCTCAGGAAGAAAGGGGGGATGGATGTAGGGAAAAGGGGGGGGGGGAGAGAGAGAATGCAGTATGCCTACTTTGCACTGCAAACTCTGGGGTTTCCACACTGCACTGCGGTGCCCCCTCCCTCCCCCTTTCCCAACCCGCTGCCTCTGCAGTTCTCCAGGCAGCAAAGCTCTCAGATTGTCCTCGAAGTCAAACTAGGGGGAGAGGCAGGGAATCAGATCAAAGGGGAGAGGGGCAAACAGGCAGCAAAATGTTTTCATCCGTCTCCCCCAAGCCTTTGAGTTTCTTTGCCTTCCCTCCCCCCTCATCCCTATGAGAAAGAAGTTTTAACCTGTTTTACTGAGCAAAGAGATTTAGCTGCAGAGACTGAAACAAAAAAGGGGGGATGTAATGCAGTAAGAGGAGGGAACAAAATTGAAGATGATGCTCTGCAGTGGCTGAGTGTGGAAAGGACAAGGGAGAGTTTTGAGCGAGATGGGGGCCCAGAGCTGCATTGCTGAAGGTTTCTGCCTGAATGGAGATGCAAAAAGATTTGGGCTGGAATGGGGACAGCAGCTTTGGGGAGGGCAGAGGTTGGCGCAGAGCTGCAGTGGGGCAGGTGGGTTGAAAAAGCAGGAAGGCCAGGAGAAAGACCTGAGATAAGCTGGAGAAATGGGGGAGCACAGAGAGACAGGAGACCTCGGTTTTGGGGACAGGAAGGGAAGGCACAGGCAACAGTGCCTCCTGCCGGTCACTGAACCTGAATCCGGCGCTTGCGTGTTAAGACCTCCCCTGCTGCTACATGCTACTCTCCTTATTCGCACGCTCATGTCCTGTGGCATCCAGCTCAACTTTTTGGCCCTCACACTTCCATGCCCCTTTGTATTTGAGGTGTCCTTGCATATCCCCCCAATATGTTCTATCATATTTGGGGCATCTCTAACTTTTAGGTTTCCTCACACTTGGATTTGTTTTTAACCTCGCTATGTTTGGCCCCTATTCCAAACCCACTTCACCATATTAACCTTTAATATTTACTCCTGTGCAAAGAATGTTGCACAATCCAATGCATTTCCTCCTGCAAAATTTCCAGATCAACATTTGCTCCTGGATGCATTCAAAACAGGCATGGCCTTAAATTCCTACCAGCTGTTAGGAATTGTGGGAATTGAAATCCAAAGCATCTGGAGGGCCCAAGTTTGCCCATACCTGGTTTAAAACATGCCTGGAACCACACTGGGTATCCCTAAAGAATCTTCCACCAGAACCAGGTGCCTTCGCTGCACATCGCACTGCAGCTCCCATCATCCCCATGGGCATTTTTCAGGGGGGGGGGTGCATTAGTTGTATATTCCTGCATAGCCCAGATGTGGCCCTTTCCAACTCTGTGATTCTATGACCAATAGTGATGGGAACTGCAGTCCAATCTCCCTCAAGGGCTCCAGATTGGCAAAGGCTGTTCTAACCAATTTTTCCTTACCCTAGATGTCAGTTTGCATTAGCTCAGGACACCATAATCCCTGATGGGCAGTTCTGGTGCCCTTTGAGCATCACTCATAATGTGCCTGACTTCCCTGCCTGTCCTTTGCGTGAGGTTTCACCGGTTCCCTCAGTCCTTCAATGACATCTCCCCCACACACACACTTTCCTTCCCAGTCCTACCATACTGACTTTTATCACCCTTCCTATACATCTCCCTGCACCCTGGGCCAGATACGTATCTGCCTTTGCACTTGCTTTTATGGTTACCGAGGCTCTTGCCAATCGTTCCCTGTGTGCCAGTGTGTACCCTGTGCCATTGTCCCTTAAGCATTTCACACGAAGACACCTCGCACATCCTCACAATGCATCTCTTTTCACAGTCCTCTGGCCCCTGCTCTTTTTAATGCATCATTTCCTAGCCCACCTCCTTGCTCCCCTTCTCCCAAGACTGCTATTTCTGCATCCATCAGCGTGGTGCAAGGGAAGAAGGAAGAGATTTCTTTAGGAAGGGGCTCAAGGTTCACAATAAAGTTGGAAGCGGGCCTGCTTTTGGATAAAGTTAAAATTCAACTGCATATAGAAGTAGGAGAATTTTAAAAACCATTTAATCCTGGTATGTGTGTGTATGGAAGAACTATAGCTTAGCAGCAGAAAATACATATTTGCAGACAAAAGCTCCCAGGTTCAATCCCTGGCATCTCCAGGATTGTATATGTATATGTGTGCAAGAGGCCCGTCCGTTCCTGAGACCCCCAAGACCTTTCCCCAGTCTAAGAGACAGTCAGGGACCCAATGGATTGCTGGTTTGATTCCCTGGGTGCCCTTCGCTATTCTTAAATCAAAAACCAAGCTGGCAATCAACCCTATGCATCCCACTGAAATCTGTTGGATTCACTTTTAGCTAAGTGGGCATATGTTATGATCTTAAATATGCCTGTACTTATTCCCCTCTTCTTCCACCCACATTTAGATGCATATAAGTCCTTAGGGGCAGAGACCCATTTCTCATGGTCTTTCTAAAACCAATTTCAATGTTTTTGCTTTGCTTATTATTTACTTTTATAAACCGATTTCCCCCACATCCTATACTTTCCCCTGATGTCCCCTCCAGCCTTATAGGCTTGTCAACTCCTAGGGGCAAAATAATTAATAATATATCTCTTTTTTTGGTTTGCTGAGTTTAATTTGCAAGATGTCACCGGCCTGCAATCATCACAAGATACTATTCGCTGCAAAGGGGAAGGACTATTCCTTAGAAAGAAGGACTACAGGACTACTCAAAAACCACACGGAGATGATGGGGAGGGAAGGAATTTCCTCCTATGCTCATGTTTTATTATCCTTTCCCTACTTCCCTGTTGTCTCCTCCTCTATCAGCCTTCAAGGTTTGCAATCCTCTCGGGGCAGAGACCCATCCCTGGGTTTCTTGACTCAATCAGGTACCACCTAGTTGCCGATCCTAACAATTCGCTAACAGCCGCAAATGAGAAAGAGGAAGAAGACCTTCCGGGCATGATAGGCAGGGAAAGAAGGTCTTCTCCTATAATTCTCTTGCTCCCTTCTTTCCTTCCATGTTGCTGTTCTCCTATCATCCTTCTCTTGCTTCCCCAGATTTCTCCTATGGGAAGAGACCCATGGAATTTCCCTTCTCCCTTTTTCCTCTCAGTTTCCTGACTTGACTTGGCAAGCTCCGTGATCATAACAATTCACTGTGATCATCACAACCTACTAATAACCACAGGTGATGGGGAGAGAAAAAAGAATAGCCCTAAATCACTGTTATCTTGTTTCCTCGGTTGCCTCTTCATCCATCAATCTTCTAAGTTTGAACTCCTCTGGGGCAGAGACCCATGAAATGCTCCTTCTCCCTTATTTTCCCTGGTTAACTGATTCCACTTTACAAAGTGCCACTGGTTGGTGATCCAAACAGTTGCCTAACAGCTATGAAGGGGGAAATCTTACGAAGATAATGGGAATGAATTTTTAAAAATCCCCCTTGTCGTTCTTCTCCTATTCTCCTGTTCCCTTCTTTCCTTCCGTATCCTATCATTCCTGCTTCCCTGGTTGTCTAACATTTCACTAGCAAATGCAAAGGGGAAGGAGGAAGACTTTAGTGAGATGATAGAGGGAAGAGGAAAGAAAGGAGACCGTTTGAGCCTTCGCCGGCATCTTTGGCCTCTGAATAAATCAAATAAAAACCCACATTATCTGCTTTGAACTGGAATATATGGCAGTGTGGACTCAAATAACCCAGTTCAAAGCAAAGATTGTGGGATTTTCTGCCTTGATATTCTGGGTTATATGGCTGTGTGGAAGGGCTCTTGGCCTCGGAGCAGTGACCCATGAAATGCTCCTCTCCCCTTCTCCCCATTTCTTTTCGGCTTGATCCTAACAGTTGCCTAACAGCTGCAAATGAGAAGGAAAAAGACCTGAGAGCAGGCCTGGGCGAACTTTGGCCCTCCAGGTGTTTTGGACTCCAACTCCCACAATTCCTAACAGCCTACCGGCTGTTAGGAATTGTGGGAGTTGGAGTCCAAAACACCTGGAGGGCCAAAGTTCGCCCAGGCCTGCCTTAGAGAGATGATGGAAGGAATGAGCTGTTTGGGACCAAAGGGGGAGGAAGAAGGGTTCCCTTCCTTTGGAGACACAAGCTGCAACAGAGAAGGAGGAAGACCTTCAGGAGATGATAGAAGTAGGAGAAGGAAGGAACCAGATGGTTGGGATCAAAAGGGGAGGTGGAAGGGTCCATTCTTTTGGTGGCACATCCCAACAGTTCACTAACAGCTGCAAATGGGACGGAGAGAGATTTTAGGGATATGATGGAAGGAGAAGACAGTTGGGGAGGCAGAAGGGTCCCTTCCTTTGGAGACACATCCCAATGGTTCCTAAATAGCTGCAAAGGAGAAAGACCTCAGGAAGATGATTGAAGGAATGAGACAGTTGGGGCCAAATGGGAGGTGGAAGGTTCCCTTCCTTTGGAGACACATCCCAACAGTCCATTAACAGCTGCAAAGGGGAAGGATCAAGACTTTAGGGAGATGATGGAAGGAGGAGAAGGAAGGAAGCAATGGTTGGGACCACAAGGGGAGGCGGAAGGGTCCCTTTCTTCAGAGACACATCCAAGGAGAAAGATCTTGGGGAGATGATGGAAGAAATGAGACAGTTGGGACCACAAGGGGAGGTGGAAAGGTTCCCTTCCTTTGGATACACATCCCAACAGTTCCTTAACAGCTGCAAAGGGGAAGGAGAAAGACCTTAAGGAGATGACGGAAGGAGGAAAAGGAAGGAACAAATAGTTGGGACTAAAAGAGAAGAGCGGAAGGGTCCCTTTGGGGAAGGAGAAAGACCTTACGGAGATGATGGAAGGGGGAGAAGGAAGAGACCAAAAGGGAAGGTGGAAGGGTCCCTGTGGGGAAGGAGAAAGACCTTATGTAGACAATGGAAGGAACCAGATGGTTGGGACCAAAAAGGGGAAACTGAAAGTTTCCCTCCCCTTTGGAGACACATCCCAACAGTGCATGAACAGCTGCAAAGGGGAAGAAGAAAGACCTTAATAGGGGAGATGATGGGGGAAGGAAAGCAGCACCCCTGCACCCCCTTTTTCCTGGCTTGACTTTGCAAAGTGACATCCCTTCCTTTGGGGACACAGCCTAACAGTTCCCTAATAGCCACAAAGAGAAAGGAGAAAGACCTTCAGGAGACGATGGAAGTAGGAGAAGGAAGGAACCAGATGGTTGGGATCAAAAGGGGAGGCGGAAAGGTCCATTCTTTTGGCGACACATCCCAACAGTTCATTAACAGCTGCAAATGGGATGGAGAGAGACCTTAGGGAGATGATGGAAGGAGGAGACAGTTGGGGAGGCAGAAGGGTCCCTTCCTTTGGAGACACATCCCAATAGTTCCTAAATAGCTGCAAAGGAGAAAGACTTCAGGGGGATGATGGAAGGAATGAGATTGTTGGGGCCAAACGGGAGGTGGAAGGCTCCCTTCCTTTGGAGACACATCCCAACAGTTCCTAAATAGCTGCAAATGGGACGGAGAGAGACCTTAGGGAGATGATGGAAGGAGGAGAAAGCTGAGGAGGCGGAAGGGTCCCTTCCTTTGGAAACACATCCCAATAGTTCCTAAATAGCTGCAAAGGAGAAAGACCTCATGGAGTTGATGGACGGAATGAGACAGTCGGGGCCAAACAGGAGGTGGAAGGGTCCCTTCCTTTGGAGACACATCCCAATCGTTCCCAAATAGCTGCAAAGGAGAAAGACCTCAGGGAGATGATGGACAGAATGAGACAGTTGGGGCCAAACGGGAGGTGGAAGGGTCTTCCTTTGGAGACACATCACAACAGTTCCCTAATAGCTACGAAAGGGGAAGGAGAAAGACTTTAGGGAGATGATGGAAGGAACCAGGCGGATGGTACCACAAGGGGAGGCGGGAAGAAGTCCCTTCCTTTGAAGACACATCCCAAGGGTGCATGGACAGCTGACCTTAGGGGAGATGAAGGGGAAGGAAAGCAGCATCCCTCCATCCATACTGTGGTTCTTCTATCACCTTTCTTCCCTGGCTTCCTTCTCAATGTTATGTTCCTTCTCCCTTTATTTATCCCCTGGCTTGACTTTGCAAAGTGCCACCGCCGCCTGGTCTTGATCATTCCCAATGAGGGGAGGAGAGGAAGGTTTGAGGAAGCGACTGAGAAGAAGGGAAGGCATTGAGATGGAGGGGAAGAGGGATTCGATTAGGCCTGGGCAAACTGCGGCCCTCCAAGGATTTTGGACGACCACCCCCCACCATTTCTGGCCTCAGGACCCTTCCTTTTCCCCCTCAGCCGCTTAAGCGGCTGAGGGGGAAAGGAAGGGTCCTGAGGCCAGGAATGGTGGGGGGTGGTCGTCCAAAATCCTTGGAGGGCCGCAGTTTGCCCAGGCGTTGATAGGACAACAAGGGGTGCTGCGGGGTCCTGGCTCCCGGCCCTGCCCAGCCCCCGGGCCCCTTCCCGGACTCACCCGGGCGTACTTGGAGGAGTAGGGGTCTTCGAAGAGGGCCCAGACCTTGGGCTGCATGCCGGACCACCACCCGAGCGAGCGGCCGTCCTCCTGCAGGCAGAGGCGCTTGAGGTCCCCGCTGTCCTCATCCTCCTGGCTCTCGGGGGTCTCGAAGCTGTCGAGGGCCTCCTCGGCGTCGCGGTGCTGGCGGTAGTTCATCCAGCAGCAGGCCTCCACGTCGGTCTCGTCGATGCCCCAGAAGGCGAGCTCCTCCTCGAAGAGCGGCCCGCAGACGTCGGCCGGGCAGTGGAGCTTCCCGGTGCGGTAGTAGTTGAGCACGTAGGCGAAGACGGCCGGGTGCCGGTCGAAGAAGAACTCGTCGGCCTTGGCGTCGTAGTCGAAGTTGCTGGCGGCGTCGGGCTCGGTGAGCCAGGAGAGCCGCGTCCCCGGCAGGGTCTTGAGCGTGCTGCGGTAGGTCTCATGCCGGATCCCTCCCACGTTGATGACGATCTTGTCGTTGTCCTCGTTCCGGCCCATCTCCCCTTTCAAACATGACTTGGACGGCGGCTTGTTCCCAGACTTGCGCCCGCGGAAGGAGGAGACGCACACTGAGCTCAGCATCGGGGGCAACGGCGGGGCCGGGCCCGCCCGCGGAGGCGCCGCCCCCGAGGCTGGCAGGCGTCAAATCAGCGGCCCGGGAGCCATCGCGGCCACGCCCACCGACGAGCAGGCCGCGCCCCTTTCGGCCCGGGCAAAGCGGGAGGGGGAGGGAGGCAGCAAAAGGGGACGGAGTTGGCACCCAGAGAGAGAGAGGGAGGGAGAGAAAGAGAGGGAGAGACCGCGGCAAAGGGTCTGCAAAGGGAGAGAGAGGCAGAGAAAGAGAGAGAGGGACGGGGAAGGTGAGTTTGGACCTCCTGGACGACGCTTCCCCCCTTTCTTACCTCCCCTTAAGCCCCCTTTCTTGATCCCCCATCCTTCTCCTACACACCCACCTCATGCTGGGACTCTTAAGTCTTTGGGGCTCCTTTTTGGACACCCCCTCCCACTGCCTTCCCCCCCATTTCCTCCCTTTCCTTGGCCGCCCCTTGGGGTCTCATCCATTCCTAGCCCACCTCCTGCAGCTCTTTGGGTCTCTTTTCCTCCCCACTTCCTCTCCCCTTCAGGGCCCCCTTTACTGCAAAGGGGAAGGAGGAAGACTTTAGTGAGATGATAGAGGGAAGAGGAAAGAAAGGAGACCGTTTGAGCCTTCGCCGGCATCTTTGGCCTCTTTTTTAAATCAAATAAAAACCCACATTATCTGCTTTGAACTGGAATATATGGCAGTGTGGACTCAAATAACCCAGTTCAAAGCAAAGATTGTGGGATTTTCTGCCTTGATATTCTGGGTTATATGGCTGTGTGGAAGGGCTCTTGGCCTCGGAGCAGTGACCCATGAAATGCTCCTTCTCCCCTTTCCCCCATTTCTTTTCGGCTTGATCCTAACAGATGCCCCTTGGGGTGGGATCCTAGCCCACCTACTGCAGCTTTTGGATCTCCCTTCCTCCCCACTTCCTCTCCCCTTCAGGGCCCCCTTTACTGCTGAGGACACATACACATAGACTTCCCTTCCTTGGGGTGAGATCCTAGCCCACCTTCTTGGATGCCCCTTGGGGTGAGATCCTAGCCCACCTCCTGCCGCTCTTTGGATCTCCCTTCCTCCCCACTTCCTCTCCCTTTCGGGTCGTCCTTTGCTGCTGGAAACACACACATATACACACAGACTTCCCTTCCTTGGGTTGAGATCCTAGCCCACCTCCATGGTTGCCCCTTAAGCTGAGATCCTAACCCACCTCCTGCAGCGCTTTGGATCTCTTTTACTCTCCACTTCCTCTCCCCTTCAGGGCCCCCTTTACAGCTGGGGACACACACATAGACTTCCCTTCCTTGGGGTGAGGTCCTACCCCACCTCCTTGGATGCCCCTTGGGGTGGGATCCTAGCCCACCTCCTGCAGCTCTTTGGATCTCCCTTCCTCCCCACTTCCTCTCCCTTTCAGGTCATCCTTTTTACTGCTGGACACACACACACACACACACACACTTCCCTTCTTGGGCTGAGATCCTAGCCCACCTCCTTGGATGCCCCTTGGGTTGTCATCCTAGCCCACCTCCTGCATCTCTTTGGATCTCCCTTTCTTCCCCACTTCCTCTCCATTTCAGGTCATCCTTTTTACTTCTGGACACACACACACACACACACACAGACTTCCCTTCTTGGGCTGAGATCCTAGCCCACCTCCTTCGATGCCCCTTGAGGTGGGATCCTCCCTTCCTCCCCACTTCCTCTCCCCTTCAGGGCCCTCTTTACTGCTGGACGCACACACACACACACACACAGACTTCCCTTCTTGGGCTGAGATCCTAACCCACCTCCTTAGTTGCCCCTTGGGCACTCATCCTAGCCCACCTCCTGCAGCTCTTTGGATCTCCCTTCCTCACCTCTTCCTCTCCCCTTCAGGGCACTCTTTACTGCTGGATACACACACACACACACACACAGACCTCTTCTGATCCTTCCCCATCAAACCCCCAATTTCCCCTCTGCCCTCATCCTCTCCCCCTTCGCTTTGTCCTCCCTGTCATCCCATGGCTTCACACCCCCTCCTCTTCTCTTTCCGACCCCTTTCTCCCCCGGCCGCCCCTCCACCGCCCTCCACCTCCCATTCCACCCCAGCCTTTCCTTTCTCTCCTCCCTCCCTGTCCTCTGCCACTGTCCCCACTTCATTCCCTCTTTCCCCGTGTGGTGCACGAATCCTGCTGGCATGTGCTGATTCTTCCTCTCTCGTGATCATCCTTTCCTTTCCTCTCCCTCCCCGCCTCCCCCTCCTTCCCTCTTGCCCTCTCAGTCTTGCTTTTCTTTCTTCTCCCCTTTCCTCCCTTTCTCGGTTTCTAATCTGCCATTCTTTCTCTTCCATTCTCAGTTTTTCAATCTGTCCCCCTTTCTTATTGTACCCCGTACTCAACTTCCCCTTCTTTCCTCCCTCCCTCCCATCCTCCCTTCCATTCTTTCACTGCATGCTTCCCCCCTCTTCCTTTCCTCTCCCCTCTCCCCATCCTTCCCTATCGCCCCCCAATCTTCCTTCCTTCCCCCCTTTCCCCTTTCTCAATCTCTTCTCTTCCAGTCTGCCCCCTTTCTTTTTTGTACCCCTTACTCAACTTCCCCTTCCTTCCTTCTCTGTCTCTTGCTTAGTGTTTCTTCCCTTCCTTTATTATTTCTCTTTCCTCCTTTCCATTCTTTCCTCTCTCTGCTTACCTCCCTCTATTCTATTAACCCTCTTCCTTCCTTTCCATCCTTCCATCGCCTCCTTCCCTCTATCCTCTTTTTCTTTTCCTTCTTTCTTTTTTCCATCCATCTACCCTCTACATTCCCCTCTTTCTTTTTCATCTTTTGTTTCTTCCTTCTCTTCTCTCCCTCCTTCCACCGCCTGCTTCCCTCTTCTCTCTCTTTTCTTTCTTTCTTTTTCCTTCCTTTCCATCCATCTAACATCTGCGTCCTTTCTTTTCCTTTTCCTTCTTTCTCTTTCCTTCCTTTCTTCCCCTCCTTCCACTGCCTGCTTCCTTCTTCTCTCTTTTTCTTTTCTTTCTTTTTCCTTCCTTCATTCCCATCCATCTACTGTCTGCATCCCTTTCTTTTCATTTTCCTTCTTTCTCTTTCCTTCCTTTCTTTACATTCTTCCATCGTTTCCTTCCCTCTATTCTCTTTTTCTTTATTTTCTATCTTTTTCCTTCCTTTCCACCCATCTACCATCTGCATCCCCATCTTCCTTTTCCTTCTTTATCTTTCCTTCCTTTCTTCCCTTCCTTCCACTGTCTGCTTCCCTTTTTCCTTCCTTCCTTTCTATCCATCTACTGTCTGCATCCTTTCCTTTTCCTTTCTTTCTCTTTCCTTCCTTTCTCTCCATCCTTCCATTGCCTCCTTTTCTATATTCTTTTTCCTTTCTTTTTCCTTCCTTCCTTCCTGCCCATCTACAGTTTGCATCCCTTTTCCTTCTTTCTGTTTCTTTCCATCCTTCCACCACCTGCTTCCCTCGCTCCCTTCCTCTTTCTTTTCTTTCTTCTTTTTCCCTTTCCATCTTCCACTGCCTGCTTCTCCCTCTTCTCTTTCCCCGCCTTCTCCCATCCACCCCTCGTTCCTACCCAAGTTTTCTCCCCAATACCTCCTTCTAATCATGCCTTTCTTTTCCTCTGTTTCTGTCACTTTTCCCCCCAGAGGCAGGACTTCTCATTCGTCTCCCTCCCTCCTCCTTGGGCTTTCCTCACTCCCGAAGCCCTTCTCCTGCCTGGAGGACACGCATGAGTGTGTCCAAAAAGTTTCCACATAAGGATGTCAAGTGCAGGAGAAACAGACAGAGCCTTGCCTGTGGTGGCTCCCTCCCAATGCTTCTCCTTCTTTCCCAGGCTCAATCTAACCCCCATTTCCAAGATAATAGCCCCATTTCCCATTCCAAGCATCTCTATTCCTCTGTGTCCTTCCCTTTCCATGTCTTCCCAGCTTTTCTGCCTTCGGGTTTGCCTTCTGTCTCATTTTGCAATGCAACTTCCACAATCTGCCAGTCAGCAGCAACAGAGCCAAAAGGTCCAGGCAGTTCCAAGGCACAAAGAAGACTTTTGGCCAGGCTCTGCTTTACAGGCCTTGCAGTACCCTCCATTTGTCCTCTGCCTCTCCCCAGGAACCTTCCCTGTGCGCCCCTTATTTATTTTCCTCCCAAAGATCTCTGCCCTTCAATTCACCTGAAGGTCTTTATGACCTTCTCTCTGAACCCTCTTTTAATACAGGATCCCTTCTCTGATGCCTTCCTGTTTGCCCCGAAAGCTTTCCATTTCTCCAAGCATAATTCCCTGCGCTCTGCATCTCCATAGCTATTTCTTAGCTCCAATGCTCTCTCTCTCTTTCTCTCTCTTTTTCTCTCCTTCTCTCCATAAGGTCCATAACTATTTCTCAGCCCTTGATCTCCCCCTCCCCACATACTCCCATGGCTACTTTTCAGCTCCCCACTCCCCACTCTCATCTCATAGCTACTAATCTCTCTCTCTTCTTCGTGGTCCCTGTGAAATGCGCACATATGGCTGTGTGAATTTTACGGGTGATCACTCGAAGAAACATGGTTACAGGTACACAACCATACCTTTCTTTTTGTGGTCCCCGTGAAATGCACATAGCCTTATGTGTAAATTTCATGGGTGACCACTCGAAGAAACACTGTTACAGGTAAGCAACCATTCCTTCTTCTTTGGAGTCCTCATGAAATGTGCACATATGGCTGTGCGAATTTTGCAGGTGACCACTCAAAGAAGCACGGTTACAGGTAAGCAACCATTCCTTCTTCTTTGTGGTCCCTGTGAAACACGCACAGCCATATGTGCAAATTTCACAGGTGACCACTCAAAGAAACATGGTTACAGGTAAGCAACCATTCCTTCTTCTTCGTGGTCCCTGTGAAACACGCACAGCCATATGTGCAAATTTCACAGGTGACCACTCAAAGAAACATGGTTACAGGTAAGCAACCATTCCTTCTTCATGGTCCCTGTGAAACACGCACAGCCATATGTGCAAATTTCACAGGTGACCACTCAAAGAAACATGGTTACAGGTAAGCAACCATTCCTTCTTCGTGGTCCCTGTGAAACACGCACAGCCATATGTGCAAATTTCACAGGTGACCACTCAAAGAAACACGGTTACAGGTAAGCAACCATTCCTTCTTCTTCGTGGTCCCTGTGAAACACGCACAGCCATATGTGCAAATTTCACAGGTGACCACTCAAAGAAACATGGTTACAGGTAAGCAACCATTCCTTCTTCTTTGTGGTCCCTGTGAAACGCGTACAGCCATATGTGCGAATTTCACAGGTGACCACTCAAAGAAACACGGTTACAGGTAAGCAACCATTCCTTCTTATTGTGGTCCCTGTGAAACACGCACAGCCATATGTGCAAATTTCACAGGTGACCACTCAAAGAAACATGGTTACAGGTAAGCAACCATTCCTTCTTCTTTGTGGTCCCTGTGAAACGCGTACAGCCATATGTGCGAATTTCACAGGTGACCACTCAAAGAAACACGGTTACAGGTAAGCAACCATTCCTTCTTATTGTGGTCCGTGTGAAACACGCACAGCCATATGTGCAAATTTCACAGGTGACCACTCAAAGAAACATGGTTACAGGTAAGCAACCATTCCTTCTTTTTTGTGGTCCCTGTGAAACGCGTACAGCCATATGTGCGAATTTCACAGGTGACCACTCAAAGAAACATGGTTACAGGTAAGCAACCATTCCTTCTTCGTGGTCCCTGTGAAACACGCACAGCCATATGTGCAAATTTCACAGGTGACCACTCAAAGAAACATGGTTACAGGTAAGCAACCATTCCTTCTTCTTCGTGGTCCCTGTGAAACACGCACAGCCATATGTGCAAATTTCACAGGTGACCACTCGAAGAAACATGGTTACAGGTAAGCAACCATTCCTTCTTCGTGGTCCCTGTGAAACACGCACAGCCATATGCGCAAATTTCACAGGTGACCACTCAAAGAAACACGGTTACAGGTAAGCAACCATTCCTTCTTCTTCGTAGTCCCCATGAAATACACACAGCCATATGTGCAAATTTCACGAGTGACCACACGAAGAAACATGGTTACACATAAGCAACCATTCCTTCTCCATATCTTTCTCGGCTCTTGATCTCTCCCCACTTTTCAACCTCTTACTCCACCGTGCCCCTGGCTACTTCTGGGCTCCTCATCTCTTCCCTCCCTTCATTCTCCATAGCTATTTCTCAGCTACTAACCCCTCCTTCCCACACTTCCCATAGCTACTTTTCAACTTCTCACTCCCCGCAGCTACGTATTGATCTCCCCCTTTCCGCCATTTCTCCTGAACCTTTTCTCTACTTCGTCTCTCTGCTGCTTGGTGATTTTCCACTTCTCCCAGTAGCATACTCTACTCTTCCCCAACCTAGTGCCCTCTAAATATGCAGAGCTACAACTCCCAGCCATAGTGGGGAAGATGGGAGTAGTAGTCCGACGCAGCTAGACAGACCTAGGTTAGAGGAAGCACTCTTGCTCCATCATCCCTTTCCTTGACTAGGTGCCCAAGGCCATTAAGTTTGTGTGTGTGCATGTATATGAATATACAATAGTCTGTGATAAGCGGAGAAAATTGGCAAGGCTGGGGATGAGGCAGATGAGAAAACTGGAACAAGTCTGTGCTGATCCATCCTATTTCCTCGGCTGTGAAATGAAGAAGTAAGGAAAGGACAGCGGGGAGGACAACAGACTTTGGCACTGCTGCCTCTACAACAGGCCCATGCCCATGCCCATGCCTGCTCTACAACTCTGTGCCTTCCAGATGTGTTGGACTACTGATGAGATGATATAGTCCATACCACATCTGGGGCCGACCCCCATCAGGGAAGATTAGTCTAGAGTATGAGAGAGAGTGTGGGAGGATTCTGCACAAGCACATAATGGGAGACTTAAAATACACGAGGGGAAAAATAGATTCTCAAGCAATTTCTCTTGACCTGAATTTGCCTGTAATTTTTTTCTCCACATTTATCTTTTCTTTCTTTGTATTCTTTCAAAATATATTTTTCTATATTAGGTCGCTCTTGGCTACGGTGCTGAAGGCACGTGATGCAGCTGCATGTTGCTGAATTAATGAAATTTGGGATTTGGGCAGTGTCTGGATGAGATATCACTTGGGGAACTGGATGCCTTCTTTGCAGCTGTGGCTTCCAGGACGGAAGAAATAATAATAAATAAATAGCTAATATTAGGATGCTTCAAAGCTCTAGTGGTTTCGGAAGAGCAATGTTTAAGCAGCATTAAAACTTGTATTTTAATGTAGCTGCATTAAACATTAAAAGACAACTGATATCCTACAACAATAGTTAGTTCTTTCTAAAGAGAGCCAGAGGTTTAAGCATTGGAAAATGATTATGGAGAGCAGATTCAACTCATTGCTGTGTATACTCACTGGGTGACTTTGGGCAAGTCACATTTTCTCAGCCTCAGAGGGAGGCAAGGGCAACCCTCTCTGGACTATTGCTATTATTATTATTATTATTATTATTAGAAATACAACAAGATGAGCCCACAGCTCATCGATTGTATTCGACCACACGTCATATTCGATTGTATTCGATCACAAGTCGGACACTTCCCAAATGTCTAAGACTGTGTGATGTATCGGCGAATAATGTGTGCAGATCCAAATAAGGTGGTCATTTGCAGCTGACAGATGGTAAATTTGTCAGCGCCGATTGTTTTTAAGTGCAGGCCAAGGTCTTTAGGCACTGCACCCAGTGTGTCGATCACTGGGACCACCTTTACTGGCTTGGGCCAGAATCTTTGCAGTTTGGTATTATTGTTGTTGTTGTTATTGCTATTTGATACACAACAAGAGTAGTACACAGCCAACAGCATCACTATGCTAGCTTTTGTGTTCGATCACACGTCTGACACTTCCCAAGTGTCTAGTACTGTGCGATGTAAGGCAGGGCTTTAGCACAGTTGGTTAACCGCCACCTACAGTAGATCTTGCCAACTGAAAAGTTGACTGAAGCACAGACCAGGATGAGCGCTTGGCTTTTAGCCCAGCTTTTGCCTACCTAGCAGTTTCAAAAACAGCAATGTGAGTAGATAAACAGGTACTGCTTAAGCAGGGAGGTATTTAAAGCACCCATAGGGAAATGCCAGAGAAATGCTGGCGATTTGACCAAGGAGCGTCTACAAACAAAGCTCTTTGGCAGGGAAAGTGGAGCGACAGCACCCTCCTGTGGCTGGAACCGAGCACAGCCTCCAAGATGCCGAAGATGGGGAAAGCCTATATCTGTCTCTATCGAAGTACAGTTGTCTGTCTTGGCATTGAATGTTTGCCGTATAGGTATGCTGTGATCCGCCCTAAGTCCCCTCCGGGCGAGAAGGGCGGAATATAAAGACTGTAAATACCTAAATAAATGTATCAGCGAATAATGTGTGCAGCTAATTGTGAACCGCTCCGAGTCGCCTCTGAGCTGAGAGGGGCGGTATATAAATGTGATAAATAAATGAATAAATAGTTTCTAGAACTGTGTGATGTATTGGCGAATAATGCATGCAGATCCAAGTAAGGTGACCTTTTGCAGCTGACAGATGGTAGTTTTATCAGTGCTGATTGTTTTTAAGTGCAGGCCATAGTTATTAGGCACTGAACCCAGTGTGCCGATCACCACTGGGACCATCTTTACTGGCTTGTGCCAGAGTCTTTGCAGTTTGATATTAATATTATTATTATTATTATTATCATTTGATACATAACAAGATTAGTACACAGCAAACAAGATCACTATGCTGGTTTTGTATTGGATCACACGTCAGACTAGGGTTGCCACTTTTTGATATAAGAATTAAGGGACAGGTACCTAAAAATAGGGAATTTTTCACAAAAATAAGGGATACTTCATACAAACTTGAAAACCAATTGAAGTGACCCAGTAAAGGTGGTCCCAGTGGTGATCGGCACACTGGGTTCAGTGCCTAATAACTATGGCCTGCACGTAAAAACAATCAGCACTGACAAAATTACCATCTGTCAGCTGCAAAAGGTCACTTTACTTGGATCTGCATGCATTATTCGCCAATACATCACAGTTCTACAAACTTGGAAAGTGTTCGACGTGTGATTGATTACAAAAGTCAGCATAGTGATCCTGTTGGCTGTGTATTATTCTTGTTGTGTATTATTTTTGTGAAAAATTCCCTATTTTTAGGTACCTGTCCCTTATTCTTATATCAAAAAGTGGCAATCCTACGTCGGACACTTCCCAAGTTGTTGTTGTTATATAATAATCATCATCATAAATAATCATAAATATAATACTAATAATGATATATTATATAATAATAATATATTATAAATAATAATAATATTGCCAGGTAAGCCCCCTGATAGGGTTACCATAACCTGAAGGCATACAACAATGTTTCCTTCAAACAACTAATTAAATGGTAGCATGAAAAGTTAGGCTCCATTTCTTGAAATTAAGGTGTGAGATTAAAAAGTTTGGGTTTTCTTGCTTGCTGTTGCCAAATATTTAGATGCAAATGTGCACCGGGAATGTGGCGCAGCTGGCTAAGTGTCAGCTGCATAAGATCTCTCTGACCAATAGGTCGTGAGTTTGAGGCCTGCCCGGGTTGAGGTGGGTGCTTGACCTTTAAGTGTAGCCTGCTGTCGACCTTTGCAGCCCGAAAGACAGTTGCATCTGTCAAGTAGGAGACAAAGGTACCACATTAAGTGGGGAGGCAAATTTTGACTGAATTATGAGGCCATTAAAGAACTCTAGGAACGCTGAGGAATGTGGAAGGAACAACAAGGGACGCTGGGAACGCTGAGAGATGAGGAGTGCGTCAGCTCCCCCTGGTGGCCAGAGTTTGCCTCTGTTTGTCTATATGTGTATATGTGGAAAACAGCAGGGATTATCTGCTAAGTATGTGTACCTGTAATCCGCTCTGAGTCCCCTTCGGGGTGAGAAGAGCGGAATATAAATAAAGTGTATTATATTAAATCGATTTTCAAGAGGGAACAGAGCTATGTATGTACATCTGGCTACTTTTGTACCTATGGAGAATAGCATTTATGAAAATATATATTTTTGTATTGTAAAACAGCTTTAAATAGAATGCAAATGAAAGTTTGTGATGGATTTCAAAGTGTGTATTTTCAGGGTTATGGCAGAGCTAGCGCTGAGCCATCACAAGAAACACTGACATTTCTTTATTACCAAGCATGATGGCATTATCAATGTGCCTCCCCTTCCATTTTTCCTCTAACCAGGGCCATAGCCAGGATTTTGGTTCGAGGGGGGGGGGGGGGGCTGAGACTGGGTGGAAGAGGGTCTACTCTAGCAAACCTTTTTTATTGTTATCACAATAACCCCATTAATGTGGGATATAATGAGCATGGTGATCAGATCATGATATGAATAAACATAACAGTTTAAATAATGTACCAGTAAGGCCTTTTTGCGGACCACCCTGAGAATTTCGGGGCTGAAGCCCCTTAGCCCCCCTGGCTACATGCCTGCCTCTAACTAAAATATTCAGCAGCTGGAGGGGAAATAACCTAGAATAATCCTAGTTATAATATAAAATATTTGGGAGTGGTTCGGTCTTAAATGGACCATTAAGAGCCATACACTTTACAAAAGACCTGGTCCTAGCAGAGGCAAACAATCTTAAAACTTGGTTTGATTACGTTTAATAACAAAAATAAGTTTTTGGGAGGATTTTAAAAATCTGTATTATTTTATTTATTTATTTGAGTCGGTTTTCACCTTGTTTTTCTACCAAGGCAAGACTCAAAGCGGAAAATAGCTCTCGGGATTGTCAGATGAGAACCTACGCTTCGAAATGTATCACTACTTCATTGGTACTTTGTGGAAGGAGATAGTAAATAGGATTCCGTGTCAGCAGAGTGTGTATCTGCAAAAATCTCTGTCTGAAAATGAATCTATGAATATCCAGCAGTATGCGTCCTGACATGACAAGATGTGTCCAATCCTGTTTGTGCATTGTGGCATGATTCCATTGGCTGTGCCGGCCTGGAATGATGGGAGTTGTAGTCTAACCCATCTGGAGGGCACTAGGTTGGGGAAACTTTCAATATGATTGCATGCTTACTTACACAGAGGCAGCATGTAGCCAGGGGGGGGCTAAGGGGGCTTCAGTCCCCCCCGAAATTCTCAGGGTGGTCCGCGAAAAGGCCTTACTGGTACATTATTTAAACTGTTATGTTTATTCATATCATGATCTGATCACCATGCTTATTATATCCCACATTAATGGGGTTATTGGGATAACAATACAAAAGGTTTGCTAGGGTAGACCCTCATCCACCCAGTCTCAGCCCCCCCGATCTAAACTCAGCCCTCCCCGAATCAAAATCCTGGCTACGGCCCTGCACAGAGGTAAGTTCTATTCTTTTTAGTGGAACCTTATCTCAGGTAAGTGTGTAGGAAGATAGTTTAGGACAGGCATGGGCAAACTTTAGCCCTCCAGGTGTTTTGGACTTCAACTCCCACAATGTCAGCAGAGTTGAAGTCCAAAACACCTGGAGGGCCAAAGTTTGCCCATGCCTGCTCTACATCTTCATGCCTTCCATGGCTGTGTGTACTCAGATAATCCAATTCAAAGCAGATATTGTCGATTGTCTGCCTTGATATTCTGGGTTGGGAGGGCCCTAACGGTGTGTGACTTGCTCAAAATCGCCCAGTGGTTTTCATAATTAAGCAGGGATTCGAACTCTGTTCTCCAGAGTCATAGTCCAATGCCTAAATAACCACGCCATGCTGGTACTCAAATGTATGTATCATGATATACAAAATATGAATAAAGTGTCTAGAGCAGGGGTGCTCATTAGGTAGATCGCGATCTACTGGTAGATCGTGTAGGGCGTCCTGGTAGATCGCAGGCAGGGCGAGAGGAAGGCTCCTGACGCCACTCAGGTGCAGAAGGAGGTTGGACTGGATGGCCCTTGGCGGTCTCCTCCTATTCTTGGAACCCATTATTATTATTATTATTATTATCAGAGGCTGAATGGCCATCTGTGAGGAATGCTTTGATTGTGTTTTCCCCTTATGGCAGAAGGAGGTTGGACTAGATGGCCCTTGGAGGTCTCCTTCTACTCTAGGAACCTGTTGTTGTTATTATTATTAGTAGCAGAGGCTGAATGAATATTATCATTATTATTATGATTAAATTCAGGGGCTTATTATACTCACATTTAGTTGAATTGAGTCTTAAAATATATTATATGGCTCTCACTGAAATAAATTTCCAAATATTTTGCCATTATGGCTCTCTGAGTAGTGAGGAGGTAGATCATTTTGACTTGGTTGTTTTATAAGTAGCTCGCATGCTGAAAAAGTGTGAGCACCCCTGGTCTAGAGTACCTTTTCACAACAAGATTCCCTTCAAGTAGGTTGGCCTGTAATGCCCACCTTTCCCAGCCAATATGGTTGGTAGATGATGGGCCCTTCCACACAATCCTATATCCCAGAATATCAAGGTAGACAATCCCAGAATATCTACTTTGAACTGGGTTATCTAAGACCACACTCAGATAATGTGGAATTTTCTACCGTGATATTCTGGGATATAGGGCTGTGTGGAAGGGCCCGAAGTCTAAGGATGATGGTAACTGTAGACAAGAGAAATCTATGATCGCATTTATTTCCTACCTTCAGCACTACTTTCTGCTGTCGGGATGGGTTTATGTTATTATTTAAGGCTGCGAACCCATCCAAACTCATTTGGGCTTAAGCTCCCTCCATTGAACCAAGTTAGATCTATATCTGGGTAAATATTTGAGACTAATGGAGCATTGTTATCATTTGTGCTCATTGTGGAGTTGTTTGGGAGACACAACAGCTGAAAGCTGGTTTATAAAATGAATGAGTTTGAGTCCATTTATGTTTTCAAAAAAGCATTTTAAAAAATAACCTTCAATGTTTAGATCTGTGTGTGTGTGTCTGTGGTGTGATATATATACAGTGTGTGTGTGTGTGTGTGTGTGTGTGTGTGTATATATATATATATATATATATATATATATCTCCTACCTCATAGCCTCAGGTATTTGTAGGCTCTTTTAAGCTTTGCTCTTTGCTTCATGACAGCCAAAGGGGCAAGGAAGTTGGGGTTGCCATTGTGTGAATTTGGGTGAGGTATTATGCAAGCGTAAGCACATGTGCGTGAGAGTGAGAGCAGTATGCAGAGCGTGCAAGGACAAGGGCCTCTCTGTCCTGTCTGTTGATTTCTTTGAGTTGTTTGTGCTGAAATCTTTCCCTACCTTTGCAGGCAAACTGTGCATGCTAGAGCCATGGTGTTTCTCGCTATGCTTTTGTGTTGTGTGTCAGTGTGTCAGCATGTTTGTTTTCCATTCCCATGGGAGTTGCGTTTCTTTCTGTTTCTCATCTCATCCTCCCACAAACCAACCAACTGGTTTTCTGCCTCACTGCATCAGCTAACAAATGGATATTTTTGCTCACGCCACACACACAAAGACACCACAGACACTTACACCGCACAAAGACATGATGACACATACGTGTGTTGCCCATTCGTTCGCTCATTCGTGCACCTGTGCCCTGAAACCCACTGTGGAGCGACCATGGCTTGTGCGGTCCCTTGGGTGCTCTAGTTTCGCTCATACACCAGTTGAAATCAAACACACACCACACAAACAACAGACCTCCTGAGTCATAATGTGTCAGTCCCAGTCATCTATAGACAATCTCAATCTCTCTGTGTCACACACAGGCTGCCTACGCACAACCCTACCAGCAGCCTTGGGGATGTTGTAGTGGACACCTTCAAATGGCTATATAGACTGCAGATCCTTCCTTCCTTCCTTCCTTTCCTACCTTCCTTCCTCAACACTTAAGGCCCTCTCTCGCTCCTTCACATGCTGCAATAGCACACGGTTGTGTACAAACCCACAGCCCTTCTTCTCCCTCCCATCCAGGTGCCCAAAGGCCACCAAAGCCTCAATCTTTGCCAGCAGAAGATGGGAACCCATGTAAACAGACTCACCCACTTAGCATGCAAGTGATCACTGTCCACCCTGAGGATGCTCAAAACTTCTACTCCTTCCTTCCCGTATCCATCTCTGCCCCCCTTCGGTTGGCCCAATATGGGGCACCCCACATTCCCCACTTCCAGCCCCATTGCCAGGGAAACAAAGACACACATCGACACACTTCACAAGACCAAGACACAACACCGTAGCCACCAAAGGCCCATACTCACCTGCTACAACCAACCCCTTTGGCTTAATACTGTTTGTTTTTTGAGAGAGGGAAGGATGGAAGGAAAAAGGATGAGAAGAGGGTCAGGTGGAGATTTTTTTTGGTGTGTGGGGCCTTCCCCACTTCTGTTTCCTCCAAAAATATGACAAGGAGATGGAACAGAGGGTAAAAGGATGCTCGCACCACCTGCAAGGGATGAGGAAAGCCCTAGAGGAGGAAAGAAGGGAGGAACAAAAGAGGGTATCGGAGATGGGAATGGGGAATGAAGGGGGGATGCAGGAGGTCGATGAACAGGAGTCGGTCTGTCGGTCTGTCCCCCCCACACACCTTGCAAGCCTCTGCTTCCCACCCCCCCACCCTTGGTCTCCGGATGCAGGCTGCGCCTTCTGGTACTGCGGACCCTGTGATGACATCACTGCCTCTTAAGGTGGAATTTTGGGACTTCTCTGCACTTCTGTGGTATTTTTTGGGAGGGGGATGGAGGAAGGTTTGGGTGAGGAGGTGATGCCAAGGAAGGTCACCCAGGTCCCAGAAACTGCAGCTCAATTGGATGCCCTTTGGGGTCACTCAAGGTAACTGTCCGTCTCACCTCTGTGGCTCCATCAGATGGAAAGTGATGGAGGAGTAGCACATTTGGGGAATTCTGTTGAAGTAGTGTTTGTGTGTATGTGTATATGTGTATGTGTGTGTGCATATAGGTAAAGGCAAAGGTTTTCCCCCTGACATTAAGTACAGTCATGTCCAACTCTGAGGGTTGGTGCTCATCTCCATTTCTAAGCTGAAGAGCCAGTGTTGTCCATAGACACCTCCAAGGTCATGTGGCCAGCATGATTGCACGGAGTGCCATTACCTTCCGGCTGGAGCGGTAACTATTGATCTACTCATTATTTGCATGTTATTGAACTGCTAGGTTGGCAGAAGCTGGAGCTGACAGTGGAAGCTCACGCCACTCCCCGGATTTGAACCTGCGACACCTCTCTCTCTTTATATATGTGTGAGTGTGTATAGGTAAAGGCAAAGGTTTTCCCCTGACATTAAGTACAGTCATGTCCGACTCTGGGGGTTGGTGCTCATCTCCATTTCTAAGCCGAAGAGCCAGCATTGTCCATAGACACCTCCAAGGTAATGTGGCCAGCATGATTGCATGGAGCGCCATTACCTTCCCGCTGGAGTGGTACCTATTGATCTACTCATTATTTGCATGTTTTTGAACTGCTAGGTTGGTAGAAGCTGGGGCTGACAGTGGAAGCTCACACCGCTCCCCAGATTTGAACCTGCGACACCTCTCTCTCTCTCTCTCTTTATATATGTGTGTGTGTGTGTGTGCGTGCACACACTCTTTAAAAAGCTAGCCACTCGGGCCCCTTCCACACATAAGGTTGCCACATGAATAAGGGACAGGAACCTAAAAATAGGGAATTTTGCACAAAACTAAGGAACACTTCATAAAAACTTGAAAATCATCAATAGATTTTCAAGTTTTTATGAAGTGTCCCTTATTTTTGTGAAAAATTCCCTATTTTTAGGTACCTGTCCCTTATTCTTATATCAAAATGTGGCAACCCTATCCGCACAGCTGAATTAAATCCCACATTTTCCACTTTGAACTGGGATATATGGCAGCATGGACTCAGATATCCCAGTACAAAGCAGGTATCGTGGGATTTTCCGCCCTGATATTCTGAGTTATATGGCTGTGTGGAAGGGCCCTCGGCCAACCCCAGATGGGGTGAAGCCACAAGTTGGAGAATGGACATTATCTTTATTCCTAGGCGAGAAGTTAAGAAACATTCCCATCTCCACTTTAAAACTCAAAAGAAAAAAAACCCCAAGGGGAAGTCAAGGCAAAAGGACAGGTAAAGGAGAGAGGATGCGGCCACCTTAAAGACAAGGAGTGATGGGAGACTGAGTTGAGGAAGGGGGGGGGTCTTGAGTCAGGTGAAAGGAAGGGAGGCAGACAGACAGGAAGATGGGGATGTGATGCTGTGGCAAAGAGTTCCCATTTAGCATGAAATTTGCAAAAATATCTCCAAGTGTGTGGGAGAGGCATGAAAGAAACCTATATTAAGATGGGTCGGGGAAGGTGGAATTATTTAGCAGGGACCCTGGTGTCTTGATTCAGGATGGATTCCCCAAGGGCAGGGTTTGAAGGGGCAGCCTTGCCGCCCTGCACACAGACTTGGTGCTCTTGTTTTCAATGGTCTTGCAAGCAGGGGAGATACTCTTCTCCTCCCAGACTACAAAAATCCTCAAACCAGACATCGTTGCGAAGATAATTAGGTCAGCTTGTCCCAGCGGTGCATCCTCTATACACAATGGACTACAGTCCCCATCTGCGCAGATTGGGAATGAAGGTACCTTAATAGGGAAGCTCAGTTAGATGAAAGGTTGTTATTTCTCCAAAGCCCTTGAGACAGGATGGCATAAATTGACTGAGCCTTTAAAAGGTACCACTTTTGGTCATCATACATATGGCCACGGGCCCCCTTGTGGTGCAGTGGGTTGAACCGCTGAGATGCTGAACTTGCTGACCAAAAAGTTGGAGGTTCGAATAAGAGCCCCAGCTTCTGCCAACCCAGCAGTTCGAAAACATGCAAATGTGAGTAGATCAATAGGTACTGCTTCTGTGGGAAGGTAACGGCGCTCCATGCAGTCATGCCGGCCACATGACCTTGTCTGCATCTACGGACAATGCCGGCTCTTTGGCTTAGAAATTGAGATGAGCATCACCCCCAGAGTCAGACACGAGTAGACTTAATGCTAATGGGAAACCTTTACCTTTGCCTTATATATGGCCATAGATCGGGGTTGGGAGAATTATGTATCACTGCAGATGTTACTGAATTGCAACTCCTAGCATCCTCCACCATCTGTTATGCTGGCTAATGATGAAGATGCTAGGAGTTGCAATTGAATAACAATTAACGAAACTCTGAAATCAGGAAAGCAAATAAAGAACATCTCTCAGAAAACAGGGGAATTCCAGACAAGAAATAATCAGGGCCAGCTAACGTAACAAAGGATTTCCCCAGGCAGGAAGCAGCCAGGCCTTGAAGCTGCAAGGCCATTCAGTGCTAATCAAGCTTGCTAATTGCACACTTGCCTCAAACAAACAAGAGTTCCTTCTCCAACCCTGGACATCAACAGATATATAAACTTCACTTGCCTAGTTTCTAACAGACCTCACAGCCTCTGAGGATGCCTGCAATAGATATGGGTGAAATGTCAGGAGAGCATGCTTCTGGAACATGGCCTACAGCCTGGAAAACTCACAGCAACCCAATTCAATAACTGCTGGGTGTTGCAGCCTGACGTCATTTGGAAGGTCACACAATTCCCTCCTGTGTGATGTCTGAAATTTTTGTTTTTGTACGCAGTTGCTATCAATGGGCAAAACAAGTAGTTGTGCCCATTGACTACAATCCTTCCTTCCTTCCTTCCTTCCTTCCTTCCTTCCTTCCTTCCTTCCTTCCTTCCTTCCTTCCTTCCTTCCTTCCTTCCTTCCTGGAGTCAGTCATAGCACTGTAATTCCACTTTAACTGCCATTGTTTCAACCCATGGAATTCTGGGGTTTGTAGTTTGTTGAAGAACTGGAATAATAATAGCATTATTGTTGTTGTTGTTCGAGTTGTGATTTTGTTATACGAAATCCAGCATATAGTTTTCATTTGCTGTGACATGCTTTGTTTTGTGTCAGTAAAATAGCAATAATAATAATAACTTTATTCTTGTACCCCACCCCCATCTCCCAGAAGGGACTCGGGGTGGCTTACATATGGGACAGAAAGTCCAAATAGAGGTTGGAGAGGTCTCTTTCGGGTGCGTTCTAGAAGTATACTCCTATATGGCAGAATGGGGTCAGACTAGATGGCCTTCAGAGATCCCCTCTAACTCTAGTGGGGATCATGTGGTTAATTATTGATATTTGATTGTTTTAATCTGTTTTGAAGTATTTTATGATGTGTTGTTGTTTTGTCTCCTGTGTATGCAGCATCGAATTGTTCAGTGGTGAACAGTACTAGTTACTGTATGGCTCCAGGCTCTGCTCATCTGATTTAGGGCAGTGTGGAGCATATAGGGCCCACCCTGAGTCCCCCTTCGGGGGTAGAGAAGGGTGGGTTAGAAATAAATGAAATAATAATAATAATAGCGGAACATAAAAGCAAAACAATCCATTAAAACAAAAAAACCACTAAAATAAGAGCATCGTAAAATACTCTAGCTGAGATTTATACATGCCCCTCCTTAACCTGCCAATCCCAGGATCCCATGGGATGGAGCCATGGCAGTTAAAATGGAATCATATTGTTGCAACTCTGTAGTGTGAATGGCTCTCTAGATCATAGACTGGCACCCCATAGTTCACAGATGAGCACCAATCCATGGACCTGTACCATTTATATCACTTTTTATATGACACATTCGCCTGAAAAAAGAAATTCTGCTGTCATGCCTCTGTCTCCCTTAATATGATTTGGATTACTCTGTATTAAGGTGGACTCTAAATTGTCAGATCACCGTTCCCCTAAACCATAACAAATGCGGATAACGATGCAGGATGATGGGAGATGGTGTCTGACAATGCCTGGAGGCCCACACAGTGTCTTGGTTGTTGTGTGCATTCAAGTCATTTGTGGCAATCCTAAATTGAAGCTATCGTATGGGGCTGAGAGAGTGCAACTTGCCCAAGGTCACCCTGTGGGTTTCCATGGCCAAACAGGAAACCCTATTCTGAAGGTTAGTTGTGCTTCAACCCTTATCACGTACCTACACAGTAAAGGGAATGTAGTCCGACACATCTGGCTGGCAGGCAGGCTGTATGACGCAGGCACAGAGGCTGCACAACAATTTCAAAACCAAGCGTCAATTATTCATATCAAACTTATGTGCCCCACGGATGGTGCGTAGAGTGATTGGCGAATCTCTAGGGAGAGCTGCCGTGTACCGCTGTCAGGCTCTGCAGGGACCCACCTGCTATTACAAGACAGCAGCAGGGAGATGTTTTCCGGTGATCAAACAGGGTCTCGCAGAACAAACGAGGCCGTTTAACATTCTGCTATGTGTGGCTCTTTGCGCCTGCGTCCTGAGTGACAGGTTTTAACTCTCTGTTTTCCTCTGGTGTCTTTCACTGTGCCCTCGTAGGGCCTTTAGTTTCCATCTCAAGTTGTTTAATAGAACCCTAGAGTTGGAAGATGAAGTACTTTGGCCACATCATGAGAAGACAGGAAAGCTCAGAGAACACAATGATGCTGGGGGAAATGGAAGGAAAAAGGAAGAGGGGCCGACCAAGGGCAAGATGGATGGATGGCATCCTTGCAGTGACTGGCTTGACTCTGAAGGAGCTGGGGGTGCTGACAGCCGACAGGGAATTCTGGTGCACTGGTCCATGAGGTCACGAAGGGTCGGAAGCGACCGAACGAATAAACAACAACAAATGAGTTGGAAGATTACCATAACAACCATCCAGTCCAATCCCTAGCCTGCCCTACAGAAAGACACAATCAAAGCACTCCTGACAGATGGCCATCCAGCCTCTATTTAAAAACCTCCAGTGAAGTAGATTCCATTGTTGCCGAGCAATTTAGGACAGCCTGGCCCTTAGGGGCCTGGGAAGGGGGGAAAATATGCAGGGAATGGTTTACATGGGAGGGTTTCAGGGAAATACCACTACCAATATCTCATAATTATTTCATATGCAAGGAGTAGACAGAAAGTCCATATGATCTTGAAAAGCATTAAATCCATATGCTTTGGGGAAAGTCCATCTGTGTCCTTGGGAAAACTATAAGAGAAAAATCCTGTTCGCTAATAGCCCGAGGAGCACCCAAATACATGAAAATCCTTGGAAAACTATGTCTCCCAAACCGCTCAGGGCTTGCCCCTGTTGGCCTGTCTGCATGCAACTCCGTGCACAAAGAGTCCATGATTTCAGGTTAAGTGAGGCAAGAAAATAGGTAGAAATGGCTGGAGGTCTTTTGATGCCAAATCCCAGCCTTTTGTGCTAGAGATGCCAGACCAAATGTGCAGGAACGTTGGAACTCCCTGCTGCAGGTCAAACCAATTAGGATGCAGATGGGCTCTTTCTGGGGCTCGCCTTCACCATTGCATGCCAAGATAGCATATTCCATTTTTGTGCAAAAAAAAGATGTCGCTACTATAACTTTGAACCACTGGTGACGCAGAGGATTAAACCGCTGAGCTGCTGAACTTGCTGACTGAAAGGTTGGCGGTTCAAATCTGGAGAGCAGGGTGATCTCCTGCTGTTCACCCCAGCTTCTGCCAACCCAGCAGTTCGAAAACATGCAAATATGACTAGATCAATATGTACTGCTTTGGCGGGAAGGTAACGGCGCTCCATGCAGTCATGCTGGCCACATGACCTTGGAGGTGTCTACAGACCACGCTGAATCTTTGGCTTAAAAATTGAGATAAGCACCACCCCACATAATCGGACACGACTAAATTTAATGTCAAGGGGAAACCTTTACCTTTATGATAACTTTCCTATTTAAAAAGGCCCTACAACCTAGCACATGATCTAAGAAAGTGGAATATAAATAAATATAAAGTCACCATGATGTATTTTTTTAGGGTTCTGATTTGTCCGGGACAGTCCCAATTAATCCTCTGCCATCCCATATTTTTGGCTGCTTTTAAATGTACCTGTTTCTTTTTCCTCCTTCCTCTTTTGTCCTCAGCTTACTTCAATTGCTGCAAACAGAATTCAAATGACAGAAGCAGTTCTTTTTAATTTAATTGCAGTAGAGTCTCGCTTATCTGACATAAACGGGCCAGAAGAACATCAGATAAACGATCACGTCCATTAACACCTCTGAAAAGTATATCAAAACACCTTAGGAAATATCCTGACAGATAAGAAATGTGAAATCCACCAATGCAAACCAGGACTTTTTCCAACAAGTGAAATTTATTGAGGAAGAGCAGACAGACATATCGGAAAACAGACATAAAAACCAATACAGCAATGCTGACTTCGCAAGGAACATGAAATGCTGGGTCAAGAGACTATGTTTGGAAAGTTGCAGAAGGCCTAAAGAAAGCTATTTCTTCAAAGTGACGTGGACGTTGCCACACTGTCAATACACCTTTTAGTTGTCAGGGACAGTCCCAATTAATCCTCAGTGCATCTACACCAGACATGGGCAAATTTCAGCCCTCCAGGTGTTTTGGACTTCAACTCCCACAATTCCTAACAGCTGGTAGACTGTTAGAAATTGTGGGAGTTGAAGTCCAAAATGCCTGGAGAGCCAAAGTTTGCCCTTGCCTAATCTACACTGTAGCATTAATGCAGTTTGGCACCACTAAGACTGCCATAGCTCAATGTTATGGATTCTAAGATCTCTTTGACAGAGTAGACTAAAGACCTTGGAATACTACAACTCCCATGATTGTGTCATATCATCCCCAGTCAGTATAGCACAAACACACCTACAGCCAATGGAGCACTTAGCAACTTTCTGGATTATCTGACCTATAGAAGAATTGAATTGTACAGAATCTATACATTAAATAGTAGGAAAGCCCAAAACAATGGGATACGCTGGACCAAGTCTGAGGTATTGTCCGTTTTCCATTCAATGAACACATAAGTTTGTATGGTTACATGACATACAAAAAAGAAAAGTAACCAAGTTAATAGTAATATTTACTATATTATATACCACTTGCAAATGGATTAATTCTGTACGTGCGACCCACTCATTGTCCTGTGTCATAAATGGTTTTATTTTACTGTAATTTTATATTGATTGTAGTATTTTCAGTTTATGTTCTATGTAATTGATTGTTGTTTTGTTGATTGTTTTTATTTTGCTGTTGTGTTACTGGGCTTGGCCTCATGTAAGCCGCCCCGAGTCCCCGTTGGGGAAATGATGGCGGGGTACAAATAATAATAATGATTATTATTATTATTAAAATGATTAGAAAAGTACCCCATCCTCACCCCAATGAAGTTGGAGACAATAAAAGAAATGGACAAGATGATTGCACACCATTCCACCAAATATTGCTTGTATCTCTAGCATGACAGTGTAATGACAGTAAAAGCTTTACAGATTTCGTGCAGTTAGTCAAAACAGAATATTCGTCATAACAGAAGCCTTGTTTCCTCCCAGCCTTGCCATAACAACTATGGAAACTCTAGACTTGATTATCCTATTGTATGTTGCTTTGAGAACATTTCATACAGAAAGCAATTAAAGGATCTATATATCTATATTATTATGTTATGTACACATAATAAAAGTGAAAAATGTGTATGCATGTATGTGGTGGATGTGTCCACTTGCACAAACAGTCTCCAGCTTCTACAAACAGGCTATAGTTCCAAGTATTGAGAAGTCTTCGAAGGCACTCTCTCAACTGACATTGATGGTTATAGCGAGTGCCATGAACATGTACCCAAATGCTGCCAATGTCCACCACAACACTACGGCCCACCACCCAATGAATGCTTTCATTCAGGGAGAATTTCATCCCAGACTAGATGTGTTTCCTCTGCCACAGGCAGGCATCCCAGGGTTCCTTGTGTGGAATTTGCATGACCCCACCCACTGCCTCTTCCATCACCCTCTCCTATCCTTTCCTATGGCACATAGCAAACACAGAAGAATTTATCAGCAACTGAACAGCCTGGAGGTGTCTGACCATAGACTTGGCACAGAGAAGCCCCATGACCAACTGAACATACTGCAGGGGTTTGGGGGAAATGACCTTGATTTTGGGAAGTGTAGTTCATCACCTGCATCCCGAGAGCACTCAACCGAGCTGACAACAGATCTGGACCACACTTGGCACACAGACCCAACATGACCAACTGTAAACACTGGCTGGGTTTGGGGGTGATTACAATGGGAATCTAGGAATTGTAGTTCACCCTTATGCAGAGAGCACTGAGCCCAGCTGACGACAGATCTGGACCAAAATTGGCACACAGACCCAACATGACCAACTGTAAACACTGGCTGGGTTTGGGGGTGATTGCAATGGGAATCTGGGAATTGTAGTTCACCCTTATGCAGAGAGCATTGAGCCCAGTTGATGACAGATCTGGACCACACTTGGCACACAGACCCAACATGACCAACTATAAACACTGGTTGGGTTTGGGGGTGATTGCCATGGGAATCTGGGAATTGTAGTTCACCCTTATGCAGAGAGCATTGAGCCCAGTTGATGACAGATCTGGACCACACTTGGCACACAGACCCAACATGACCAACTATAAACACTGGTTGGGTTTGGGGGTGATTGCCATGGGAATATGGGAATTGTAGTTCACCCTTATGCAGAGAGCATTGAGCCCAGTTGATGACAGATCTGGACCACACTTGGCACACAGACCCAACATGACCAACTATAAACACTGGCTGGGTTTGGGGGTGATTACAATGGGAATCTAGGAATTGTAGTTCACCCTTATGCAGAGAGCACTGAGCCCAGCTGACGACAGATCTGGACCAAAATTGGCACACAGACCCAACATGACCAACTGTAAACACTGGCTGGGTTTGGGGGTGATTGCAATGGGAATCTGGGAATTGTAGTTCACCCTTATGCAGAGAGCATTGAGCCCAGTTGATGACAGATCTGGACCACACTTGGCACACAGACCCAACATGACCAACTATAAACACTGGTTGGGTTTGGGGGTGATTGCCATGGGAATCTGGGAATTGTAGTTCACCCTTATGCAGAGAGCATTGAGCCCAGTTGATGACAGATCTGAACCACACTTGGCACACAGACCCAACATGACCAACTATAAAAACTGGTTGGGTTTGGGGGTGATTGCCATGGGAATATGGGAATTGTAGTTCACCCTTATGCAGAGAGCATTGAGCCCAGTTGATGACAGATCTGGACCACACTTGGCACACAGACCCAACATGACCAACTATAAACACTGGCTGGGTTTGGGGGTGATTGCAATGGGAATCTGGGAATTGTAGTTCACCCTTATGCAGAGAGCATTGAGCCCAGTTGACGACAGATCTGGAACAAACTTGGCACACAGACCCAACATGGCCAACCATGGTTTGGGGAGGATTGAGCCACAATTCTGGGAATTGTAGTTCACCCTTATGCAGAAAGCACCGAACCCAGTTGTCGACAGATCTGGACCAAACTTGGCACACAAACCCAACATGGCCAACTGGTTTGGGGAGGATTGAGCCACAATTCTGGGAATTGTAGTTCACCCGCATTGTTATGTATTTTCTAATGAGAGCATTCATAAAAAAACAAAATCACATTCTGGCTTTTTTCCTAATAAATAGTGATACTAATTAACTAAATATTACCTAACACCCCAAACAAACAATGCCTTTTTCAAATAATTTGGGCACTGCCGGGTAACCAAGCTAGTAATAAATAATGAGGAAAGTAACATAGTCCTAGGTGCAAGATTTGATTCTACAATCCAGCATCCTGAGCGCATAATGTGTTTATCCCAGGTAGGGCAAACTTGGCTCCTCCAGGTGTTTTGGACTCCAACTCCCACAATTCCCAACAGCCTTAAGCGGCAGAGGGGGGAAAGGAAGGGGCCTGAGGCTGTTAGGAATTGTGGGAGTTGGAGTCCAAAACACCCGGAGGAGCCAAATTTGCTCGTGCCTGCTCTATATAATGCTTAGCATATCTAGCTTTTCCAGCCATGCCCATGCCTGGTTTATCCCAAACCATGCAGCGGAAAGAGCATTTTTTGAAAAAAAATACCCCAGGATAAGAATTCCCTGCACATAGCAGACTATCACACCAGGAATAAAGGTTTTGATCCAGCCCTTTTCCAATGCAGGGAGTTTGTGAATGCAGAGGAACATTCGAAATCACATTCGCCCCCAACTGCAGCCCATGCGATCACCTCATATGCGCTCCAGGCCTTTGATGGGCTTTACCATAGGGCTCTTGTTATCAGGAAAAAATATATATTATGCAAATCATTTTAAAAAAATGACACCGCCTGGCATTTGCTGGTGCTACTTGATCTAAGAAATCAATTATATGCCTTTGATCAGTTCCATTCGATTGTGTGGCTGCACATTCTGCTAGACGTCAGCAGAAGAATTAAGCGGCTTATGTCAGGCAGTGGAAGACATCACAGCAGGGATAAGAACTCTGTGCATAAGTTCCATTTTATCCAAGGGCAGCAGGGCTGGGAGATGACGGCAGCTTCAAAGTGTTTCATTTTATGAGTCAAGTTTCTAGCCCACATCAAAAGTTGTGGATAGTTCCGATCAAATACGGGGACTGAATCAGACTTCCACTGGATGGGGTAAAAGGCTTCAGCACCTTACTTCCAGTGTACATCAACCCTGACAATGAAACTGCCACTGGATTTTTGTGGCAATATTTGTTCCAGATGTGTTTGGCATTGCCTTCCTCTGAGGCCGAGAGAGCATAACTTGCCCAAAAATCAATCAGTGTGCTATTGGTTCTTGTCAGGGCCGGAATAAGGTAATTTAAAATGGTAAGCGAACCTTATTTTGGTGCCCCCTCGCTCTCCAGCCTCGTGGGGGGTGCGTGTGTGTGCCGTAGTGCGCATACACGGAGGCAGCTAGTGTCGCACATTTGCCGTTGCCGCAGAGCGGGCCCAGCTGCCCAAAGTCGGTGGTCGCCCTACGCAGGGGCAAGGGGGAGGAGCGTTGGGCGGGCAGAGGCAGGGCGCCTCCGGCTGCAGGACACTCCTTCTTTTTGGCCTCGTGATGGGGGGGTGGTTTGCAGCTCTGGGCGGCTGGGATCGCCCCGCGGCGATGGCGCATGAGTCACTGATTGCCCTACATGGGGCGAAAGGGAGGAGCCTTTTGGAGGCGGCTAGAGGCAGAGCACCTCCGGCGGCGGAACACTCCTCCTTTTAGGCCTCATAGTGTGGGGTAGTTGGCGGCTCTGGGTGACTGGGCTCGCCCTGCGGCGATGGCACAGGCGCGAAACTTCCGCGTGTGTGCCATTGCCAAGGGGTGGGCCCGGCTGCCCGGAGCCACTGATCGCCCTACACCGTGGGATCTAAAAGGAGGAGCGTTTTGCAGCCAGGGGCGCGCCGCCTTTGGCCGCCTCCAGAGCATTCCTCCATTTCGGCCTTGTGGTGTGGGGCGATGGGGACAACGTAAAATGCACCCCTGAGTATTGGCAAGTGGTAAGCAAATGCTTACTTTGCAGAGTGCAAGATCCGGCTCTGGCTCTTGTCCACCTCTCTATAACCCAGAAGAATCAGACGAAGTGTATATATGATATACCTATTCATTTGATTTCCATGAATCTGCATTGATTATACAATAATACTGTATTTCTTCAATTGGAAGAGGGACTTGTTTCCCCATATAAATACCAGAGATTAGGGGAAATGCTTATAGGGTATCTAGTCCGGTGGCGCAGTGGGTTAAACCACTGAGCTGTTGAACTTTCTGATTGAAAGGTCGCAGGTTCGAATCCGGGGAGTGATGTGAGCTCCCGCTGTTAGCCCTAGCTTCTGCCAACCTAGCAGTTCGAAAACCTGCAAATGTGAATTGATCGATAGGTATTGCTTTTGTGGAAAGATAACGGTGCTCCATGCAGTCATGCTGGCCACATAACCTTGGAGGTGTCTACAGACAACACCGGCTCTTCGACTTAGAAATGGAGATGAGCACCAACCCCCAGAGTCGGACACGACTGGACTTAATGTCAGGGGAAAACATTTATCTTACCTAGTCCAACCTGCTGTTTGATGCAGGAAATCTAGGCCTGGATCAATCCCAACTCAAGGCTGTAGTTTAATTTAAAAATCAGAAAACAAAAGAAACAACAGAGAGAGCCAATTATTTTGAATTGGTTTGATCACAATTGGGGATAAAATTGGGGGGTTAAACCGCTAAGCTGCAGAAAATCCTGCCAATCGAAAGGTTGACAGTTCAACTCCAGGTGAGGGTGAGCACTCACCATCAGCCACAGCTCCCTGCCCACCTAGCAGATCGAAAATAGAAATGTGAGTAGATAAATAGGTATTATCTCCCTGCATTAAGCAGGGAGATAATAAAAGGCACCCATAAGGACATATCGGCTATTAGATCAGGAGGACATCTAAGGATGACAAAGCTCCTTGGCATGGAAGAACAGCACACACGCACACACCTCAATGGCAAGAGTTGAACACAACCTCCAGATGGCAGAAATGGAAAAGATGGGGAAAGCCTTTACCTCTGTTTATTTTATTTATTTATTTATTTATTTATTTATTCGGGTTTCTATGCCGCCGACTCCCGAAGGCTCGCGGCGGCTTACAAGAGCCGAAGGCTCAATAAAATACAGAAGGTTAAGAACAATTAAAAACAAGCAACACAGTAAAAACAACAACACAGTTGAGGTAGTGGCACAACCAAGACGCACGGGCCTACCCATCGAAGGCCTGCCTAAACAAATAGGTTTTACAAGCCCGCCTGAACGGGAGCAGGTCCTTCATTGCCCAGGTGTCGGCCGGGAGGGCGTTCCATAGCGTGGGAGCTATGACAGAAAACGCCCTCCGGCGGGTGGATGTCAGCCGTGCCAGCTTCGCCGAAGGTACCTCCAAGAAGTTAGCATCCTCGGACCGCAGTGATCTCAGAGGGCAATATGGAGTGAGACGGTCCCTCAGACACGCTGGCCCCAGGCCATGCAAGGCCTTAAAGGTGAGAACCAACACTTTGAAGGCGATCCGGTGCTCAATTGGCAGCCAGTGCAGGTCCTGCAAAACAGGTGTTATATGGCAACTTGCTGGAGAGCCAGACAGGAGCCGGGCGGAAGTGTTCTGCACCAGCTTAAGCTTCCGGATCGCCGACAAAGGAAGGCCAACGTAGAGCGCGTTGCAGTAATCTAGTCTTGAGATGACCGTGGCTTGGATCACCGTGGCGAGGTCGTTCCGGGAGAGATAGGGGGCCAGCCTCCTTGCCTGTCGGAGATGGAAAAAGGCCACCTTGCTGACCGCAGAGACCTGGGCCTCCATGGTTAGCTGAGAGTCCAGATGGACTCCCAGGCTCTTCATGGAAGATGATGGGCATAACGCCGCACCGTCCAGGGTCGGAAGCTGGACATCTACCCCACCCGGGCGGCCCAGCCACAAGATCTCCGTCTTCGCCGGATTCACCCTCAACCTACTGGCTTGCAGCCATCCAGTAACAGCTTCGAGGCAGTGCTGGAAATTATCGGGGACGGATCCCGGCCTGCCCTCCATCCTCAGAATGAGCTGGGTATCATCCGCATATTGGTGACACTCCAGCCCATAACTCCGCACCAGCTGTGCAAGCAGCTGCATGTAGATGTTGAATAACAGAGGGGAGAGGATGGCCCCCTGCGGAACTCCACAAACTAATGAGGAGCCCTCGGAGACCACCCCGCCCCTCCTCACACGCTGAGACCGCTGGTGGAGGAAGGAGGTCAGCCATTTTAGGGCTGTCCCCCTCACTCCAGCCATGGCCAGGCAGTGGGTCAATAGATTGTGGTCGACCGTGTCAAACGCTGCCGTGAGGTCCAATAACACGAGCAGCGCAGACCCACCTTGGTCAAGCTGGCAGCGGAGTTGGTCTGTGATGGAGACCAGAACCGTCTCTGTCCCATGCCCCGAACGGAAGCCGGACTGGAAGGGGTCTAGCCATGTTGCATTTATGTATTGTCTGTCCTTGTTAATTGTATAACGGCATTGAATGTTTGCTGTATATGTGTTCTGCAGTCTGCCCCGAGTCCTCTTGGGGAGATAGAGTGGAATATAAATACAAGTATATTATTATTATTATTTTATATTTATTTGAGCATCCATCTGTCTGATGGATTCTGTAAAATTTCAGTTCAAACAGTATTTTCTTAAGCCCTGGATTATAAACCCCATCTTTACATACTTGATTTTTAAGGAAACATTTTGACTGCATATTGATGAGAAGTGGGACACATGTAACGAAGTCAGAATGGGTGTCCTTGGGATGTCACTCTCTCTCAGCCTCAGAGGACAGCAAAGGCACATTCCTGAACAAATGTTGCCAAGACAATCAGAAGTGACTTGAAAGTACATAACAATAACAACAACAAAACAATACAGACAATCAGGACTTTCTATATCACTTCCTAACAGCCTACTGTCTGGGTTGTTGTAGGTTTTTCGGGCTGTATGGCCATGTTCTAAAAGCATTCTCTCCTGACATTTCGCCTGCATCTGTGGCAGGCATCCTCAGAGGTTGTGAGGTCCTAACCAGCTGTTAGGAATTGTGGAAGTTGAAGTCCAAAACACCTGGAGGGCCCAAGTTTGCCCATATTTGCTCTATATGATGCAGTTCTATCCACATTTGCTTGGAGGTCAATCCCAGTAGACGCATACAGTCCAAACTTAAAATTCAACATATAATAAACTGAAGAATTAAAGATATGAGTGGAAGACAGCCAAGTGGTACAACCACTAGACACTTTGTTTCTTGATTCAGAAATCAAAAGGGAAATTCCCAGATTGCAGTCTCACGAGGGCCATGTTGATTATTTTCTCTGTTACCATGACGGCTAGAAACTTTATCATTTTTTGATTTGAATTATTTTTCAGAAATGGCGAGTTCAGGATCCATGTCATGATATTCACCTGCTGGCTATCAAATCTTTCTTATCTTTCTTATCTTTCTAACAGTCCCCAGATGGAGTGGTACTTTCCGTGGTTGGAGCCACAGTCGGTGCCTCTGTGACAAGTGCTGCTTCTTTAGGTTTTTCCTTGTCCGAACTGGCCCTGCACGCAGTCGGTTTGGAAACGGCTAAGCCGACTCGGTCTTGATCTCGGTCAAAGACGGAGTAATACTGCCGGAGGAAAACATCTCCCAGGATCCAGAGTGGGCCAACCGGTTTAGGGATGTCAAGAGTCATAAACCCACTGATGCAGGTACTTACTCCTGACTGAGTCACCTGGGGAAAAGGGGAGAAAAAAGACAGTTCAGTGTCAAAACGCTATGGGAGACTGATTGAACTCAAGACACCAGGGATTTCAAAGTTTTCCACCATAGTTTCTTCACCTGAACGCCCAGATTCAGAGCCAGTCCTACTATTAGGCAATTGCTTTGGGTGGCAAATGTAGGAGAGCGCTATATAAAAGTATCTCTGGACCATGTGAGCACATTTAATTTTTGTCAAAGGGGCCTCATCACACTAGAGAAAAAATCCACTTAAAATCTGATTTCTGCCTCCTGCAGAATTCTGAGGTTTGTAGTTTAGGGAGGAGCCTTTAACCGCCTCCCCAAACTACAAACCCCTAATTTCTACAGGAGGCAGAAACTGGATTTTAAGTGGATTCATTCTCTAGTGTGATGGACAGAGCTGCATGTGCCACTTGGTCTGTCTCTATGGATATCAGGATCCAGGAAGCTTCAGACAGGGAATATGGCATATTTTATTTATTTATTTAGCACATTTGTATACCGCTCCCTCTCAGCCCGAAGGCGACTCGGGGTGGTTTACAAGGGCACAAATTGAATGCCATCAACATCCTAAAAGCAGCACTTAAAACAGTTAAAAACATTAGCAATAAAATAAAACATGACAATAATAAAACAACATGTCGTCACCAAAATAAAACAAAATCCAATATCGTAGTCCAGTAATTTTAATCCTATGTCAGTTACACTGCCTTTTTGAATGCCTGCTCAAACAGCCAAGTTTTTACCTTTTTTCGGAAGGCCAGGAGCGAGGGGGCTGATCTAATGCCCCCGGGAAGGGCGTTCCACAGCCGAGGGGCCACCGCTGAGAAGGCCCTGTCTCCTGTCCCCGCCAAATGCATTTGTGATGCAGACGGAGTCGAGAGCAGGGCCTCCCCAGACGATCTTAATGTCCTAGATCAGGGATTTTCAACCAGTGTGCCGTGAGAGATCATCAGGTGTGCCGTGGGAAATTTTTTTCGTTCATTCATATATAAACTATAAGGCACATCTCTCTCTTTAAGAAATGGAACCATAGCGTCACCTAGGAGTGCTATGGTCGTGCCATCTTGGATTCGCTCAGATGCGGCTAAGTAAACAAAGTTAGAGTTAGTGCTGCAGCTGCGCGTCAAGTGACAGTGGCAATTTGGAATCACCGCAATACAAGCGAGTGACAGTGATGGAGAAGTTTTTGAGAAGGGAAAATGCAAATGCCAAACAGGGCCCTGGACAAAATTATGACACTAAAAACAGAGAGAGACTGACAGCTGTTGAGCAAGAGCTTCGTGTGTGTCTTTCTACCATTCCTGCCAGTATATCTGTTTTGTGTTCATTGAAACAGGCACACGTTTCACACTAAGTGAGTGTATAAATACATTTAAAAACATATTAACTATATGTATTACTGTGTTAGAGTGTCATTTTGTGTCATTTTGGTTGGTGGTGTTGCCCCAGGATTTTGTAAATGTAAAAAATGTGCCATGGCTCAAAAAGGGTTGAAAATCACTGTCCTAGATGGTACATAAGGGGAGATGTGTTCAGATGCATCTATATTGACCAATTAGGCCAGTTTGAAACCTATATAGAAGGAAGCGGTTTTGGTATGTGGATGATAATATTTAAAGCCTAATTGGTGTTTACACACATCACACTCCACCCTGTTTCCGGGATCTGTGTTGTCAATGGCTTGACTTCATCTACACTGCCCATTTAGTGCAGTTTCAAACAGGTATTGAAGAAAGTGGTTTTGCTGTGCAGATGATTATATAGGTAATCCCGGAACCAGTTTGAGGCCTGAGTAGTGATTACACAAACTATAAAGCACTGATGCACATTAAGGGTTTTCTTTCATGTACTTTTGAGGGTGTTTGTTGTCTGGACATCGAAGTCTGAAGCCATCGTCAAACTACATTAAATGGCAATGTAGTAGAGGCTTGAAATAACAGCCATGGAGAATAAGGCTTTTTTAAAAAGCCTCCTCACCTCTAGAATGCATCTGTGCTTATCAATAACATGATTCGGGTGTCCGCACAGTGCTTCGCATTCTGTGGAGTTGCTTTTGCCATGTGATGTAGTTTATACTAGAGCACACTGATGCACATTACAGGCTTTACTTCAGAGTATCCCCTGGCTTTGCTTATCTCAGTATAAAGTTGCAGGGTGCTTTCACGGTGTGCTTTGTACAGCCACGACACTTTGGAGGTGACTCTAAGCTGCATTAAATTGTTGGTGTTGTTGTGCCTTCAGTGTGTAAGGGAGCCTGGGCATACACTGTATGTAAATTAAATATACACGTATAAGTTAAGGACAGATTTTGGGGCCACAATTATGGATTTTTATATGACTCATGGATAAGTCAACGTCATTCTGCAGAGTGGGAAAAATGCAAGTGTTGCCTGGCTGATTGCTGACTGGGGGGATCCTTTGTTGGGAGGTGCTAGCTGGCCCTGATTGATTCTTGTCTGGAATTCCCCCTTTTTTTAGTGTTGCTCTTTATTTACTGTCTTGATTTTAGAGGTTTTTTTTTAAAAAAAAAAATCATGCATCCAGAAATGCTGGACCACTCTAACAACTACCATGTCAGGCTACACAGAGAAGTCACTGAAATCCACAAGCATGCGGACAATTTCAACAGAAAGGAGGAAACCATGAAAAAGGAACAAAATCTGGCTACCAGTATTTAAAAACTCTTAAAACAGGAAAGTAAATAAAAAGTAACACTCAAAAAAGGGGGGAATTCCAGACAAGAATCAATCAGGGCTAGCTAACACCTGCTCGGCCCGGGGAGAAGGGCATCGGCCAAGAGGGGCCGCCAACCCTGATCCAACTCTGTGGGGCCTGTGGGGCCTGCAGGCAGACACGCCGGAGGAGCGGCGGCTTTGGAGTGCCTGCCATCCCTGGAGGCGATTCGGGCCTGCAGGGGGAGCACTCGGCGACCTGTGGGGGCTGATCTCCCTAGCGACCCAGAAAACTTGATCGTCTTCTGGGTCACCAGGACGATCAGCCACCTCAGATCGCCGATTGCTCCCCCTGCAGGCCCGGATCGCCTCCAGGGATGGCAGGCACTCCATAGCAGGGCGATCAGCTGGGGAACGGCTGGGGGCGAGAGCGGGCGGAGGCCTGCAGCCTCCGATCGCCTGCTGCTCTGCTCTCCTCTGCTGCTGTGGCGGCTGGGTCCACTTTGCCATCCTCTGGGCTGGGTCCATTGGGCCATTCCATCTTGGTTCGCACGTTGTCTTCTTGAATTTAATTTAATTTAATTTAAGTGGTTTTTATTATTATTTTATAATAATATAATAAATAGTATAATTTAATGATATCTTATATTATAATTTCAATATATTATAATATCTATATATATACTATAATAATTATATTAATACTAATAATATATGAATATTTCTTGATATATTAATATGTTAATATTAATGATGTGTAATATATAGTAAGTAAGTAAGTAAGTAAATAAATAAATAAAATGTAGTTTACGCCTTTAGGTGCGGCCCTCCATAATATTTTTTGGCTCTCGTGTGGCCCCTTGGAAAAAATAATTGCCCACCCCTGACCTAATAATAGTAATAATAATAATAATAATAAACTTTATTTATAAGCCGCTTCCCTCTCCCCAAAGGAGACTCGGAGCGGCTTACATGGGGCCGTGCCCAAACCACAAATCACAAAATATCAGACATCAAGAAAAACAATAAACACAATAAAAACAGTAAACACAGTAAAATGAATACATCTAACAAAAACACAATAACAAATGCATCTAAAACAAAAGGAAAAAAGAAGACGAGAGGGCGGGCCACATGTACATATAAAATGTTTAAAAACTGGGGGAGATAAAGAGAGTAGGACCAAAACGTGAAGAGCGCAAAGGGGAAGGGAATCCAAGAAACGGGCGTTGAGGGATGTAGTCTCCAAAGGCTAGGCGGAAAAACCAGGTTTTCAATGGTCTCTTAAAGGCTTCCAGTGAAGGGGCATTCCTGATCTCTCCCGGAAGGGAGTTCCAAAGTCGGGGGGCCACAGAGAAGAAAGCTTTCTCCCTAGTATTCACAAACCGGGTCTGTAAAACTGGTGGAGGCAAAAGGAGGGCCTCCCCCGAGGAGCGAAGGGCTCGAGCCGGTTCATGGGGGGAGAGCCGGTCGCAAAGAGTGTCATAAATGTCTAAGATGTGAGTGGACCAACCCATAATGATGTCTCTGGGAGGTCTCTTATTCAGAGTCCAAGACATCTTAATGACAAATCACAGCAACATTCATAGGACAACCCAACTGGGTAACTAGTTAGCTTCTGAAATGGGCAATGGGAGCTATTTTGTTACCCCTTCATCTCAAGTATCAAAATCCCTCTTGCTAGCTGTGCCAACACTGATATCTTCCTAGCAAAGCTAAGCTTCTTCTCTTTTCCCTGGCCTTTTACGCATGTTAGCATTTTTAGTGTTTAGCTATTTGAATCTCTGAAGCAACAAGACTTGTTTTTGTTTTTGCATCTGTATTGTATTTGAAGCTGTGTCAGCATATCTGTTTGTCTGATGTTATTTACGTTCTGATTTTTTCCGTATCGATTACGTTTTTAACTTTACTTTGTGATGTGCCTGGGAAAATCTATTTAATTAGGTATTTAATAAATCTTATGAATTAATAAACAGGGCCTGGAAATGTCCTGGCAACCTGGTGAATCTAATACAATATCTGTGTCCTGTACTTTGGCCCTTTAGCTGCCACTAATAATTGGGCATTTTGTATGAGTGGATGCTTCTGAAGTGTATTGAAAAGCAGCCCCATGGGCAGCGTATTACAGAAGTCAATCCCTGTGTTGAGAGCATGATAGTATAGGACATTACCAGTGCATAGGGAAATTAGATTATTTCTCTCCAAACAGAGTTGCACCCAGTGTACCAACTACCTTAAGCCATTGTTGCCCCACCTGGAACCGTTTCCCCAAACTATGTACTTCATCTCTATGTGCTACGCCAGGGCTGCCCACTGGTGGCCTGGGGGCCGTATACGCCCCCCAGCCCCTTCCCTCTGGCCCCATAAGCTTTTTAATAAAAAATAAAAATTGAAAAATAAAATAAAAATAATTTTTTTAAAAATTACTTCTGGGTTCGAGCAAGAATCGCGAGAATACGCAATCCACACGGGATTTCTCTGTCAATGCGAGATCACGCCGGCGTTGACAGCGAAATCCTGTGTGGATTGCGTATTCTCGCGATACTCTTCGGCTACTCTACTACTGGATCGCTGAGGCCCACAGACGCGATTAGGACCTTCTTCGACTCAGTCGGTCGTCGCCTCTCTTTGTCGTCCGGGTACTCCTGGATCCTGCGCGTGTGGAAAAGGTAGGCTGAAGCAGGGGGCTCCTCAGGGGCTCCTCATTCCCTCCCCATTTCCCCTCATGTATTAAATATAAAATTAAATATATTTAAAGATGAAATAAGGGGAGATGGGATACATTAAGGGGGGAGGGGAGGATGGAATTAAATATATTTAATAGTAAATTAAAATAAGGGGAGAGGGGAGGATGGAATTAAATATATTTAATATTAAATTAAAATAAGGGGGAGGGGAGGATGGAATTAAATATATTAATATTAAATTAAAATACAGAGCCGGGGGCGGGGGCAGACCCTACGGCCCCCCAGGTCATCAGTGACCGGAATTCAGGCCCCTGGGCTGGTAGAAGTTGGACAGCCCTGTGCTACGCTATATAAAACTAATTATAGTTGTCTGTCCACAGATTAAGCGTTTGTAGATTTAATTATTGAATTAAGGTATTTGTTGCCCTATAGATATATGCAACTGAAAAAACATGTTCTCTCTAAGCGTTTCCCAGTTTCATAGTAAGTTAGGACTCCTAACTTCTGCAACGGTTGACGGCCAACTGTATATCTGAGATAGGGCACTTTGACGCCACTTTGCCATGTCTCAGTGCTATGGAATCATGGAAGTTGTAGTTTTGCCAAGACTTTAGCCTTCTCTGACAACATGTGCTGGAACCGCACCAAATGACAACTCCCAGGATTTCACAGCATTGAAGCCATGGCAGTTAAAGTGGTGTCAAGCTGCATTTATTATACAGTGTAGATCAGGCATGGCCTTAAGTGGCTGAGAGGGAAAAGAAAGGGGCCTGAGGCCAGGAATTGTGGGAGCTGAAATTCAAAACACCTGGAGGAAGGCCAAAGTTTGCCCATGCCTAGGTATTTTTAATTACAAAAATATAAGTCAAGCACTGAAAGGGTTTAATGGATGCAATGCCTCAGCAAAAGCTGTAGTTCAATATAAACAGGTGTGCCTGTAGCTTAGTTGCCCTCAGTCTGTGAGAGGCCTTAGTGGGAGAAAGGCCTCAGACTGAGAGTGGCCTCAGTGGGAGACGGCCTCAATGGGAGAAAGGCCTCAGAGGTATGAGAGAATCCTCAGTGTGAGAGGGCCTCAGTGGGGAAAAAAGCCTCAGTGGGAGAAAGGCCTCAGTCTGAGAGGGCCTCAGTGTGAGAAAAGCCTCAGTCTGAGAAAGGCCTCAGTGGGTGAAAGGCCTCAGTAGGAAAAAGGCTTCAGTGGGAGAAAAGCCTCAGTCTGAGAGAGACCTCAGTGTGAGAAGGCCTCAGTGGGAAAAAGGCCTCAATGGGAGAAAGGCCTCAGAGGTCTGAGAGAATCCTCAGTGTGAGGGGGCCTCAGTGGGAAAAAGCCTCAGTGGGAGAAAGGCCTCAGTCTGAGAGAGACCTCGGTGGGAGAAAGTCCTCAGTTGGAGAAAGGCCTCAGTGGGAGAAAAGCCTCAGTCTGTGAGGGGGCCTCAATGGGAGAAAGTTCTCAGTTGGAGAAAGGCCTCAGTAGGAGAAAAGCCTCAGTGTGAGAGGGCCTCAATGGGAGAAAGGCCTCAGTCTGAGAGAACCCTCAGAGTGAGAGGGCCTCAGTGGGAAAAAAGGCCTCAATGGGAGAAAGGCCTCAGAGGTCTGAGAGAATCCTCAGTGTGAGAGGGCCTCAGTAGGGGAAAAAGCCTCAGTAGGAGAAAGGCCTCAGTCTGAGAGAGGCCTCAGTGTGAGAGGGCATCAGCGGGAGAAAGGTCTCAGTCTGAGAGAATCCTCAGTGGGAGAAAGGCCTCAGTGGGACGCAGGCCTCAGTGTTAGTAGGCCTGGTGTGAGAAGTTTTGGTGAGAAAAGCTCCAGGTTGAAGAGCATCATGTATGAAGCTCCAGTGTGAAGGCTGCTGTGTGTAAAAAGGTAATGTGTGAAGCTCCTGGGTAACTTTGATGTTAGAGAAGGCTCTGTGAGAGCGAAGCTGTTTATCTGCATGAGAAAGAAGCACAATGTTGAAGCAAAGAAGGAAGTAGAAAGAACTTTATTTATGCTATGGAAACCTTGTTCTTGTAAACAGTGCAACCATATTATTTTGCTATAAAGAAAAGCCTCATAAGGAAGAGATAACATTGGTCTGTGTGTTTTTGTTCTTATTTTCACTTTGGGCTACTGGTACTGGGTCACGCTGCTGCTAATAAGTTACTCTGCTGTAAATTTATGAGGAGGATCTTTTGTTAATAAGCCCACTCGCCCAACAAATATGACATGATCTTAAGGCCGCCCTGAGTCCACCCTCGGGGATGAGAAGGGTGGGGAATAAATATAGGAAATAATAATAATAAAATATTAATCTGCCATAGGAGCCTCCTACTACTTAAAGGAAGAACAAAATACCTACTTGTAGTCCACACCAGTCTTATTTATTTATTTATTTACTTCATTTATATTCCGTCCTTCTCACCCCATAGGGACTCAGGGCGGATTACAATGTACACATTACATTTAGACACACAAACACACAAGACAGACAGAGGCAGTTTAACATCTGGCCACTAGGGGGAGCTGTCTTATATCCAGATCAGGGTCTGACTTAATTACAAATCAAGTTAAGGCTCCCATCAACAGCAAAAGGGAAACAGAGTGGCACAGAACATCTGTATTTGAACACATGCTAAAGCCGTCCTTTTATCTCTCATAGGTATTTTGGTGACATCACTCACCTGGAGGGTGTATTGCTCTGGGGTCAAGGTGTAGGGTTTGCCATCTAGTTGAAAGGTCACATTTGGTAACTCTGAGAGCTTGTCACAGTCCAGCAAGTACTGTGGGAAGAAAATGCAGAAAGGGTCACAAAGAACAAAAAAATAAATTACGCATACATACATATACACTCCAAATTGCCATCAAGGCCACTTTGACTTATGGTGACCCTATAAATCTAAGTCCTCCAAGTATATGATCAGTGTGGACCCATATAATCTATATATATAAAAAGAGAGCTGTCATCCTAAGTAGCCTATAGACAGCAAAACCACACAAGGCAGAAACACCAAATCAGCCCACATACACACAAAACCCCACAAGGTATGTTTACCACCCAAAAAAATAAAATTAAAATTAAACAACATGACCAAAAATACAAAAAAACCACAATTGGACTAGAACTCCCATAATCCCCCACGCCAACCCCTCTGTCAGTTTAGAGTGTTGAAATGTTGGTGGTGCTGGCCAATTAGAGCCATTATGCAAATACTCCCTCAGTTAGAATGTAGAGGCTGGGAGCCACCCCCCTCTGACAGTTTAGAGTGTCGGAATGTTGGTGGTGCTGGCCAATCAGAAACGTTATGCAAATAATCCCACAGTGGCAACCAATCAGAAAGCTGGCACATATCCACATACATATAAACATTCACTTTGTTGTCCCAGGCCTGGGAATACAGTGGGACAGGACTACAATACAACAAAAGGAAGATACAAATCCCAACTCATCCTGAGCAAGTGTAGTATATATGACTAACACTGACCATTATATGGCAGTGTAGAGCCAGTCCATGTATTAGAGTGCGGTATCATGGTATAACACTCTGGCACAGACAGAATGAGATCCGGCCAATGAGAGTCTACCAAAACTCAAGCCCAGATTGCGTGATCTGGAAGGAAAGAGTATTTTTGGAGGTGGCCTGAAAGCAAGCAGGATATGGAAACTCCTACTACTTACCTGCCCTCCATAGGCATGGCTAGCTCCAAGAGTCTCGTGCAAAGCCCGGATGTCACCACTTGGCCCTGTGATGAGGGAGGTGCCGGTGTCCACAATGCCTTGGCAACCGTCCTTGCAAAGTTGAGTTGAGTCATCCTTGCTCAACGTTTTCCACGGCCAACATTTTTTCTCCTTGGATTTTTTATCCACAATTATCCTACATGGAAAGTTTGGGAAAGGTTAAGGGTGAACGACTCTCCTAAGTTTTTTGGGCAGGAGACACTATCTGCACTGCAGAATTATAGCAGTTCAACACCACTTTAACTGCCATGCTCCCATTTCATGGAATCCTGAGCTGTGTAGTTTGTTGCAGCACATTGGGTGCATCTACATTGTAGCATTAATGCAGTTCTGAGCCATTTTAAACTGCCATGGCTCAATGCTATGGAATCATGAGAGTTGTAGTTTGGCAAGGTCTGCAGCTATAAAACAAGGGCATGAATGAAACAGCAGAGCTGAATAAATTTACCATTTTCCCCTCTAGACAGTACACTTTAATTTTCGTTCAGATCTTTAAAAGATTTATGCCTCTTATGTCAGCTTCTTTCTTCCAAAACTTTGTATTTTTTTAAAAAAAAAGCCAAAACAATACAATATCTAAGAGTATCCTAACAAGCCAAACTAGAAACAGAATGAAGTAAAACCTATTTGGACAGTGGAGGTTTTCAGTGTGATAGCATTGCCCCCTTGTGGCTACAGGTGTCATTGCAATTCAGCAACCCTTGGCACAGAAAAAAAAATGCTAAATTCACCACTGCTGATGATAATGTATTGCACTTTTGTGAGGTTGAAGACTCTCATGGCCGGAATCACTGGGTTGCTGTGAGTTCCTCGGGCTGTATGCAGGGGCGGTCCGAGCTCTCCCGGGGGGAAGCGAACATTACTTGGCCCCCAGGCGCTCCCAATTGCTCCATTGTGAGGCGCCGCGAGTTCCTGCTGCTGCGCTGCACTCTGTATGCCTACTCTCTTGAGGTCCGTTGCAAAACAGCGGAAGCATTCTCGGACCTCTCTTGAGGTCATTTCGCGAGGCTCACATCTATCTCTTGAGCCGTAGGCAGGTGTGGCGCCCCTCCCTGGAGGCGTCAAGATGGCGCTCTACACGGCCGCGTAGGCCGCGTAATGGCCCGCCCCTGGCTGTATGACCATGTTGCCCTGATTGATTCTTGTCTGCAGAAATGCTGGACCACTGTAACAACTACCATGTCAAACTACACAGAGAAGTCACTGAAATCCATAAACATGTGGACAATTTCAGCATTAAGGAGGAAACAATGAAAATCTGGCTACCAGTAATTTTTTTTTTAAAAAACCTCTAAAATCAGGACAGTAAATAAAGATCACACTTAGAAAACTGGAGAATTCCAGACAGGATTAAATCAAGGCCAGCTAACACCTCCAAACAAAGGATTCCCCCAGGCAGCAATCAGCCAGGCTTTGAAGCTACAAGGCCATTAAATGCTAATCAACGTGGTCAATTGCAACATTCACACTTGCCTCAAGCAGACAAGAGTTCTTTCTCCCACCCTGGACATTATTCCACATATACATAAACCCCACTTGCCTAGTTTCTAACACACCTCACAACCTCTGAGGGTGCCTGCCATAGGTGTGGGTGAAAGTTCAGGAGAGAATGCTTCTGGAACATGGCCATACAGCCCGAAAAACTCACAGCAACTCTATTGCATCCTTCTTCGATTTGGTGCCTTTTAGAGTCTAATGCCATTATCTCCAGGCAGTTATTATACAGCACATCTTCAGAGTACCAGGATTCATTGTTAGCACTAAACATGAGCTCATGGGATGCATCACTGTATGATTAATGCAGTTTGACACCACTTTAACTGCTATGGCTCAATGCTATGAAATAATTGGACTTGTAGTTTGATGAGGCACCAGTACACTTTGGCAGAGAAGGATAAAGACCTGGTAAAACTACAACTCCAATAATTCCATGGCACTGAGCCATGGCAGTTAAAGCAGTATCAAACGACTAATTCTACAGTGTAAAAGGTTTTCCCCGGATATTAAGTCTAGTCCTGTCCAACTCTTGGGGTGTGTGTGTGTGTGTGTGCTCATCTCCACTTCTAAGACAAAGTGCTGGTGTTGTTCATAGACACCTCCAAGGTCATGTGGCAAGCATGGCTGCATAGAGCGCTGTTACCTTCCTGCCGAAGTGGTACCTATTGATCTACTCAAATTTGCATTTTTAAAAAACTGCTAGGTTGGCAGAAGCTAGGGCTAACAGCGGTCAGCAACTTCAGCAGCTCAGCGGTTTAACCCGCTGCGCCACTGGGGCTCCCTAATTTTACAGTGTACATGCCCCTTAAGTCTCACTAATTTCAAATTAGCACTCTCATGTATTTAAATGATTCTGCTCTAAGTATAAACAAGGGTGGGAGGGACAAACTTTCAAATAAGGGTCATATTATAATATGCAATTCTAACCTGGACCCAGCTTTACACATTCAACAGAATGGGAATGTTAAATATTGATATTTTGTAGAGACTTGTCTTTTAGTTTCAGGCAATAATTCTATAGTTACTTAAGTGTAAGCCCTACTAAACACCCTGGGTTTACTTCTGGTTTGATGTGCATATTATCCAGCTAACACGGATTTCCTGCCATATGTTTTGCCTTTCTCCTTTAGACAAATGAATTTCATTATGGGAGCATAGACACATGGTTAGAGCACCCTTTTTAGCAGGGAGAGTCCTTTGGCCAGTGTTTTTCAATCTATTTTGAGCCGCGGCACATTTTTTACATTTACAAAATCCTGGGGCACACCACCAACCAAAATGACACAAAATTACACTCTAACACAGTAATACATACATATAGGCAGGATTTTGATATGTTTTTAAATGTATTGTTATCCCACTAACCCCATTAATGTGGGATATAATCAGATCATGATATGAATAAACATAACAGTTTAAATAATGTACCAGTAAGGCCTTCTCGCGGACCACCTGACTTCCCTGGCTACATGCCTGCATATAGTTAATATGTTTTAAATGTATTTATACACTCAGTGTGAAACCTGTTCTGTTTCATGAACACAACATATTCTTCCTCTTTTTTATACATAAATCATGTCTTCTCTCAGCCTTCTCATCTTCAGGCTAAACATGCCCAGCTCTTCAAGCTGCTCCTCATAGAGCTTGTTCTCCAGACCTTTGTGAAATTTCACCCTGAGTGAAACTTGCTTCCAGTTAACTATGGATGTCATGAAGCTGTTATAAACAGTTCCTTGGGGTGGGCAACTCTCGAAAAATCCAGTAAAATAGTAAAAAAACCATTTCAAGCAAGCTCAATTTGTTTCTTGGAAACCTGTGAGGAGCTGCTAGGAGGGGAGAGTGCCAATTTTCCACGGCACACCTGATGATCGCTCACGGCACACTGGTTGGGAAACACTGCCTTTGACAATGATTCCGACATAGAATAACTGAAAAGTGATTTTTAAAAGAGTACATTAATTTGGATGACTGCAAGCCTGAATTGGCTTATGAAATTATCAGGCAACTAATCTATCATATACATTTTTGACATGTAGGCTACTGAATAAGAATGTGAGGTTGAAATACGTTTGGCAATTATGACAATTTATTCATCGTTTTCCTTGACGAGCTGAATGATTATCCTTTGCGTCTACGCCCAAGCATAGTCAACAAATGGGTTTTGTTGACAGTAGATGCTCAAGATATCAATTATTTAAACAATATGTGTATTTAACCTCTTCAGAACGGATTTAGATCAATGTTTACATGCCCATAGGTGGCAGCAATGTTTTCCGTACACATTTCCCCCCCTCTACTCTTTATTTCCATTCTCAATTCTTTGTTTAGTTTGGCTAGTTAGAGATTTCTCTCCCTGATCGTGCCAAACTCATTCCAGTTACATGTAGGAGCTACACATAAGAGTTAACTGGTTCGGATAGATGGCTTACTTGTCCATCTTGATCTGCCAGTAGGCCTTGCGCGACACCGGGATGTAATGCAGTTTTCCCTCGTAGGCGTCGTGGTTGATACCTCCAAAGATGAGTTCACCGCCGCTGTTTTCTGGGGTGTTGTTTCTAGTACTTGGAGAAGAGAGAGACGTGTCAATATACTTTTCGGACATACGCACTTTGAAGGGAGAGTCCACGTTTTGGATCATTGATACGGAAAGGGAAACACTACCCAGGCGTATAGGGAAGTCAGGTTCGTATATAGAATCATAGGACTTGGAAGGGCCCCCAAAGGCCATCCAGCCCATTCCTCGGCTCAATGCAGGAAATGCTACACCCAGCCCGTGACACCTTCATTTTCATCGTTCCTTTTTCAGAGGGGCTTTCTCTGCAAGTAGAGCTTGGTACCTTAAAGCAGCGGTATCCCAACACTAATTGGACAGACAAATAAAAAACTATTTTCGAACTGCATTGTCGGAATCATGCACCCACTTTTTTTTTTTAAAAAAAAGGGATCGGGGGAATGGTATAATCTTCTATGAAAGAATAATCATTTAGGGATTGAATTTTAATATATTCCTCCTTAAACAGTGTGGAGACAAATTCTTCCACATATAGCAATAAACTATAGCAGCATTTCTCAACCTGGGGGTCGGGACCCCTGGGGGAGTTGCCAAAGACCATCAGAAAACATAGTATTTTCTGTTGGTCATTGGGGTTCTGTGTGGGAAGTTTGGCCCAATTCTATTGTTGGTGAGATTCATTAATTTACTTTATTGACTTTATTGACTTTATTTATATTCCGCTCTTCTCACCCTGAAGGGGACTCGGAGCGGATTACAGGTACACACACTTAGCAGACAATCCCTGCCGTTTCCACATACACATATATAGATGAAAGGATGCAAATTCTGGCCACCAGGGGGAGCTGATGCACTTTCTCAGCGTTCCCAGCATCCCTTCCTGTTCCCTCCGCACTCCTCAGCGTTCCTGGAGTTTCTCAATGGCCCCATAATTCAGTCAAAATGTGTCTCCCCACTTAATGTGGTACTTTTATCTCCTACTTGACAGATTTAACTGTCTTTCGGGCTGCAAACGTTGACAGCAGGCTACACTTAAAGGTCGAGCACCCACCTCGACCCAGACAGGCCTCGAACTCTTGACCTACTGGTCAGAGAGATCTTATGCAGCTGACACTTAGCCAGCTGCGCCACATTCCCGGTGCTATTTGATTGGAGGTGAATGCTCTTTGATTGGAGGTGAACTAGAAATCCCAACACCTACAACTCCCAAATGTCAATGTTTATTTTCCCCAAACTCCACCAGTGTTCACATTTGGGTATATTGAATATTCGTGCCAAGTTTGGTCCAGATCCATCATTGCTTGAGTCCACAGGGCTCTCTGGGTGTAGGTGAACTACAACTCCAAAACTCAAGGTCAATACCTACCAAACCCTTCCATTATTTTCTGTTGGTCATGGAATTTGGCAAGTTTGGTGTGATTCCATTGTTGGTGGAGTTCTTAATGCTTTTTGATTATAGGTGAACTATAAATCACAACAACTACTACTCCCATGAGGTCACAAAGAGTCGGAAGCGACTGAACGAATATACGACAACACAGCTCCCAATACCACCACCCCAACCAACCCCACCAGTATTCAAATTTGGGCGTATCGGGTATTTGTGCCAAATTTGGTCTAGTGAATGAAAATACATCCTGCATACCAGATATTTACATTATGATTCAAAACAGTAGCAAAATTACAATTATGAAGTAGCAACAAAAATAATGTTATGGTTGGGGGTCACCATGAAGAACTGTATTAAGGGGTCATGGCATTAGGAAGGTTGAAAAACACTGAACTATAGGAAAGGGGTGAAGGAAGCTGTAGTCCAAAAGAATACCTTTCCCAAGCTCTGGCGCAGCAAGGTATTCACCATCTGCTTAGGAATGTCATCTCTGATTTCAAGGTGGAGTTCAAGCACTGCAAACAGGAGCCTGGGCTCAGCCTCAGGACAAGGGCACAAGGAGATCAAAGAAAGCAGAATTGTTTTGTGCCAAGCAAGCCAAGACACATCCATCTGGCTAGCCAATTTAGGCTGGTTTCATGCATGGATTTCCCTGATGGTTTCTCCGCCAGGCATTCGCCAGATCGAACAACTGCTCAGCTGCAGCAAAGCAGCTCCTTCATGTGTCCCAGACCACACCCTGGGACCAAGCCATCTCGATGCCGAAACTGGGGTAGGTGTGGAAGGTACCTTTCGTTATTCTGTGGCTCTTCCTACATTTTTTTTCTTGAGTATAATAACCTCATTATGGATATCAGTTTCACGTAACCTCAACTGAATGCCAGTAGTCCAGAGCGTTGGATTACAACTCTGGAGACCGAAGTTCAAATCCCTACTCAGCCATGGAAGTCCAGTGGGTGGCCTTGAGTAAGTCACACTCTCTCAGCTTCAGAGGCTCAGAACAAATCTTGACAATAAAATCCTTGGAGCCATACAAACGTGAAAACAAATGGTCAAATATTTCCCCTTCCAAAAAATGGGGAAACTGTCGTTTGGAGAAAATCGTTATTATTGTTGTTGTTGTTATTTGATAAACAACAAGATTAGTACACAGCCAACAGCATCACTATGCTGGCTTTTGTGTTCGATCACACGTCAGACACTTCCCAAGTGTCTAGCACTGTGTGATGTAGGGCAGGGCTTTAGCACAGTTGGTTAACCGCCACCTACAGTAGATCTTGCCAACTGAAAAGTTGACCATTTGAAGCACGGACCAGGATGAGCACTTGGCTTTTAGTCCAGCTTTTGCCTACCTAGCAGTTTCAAAAACAGCAATGTGAGTAGACTGCTTAAGCAGGGAGGTATTTAAAGCACCCATAGGGAAATGCCAGATAAACGCTGGCAATTTGATCAAGGAACAAAGCTCTTTGGCAGGAAAAGTGGAGCGACAGCACCCTCCTGTGGCTGGAACCGAGCACAGCCTCCAAGATGCCGAAGATGGGGAAAGCCTATATCTATCTCTATCTATGTACAGTTTTCTGTCTTAACATTGAATGTTTGCCGTATATGTATTCTAATTCCCTTCTGGGCGAGGGGATAAATAAATAACTAAAAATGTATCAGCGAATAATGTGTGCAGCTAATTGTGAAGTACTCCAAGTGCCCTTTGAGCTGAGACAGATATAAATTAAATAAATAGTGGCCTTTTGCAGCTGACAGTTTTTAATTTTGTCAAGATCTTTAAGGCCAAGATCTTTAAGCCTTATCATCATCATTATTTTTATCCCACTGTTCTCTCCATAAAGTCTCACGGTGGCACAAAACAATAAAAATTTTAAAACAAGGGAAATACAGATACATATTATTATAAACATTAAAAAGACGAATATATGTATAATGGGTGTAAAAGTTAAAACATAGTCTAATAAAATACAATTAAAATTACATTTAAAAACTAGATTATCCCAAACATTAAAATCCCCATCAACTTAGAGATGCATGAATGACATTCACAAAACATCATTTCTTGGGGTAAGGAAAACAACTGCTAGTTGAAATCTGTAATATGAAAATACTTGGAGGACTCAGAAATCAGCACTGTGTTCCAGCTACAAAAACAGCTTTATTAATTACTTTATTTGCCTTTATAAACCACCTGGTCCCCAAGGGCTTTGGATCTGTTTGCTCTATTAAGCAAGATATAGAAGACATTAGACCAAATTGATATAGACCAAAGGATTGTTTACTTATCACAGTCAACTAATCCTAAATTAAAGTGCAACCTTATACGTGTTTACTCATATATATGCCAAGCTGAGAACAGTAGGATTGACTCCCAAGAACTGTATGCAGAATTACAGTCTTATTCTCTACATTGGGGATTAATTTTACTGCTCAAATGAAAAGTTTGCTTATCCTCGAAACTTTGTTGAGCCTTGAGCTTTTGCCAAGAGCACAAACCCGGAGAAAATGAACAGGGGGGAAATATGTACCATCAGAACACCAAAGTAATGGCTATGTTGGAGTGATGGGAATTGTAGTCCAATAAAACTGGTTTGGTAAAGGCTAAGCAAGCATGTCCTCCAACTGTCTCAAATTGGAAAGGACAGTTCTAATCCTGTCATCTCACTTTTTCAGCTGCTTGTAAAATGTCCCTGTTTCTCTCTCGTCCCCTCACTTGTCCTCAGCTTATTTCATTTCCTGCAAACTGATTTCAAAAGTGCAAAAGGAGTTTGTCCTCAATTAACTCAGCAGACGGAAGAGGACAGGAGAGGGCAGAATTATGCCATTTCCAGTAAGGCAAAAGCAAAGTGTCGAGGACTCTCCTAGATTGTGTGTTCTTTCTCATTACTAATTTTTGCCTTCTTCACCACACATTTCCTGGTTTCCATTTGCGTTATGTCGAAGGGCATAAGCTGCAGCCTGAATTATCCTCTACGCCAGTGATTCTCAACGTTCCTTGTGCCATGACCCCTTAATACAGTTCCCCAACCATAAAATTATTTTTGTTGCTACTTCATAACTGTAATTTTTCTACTGTTATGAATCGTAATGTAAATATCTGATAGGATGCTTTTTCATTCACTGGACCAAATTTGGCACAATTTCCTGATACGCCCAAATTTGAATACTGGTTGGGGGGGGGGGAGCGTTGGGGTGTGTGTGGATCGATTTTGTTATTTGGGAATTGTAGTTGCTGGGATTTACCGTTAATCTACAATCAGAGAGCATTCAGAACTCAACTAATGATGGAGTTGACCCAAAACTTGGCACACAGAACTCCCATGACCAACAGAAAATACTGGAAGAATTTGGTCAAAACCTTGAGTTTTGGAGTTGTAGTTCACCTACATCCAGAGAGCACTGTGGACTCAAACAATGATGGATCTGGACCCAATTTGGCATGATGACTCAAGATGCCCAAATGTGAACACTGGTGGGAGTTTGGGGGAAATAGACTTGACACTTGGGAACTGTAGTTTCTGGGATTTATAGTTCACCTACAACCAAAGAGCATTCTGAACCCTACCAACGATGGAATTGGGCCTCACTTCCCACACAGAACCACCATAACCAACAGAAAAGAATGAGTTTTCTGATGGTCCTTGGCGATCCCTCTGACACCCTCTCGTGACCCCCCCCCCAGGGGTCCCGACCCCCAGGTTGAGAAACACTGCTCTACGCACAACTACCATTCAACATAGTCACCGTCAATTTGTACACATTTGTGCCATCGTTTAACCCAGGCATCAAGGAACCCCGGTGGCACAGTGGGTTAAACCCTTGTGCTGGCAGGACTGAAGGCCAACAGGTCACGAGTTTGACTCTGGGGAGAGCGCGGACGAGCTCCCTCTATCAGCTCCAGCTCCCCATGCGGGGACATGAGAGAAGCCTCCTACCAGGATGGTAAAAACATCAAAACATCCGGGTGTCCCCTGGGCAACGTACTTGCAGACGACCAATTCTCTCACACCAGAAGTGATTTGCACTTTCTCAAGTCCCTTCTGACACAAAAAACAAACAAACAAACAGAAAACAACAACAACACAGGCATAAAAACCCCAGTGTTTATACATTCAAAACCCTTTCAGTGACCTAAGAGAAACATTGCCACACAATACATAGTAAACAACAGTTAAAATTAAAATTAAAATTCAAGGTTTTGCTTCATGACCCATGCTTTTAAAGCTGTTTTAACATCATTCAAGTCATTGAATCTGAAACCACATAGCACTACAGTAGTGAGGCACTACTGACCAGCAGAGTAAAGGAATGACTCCCCAGTGGTTCTCCACATCCCCCCAAATTCAAGTCTACCAGATCAGAACAGAAGGTTATGACAACAGTGCTTCGGGACACACAGGGTGTTGTTCTTATTTATTTCTGCAACACAATCAACAGCAAAACTCATACGTTGTGTACAAATTTATGGTGACTATGTTGAACAGTAGTTTTGTGTAGAGGATAGTTCAGGCTATGATCTGTAGCAACTTCTGCTGTTATATATCTGGTGGAATGAAAATCATGCGTACTTCACGTTTTACCAGTACACACACCGTCTTGCTAGAGAAAGAAAACATGCCATGCAGATAATCAGTAAATAACAAGAAGATTACTCTTTGTAATGCAGTGCAACATATATACAATCATGTGAACTGTTGCATTGACTCGCACAATGTCCTTTGAGAGCTCAAATGGTCTTTAGGTGTCCTTGTAGGACAGGGGTAGGGAACCTATGGCTCGGGAGCCAGATGTGGCTCTCCAGAGCAGCCCGGGCCTCAGTTTCCCAGCATGCAGCAGGGAGGAGTGACGCAAATGAGCTGCGACTGCCGCTTCCGCGCTGCCATCGCCGCCTCTTCCTCATCTCCCACTTCTCTTGGGGCCCTCTCTCCCCTTCCTTCTTTCCTCCATTCTCCCTCTTCCTTCCTTTCTTTCTCCCCCTCACCCTTTCCTTCTCTCCTTCCTTTTCCCTCCCTCTCTCCCCTTCCTTCTTTCCTCCATTCTCCCTCTTCCTTCCTTTCTTTCTCCCCCTTCACCCTGTCCTTCTCTCCTTCTCTCCTTCCTTTTCCCTCCCTCTCTCCCCTTCCTTCTTTCCTCCATTCTCCCTCCCCCTTCCTTCCTTCCTTCCTTCCTTCCTCTTCTATTCTTTTCCCCCAAGTCTTCCTTTCTTTCTCCTTCCTTTCTTTTCACTTCCCTCTCTCTCCCCTTCTTTCTTTTCTTTTCCCTTCATTATTTTACTTTTCCCTCATCCCCTTACCTTTCTTTTCCCCACCCTTTCATTTCCTCTCTTCCCATTTCCTTCTTTCTTTTCCCCTCCTTGTCTCTCTCCTGCTTTTCTTTTCTTCCTTTTACATAGTTTGTTCTTCTTTTCTTTCTTCCTCTCCCCCTCCTTCTTTTATTTCTTCTGCCGGGGGAATCCTTTTCTCATAGTATGTATGTTTATACTCACATTTAGTTGAATTCCATCTTAAAATATATAATATATATTATATGGCGCTCACTGAAATAAATTTCCAAATATTTTGCTTTCATGGCTCTCTGAGTCAAAAAGATTCCCGACCCCTGTTGTAGGAGATCTCCCTTCTGCAGCTCATGAAACAAGAACTCAGAACTGTCTCTCTGCTAGCTTTTGCATGGCTAAAGCCTAAAAATGTAACCGTTACCGAAACTCCCAGGCTCAGCTAGCTCCCTGGGTCTAGCCCAACCAATCAGCTTCATGCTTTGCATTTTTCAGTTAATACACGTGCACCAACTGATTTTTACATGCCCTAACAATATGTTCATTCATAATGTTTTTATGATAGAGGAGGCAAAACTGTTTGATCCACCCCCGTATTTCTCTCCACACCACAAACCAAGGACATATCAAGAAGAATGCCAGATAAATTCCTACGCTCTTCCTGAATAGAGAGAATGTTTTTATTTATTTATTTATTTATTTATTTATTATTTGGACTTGTACGCCACCACTCCCCGAGGGCTCGGAGCGGCTTACAAACATATAAAAGCATCACAGGAGTAAAAGCAACATATTAAACTACTAGACCAATAAAGATTTTCCAGCTTAGCGATCAAAGGCTAGCCGGAAAAGGTGGAATATGCTGAATTCATGGATAGTCACTAGGCATGAGAAAAAGTTATGAAAATGAAATGATTCGTAAGAAATTCGTAAGAAATGCTACTTTTGAGTATTTCCGCATCTGGACGCGCCAACCAGGAAGTGGACTTTCTTTATAGAACTTCGGGGCCCAGGATTTTCTTAAGTGTCGTTATTAGGTCGTAACCCTCCTTCTCTCTCACCACCCTCCCGCCTCCCTTGCCAATAAGTATTATGGCAAGGCAAGCCCTAAACTCGCTCCTTCTTTCGGCTGGAAGCCTGGAAAAAATGTAAACAGAGAGGTTTACTCAGAAGTAAATCTGCAAAGGAGGCACTTTGGATGAAGTGCCTCCTTTGTGGATTTACTTCTGGCTCCTCTCTGTTTACATTTTTCCAGGCTTCCTCCTCCCTGCCTGCCAGGATCTAAAGCATCAAAGTATTGGGGTGAGAAACCAACCTAATGTATAATAGAATGAATGCTACTGTAAGTGCCTAATATTATAAGTAATCCAACTGGTCATATACCTACATTCCATGCACATGCAATAATACAGCAGTAATAACAATGGGTATAAGAAGAGGTAAAATTCAAACCGAAGTACTCTGACTGTGGTCCCTCCTCAAGCGGTGCAAACTGCAAAGGCTCTTCTTTATGAGCCCGGGAAAAGCCAAAACCCCGGGCACAGCGTTTGCGGCCTGGGTGCACACACATACATATTCTTTTGTGGGGGGGAATTGCTGCAGAATCCCGGGCTCATAGAGAAGATTCTGCAGCAAATCCCCCCAATAGAATATGTATGCGTGTGCACCCCGGCAGCAAACGCTGTGCCCAGGGTTTTGGCTTTTCCCGGGCTCATAAGGAAGAGCCTTTTGCAGTTTGCACCGCTTGAGGAGGGACCACAGTCAGAGTACTGTAGGTTGGTTTCTCACCCCAATACTCTTTGATGCTTTAGATCCTGGCAGGGCAGGAGGAGTGGACGACTCTCCCTGCCCCTTCTGCCTGCCAGGATCTAAAGCCTTGAAGAGGCTTCATGAGGGGCCAACTTCAGCCCTCCAGGTGTTTTGGACTTCCAACTCCCACCATTCCTCACAGCCTCAGGCCTCTTCCTTTTCCTCTCAGCCTGGGCAAACTTGGGCCCTCGCTCCCTCAGGATCAGGGTGAGAGAGAGGCAGCGAGGAGCGAGGGGGGGCTCCTCCTCCTTTTTTTTTGCTGCTTCCAAGAATAGAATACCCCCCTCCTCCCTCCTTCCTATTTGGAGAGTCCCATCTAGAATTCAGTGTGATTTATTCAAGTTTTGGCCTACAACTCCCGGAAATCCCAGCCAATTTACCAGCTGTTAGGATTTCTGGGAGTTGTAAACAAACTCATCTGGAAATGCGCATGCGCTGGCATACGAACTACTAACAATTTCGTTAGTAATTAAGTTACATTTTAGAAATTTTTGGAAAATTTTTTGTAAGTCTTTCTTTTACTAATCAAAAAAAAACTCCCCCCATTTGATTTTAGAATCGCCATTTTTGGGTTCGAAACCATGCCTAATAGTCACTTGTGGATAGACCTTCAAAGAGCCAACGAAATAGCTTGGATGTTTGTTCCCTACTCACTCAACTTGTATGACTGTAAATGCTCATATATTACAAAACACAATGTAACTTCCCGCTATTCTCTTGCCCAAAAGAAACTCTCATAACAATTACTACAAAAGTACATAGAACAGCAGCTGGAACCATAACAGAATTACCCGCCACTCAACAAACTAGCTATGAATTAAGATAAATAATAGGAATCCTAGACATATACGTAACATGCATGAAGTTACTGTCAGCTCTTAATATGTACTTGGGACTGTGCTCCACCTGGCAATAAAACCTCTAATTGTACTGTGTACAGTGAGGCATTTTGAAACCCTAACCCAGTCTTGGTGAGTCATCGGGAAGAAGAATGTCAAACCAGTTACAAAACTATTTCCTCAGATTCCCACATAAAAATAAATTACTTGGGCTGCCCTGCTGGGAAGAGCAAAATTCTCAAAAATCTACAAGCGTTTTTGCAGATTTTCGCTAAAACAAAAGGGGAAAAAGGAACCTATGGCTGAATTGGTGCTATTGGGAAATGGTTCCCAAGGGCTCAAATGGTCAAGAAGGAATGGTAACCCAACAACTTTATAAATCTTGTAATAAAACAATATGGATTCCAGAAGGAGCAGCCTAAAAGGGGGAAATGGAAAAATAGGAGAGAGAGATTTGGTAAAAGACAAAAAACAGGTTGAGAGAAAAGAGGGAGGGCAGGATATATCAGAGGCTCATACCTGCAGAGCTGAAATGAGAAGACATTCTTCTCAAGCAACTTCTGCTTCATCATATTATCAAAGACAGGGGTGACGTTGTTCACTGAGATTAAGGGATAACCCAGTCCTAGGATGCCGTCAAACTTCGCAGCTACGAAAACCAATCCCGGCAAATCTGTGGCTTCGGCGAATGTTTGGTTCTGAATGGTCATATCACCTATCTGTGGGAAGGTAAGAATGTAAGCATCATAACCTTTTCCACCACCCAACCCTCCCCCATAATGCCCTATTTCCACCATGTCCATCACTGCCCTATGGCCAACTATGAGGGCAGAGTTTTGGCACAATTCCTCAACACCAGTATCATTCCAGTATCATATCATAGCACCGGGAATGTGGCGCAGCTGGCTAAGTGTCAGCTGCATAAGATTTCTCTGACCAATAGGTCATGAGTTTGAAGCCTGCCCAGGTCGAGGTGGGTGCTCGACCTTTAAGTGTAGCCTGCTGCTGACCTTTGCAGCCCGAAAGACAGTTGCATCTGTCAAGTAGGAGATAAAGGTACCACATTAAGTGGGGAGGCAAATTTTGACTGAATTATGAGGCCATTAAAGAACTCCAGGAACGTTGAGGAATGCGGAAGGAACAATAAGGGATGCTGGGAATGCTGAGAAATGAGGAGTGAGCCAGCTCCCCCTGGTGGCCAGAGTTTGCCTCTGTTCGTCTATATGTGTGTACGTGGAAAACGGCAGGGATTGTCTGCTAAGTATGTGTATCTGTAATCCGTTCTGAGTCCCCTTCGGGGTGAGAAGAGCGAAATATAAATAAAGTGTATTATTATTATTGTATTATTATTCCTGTTTCAATCCTTAGATTTTCCCAACATGACCTCTTTCCAATGGTCTGGATTATAACTCCCATCAGTTCCAGTCAGTCAAGGATAATGGGAAGTGCAGTCTGGAAGAAAACGAAGGACTCAAATATGGCCAAAATGGATCTTATGTTAACAGGCAATGATGTGATTGGTGTTTGCCTTGCACACGTTAATGGCACATGTGAAGACTCGAGTTTGCGCCATGTGTGCTCCCCTCTCCTTTCTTCTTTTGTGCCAAAGGAGAGGATTTATTTGATGGTGACTTCAACCTTGTTACTATTTGGCTTGTGTTGAAACATAGGTGAAACAAACTGCAATTATTCCAGTTCAGGCATCACACGGGGAACTCAGTTTGCTTTAAAAAATTTAACCAGGCCTCTATCGCAGTGTTTCTCATACTATGGTCCTCCAGGTGTTTTAGACTTCAGCTTCCAGAAATTCTAGCCAGCTTACCAGCTGTTAGGAATTGTGAGAGCTCAACTCCAAAAGATCTGGAGGAGAACAATTTGATAACCACTGATCTATCATGAGAGACCACTCTGTGTCCTGGAAAGCTTTTCTTCTGAAATCTCCTAAACCAGAAACAGAATTTTATTGATTAGCCGAAAGCCATATCAAATACACACAGAACACAGACACATCACAATAGTTCTAAAAACAATCTAAGAAAATTTCTAAACCATTACATCATTTAAACCCCCGTTTTGCCCAGCAGAAGGTATTCTGAGGGAGATGGTAACAGTTCACAGGTCCTCATCTCCAACACAGTTTATTCCAATTGCATCTATTAGGCATGGTTTCGAACCCAAAAATCGTGATTCTAAAATCAAATTGGGGGGGGGGGATTTTTTTGATTAGTAATAGAAAGACTTACAAAAAAATTTCCAAACATTTCTAAAATGTAACGTAATAACTAACGAAATTCGTTAGTAGTTCTTATGCCAGCGCATGCGCATTGCAGATGGTTTTGGCCTACAACTCCCAGAAATCCTAACAGCTGGTAAATTGGCTGGGATTTCTGGGAGTTGTAGGCCAAAACTTGAATAAATCACACTGAATTCTAGATGGGACTCTCCAAATAGGAAGGAGGGAGGGAGGGAGGGGAGGGGAGCGGGTATTCTATTCTTGGAAGCAGCAAAAAAAAGGAGGAGGAGCCCCCCCTCCCTCGCTCCTCGCTGCCTCTCTCTCACCCCGATCCTGAGGGAGCGAGGGCCCAAGTTTGCCCAGGCTGGTCATATACCTACATTCCATGCACATGCAATAATACAGCAGTAATAACAATGGGTATAAGAAGAGGTAAAATTCAAACCGAAGTATTCTGACTGTGGTCCCTCCTCAAGCTGTGAAAACTGCAAAAGGCTCTTCTCTATGAGCCCGGAAAAGCCAAAAGCCGGGCACAGCGTTCGCTGCCTGGGTGCACACGCATACATATTCTTGGGGGGGATTTGCTGCAGAATCCGGGCTCATAGAGAAGATTCTGCAGCAAATCCCCCCAAGATTGGAGGCTGGCTGGCCGTTTCCCCAGCCAGCCTCCAATCCGACTCCCGCCATGACTCCCACCCCTCGCTCGCTGAAGCCGCGCGGAAGAGGAGCCCCATCTACTGAAGCCCGTCCACCACTCATGCTCCTCCTCTGTGAGAGAACTGAAGCCGGGGGGAGGGGGAGGGGCATGGCGCGGCCTGGCTCCGCCCCCTCCCCCAGCTTCAGTGCTCCCACAGCTTTGCCAGCCTTGAGGGCAGTGCCAAGCCAGCATCGTGCTGGCTCTACCACCGCTGGCTTGGCACTGCCCTCAAGGCTGGCAAAGCTGTGGGAGAACTGAAGCCGCGTGGAGGGGCGGGGCATGGCGCAGCCTGGCTCCTCCCTCCCCAGCTTCAGCACTCCCAGCAGCTGCTCCCAGCAGGTCACCATCCCCAGCCGTTCTTTACTGTGTTAGAGTGTCATTTTGTGTCATTTTAGTTGGTGGTGTGCCCCCGGATTTTTTAAATGTTAAAAGTGTGCCACGGCTCAAAAAAGGTTGGGGAACACTGTCCTAAACTGTTCTTCTTGGTGTGCTGCAAAGACTCTGTTGATGACATGGCCACCACCATAGATAATATTAGGGTTGGATGAGGATAACAGAGGTGTCATAGCCCAACACATCTGTATGCATCCACACTGTATAATTAATGCAGTTTCACACCACTTTAACTGCCAAGACTCAATGCTATGGAAGCCTGGGAGTTGTAGTTTTCCAAGCCTTTAGCCTTCTCTGTCGAAGAGTGCTAGTGCCTCATCAAACCATAACTTCAGGATTCCATAGCATTGAACCATGGCTGTTAAAGCTGTGGGTCCCCAGAAGTTTTGGCCTCCAACTCCCAGAAATCCTAACAGCTGGTATACTGGCCGGGATTTCTGGGAGTTGTAGCCCAAAACACCTGGGAACCCACAGGTTGAGAACCACTGAGTTAAAGAGTGTCAAACTGCATTAATTCTACACTGTAGGCACACTCTAAGTTGGGTAATGCTGGTCAAATCCTTCATCCTTTCCTTTTGTCTCAGCTTTCCACCTTTCCCCTTCTTTCCTCCCTGTTATTCTGTTGACTCATCTGTGTCAAAATTTACATTGCTTGCTTAGCAGGGCCGAGACCTATATTTTTTGTGGCTTATGAAACCCTACGGAGAGCCACATCCACAGATGCCGCTGCATGCACAATAACTAATGATAATAATAATAATCAGGAAGAATTTCAGAATAGTTCTAATTAAAGCTCTCTCTGCACTTAGATATTTGTTGATGATTAATCTTTTAGCCAATTTTGTTTTCGATCCATCCATTACATTGAAATATGTAAGTAAACTGCCAACACTTGAGTCAAGGTGCCTTCTTGAGGAACTTTAATTGTGAGGTTGTTAGATGAAAAGGCCATGTAGATCTGCATCCCTTTTCATCTCTTTTTACGTAAACAGAGAGAAGAAGCAAAAGTAAATTGTGGATAATAGCAAACCCTATTAAAATTCAGGGCTTTCTGCACAATAATATTATAAATTCATGTTGGAGGGCCTATACAATGCCTAGGGAAGACATACTTTTGCCGATGTGGATGCATGAAACCATAGATACAGTTCCAGTGGGGAATTCTATTATACTGTATTTAATTCTTTTCAGGAGTGCTCTTTATATCAAGCCACCCTCCCCAACCTTCCTAATGTTGTGACCCCTTAATACAGTTTCTCACGTTGTGGTGACTCCCAACCATAAAATTATTTTCGTTGCTACTTTATAACTGTAATTTTGCTACTGCTGTGAGATATAATGTAAATATCTGATATGTAGGATGTATTTTCATTCACTGGACCACATTTGGTACAAATACCTGATGCACCCAAATTTGAATACTGGTGGGATCGGGGGGGGGGGGGGGTGTTATTTGGGAGTTGTAGTTGCTGAGATTTATGGCTAACCTACAATTAAAGAGCATTCTGAATTCCACCAATGATGGACTTGAATGAAACACAGAACTCTTATGCCCAACAGAAAATACTGGGAGGGTTTGGTGATGAGTTTTGGAGTTGTAGTTCACCTACCTCCTGAGAGCACTGTGGACTCAAACAATGATGAATCTGGACCAAACTTGGCACAAATACTCAATATGCCCAAATGTGAGCACTGGTGGAGTTTGGGGAGAATAGACCTCGACATTTGGGAGTTGTAGTTTATAGCTCACCTACATCCAGAGAGCACTGTGGACTCAAACAATGATGAATCTGGACCAAACTTGGCACAAATACTCAATATGCCCAAATGTGAGCACTGGTGGAGTTTGGGGGAAATAGACCTCGACATTTGGGAGTTGTAGTTTATAGTTCACCTACAATCAAAGAGCATTCTGAACCCCACCAAGTATAGAATTGGGCAAACTTCCCACACAGAACCCCCATGACCAACAGAATAAATAAAAATATTGTGTTTTAAGACGGCCTGTGGTGACCCCTCTGACATCCCTTTGCAACCCCCCCCCTAGGGGTCCTGACCCCCAGATTGAGAAACACTGCCATAGAGACTCAGGGCATCTGAACTCCCTTGTAGCTACTCACCCTAACCACATCCTCACTCAAGAACCCCTTGAGGCTGCCGCTTCCATAGTGAATTGCAAACTTGGACTTGTTGGACTTGTGAGTGCGGGAAAAGAAGGACCGGTAGTGGCTGTGAACCCCTGAAAACAGAGAGGGGAAAAATTGAAATCCATGTACAGTGATAAAGGTTTTTCTAATGTACTGTATCTGGATACTAATAAAGCATTTCTTCTAAAGCCAGTCCTTTCACAGTGGTAGGTACTTTATGAGTGGCATTATGTCATCACTCTGCAATTGACTGAACTTTTTCTTTAAAAACCTCAATATTCTTTTGCACAGTATTGGTCAACAAAACAGTTCTGTCTTCCGCAGCAGCCATTATTGGGACCACGAAGTAAAAGACCAGAGGCTCTCAGGCATCACCTATAAAATGTCTGATGGTAAATTCAACTTTCACAAATAGGACTTTGGTTGCCTTGACAGTTGATAGACCTTCTTGGGGGTGAGGGGAAACCAAATAATTTTAGATTCTGGATTAAATGGTCTCATAGTAAGAGACTGTGTGTGTCTAGGGGTTGGTCTGTATGCCCTTGTGGTCACTTCTCGCTCTATGATTCTAGTTCAGGATGGGTGCATCTACACAATAGGATTAATGCAGTTTGATACTACTTTAATCACCATGGCTAAAAGTTATGGATTTGTGAGACACTGCCAAAGGATGCTGGTGTCTCACCAAACCACAAATCCCAGGATTCCACTGTGATGAGCCATGGCTGTTAAAATGGCATCAAACTGGATTAATTCTACAGTGTAGATCTACCCTATTTGTCTTACTTTAACAAAGAAGTAATACAGCTAACACTCTTCTTATTTTTCTTATGTGATTCTGCCCCAATAAGAGCCTAAACGAAGCACTAACCTGCTCTGGTCTCTCTCCCATGCTGGGGAAGTGCCAAAAAGGCATTACAGAAGACAAGAAATGGCACTGAGGCGGATAAATATATTGCACTGAGCTATGTACAGTATATGTTGATACGGGGGGTTGGGCGGGGGAGTCACATTTTCCATTTACATATAAAGTTATACAACATAGACCATAATACAATAGTGTGATTTGTGATTTTAAATTGTTGTTTAATGTGATGTTTTTAATGTTGGTTTGAAGTATTGTCTATTTATTGATGATATATGCACACCCGGCATCAAATTGTTGCCTTTGTAAGGCTGCCCTGAGTCCCATTCGGGGTTGAGAAGGGCGGGATATAAGTGTGGTAAATAAATACATAAATAAATAAAATCATAGTCCATATCTGCATTCTTTGGTATCCTGGAATGATTTGGCTCAGACGTCTAGATGCCCAGTCCCTTACTTCATTGTTATTTTCTCAGTGAATTTGTAAGGCTGCCCTTTGGTGCATTTCCACCACCCTTACTTATACTTCCAACATTCCTATGGAAATCACACCTTTAAAAATTGCCCAAAGATTGATGATTGGCTTTCCTCCGTCCCCTGACCCATTCCAGAGCAATAAATGCACTTATTATATCTGATTTCAAAAAAGGGTCCTTCTACGTTTCAAAAGGCTCCCCCCAAAGCAGCTATTGACATTTAAAATCACAATTAAACCGATGACTAAACCAGAGAGCAAGTAAAATGAGCCAGGAAAATGAATCCACAACAGACAGGAATTCTAAGTGATCAAAAACATGGCTGAATAAACCTAAAAATCGCCATTGAGGGATGAATTGAGGCTCCGTCTGAGGTCAAGGCTCTAATTGTTACAGCATGCTGTTTCTCATCAGCAAACCAGTATAGCAAATGTTTTGTAACATCAGGCACGGCAACCTGGCCATCCCTTAAGCATCGGTTGAGGAATATGGGTCTTACAGCATGCCAGATGGAGGAGGCAACATTTGGAGGAAGGCACCCACAGATTGGATGAGCCGGTATCGAAGACAACACTGAAGCACTGCTTCGGGGTTCCAATGCAGATGTCTCCATAGTATTGTGCCTGGAGGGAAGAAGAAATGGAGAGAGAAAGAAGAAAAGTCAGTATAGAATTTTCTGCCCCTGGAGGAAATGAGATCCAAGGAATTTGCTTGACTACCAGTTTTCATTCATGCAATGCTGGAGGGTATAGGACCAGTGGCAGTTCATTGTGGACAATGAGAAGGAATCAAATGGGTTGCTGAGAGTTTTCCAGGCTGTATGGCCATGTTCCAGAAGCACTCTCTCCTGACGTTTCACCCACATCTATGGCAGAGATCCTCAGAGGTTGTGAGGTTTCTTAGAAACTAGGCAAGTGAGGTTTAGATATCTGTGGAATGTCCAGGGTGGGAGAAAGAACTCTTGTCTGCTTGAGGCAAGTGTGAATGTTGCAATTGGCCATCTTTATTACCATTGAATGATCTTGTAGCTTCAAAGCCTGGCTGCTTCCTGCTGGGGAAATCCTTTCTTGGGAGGTGTTAGCTGGCCTTGATTGTTTCATGTCAGGAGTTCCCCTGGTTTTTTAAAAAGTGTTTCTCTTTATTTACTGTCCTGATTTTTGAGTTTTTAAAATACTGGTAGCCAGATTTTGTTGATTTTAATTATTTCCTCCTTTTTGTGGGAATTGTGCGCCAGCTGCGCCCGCACCTTTGGAAGTTTGATCTGGCTATGGTCATCCACGCTCTGGTCGTATCCCGAATAGATTACTGCAACACACTCTATGTGGGGCTGCCTTTGAAGAAAGTTCAGAAATTGCAGCTAGTCCAATGCGCGGCAGCCAGATTATTAACCGGAGCTACATACAGGGAGCATACCACCCCCTGTTGTGTCAGCTCCACTGGCTGCCTGTCCACTTCTGAGCTCAATTCAAAGTGCTGGTTTTGACCTTTAAAGCTCTATACGGTTTTGGCCCAGCTTACTTGTCTGAACGCATCTGCTGCTACGTCCCACCTTGTAATCTAAGATCAGCCGGGGAGGCCCTGCTCTCACTCCTCAAATGCGGTTGGTGGGGACGAGAGAGAGGGCCTTCTCGGTGGTGGCTCCCCGTCTGTGGAATGTGCTTCCAAGCGACATATGGTCAACCCCATCCCTCCTGGCATTCAGGAAAAAAGTGAAATAGTGGCTCTGAGACCAGGCTTTTGCACATTAGCACAATACAGCACTTTGGATTGGAATTGTAATTGGTAAGTTGATGGTTATGGCTCAATGCTTATGTGGTGGACGGAACTTTGTTTTTAACTTAAGTGTATGTGCATTATGTGATATGTGATTATGTGATGTTTATGGTTTTATATTGCATTTATTGTGTTCGGCATCAAATTGTTGCCTTTTGTTAAGCCGCTCTGAGTCCCCCCTCGGGGGTTGAGAAGAGCGGGGTAAAAATTATGTAAATAAATAAATAAATGAATTGTCCACATGCTTGCGGATTTCAATGGCTTCTTTGTGTAGTCTGACATGGTGGTAGTTAGAGTGGTCCAGCACTCAATTAATATGCTGTGTCCAGGTTGGTTCATCAGGTGCTCTGCTATGGCTGACTTCTCTGGTTGAAGTAGTCTGCATTGCTTTTCATGTTCTTTGATTCAAGTTTGAGCAATGCTGCATTTGGTGGTCCCTATGTAGACTTGTCCACAGCGGCATGGCTTCAAGGCAGACATGGCTTGTATTTGGAACAAGATTTCTCCCACACTGCAATATTTTTCTTTGGAGATCAGCTTTGCTGTATCTGATCAAAGGGTCATCTAGTATAAGCGCTTTCCTGAAATTGTTTTTAGTCATGTATTGTTTTAATTAATGTTTTGTGTATTTTAATGGTTAGTGTATGTGCCGTCGCACTCGGTCTATATATACTCAGGAAGGGCGAGGACATAGACTCTCTCTACCAGGGGACTGCTTCTTGCCTTCCTTGGGGCTCTCAAGGACCAAGTTGGACACTATAGATAACTCAAACAGGCTTTATTGTTTACAACATGAGTTATCTTCACTCAAGCACTTTACTTGGTTCCCCAAAAGGATAAAAGAAAAATACTTTACAGTCTCTTAGTTGCTTGGGTTCAGGAAGCTTCAACCGGGTGGTTCTCCAAGTCCTCTCTGTCTTTATGGTCTCGAGGTAAGGACACTTAAGACCCCAGACAGTGGCCTATATTGAAGGCACAAGACCTTCCTCTGAATGCCAAGTGACTGTTTGAAAGCGCTTGAGACTCCTCAGAGCTACCCAACCGTCTAGTATGTTGGGCTTTCTGTATGAGACCCAAGGAAGGTCTATTTGGTGTTGAGAGATGGCTTGACCAAGGCTGGCCCTGGCAAACCTTAAGATATGTCCTCTTCTGGAGAGATCCAGGAAAGCTCTGTAAACAAAATGGCTAGATTCCCAAGTTCCTAGGAAAAGGGGTGGAACAAACTCAATTGGGTTCTGTTAAACAATGATTGACAGGAGTAAAGAGCCAATCAATGCAACCAAACCCTTGCAAAACTCAACAGGCTTGCAGAAACACAACACAACAGTGCAAACCTTAGCAACTTAAAGTTTTACATATAAGTGGTGCTTACTGTGCCGTCACAGTGTATTTTTTAATTGTTTATATGTAACGGCATCAAATCACTGCTAAATGTAAGCCGTCCTGAGTCCCCCTTCGGGGGTAGAGAAGAGACGGGGTAGAAATATCGGAAATAAAAAAATAAATTCAACAGAATGACAGGAATAGGATTCCATGTTGTCCTCCCCCTGCCCCAGGTGTAAAGACCACTGAACATGGAGGTTCCACTGAATGTAACTATCATGCCTACTACATTTTCATAGTGTTTCCCACGCTTCTCCAACTTCAAGCATGATACAAAATTAGAAATTAAACCCAACAGCTTGGATACTACCGTGTTTCCCCGAAAATAAGACACCCCTGATTGTAAGCCGTATCGGGGGTGTCAGAGGGGTCGGCTTATATAAGCCGTGCCCGAAAGTAAGCCGTGCCTTGCGGCAGCGGGCCTCGGGCGGCAGCGGGCCTCAGGCAGCAGCGGGCGGCAGCGGCATCTTCCATCCTCTTCCTCTTCCTCCTCTTCCTCCCAGCGGTGCCTTCTCCCTCTCGCCGGTTCCGCCCCCCTGAAGGGAGGAGGGGCGGAGCCGCCGCCCGGCGAGAGGAAGAAAGCCCGGCGGAAGTCCCGCCCGATGGCGAATCAGGCGCTTTCGCCACCGCCGCCCGGCCCGCCCGCGCTCAAACACGAGCGGGGCAGCGGGAAGCGCCTGAGTCGCCATGGGGGGGACTCCGCCGGCGCCTTCTCCCTCTCGCCGGTTCCGCCCCTCCCTTCACTGAAGGGAGGGGGCGGAGCCGCCGCTTCTGCGGCTGCCGGGATCTTTGCCAGGGAGGGGGTGCCTCGAGAGACCCCCCTCCCTGGCAAAGCACCCAGGCAACGGCTGAAGCGGGCGCCAGCTGCAGCCGCTGCCTGGATGCTTTGCCAGGGAAGGGGTATCTCGGAGGCACCCCTTTCCCTGGCAAAGCACCCAGGTGACTGAAGCGGCGCCGACTGCAGCTGCTGCCTGGATGCTTTGCCAGGAAAGGGGTCTCTCGGAGGCACCCTCCCTGGCAAAGCACCCAGGCAGCTGGACTGAAGCGGGCGCCGGCTGCCGCTGCCTGGATGCTTTGCCAGGGAAAGGGGTCTCTCGGAGGCACCCCCCTGGCAAAGCACCCAGGCAGTGGCTGAAGCGGGCGCGGCTGCAGCACCCGCTGCCTGGATGCTTTGCCAGGGAAAGGGGTGCCTCCGAGAGACCCCTCCCTGGCAAAGCACCCAGGCAGCGGCTGAAGTGGGCGGAACCGGCGAGAGGGAGAAGGCGCCCGTGGAAGTCCGCCCCAGGGCGACTCAGGCTCTTTCGCCCCGTCGCCCCGCTCGTGTTTGGAGCGCGGGCGAGCAGGGCGGCGGGAAAGATGCCTGAATCGCCGTGCGGACGGGACTTCCGGCGCTTTCTTCCCTCTCGCCCGGCGGCTCCGCCCCTTCTCCTTCAGCGAAGGGAGGGGCGGAACCGGCGAGAGGGAGAAGGCTGCTGGGAGGAAGAGGAGGAAGAGGAGGAGGATTCCGGGCCCCTTTTGAGCCCCTCTGGGAGCCCAGCCAGGAAGCCACGCCATGCCGCCCCAGTAAGTCTTGCTTTCTTCTTACTTTCGGGGTACAGTCGCCCAATGTAAGCCGTACCAGAAAGTAAGCCGTAGTGGGATTTTGGGGGTCAAAAGAAAGTAAGACGCTGTCTTACTTTCGGGGAAACACGGTAGCAAAATGCATGTTGTGCTCAATTCATAGAACACAGCTTTCATGCCCCATCCTTCCAACTGAAGCAACAAGAGCAATCTTATAAACATAGAACATTGACTCCAGCATGCCCTCCAACTGTCTTAATTTGTCTAGGGCCCCTTCAACACTGCCATATATAATCCAGCAGAGAATCCACATTATCTGCTTTGAACTGGATTATATGAGTCTACACTGCCATATAATCCAGTACAAAGCAGAAAATCTGGATTTAATATGGCATTGTAGAAGGGGCCTAAAATATTCTGGATTAATTCTCTGTCATTACACTTTTTCCGCTGTGCTTAAAATGTCCCAGTTTCTCGTTTGTCCTCCCGCTTTCCCACTTTGTTCTCAGCTCACTTCACTTGTTGTAAACTGAGTTCAAAGCCAGCCCTGGTCAGAGTGAGCTTCCAGCCAATTGTGTAGCTTGTTGTTGACCTTTACAACCCAAAAGACAGTTGCATCTGTCAAGTAGGAAATTTAGGTACCACTTTGTGGGGAGGCTAATTTAACTAATTTACAAGGTCATAAAAAATCTCCAGCAAAAGCATGTGGGGAATGCGGAAAGTACTTCATCAGTGTCGTAGATGGACAGTGAAGAGACAGCTCTCCTGGTGGCCAGAAGTTGAAATGTTAAATAGCCTCTGAGTGTCTGTCTATATATGTTGATTGTCCATGGCATTGAATGTTTGCCATATATGTGTACTTTGTAATCCGGCCTGAGTCCCCTGCGGGGTGAGAAGGGTGGAATATAAATACTGTAAATAAATAAATAAAAATGCAAAAATATTTTTTTCTCAATTAACTCAGCGGGAAAGAAGAAAGGTCAGAATCTTCACCTTCCCAGGAGGCTCAGGCATAAGCAAACTCTTGCAGCCTCTTCTAGCATGTGCGTTCTTCCTCATCAATGAATTTGGCTATGTTGATCACACTCTCATGTAGTTCTGCCACATGTTTCTTGGGTTCCAGCTCTGAAAATTTGGAGGGTATGTTCCACTTTATCTGCCTGGGTCCTCCAAATACAGGACACTCCCACACAGTCCTGTATCCCAGAATATCAAGTCAGAAAATCCCACGAAATCTGCTTTGAATTGGGTTATCTGAGTCCACACTCAGATAATGTGGGATTTTCTGCCTTCATATTTTGGGATGTAGGACTGTGTGGAAGGGCCCACAATCTATGACCAATAGGTCATTGGCGCTGCTCCCAAACACCTAAACCGACAGTCCTGTCTTATATCTGCTCCCACCAAAGAAGGAGAAGAGGTACCTACATCCATGTAATTGTGGAGACGCTCTCGGGTGACCAAAGATGAACCTGGGGGCTTCCCAGCCTTGAGCCCCCCTCGCCTTAACACCTCAGCAATGGGGACACCAGATTGACCAAATCGGTTCCGGACAGATGGGAACTTCTTCAGTGGGATCCTGCCATGGAAAGAAAAACAGATGGTGACATTGCAGTCAGTCTTCCACGTTCTCTGGGGTTAGGGGCATGGGATCTCAGTGAGAATGACAAACATCAAATAAAGAGTTTGATAGGAAGCATCAAAAGCCTCGTTGCTGGCAGCTGATCTGGCATGCAGCAGGGAGTTCCACAGTTCCTTCATGCCCCTTTGGACCAGCATGGCTGGGTAGCGTGATCACAGCAGCAGCCTCTGTAGAAGATATATTCCTGCCTTGCTTTCCTTTTCCCTTTCCTAACATTGTAGCTAATCCTCCAATGAAAGAAACCTCTATTTGCAACTTTTTTCCCTTTCCATAGTGATACATTGTGTCCCTTTACTGCCTCCTCTTCTATAACGACACTATCTGCTATCTATTTTGATTGTTTGATATTGCTGTTTTAATCCTGTATTTTATTCTGTATTTTATTGCTATGTTGTGTTTTATTCTGTTTTTATATTGTGATTCTGCTGTTGTGAGTCGCCCTGAGCCGCACGGGAGTGGAGACTGATAAGTCCAAATAAAAAAATAAATAAATAACCATAAACCAAACCTTTTCCAGGCCACGGAACACTGTAGGCCTGCCCGGGATGCCTTTGTGGCATCTCGAAGAGGCCGGGGCTGTGTTCCTTTAAACCGTTGATACTGAAACCCCTCTGGTTTCGGTATCCACAAGTTAACGGATCAACTCCATTTTGGTGTCATATTTTTCCTTGTCTAATTCTAAGCCTTTCTGCCATCTCGGACTCTCCGTAAATTCCTCTCCGCCTGTGGGAATGACTATTGGGTTTCATCCATGACTGCACAAGTCTCCAGTCCTCAATGAGGAGAGTTAGCCTAGACAGGTTAAAACGAGGGATTCCTCTCCCACTTCCTGTAGCAAGTTTACCTCAAGAAGGGGTTTAGAAGAAGTGTTGTCCTATTCACCTTGCATGCCTAAAGCTCCACCTTTTTGAGTACCTAGGAATGTGATCCCTTTAGAAAAAGGCTAACTTCCTGTTACAAGGCCTTTGTATTATTGTTTTAGGCTGACCATGTGGCTACGTCCATTTTTGGTCAGAGTTCTCTTTGGGCTTCACTAGAGTGAAGAGACATCTTGCCTTTGTCTAATCTAAGGCAAGATGTAATAGATAGTAACTTTTATTATTTTTCCTTTTCCCTGCTTAGAGGATAGCTTAGTGAAGCTAGTTAGCTCCAAGAACCTTTTCTATCTTGACTGGATTTCTTTTACCTACAATAAACATGTTATTTTGATCCTATGACTTGTGGATCTGCAATCCTGTTCAATCCTATTGAATGGAAGTCAATCCTTCCTCACTGCATGTAAGTTTCTGCTGTTTATGAATCGTGCATTCTGCATTCTGCTGTATTTTTGGTGGAATCACCCCCAAAGAGGGTTCTTTTTTAGCCTAACAGCTCTTGATTCCCAACAATGACCATTTTGCTTTAAGCATTTTATTTCCATAAGACCAGCTGACTGTCAACGCATCGGCTCCCCAGCTGCTCGCAACGTTCTACCATAGATCCTGGGTCATCTGAGGACGTCTGTGTTCCATGGAGCTTGCCTTGTGCTTTCCCTTTGGGGGCTCTATGATGACAATAGACCAGAATCGCCAGGGTCCCCCGCAACTGGGAGTTGTAGTTCTCTTGTCCTTCGAAATACAGGACTTCTCCATAGTATAAAAAATCAAATGGTTTTCCTTCACTATTACCACACAGGCACATGTAGCCAGGGGGAGGCTAAGGGGGCTTCACCCCCCCCCCCCGAAATTCTCAGGGTGGTCCACGAAAAGGCCTTACTGGTACATTATTTAAACTGTTATGTTTATTCATATCATGATCTGATCACCATGCTCATTATATCCCACATTCATGGGGTTATTGGGATAACAATACAAAAGGTTTGCTAGGGTAGACCCTCTTCCACCCAGTCTCAGCCTCCCCGAACCAAACTCAGCCCCCCCGGAAACAAAATCCTGGCTACGGCCCTGCCACACATTGACTTTTTCCCATTGCTTCACTTTTATTTTTGTCCTTTTGGTGACTCGGGGGAAGTTAAAACTTGAACAAGTATGGGGATATCTTCTGGACTTAATTAAAAACCCAATTTTTCACATAATCTGAACACAGAGTTATGCCAAAAACATAGGAGAAAAGATAATTCCACATGGCTAATGCTTGGGAAATATAAATGGAAGTTATGTGGGGGAAAGACAGAAAAAAACAGAATGAACAGGGGGGCATTCAGTTTGTTGATATTGCTGAGAGGTTTGCAGAAAGGGAGTTATCAAGAATAGAGCAGCAGCAAGAAAAAGGTAGGAAAGAACCGCATCGAGCACAGGCAAACTTGGGCCCTCCAGGTGTTTTGGACTTCAACTCCCACCATCCCTAACAGCCTCAGGCCTTTTCCTTTTGCCCCTCGGCCACTTAAGCAATTAATACAATTTGATGCCATGACTCAATGCTATGGAATCTTGGAGCTGCAGTTTCCCAGGGTGTTTAGCATTATTTGCCAAAGAGTTATGTCTCACCAAACTACAAATTCCAGGATCTAGCAGTGTTTCTCAACCTTCCTAATGCCATGACCCCTTAATATAATTCCTCATGTTGTGGTGACCCCCCAACCATAAAATCATTTTCGTAGCTACTTCGTAACTGTAATTTTGCTACTGTTGTGAATCATAATGTAAATATCTGATATGCAGGGTGTATTTTTATTCACTGGGCCAAATTCGGCACAAATACCTGATACACCCAAATTTGAATACTGGTAGGGTTTGGAGGGATTGATATTGTCATTTGGAAGTTGTAGTTGCTGGGATTTATAGTTCACCTATAATCAAAGAGCATTTGGAACTCCACCAACACTAGAATTGGACCAAACTTGGCACACAGAACTCTCATGACCAACAAAAAATACTGGAAGGGTTTGGTGGGCATTGGCCTTGAGTTTTAGAGTTGTAGTTCACCTACATCCAGAGATCACTGTGGACTCAAGCAATGATGGATCTGGACCAAACTTGGCATAAATACTCATTATGCCCATATGTGAACACAGGTAGAGTTTAGGGAAAATAGACCTTGACATTTGGGAGTTGTAGTTGCTGGGATTTATAGTTCATCTACAATCAAAGAGCATTCTGAACCCCACCAACGATAGAATTGAGCCAAACTTCCAACACAGAATCCCCATGACCTACAGAAAATAGTGTTTTCTGATGGCTTTGATGACCCATTTGACACCCCCTCATGACCCCCTAGGCAGGCTTCAGCCCCGAAAGTCTCAGGGTGGTCCGCGAAAAGGCCTTACTGGTACATTATTTAAACTGTTATGTTAATTCATATCATGATCTGATCACCATGCTCATTATATCCCACATTAATGGGGTTATTGGGATAACAATGCAAAAGGTTTGCTAGGGTAGACCCTCTTCCACCCAGTCTCAGCCCCCCGAACCAAACTCACCCCGAATCAAAATCCTGGCTACGGCCCTGCCCCTAGGGGTCCTGACCCCGGGTTGAGAAACACTGATCTATAGTATTAGTATCAAAACTGCAAATGTCAATACATCATTATGGGGGTTTATTTAGCTATACATTTAAAGATGAGTGTTGAACACCAATTGTTTTGTCATCAACAACCAATTTCCACTTGAGCTTTAGTCTTATACATCCCTATCATTTGTCTTTGCTACAGTTATGCAAGATTCCTCTATTTCCCATTTCTTGTATCGAAGTATATGAGCTAAAAAGGAACACACACACACACACACACACACACACACACAATGTGTTAATGAACACCTTGAGACCTGGGCATCACCAGGAGGGTTGGGCTGGTAAAATAATTACAGATGTGTAAGACTGAGCATTGACAGCTCAAAGCATTTGTGTGGGGTGGCATCACTGGGGCAGTCCTCCGAGGTCAAACTGGAGCTGGCACCCCTCTGACCAGAAACTGTGTCTCTTTCATTAGCCCATGTTATGAAACTCTTTTTTATTTTGCATAGTTCTTATCTGACTGCTTGGGAGGAAGATCAAGTTGAGCTGGTGGGTGGCGAAGCTTTTCTCGCAAGGGTAAGGAAATCCCAGAAGAACTAGGAGGATGTCATTTCTCAGACATATCACTTGTCTGCTTTTAATGTAGGACTGGTGCCAGGTTGCCTCCTGTCCTCTGGGCATGTATGCCACCATATACACATACACATACCTAGACAATCCGCCACCCACAGTACAATTACCCAACAACCCACCCCCAGTCCCACCCATCACCTTGACTTGACTGCTAAGCATAGTGGCTTGTGTGTTGGACTATTTATTTATTTATTTACTTACCATATTTATATACATCTCTAGTTCAAATCCACATTCTGCCATGGAAAACCAAAGAGTGGCTTTGGGCAAGGCACATTCTCTCAGACTTAGAGGAAGACAAAGGGAACCCCCTTCTGACGGCCTTTCCACATAGCCATATAACCCAGAATATCAAGGCAGGAAATCCCACAATATCTGCTTTGAATTGGTTTATCTGAGTCCACATTGCCATATATTCCAGTTCAAAGCAGATAATGTGGGATTTTTTATTCAGCTGTGTGGAGGGGGCCTGAGTAAATACTGCAGAAAATACGAAGGAACCGTGAGGCTAAGGTGGCCCATAACGGTCCACGTACATAGATCCATAACAGTCCACATACATATTCGTACATAATGAGCAAATACTGCCAATAAAACCTCAAGATAGGTTCACCTTAAGGTTACCATCAGTCAGAAAGGGTTCAAAGGCACACAACAACAACAGTAATCTATAAGGAACTATTACATAATCAATTGACACGCCAAATTAGTTAACTAGCTAATATTTAGTTGTAGGACTACAATTGATTGTTTCTGCTATGAATCATTAGCCCTTAGGAGAAAATTGATTCAAAGGCATTGATGGCAGAGGTTAGCAGGTTTAAGGTTTGTCATGGTGTGTTTGTTTGTTTGTTCTAAGGAAAACTCTGGGACACACTACCTAATGCAAGGATAATAATTGTGAAGGCCTCCACATGTTGTTGAACTGCAATTCTAATTTTGGATTGAAGGTGTTGTACTCCAATAACATCTGAAGGACTGTATAGCTGCAGAATCCTCACCTATAGCCAGGTTCATTTATTTATTTTTATTTATCGTATCAGGAGCAAACCAAACAGTTGTATTGGTTTTTTAAATTTAAAAAAACACACACAACGTTTGCAGACGTGGTATTCTATTAAATGTCCTTTGACTGGTAGCTGGCTACTTGGAGTGCCTCTGGTGTTGCTATAAGAAGGTCCTCCATTGTGCATGTGGAAGAGCTCAGTCCCAGGCCCGGATTAACACCTTTTTGCTAGGCCACACTTTGGAATTACGCCCCCTTTAAGCCAACCTCTACCGCACCCCTTGCACCCCCACATCCTTTCATCCACTTGTCCCCCTTAGGGCCCCGCATCCAGCTCTCCCGGTGTGGCCCCACTAGGTCCGCCACAGGAGTTTCCCTCTTGGCAGGCACAATGGATGCCTGGGGCTTGAGGCACTTGGCTCCCACCCAGTATTGGGGATTGCGCATGCATTGTAGTCAGCAGCTGTACCGATGCCGCGCTTCTCCCCTATACCGGGGCTTGTCGCGTTGGACTTCTCTCCTGTCCTGGGGTTTGCGCATGTGCCGTAGCCGGTAGTTGTGCTTCTCTCTCCTGTAAGGAGGAGTCTCCTCCTTGTGTTGGAGGAGGAATACCAGCTTTCATGGTGTTAGGGCATGCGCAGACTGCGCAATGTTGTAGTTTCCTGTACTTGCACTGAAGGAGCCAGCAACTGGATGCTGTTGGCATCGAGGGAGTTAATTGTTCCTCCTGTCGACATCGACGCCAGTGTTGAGAGCCCCTGCGCATACGCCGTTTGTGCAACAATAGCAGAGGCAGGAGCTGGTATTCAGGAAGGGGCAGGGGCGCCGCCGAAAAGGAGGACCTCCGGTATCCTTCCTTCCTCATCTCCATGCGCATTGCATTTTTATTTGTTTCAACATTTTTATTATTATTATTATTTGTCCGTGATCTGCGCCCCCACCCCCCTCGGCTTGCACCCCTAGGCCATGGCCTAGGTTGGCCTTATGGGTAATCCTGGCCTGCTCAGGCTGCATTGTAATAGGTGGTCTGTGGTTTGCTCTTCTCCACACTCGCATGTCATGGATTCCACTTTGTAGCCCCATTTCTTAAGGTTGGTTCTGCATCTCTTGGCGCCAGAGCGAAGTCTGTTCAGCACCTTCCAAGTTGCCCAGTTTTCTGTGTGCCCAGGAGGGAGTCTCTCATTTGGTAAACAAAGACAACACAGGGTATACTCCACAAAGGATAATGATAAGAGTGAACTGAAAATAAAGTCAATACTATTCAGAGTCACTATGAATTGTATGAGTATACATGTATTCTGTATAAAGGAGTGCTGTAAACAAACAATACAATGAATCACAATCAATGAAATTCTATATATAGTTCTACCTATAAATAAATCACCAGTTCTTCATGGGGAGGAAGGAAGCTTTCATTCCTTCAGCTGGGCTCTACAGGACAGGCGGCATGTAATTTGTTTATTTTATTTATTTGCATCATTTATACCCCGCCCAAGGACGACTCACGGCGGTGAACAATCGGCACAATTCGATGCAATTTCTAAAACATACATCAATCGAATAAAAACATATCATAATATTTAAAACATCAAAACATTAAAACAATGAACAATGAAATTTATTTTTTTTAAGAACTGTGTCGTCATATTCAGTCCATTTTCCATTCTGTGGTCTTTGTCGTTCCAAGGTCATTTCCGATTCAGTTGACTAATTAAACTGAAACTCCAAACGCTTGCTCAAAGAGCCAAGTTTTCAATTTTTTCCAAAAGGTAAGGAGAGAGGGAGACGATCTGATATCCCTGGGCAGGGAATTCCACAGCCGTGGGGCCACCACAGAGAAGGCCCTGTCCCTTGTCCTTGTCAAATGTGCTTGTGAAGCTGGCGGGATCGAAAGCAGGGCCTCCCCTGATGATCTCAATTCCCTGGTGGGTTCATAGGGAGAGATCCATTTGGATAGATAAGCTGGGCCAGAACCGTCTAGGGCTTTATAGGCTAAAGCCAGCACTTTGAATTGTGCCCGGTAGCAAACTGGCAGCCAGTAGAGCTGTGTGCTCCCTGAGTGCCACTTCTGTTAGCAGCCTGGCTGCTGCACGCTGGACCATTTGAAGCTTCCGTGCAGTCTTCAAGAGCAACCCCACGTAGAAAGCGCTGCAATAATGTATGCGGGATGTAATCAGAGCATGGACAACCGTGGCCAAGTCATGGGACTTTTATGGCTCTGACTTCTATTTATTGTTTTGTGTTATACTCTACCCATGCATGCATAGCAGGGCATTTCGTATTGGGCAATTCATATTGTTAGCAATTGTGTAGAATGGGTGACAGCACTCCTTTATACAGAATACATGAATACTCATACAATTCATAGTGACTCTGAATGGTATTGACTTTATTTTCAGTTATCTCTTATCATTACCCTTTGTGGAGTACACCTTGAGTTGTCTTTGTTTGCATTGAGTTAGTAGTCTCTCATTTGGTATCAGCCATTGATTGAGGTTCTGGGTTTTAGCCTGCCACTTTTAGACTCTCACTTGCTAAAGTGTTCCAGTGAATGTCTCTGTAGATTTTAGAAAACTATTTCTTGATTTAAGTTGTTGGTGTGCTGGCTGGTATCTGAACAGGGAATGGGCTGGAGATGTCACTGCCTTGGTCCTTTCACTATTGGTTGCTACTTCCCAGCGAATATCAGGTGGTGCACTACTAGTTAAACAGTGTAATTTCTTTAGTGGTGTTGGGCGCAGATACCCCATGATAATGTGGCATGTCTCATTAAGAGCCTCATCCACTGTTTTAGCATGGTGAGATGTGTCCCACACTGGGCATGCAGCAGAGTAGCAAAGCGTAAGGGCAGATGTCTGGTTGTGATCCCCAGGTAAGGGTTGTGCCAGGTGAGGCAGATCAGGAACCAGAGCCAAGTTCACAGGTCTTTCCAAACAAAAATGCCCCCGTTTCTCAGCATTCTTAGGGTGAATACAATCCCACATTTTCTGTTTTCAACTGGAATAAATGGCAGTGTGGACTCAGATAACCCAGTTCAAAGGAGATATTGTGGGCATTTCTGCCTTGATATTCTGGGTTATATAAGAACATAAGAAGAGCCATGCTGAATCGGACCTCAGCCCATCTAGTCCAGCATCCTGTATCACACAGTGGCCCACCAGTTGTACACGGGGATCTCTAGCAGAAAGGAGGGCAAAACCCTCACCTGCTCCCGACCCCCCACAACCAGTACCCAGGGAAATCCTGCCTACCTCAACCAACTCCGAGGTGGCACTTGAATGTCCTTTTCAGTAACTACCGATACACTTGGTATCCATGAATCTGTCTAATCCTGCCTTGAAGTTGTTCAGGCTGACAGCTGTCACAACCTCTTCTGGAAGTGAGTTCCATAACCCAATGACCCTCTGGGTGAAGAAATATTTCCCTTTGTTAGTCCTAACTTTCCTACCTTGGAGCTTCAGGGAGTGCCCCCTAGTCCTAGTGTTTTGTGACAAAGAAAACATGTCTGTGTGGAAAGGCCCTTATTTGCGAGTAGTGTTAGATCAAGGTTCTTAATATGATTAATGTACTATTACTTCAGCTATATATCACATCCATGGTAAGATTGACAAAAACTGACGAGTCCTGGTCAGTCGTGCGGCTGATTGGGGTATAGGGTGGCAACCTGTACTCAAGGGGGTTATACTCCCCCAGAGAACACAGGTCCATAGTCTAGGTGTCCTCATGGACTCAACGCTGATGTTTAACATTCAGATGTCGGTGGTGGCCAGGAGGGCCTTTGCACAGTTAAAGTTTGTGCGCCAGCTGCGACCATTCCTCGAGAAGTCTGACTTGGCCATGGTGGTCCATGCCTTAGTTTTTACAAGAATGGATTACTGCATTGCACTCTACATGGGGCTGCCTTTGAAGGAGAGGCAAGGCTTCATTGATTATAAAGATTGGGGCACTGGCTAGATCAAATTGGCATGCTCTGTCTGATATACATTGTTGAATGAGCTCTTTGGCTTGATCATATCCCATACTGAGTAGCAACCCTGGAGAAAAGTCCAGGAATGAGATTTTAGTGACTACTACCTGTTTCCATGTGGACTGGAAGTCATTCCTCATAGTTAGTGGGGCAAGACCAAGGGAGAAAGGGAGTATTACCACCCACACACTGATATCCATTTTCATGAAGCCTGTCTTTAGTCTCAGCATTTGGTACAAAGGTCGGCGACCAGGCTTCTAACTGGAGCAAATTATAGGGAGCAGTCAACCCCCCTATTAAAACAGCTCCGCTGACTGCCGATAAGTTTCCGGTCCCAATTCAAGGTGCAGGTTATTACCTACAAGCCCTAAACAGTTCAGGTCCAGGCTATCTTCATGATCGCATCTTTCCCTATGAACCTGCATAAGCTCTAAGATCTGTTGGGGAGACCCTTCTCTCGCTCCCATCTCCGTCACTAGCACAGTTGGTGGGGACGAGGGAGAGGGCCTTCTCGGTGGTGGCACCCTGGCTCTGGAACTCTTTCCCCAGGGAGATTAGATTAGCCTCCATGTGGATGTTCCAATGTGCCTTTGATTAATTGGTTCACTAGATGGATTGGCCCTTCTAGCATTAATTTAATTTTCAGCTCTTGCACTTTACAATTGTCCTGGCCCTGTAGTTGTTGTGCACGAATTTGACTTGGCCCTTCCAGCCCTAACATATCATCTGACTTGCACTTTTCTATCAGCCCTGTCCTTGCAATTGTATTGCACAAGCTGCTGCCTCACCCCTTAGTTTTGAAAAGTCCCATAAGCTCAGCTTTTGGTTGTTGTATGATGAATTATGTTTTTATGATGTTTGCATGTGTATTTTTTATCGTGTATGTTTCAACTCTGTTTGTCTGGGCTTGGTCCCCATGGAAACTACCATGAGTCCCTTTGGGAAGATGGTGGCGTTATACAAAAAAAACATATTATTATTATTAATAAACATATTGTTGTTGTTCTTTATTCATTCAGTCACTTTGTGACCTCATGGACCAGCCCATGCCAGAGCTCCCTGTCGGGTTGTGGCCACCCCCAGCTCCTTCAAGATCAAGCCAGTCAGTTCAAGAATACCATCCATCCATCTTGCCCTTGGTCGGCCCCTCTTCCTTTTTCCTTCCATTTCCCCCAGCATCCTTGTTTTCTCTAAGATTTCCTGTCTTATTATGTGGCCAAAGTGCTTCATCTTTGCCTCTGATATCCTTCCCTCCAGTGAGCAGTCGGGCTTTATTTCCTGGAGTATGGACTGGTTGGATCTTCTTGTGGTCCAAGGCACTCTCAGAATCGTCCTCCAGCACCACAGTTCAAAAGCGTCTATCTTCCTTCGCTCAGCCTTCCTTGTGGTCCAGTTCTCACATCCATAGGTTACTATTGGGAATACCATTGCTTTGACTATGCAGATCTTCGTTGCCAGTGTGATGTCTCTCCTCTTCACTATTTTATCAAGATTGGTCATTGTTCTCCTCCCAAGAAGTAAACGTCTTCTGATTTCCCACCTTTACCTTGCCCTTGTGTCTAATAATTTTACACCCCTCTCCTCCTCCCCCACCCCCTTAGATCACTAAGAGAGTAATATGTGATATGTATTTATAATGTAATACAATATTTAATAATGGAGATTGATTGTGATGTTACTCTACCTGTGTCAATAATAATAATAATAATAACAACAATAACAATAAATTTTTTAAGTCTTCTGATTTCCTGGCTGCATCTCAGTAATCTTCATGCCTAGAAATATAAACCCTGTCACTGCCTCCACATTTTCTCCCTCAATTTGCCAGTTATCCATCAGTCTGGTTGCCATAACCTTTTTTATGTTTAACTGCAACCCAGCTTTTGCACTTTCTTCTTTCACTTTGGTTATAAGGCTCCTCAGCTCTGCCTCTCTTTCAGCCATCAATGTGGTATCATCTGCATATCTAAGGTTGTTAATGTTTCTTCCAGCAATTTTAATTCCAGCCTTGGATTCATCAAGCCCCGCACATTGCATGATGTGTTCTGCATACAAGTTTAATACGTTGGGTGAGAGTATACAACCCTGTCATACGTCTTTCCCAGTCTTAAACCAGTTTGTTGTTACATGGTCAGTTCTAACTGTTTCCTGCAAAATAGTTGGAGATTTACCTATAGAACCTGATTACCTAAGACACTGAAGTCTCCTGATGGGTTATTAGTTAATTGGTTGATTTGCTTGTATGCAGGATCACAATTGTTCCATGGACATACTAACATGCTTGGAACGATAGTGCTATGTTTGGGATTATAGTTGCAATCCCATTGGGTCCACCCTGTTTTAGAGGTCCAGTACTCTGTCCTCCATCAGCATTTTGAAAACCAAATATTTATTTCTTCTGCTGGCTGCTATGTCATTCCAGTAGAGGTAGAGATTCATATATTCCTTTTGGCTAGCCATTATAGTATTATGCTATATGCTGGTAAGGATATAGCTATAGAACAACAGAATAGAAATGATGAATATGATTTTAAAACTGCAGAGTATCCATGAGGGCTTTGAGTATCCCTCCTCCCCTCTTTACATGAAGGTTCTTTTGCTTGAACCCAGCTTGAAAGAGTTTTTTCCCCTCACAAATAATTTGCACCACTGCTATCTCACCCCCTGTTTTTATCCCATTCTTTTCTATTTTAATCTGTACATACGGCCCACTCACTGTTTCATGTCATGAATGGTTTTATTTTATTGTAATTGTTATTGGTTGTAGTATTTTATAGCTTATGTTTTATGTAATTGTTTATATTGTTTGATGTTTGATTTTACTTTGTTGTTGTGTTGTCGGGCTCGGCCTCATATATATAGCCCACTATAATCGGATTTGCAAGGCTGAATGAGGAATAGGATAACATGGCACACAAATAGACATATTCTGTGTTCAGAACCCAATTGGAGTTGAATGATATTTCAGCATTAACCATGGTACATCTTCCTTCACTGTACCTGTGGGAAGGAGGCTAGGTTCACAGAACAATGTATTTGGCTCTCCCCATCCTACTTTTCCCTCTCCATTCTTCCATCTTTTCATACTGTCCATCCCATCAAGGGAAGATTTTCCCCAAATCCAATTTCTCTCAAAGGGTGCATCTACACCAGTTGTGGGCAAACTTGGGCCGTCCAGGTGTTTTGGACTTTAACTCGCACCATTCCTAATAGCCTCAGGACCTTTCCGAGGGGCAAACGGAAAGGGCCTGAGGCTGTTAGGAATGGTGCGAGTTGAAGCCCAAAACACCTGGATGGCTCAAGTTTGCCCATGCCTGATCTCATGCAGGTTGAAACAAAGAGTGCTGATGTCTCATCAAACTAGGATTTGTTACTTGACGAGTCACCAATATTATTTGGCAGAGGTGGTCTTGCAAAACTTCAGCTCTCATGATTCCACAACACTGAATCACCACAGATAAAGTTGTGTCAACTGCATTAGACACACCCACACTGACCAGTATCCTTGATACTCAGTAAGGAAACCAAGTGACTGATACGTTGAATGTACATTGGCCACCTTTTATCAAATATTTGCTGAGATGTTAAAAATGACAATTTTCCTCAGTTTTCCCATTTTCAACAAACGACACCTTCCTGAAAGTTGAAGCATGCAGATGTTTGAAAAACACACAACTTGAGCAATGAGATTACTCTGCTGGATTTTTGCCCGTTACTCAGCTGTTAAAGGGAGTGCAGCCTCCGAAACAAAAAGCAGTGGTAACATGATCTTTCACATAGTTTTATGCAGTGCTCTCGACAAGGTAGTCCCAATTTTTCTTTCAGAGAGCCAATATATTTCAATCATATTGATTTGTCAGAGATAATATCAATTCATTTTCTGCTTTCTCGCTTTTTCTTCTGCTTTCTAAATGTCTCGGTTTCTCGAATCTCTCCCTCCTTTGTCCCCAGACCCCAGCTTAATTTAGTTGCTGCAATCTGACTTCAAACACACAAAATGAGTTTGTTCTCAATTAACTCAGCAAAGCAGAAGAAGCAGCAAGTGGCAGAATCATGCTGTATTACAGCATTTCTCAATATGGAGGGTCGCAACCTCTGGCGGGGTCACAAGGGGGGTATCAGAGGGCTCACCACAGACCATGAGAAAACACAGTATTTTCTGTTGGCCATGGGAGTTCTGTGTGGGAAGTTTGGCTCAATTCTATGATTGCTGGGGTTCAGAATGCTCTTTGATTGTAGCTGAACTATAAATCCCAACAAGTACAGATGCCAAATGTCAAGGTCTATTTCCCCCATACTCCACCATTGTTCATATTTGGGCAAATTGAGTATCCAAGCCAAGTATGGCCCAGATCCACCATTGTTTGCGAACACAGTGCTCTCTGGAAGTAGGTGAACTACAACTCCAAAACTCAAGGTCAATGCCCACCAAACCCTTCCAGTATTTTCTCTTGGTCATGGGAGTTCTTTGTGCCAGGTTTGGTTCAATTCCATCATTGGCGGGGTTCAGAATGCTCTCTGATTGTAGGCGAACTATAAATTCCAGCAACTGCAACTCTCAAATGACAAAATCAATCCCCCCCCCCCAACTCCACCAGTATTCTAATTTGGGAATATTGAGTATCTGTGCCAAATTTGGTTCAGTGAATGAAAATACATCCTGCATATCAGATGTTTACATTACGATTCATAACAGTAGCAAAATTAGAGTTATGAAGTAGCAATGAAAATAATTTTATGGTTGGGGTTTGAGAACCACTGCTCTATTCAGTAGACTCAGGCAATAGCAAACTGCTACATTCTCTCCTGAGTTGTCTTTTCTTCCCCATTCATCAAATCTTGACCATATTCTGATGCTGCCTGGCCAAATGTTCCCCAGTACAGTGTTCCCTCACTTATTGCTGGGGTTAGGGTCCAGGACCTCCCACAATAAGTGAAAACCCGTGATGTTTATACATTATTTTAGTAGTTATACACTATTTTAAGTCTTTATACACTTAAAATAAAGAGAAGGAAAGGAAGGAAAGGATCTTCAAGGCTGAAGGGAAGGAGGGAGGACTGAGGAGGGAAATCACATTGGAGAGCGACCGCAGCAAAACCCCACAAAACAGTGAAAATACAATGATATATATTTTAAATTAATATTTTTTGACATCTGCGAAACAGCGGGTCCCCAATAAGCAAACCGCAAAGTAGCGAGGGAATACTCTATTCATCAGTAATACATTGGCAGATGTGAAGAATTCTGAAGTTTGGAGCCTCAACATTGCTTCTGTTTTACTTCCTGCAGCTCCTCTTTCAGGAGAAAACTCCGCCTTTCTGATTGCCTCATTGGCTCTTTGGAGCGGATCCCGCTTCTGTGTTTCCCAATCCATCAACCTCCTGGTTAATCAGATTATCTTCTGGAGAAAAGGCCTGTCCTGCCCATTTGATGACTTTGGAAAGAACTATTTGGTCCCTGAACTCCTATGGATTAGACATGGGCAAACTTTGGCCAATAGGCTGTTAGGAATTGTGGTCGTTGAAGTCCAAAACACCTGGAGGGACCAAGTTTGCCCATACCTGCTAAGAATGGTAGAGGTTGTAGGTAACATCTGGAGGAGGAGATGTGTTAGATTAAAATCTCTTCCCAGATATATCCTATCATTCATGTTGTTAAATGGTTCTCAAATGTGTGTCTTCTAGGTCAGTGTTTCCCAGCCAGTGTGCCAGGGCACACTAGTGTGCTGTGAGCGATCATCAGGTGTGCCGTGGGAAATTGGCACTCTTCCCCCTCCTAGCAGCTCTTTCTACCTCTTTCCTTCCCCAAAGATCCTCCCCGAGGCAAAGGAAGGGCTCTGCCGAATGCCAGGGCCAGGCCTGCCTTGAGGAAGCCTTCAGGAGCCTTGACTCAGCATGGCTCCAGCTCCCACTCAGGGCTGCTTCAGCTTCCCAATGCTCCCAGGTTCGCTCACTGCCCAATTCACCGACATGGTGAAATTTCACAAGGGTCTGGAGAACAAGCCCTATGAGGAGTGGCTTGAAGAGCTGGGCATGTTTAGCCTGAAGAAGAGAAGGCTGAGAGAAGATATGATAGCCATGTATAAATACGTGAGAGGAAGTCATATATATGTTGTGTTCATCGAAACAGGCCCAGGTTTCACACTGAGTGTATAAATACATTTAAAAACATATTAATTATATGTATTACTGTGTTAGAGTGTCATTTTGGTTGGTGGTGTGCCCCAGGATTTTGTAAATGTAAAAAATGTGCCGCAGCTCAAAAAAGGTTGAAAAACACTGCTCTAGGTATTGAGACTTCAATTTCCAGAAGTTCCAGTCAGCTTGGCCAATGGTCAGGAATTCTGAGAGTTGAAGTCCAGAGCATCAGGAGGACCAATGTTTTGAAGTCGCATTGTTATACTTTTCCGTCTCCATCCAAATATCTTATCTTCTCATTTTTATCTTTCCTGCTGGGCTGTACATATCAGAGAACCCAAGTTGTGCATCAGATGAGTCACAGTTCAGAAGAACCCAACAGGTCAAGGACCACAGAGTAGTCAATCCCCAAGGTCTTCATACAACCTAATGACCAGACAGATGCTTAGCTCACCACCAAGAACAAACATCTTGCATTCTCTCACCGAATCAGTCCTTGAACGCTGACCACTGCCAGAAGCAGCACTGCAATCCAGACTCGTCCTCCCATCTTTGGGGCGTCCTTTGACAACCTCTAGAAAGGTTGCCCGTTGTCTCGTCCCGGTTGCTCCCAGATTGCTTGTCTCGAGGGAGAACAAGATGTATATCTTGACTGGCAGCATAGAAAGCAAGGTTGCCTTGCCCATTGGCCCCAGGAATGTTTAACTGTGGATCCTGATTGGTTGGGGCGGCTGGGGTTCACCGCCCCCATTCCATGCAATTATTGGGGTTTACATTCCAGGATGCTCAGAGCACCCTGGAAAAGGCTCAGCCTTTTTTTTTTTTGAAGCTCATGCCTATTCCAATCCCATTAGGAGTGATGGACAACCTAACTGAATGTGTAGAGTCTGCATTGATCCTCTTTGGAGATCATTACTGATGATTTCTGAAGGTAAAAGGGGTTCAAGCTTGTAGGAATTGTAAAATTCTAGAGTTCAGATAACGAATGCTTATACCATAATTATAGATATGGTGTCATTTTCTTCACAGGCAGATACAGCTAAGTCAGGGGTTCTCAACTTTCCTAATGCCATGGTCTCTTAATACAGTTCCTCATGTTGTAGTGACCCCCAACTATAACATTATTTTATCTGCTACTTCGTAACTGTAATTTTGCTACCGTTATGGATCGTAATGTAAATATCTGAAATGCAGGAAGTATTTTCCTGGACAAAATTTGGCACAAATACCCGATGTGCCCACATTTGAATACTGGTGGGGTTGGGGGGGGGGGGGGTTGTATTATATGATTTTGTCATTTGGGAGTTGTGGTTGCTGGGATTTACAGTTCACCCACAATCAACGTGCATTCTGAACTCCACGAATAATGGAACTGAACCAAGTTTCGCACACAGAACTCCCATGACCAACACAAAAAACTGGAATGGTTTGGTGGGCATTTACCTTGAGTTTTGGAGTTGTAGTTCACCTACATCCAGAGATCACTGTGGACTCAAACAATGATGGATCTGGACCAAACATGGCATGAATACTCAATATTCCCAAATATGAAAAATGGTGGAGTTTGAGGAAAATAGACCTTGTCATTTGGGAGTTGTAGTTGCTGGGATTTATAGTTCAGCTCCAATCAAAGAGCATTCTGAACCCCACCAATGATAGAATTGGGCCAGACTTCCCAAACAAAACCCCCATGACCAACAGAAAATACTGTGTTTTCTGGTGGTCTTTGGCGACCCCTCTGACACCCCCCTCACGACCCCCTCAGGGGTCCCGCCCCCCCCGTTGAGAAACACTGAGCTAAGTAAACCTACAATTCCAAATGTTGTCTGAGTCAGTGGTGTGGACTTTGGAAATAAATCCATTCCCCCCTCTTTCGTGGATTTGGAAAATATATTTTCCAAGCCACTACTTTCTTTTGTTCTACATCTCCGACTCTGAAAAGCAGGTATCGCTTGAAATAATTTGGACTCATTCTAAACCTCACAAAGAGTTGCAACACTCTTCATAGGAGTGGCATTAAGGAAGCTTTAGGAGCCAAAAGGCCAGAATAGTTCAGCCCTTCTTCCCTGCAATGCTGTAAAGGCTGCCTTTGCCATCATCATGCCAGAAAACATATTGTGGGTTTACTAGGCCAAAAAGCAGATGCAGCCAAGACCGACTCAGAATTGTCAGCTTTTTCACTGTGCAAACTGGCAGTGGGTTCAGCATTTTAAAAACTGGGCAGCCTTGCAAAATATTGCCAGCATAGCAAAACATTTCTGTCAATGCCTATGAAATCTCACCCAAGTTTCCCCAAGTGTTATGCCTCCCAACAATTATTAAATATAATTTGTTCCAACTCTCCTGATTTGGCAGGGATGATTCCAGTTAATCCTCTGCCATCCCACTTTTCCCGTTCCTCTTAAAATGTCCCAGTTTCTCTCCCTTCCTACTTATGCTTCCTCCTTTTGTCCTCAGCTTACTTTAAGTGCTGCAAATTACACACAACTCCGCAGAGGGAAGTGGACTAGAAGGTTGGAGCCTTGCCCTTCCCAATAGGCTCAGACAAAAGTAAACTTCTGCATCCTTTCCTGTATTCTTCCTCATTCATAACTTTTCCCAACTTGGATACATTCTGACATTGCTTGGTTACATGTAGAGAGTGTGAAATAGACTAGATGTCTGATCTAAGGCTAGAGGTCAGCTATGAATTAACAGTGTTGTCCTGCAAGGGTGAATCAGAGCATCTCAGATGCCAGTCCTTGGGGTACCATTATCTGGAAAGCATGTGGTCAGTGATTTAGTTTATTACAATGCTATTACTAAGTGAATAAACCATTCGGCTTTCGCTTCCATTTTCATTTGGATTTGGATTCAGGCACTAAATTAGTTCATCCTTATCTCTTCCCTGGAAAAAGTCTAATCTCTCAGCCTTCACATTCTCGAGTCTGTAAAATGGGTGCATTTATTTCTCTCCACAGCATAAGTCACGACCCCTCCTACACTGCCATATAAAATCCAGATTGGGTTGCTGTGAGTTTCCTAGGATGTATGGCCATGTTCCAGAAGCATTCTCTCCTGATGTTTCGCCCACATCCATGGCAGTCATCCTCAGAGGTTGTGAGGTCTGTTGGAAACTAGGCAAGTGGGGTTTATATATCTGTGGAGTGTCCAGGGTGGGAGAAAGAACTCTTGTATGTCTAAGGCAAGTGTGAATGTTGCAATTGGCCACCTTGATTAGCACTGAATAGCATTGCAGCTTCAAAGCCTGGCTGGTTGCTGCCTGGGGAGGTGTTAGCTGGCCCTGATTGATTTTTGTCTGGAACTCCCCTGCTTTTTTTAGTGTTGCCCTTTATTTACTGTCCTGATTTTGGAGTTTTTTTTAATACCGGTAGCCAGATTTTGTTCATTTTCATGGTTTTCTGATGAACCAACTTAGACACAGCATATTACTATTTGAGAACACAGAAATACTGGACTACTCTAACAATCACCATGTCAGACTACACAAAGAAGCCATTGAAACCCACAAGCATTTGGACAATTTCAACAGAAAGTAGGAAACCATGAAAATGAACAAAATCTGGCTACCAGTATTTTAAAAAACTCTAAAATCAATGAGGGCCAGCTAACACCTCCCAACAAAGGATCGCCTAGACAGCAACCAGTCAGGCTTTGAAGCTGCAAAGCCATTCAGTGGCAATCAAGGTGGCCAATTGCAACATTCACAAACAAGATACCATCAATAGATCCCATATCCCGGATGAAAGGACTACTGGGGTCTGTCATCCGCGCCAGACCAAAATGTTTATTTCCTTCACTTGGGACAATACAAAAAGCTAGCTTGAGGAGTCTTGGAGTAATCGTTGGCACTTGGACAAACATTAAGTCACTTAATCCACTCATCATTTCCTCCCGGTTCATTGTTTCCCACTTGGACCGCCTCCTTCGCTCTCATTGGATGAGAGCCCGAAGCGGCGCTGGCTTCCTGATTGGCTGAGGTGCGGCAAAGCCAGCCGCACCTCCCTGCCAGCTGATGACTCCAACCAATCAGCGTGAAGCTAGCAAAGGGGTGGGGGCGGGAAGTTTGAACTTTGACAGCTCTGTTTTTCTATAAGAATGTAATGTTTTGCATTGTACAGTATGTCAGCTTTTGGGCAAACGATTGCAGTTTGACATCCGCTCCAGCTGGAACGAAATAAACAACTCAGTGGCGTTTCTTCAACTTGGTGAGATTTTATTTGGGGAAATTCAGGGAAAATTAGATTGGCAGCTTCCTATCTCGCCAGGGCTATGTCGGATCCTCTTTGGTGGTTCTGACTGATCTCTGCCTTCACGGCAAGACCCCCAAATTCCTGCTTGATATCATTAGGAATTGTGGGAGTTGAAATACAAAACACCTGGAAGGCCAAAGTTTGCCCATGCCTGACATAAAGACTCAGCGCATCCAAACATCCTAACCCTAAAGGAAGGGGCCTGAGGCTATTAGGAATTGTGGGAGTTGAAGTCCAAAACACCCGGACATAGAGACTCAGGGCATCCTAACATCCAAACCCTGAAGGAGCTTGAGGGTGTTGGGAATTGTGGGAGTTGAAATCCAAAACACCTGCAGGGCTGAAGTTTGCCTATGCCTGCTGTAATGTGACTCTATGGGCAACTTCCATTGATCAAATTGCAAACCCGCAAATGTGAAGGGCTGACTGTAGATCTGATGGTGAAATCAAATCAGTGATGTATAAATATTACCTTTCCAACTATAAGAAGCAGCAATTTCACTGTTTTGAATGGTTTCTACAAGCAGACTGATTGCCATTTCAAATAATGTGCACGTTCGTCCTTAAAAATCAGACAGAATTTGTGTGGGTGTCTCATCCCCCCCCCCCCAAATGACAATGACAGGAATCCTTCTCATAATCTGTCTTTCGTCTTCGGTTCCTCTGCACCAAGCGCTGGCCTAGATATTCTCTTGCTAGAGAACGGCATTCTTTGTGCCTATTTATACTGAGATGCTTTTCAAGCTGTGGCAGATACTTGAATGGCAATTGACATGGATCAAAACTGAAATAGGATTTGAAAATTAGAGATTTGAAGAATCTTTTTTTTTTCTGGGACTATATTAGATCTCATAATGCTTGAGCATCGTTTTCATAGGTCACCTCCAGGTGGGAGACCAGGGTGGAAGTTCTCCAGTTTTTGGGGTGTCCCAACTCCGAGTAAGTGGAAATAAGGGTATGCAAATCTCCAGCTCTATTTATGAAGCTACAACACTTAATTATTTGTTGCTAGCTCTGGGGTGTGTATGTGGTTATGTATTTGTGTCACTAGTTGTCTTTTTCCCTCTTTGTTTCTGGGTCAGGGCTCACCTTCTGCTCTGCTTTGCATCGACCTTCTGTTAAGCAAGTACTGTATGTTTAACTGTTCTTTATCCCATCTCTTTATACTAGAATGAATGCAGTTCCACTACACTTTCATTGTCGTGGCTCAACGTTGTGGAATCATTTATTTATTTATTTACTTTATTTATATTCCGCTCTTCTCAGCCCCAAAGGGGACTCAGAGCGGATTCCAGGTACACATACTTAGCAGACAATCCCTGCCGTTTCCACATACACACATATAGACGAATAGAGGCAAACTCTGGCCACCAGGGGGAGCTGACGCACTCTGCATCCCTCAGCGTTCCCAGTGTCCCTTGTTGTTCCTTCCACATTCCTCAGGGTTCCTGGAGTTCTTTAATGGCCTCATAATTCAGTCAAAATTTGCCTTCCCACTTAATGTGGTACCTTTAACTCCTACTTGACAGATGTAACTGTCTTTCGGGCTGCAAAGGTCAACAGCAGACTGCACTTAAAGGTCGAGCACCCACCTCGACCCGGGCAGGCCTCAAACTCATGACCTACTGGTCAGAGAGATCTTTTGCAGCTGACACTTAGCCAGCTGCGCCACATTCTCGGTGCATGGGAGTTGTAGTTTGACAATGCAAAAGATTAAAGACCTCATAAAACTACAATTCCCAGAATTCCATAGCATTGGGCTATGGCAGTAAAATAGTGTCAGACTGCATTAAGTAGAATCTTAAGAGTTGGAAGACACAAGGGCCTTCCAATGCAAACCCCAGTAATACAGGTACTTCCAATCAAAGCATTCCTGACAGATGGGCATTCAATCTCTGCTTGAAAACCTCCAGAGGAGACCGCGCTCCGAGGCCGCATAGTCCACTGCCAAACAGCTCTTACCATCAATAAGTTCTTCCTAATATTTAGGCTGAATCTCTTTTCCTGCAATTTTAATTCCTTCCTCCATGTCCCAAGCCCTAGTAAAAGTAAAAGTTTTCTCCTTGACATTAAATCTAGTTGAGCCCAACTCTGTGAGGTGGTGCTGATCTCCATGTCTAAGCCAAAGAGCCGCAGTTGTCCGCAGACGTCTCCTGGGTCATGTGACCAGCATGACTGCATGGACCGCCGTTACCTTCTCGCCGAAGCAGTATCTATTGATTTACTCACATGTGCATGTTTTCAAACTGCTAGGTCAGTAGAAGCTGAGACTATCACCGGGAGCTCACAAACTTCCCCAGATTTGAACGGCCAGCCTTTCAGTCAGCAAATTCTGCAGCTTAGCGGTTTAACCCGCTGCGTTGCTGTGGCCCCTACAGCGGCAGAAAACAAGCTTGCCTCCTTCTCAATGTGACATCCTTTCAAATATTAAACATGGCTATCATGTCATCTCTCAGCCTTCTTTTCTCCAAGGTAAACATTCCCAGCTCCCTAAGCCTCTCCTCATGGGATTTGGCTGCCAAAGTTTGTCCATTTTCGTCGCACTTCTCTGGACACATTCTAGCTAGTCAATCTTTCTTGAAATGTGTTACCCAGAACAGGACACAGGGTTGTTCCAGGTGAGGTCTGACCATGACTTCACTCGATCGAGACACTATACTCCTATTGATGCAGCCTAGGATCGCACTGGCTTTTGAAGCAACTGCAACACACTCTTGATGTCATCTATACGCAGATGATGTACAACTCTGTCACTCCTTTCCACCTGCTACTAAGGTCCTGAACCGGTGCTTGGCCGCTGAATGGTCTGGATGAGGGCAAACAAAATGTAATTGAATCCAGACAAGGCAGAGGTACTCCTGGTCAGTCAGAAGGCTGAACAGGACATAGGGTTACAGCCTGTGTTGGATGGGGTTACACTCCCCCTGAAGGCACAGGGTCAGAGCTTGGAAGTGATCCTGGATTCATCGTGGAGCCTTGAACCCCAGGTCTCTGTGGTGCAATGGGTTAAACCCTTGTGTTGGCAGGACTGCTGACCAAAAGGTTGGCAGTTCAAATTTGGGGAGCAAGGAGAGCTTCCATCTGTCAGCTCCAGCTTCTCATGCAGGGACATGAGAGTAGCCTCCCACAAGATGCTAAAACATCCGGGTGTCCCCTGGGCAATGTCCTTGCAGACGGCCAATTCTCTCATGCCAGAAGCGACTTGCAGTTTCACATATCGGTCCCGACACGACAAAAAAACCTTGTGAATTATTTAATATCATTGATGTTTAATTCTGCTTTAATGTTTGTATATTTATAGTTTTTAAATTGCTTTTAATGTAAGCCGCATTGAGTCTCCTTGTGGAAAGAAAAAGCAGAGTATAAATAAACATAATCACAACAACAACAACAACAACAGGAAGTGCAGCATAGCTGAGCAGGCATTCTGAACTTGGGATTAATTAAATGTTGACAATTGAGCACAACTGCTCAAAAAACGGATTTTATTGTCAGCATTAGAATGGACACATAAACAATACTGGGAGTAAACTCCTAGGATCATGCATCATTTTGTTGCTTTCCAATAGGCACTGCCCAGAGATACTTAAGTTTCACTTCACAGCCATATAAACTAGAAACAAGAAAGCATAGAAATCACTGCTACGCTTATGTATTTATTATTTGCTAAAATATCCAGAGGAACTAAAACACCTCAGCCTTATTTTAACTCATGTTCATTCCTAAAGCACTCCTCATCACGTATTTTTCCCCCTGTCGCTTTCACACTTTTTTCAGGTGGAATCGGCAACAAATACTTATAAAGTGGTTATCTCTTGGATGTCGCTACTCCCAAACTGTGTATATCTATGGAGGAAATGGAAAATCTGGTAGAAAAGGGGATGATCAGCACAATATTTGCAATTTATTTGGTGGCCAGAACCAATAAAGTTGAGTTGCCATGCCTGAAACACCAAATGGGCAACAGCACACACCACATAGATTTAGTTTTGCCCTTTGCAGCCTATGTGTGGGTAATATTTTGAGAACCATCTCAGGCTCTCTAAAGAACATTTCCTGTATGAGACATCTTTCATGCTCGGCTTTTCAGTTTCTCTTGGATGCTTATTGCGTTAGGGTTTTTGCAAGGGTGCTGCTGGCAAGCCCTAAGGGCAGGGTGTTTCACACAAATAAGAGCTTTTAAAAAGGCACCTTGCGTACGTCTGTGAGTGTGTGTCACAAACACAAGGAGAGGGAGTGCTGGTATCTGCAACTGTGTAGGCGTGCATGAGATTGCCAGCACATGGTGTGTAAATCAGACCGGATGTATGTGTCCGATTACAACTCCTGTGTTGTGCTCAGGCGCATTTGCCGGGCAATGTTTTGCCCAGGGTTGTTTCTGACTACCCACTCCAAATACTCTCTATTGCCCAATACTCCCCCAAAACGCTGCCTTCCTCCGAATATATTGTGCAAATGATGCATCAATTCACTTGCTTTGCATAATTTATTCCGCAGCTCATTAACGAATGGGTGCGGGGGAGGCGGAGAAGCTGTGCAGAACCCACAGGCTGCACCCACACCCACTCAATGTGTCATTCGGTCCCACATACCAACCCATCCTTGGCTTCTGAGATTTTGTTAGCCTGGCCTATAACATTTTCAAGGTCAACACTAAGTTATCCGTAAGGAATAGAAAGCGGTGTGCTTATCTGTAAAGTCTCCGAGGAAGCTGAAAGTTGCACCGTTCTGTGTTTGAATGTAGGGATCTTAGAAGAGCAGGAGAAATGTAACCCTAACACTGGAGTAGGGGAGCATGTGAGCCCCCTTCTCTAGTCTCCCCTGCCTCAATAAGCTGTAGTCTTAACTAAGCCTGTATGAGCTCTACGTAGTTGGCAGGGTAGAGCCCCACACGCCCGCTGTCAGTCACCCCCTTGCACCACCCTTGCTCATCTTCATCTTCCAGCTTAGAAAGCAGTTCACCTGGGATGGAAAACAGGGGAGGAAGAAAGATCATCAATATAGCAACAAAGAGCAGTTTTTCTCAACCTCCCTAATGCCGACCCCTTGATACAGTTCCTCATGTTGTGGTGATGCCCAACCATAACATTATTTTCGTTGCTACTTCATAACTGTAATTTAGCTACTGTTACAAATTGTAATGTAAGTATCTGATATGCAGGATGTATTTGCATTTACTGAACCAAATACCCAATACGCCCAAATTTGAATATTGGTGGAGTTGAGGTGGGTTGATTTTGTCATTAGGGAGTTGTAGTTGCTGGGAGTTCAAAGAACATTCTGAACTCCACCAATGATGGATTGAACCAAATTTGGCACACAAGAACTCCCATGACCAACAGAAAATACTGGAAGGGTTTGGTGGGCATTGACCTTGAGTTTTGGAGTTGTAGTTCACCTATATCCAGAGAGCACTCTGGACTCAAACAATGATGAATATGGACCAAACATGGCACAAATCCTCTATCTGCCCAAATGTGAACACTGGTGGAGTTTGAGGAGTAGATTATCTTTGGCAACCGCTCTGACAGCCCCTCGCGACCCTCCCAGGGGTCTTGACTCCTAGATTGAGAAATGCTGAACTATGAGGATAGAGACTCACAAACATTGGTAATAGCATAAAGGAGCAAATAATAGCTCGGAGTTGTTGTCAGTGGTCGCTAATTGAAACACTTATATCCTCAGGCATGTGAGTCAGTGTGGTGCAGTGATTTGAGCATTGGATTACAATTTGGTAAAACCAAAGTTTGGATCCTCGCTCAGCCTTGGAAACCCACTGGGTAACCTTGGGCAAGTCCCCACTCTTTCAGTCTCAGAAGAAAGCAAACCTTGCCCCCAAAAAATCCTGTAATATTAACTTTAGTGATGCAATAAGTCAGAAATAACTTGAAGGTAACAAATCATCAAGCATTACGGATACAGGTGAACTTAATATTCACATGAGTACTGTCCTATATAATAATAGCCATGATTGCTGGCTAGCTAATCCCTTATTACTGAGATTGCTTGTTCATGGTTTACGGAGAGTGGTTGGCTTTCTCAATGGAAAATCTCTCATGATTGTTAGCCATCTGAGCTTTCAAAACTATCTCTTTATACTTCCATGTTCTTTCCCTTTTGTCTCGTTAGTTCAGAGTGTGCTTCACTTTCGCAAAGCTCAATGGCTAACATCGGAGCTTTGCGAAAGTGAAGCACACTCTGAACTAATGAGACAAAAGGGAAAGAACATGGAAGTATAAAGAGATAGTTTTGAAATAGATGGACAGAAACAGAAAGTTTTGACATCGATGGGCAAAAGACTGAGAGTTACATGGAAAACAGCCAAGATCTAATGTAGGGTTGAAAGTTTGAGAAAGTTACTTTTAGCACTTCAGTTTCTAGAATCCTTCTATTGGATTGGGATGGTCTCTAGGATTTATCGTCCAAAGAATCGCTAGGCTACCCAGCAAGCATATATAAACTATTTGCCTTCCCTAGTGCTCAACTTGTATACTTGTATGTAAAGCAAATAATACATGATATTATGTAACAGCATTAAATAATTAATACTAAATAAATAAACATTCTATAACCACCCAAAAGAACCAAAGGTCTCATCTTCATTTGCTGGACAGGAAAAATGATTTAAAGATGGGCTTAAAACCAACCTTAAAAACTGTGGCATAGACACCAAGAACTAGGAAGCCCTGGCCCTTGAGCGCTCTAATTGGAGGTCAGCTGTAACCAGCAGTGCTGCAGAATTCGAAGAGGCATGAATTGATGGTGAAAGGGAGAAACATGACATGGGGAAGGGGCATCAAGCTAACCCTGACTGGAACCGCCTTCCACCTGGAAACTGAGGTCCTCACTGCAGGAGAACAGGCGGGTCAAGAACAGGGCTCTTCAGCCACCTATGGACCCACCACCACTTAGAGGACCATCATCTTCAGATTACAAGAGATCACCTAAGTTAAGTAAGATTAACAAATGATTTGGCCTGAAACGCTGATGCAGCGTGGCTAAAGCTAAGGGAATATGGGAGTTGTAGTCCAAAACATCTGGATAGTCACCTGTTTTTTGCTTCTGTTTTAGGGGAAGCCAAAGCTCCAACTAAGAGTTCCCTCTTACTGGAGTTGTGAGAGGGAGTAAAAGAAGTAAAAGAAGAGGGAGAAAATTCAGCTGAGCAGGACTTCCAGCAAAAAGTTGGAACAAGTTTTCTCCGTGACCCACGCTCTGCCAGAAAATAATGCTGACTTGTTGGGAAGGATGAAATGGGAGTCTGTAATGTTGACACTCACCTGCCTTAAAACTCAGTTCGTCCGCTTCTTGGCCAGCATAGTCATACACGGCACGGACCCTCTGTCCCGAGACTTGTGCAGGGGCTGGCTTTGCACTGCGGAAAGAGATGAGAACGTAAGCAGAAATACAGGCAAGTCCCCGAGTTACAAACATCTGACTTACAAATTACTCCTAGTTCAGAATGGGGGTGAGACAAGAGAAAGTGAGAAAAATCTACCCCTCGGGAAGGAAATTCACTCCCAGAAGAGTTATAATGGGGGAAAGGTTGTTGGAGCATGCAAGAAATAATTAGTGTATGTGTGTCAACTGTAAAATAAGATGCACGAAGCTGATTGGTTTAGCTTCGTGTGGGGAGATGGCTGAGCCTGGGACTTTTGGTTACTGATACATTTTTCAGCTTGAAGAGAAGCAGAAAAAGTCAGAGTTTGGAGTGTGCTCTTGCTTCATGAGCTGCTGAAGGAGTTTATCCACATGGACAAAGAAAGACCATTTTAAATCTCTCATAAAAGGACATTATGTGAGTTGATAACACTGATCACACTGTACATATGTTGTTCTGAACTACAAAGAGTAAACCACTTGTTCTTTACTGTTAATCTGCATGGCATATTTTCTTTCTCTGGCAAGGCAGTGTGTGGACTGATCAAATGTGAACTACACGTGGTTTATTTTTACATTATGCCACAAAGGTGTCTCAACTGAAGCCTTTTTACCAATCTTTGTTTCCACAACAAGTCAATTTTTTTCAAAAATCAAATTATCACAGGGACATAGTGAGCTGAAACGGCCCTTATTCATCCTCTGCCATCCCATTATTTCAGCTGCTTTCGGTGTCCTCCTCCTTCTTTGCCTCTTTGTTCTCAACTTACTTCACTTATTGCAAACGGGGTTCAACACTGCAAAAGTAGTTTGCGCACAATTAACAAAGGAGAGAGAATAGTAAGGGGCAGGGCCGTAGCCAGGATTTTGGTTTGGGGGGGCTGAGTTTGGTTCGGGGGGCTGAGACTGGGTGGAAGAGGGTCTACCATAGCAAACCTTTTGTATTGTTATCCCAATAACCCCATGAAGGTGGGATATAATGAGCATGGTGATCAGATCATGATAGGAATAAACATAACAGTTTAAATAATGTACCAGTAAGGCCTTCTCGCGGACCACCCTGGGAATTTCGGGGGGGGCTGAAGCCCCCTTAGCCCCGGCTACATGCCTGGTAAGGGGTGGGATCTTTCTTTCCAAGTAGGCTCATGCAAAATCAAATTACGGCCGCCTCTCCTAGCATGTGGACAATTTCAACAAAAAGGAGGAATCCATGAAAATGAACAAAATCTGGCTACCAGTATTAAAACGCTCTAAAATCAGGACAGTAAATAAAGAGCAACACTTAAAAAAACAGGGGAATTCCAGACAGGAAACTACCAGGGCCAGCTAACACCTCCCAACAAAGGATACACCCAGGCAGGAATGTTGTTGTGATTGTTGTTATTGTTATTTTTTCCTGCATGTTTTTTTTGTGTGTGTGTGAGGAAGATGCCATTGAACCTGTGCGTGTGTGTGTATGTGTATTTATCTTGGTCAATAAATATATCACTCTTTTGGGGATTTTGTATTTTGCTATATTCATACTTTTCAGATTTTGCCCAAACAATGAGAATTGATAAATTGTTTGCATTAAAAAATAAAAGCGTCCCTTTTGTCTGTGAAATTTATATGCAGATGAAATGTGATGAAATCCTGCTTCCAGGAGATGCCTTTAATATTACAGCTTGAAAACTGAATAGGAGCTGAGAAAGGAAATGGCTGAGAAGTTGGGATTTTTCTCAATCCAAAGAGTTTAGCAGTCCCCATAGCATGGCAAGCACTGCTGTTGTTGATAAGCAAAGAGATAAGAGGCCCATTTGATGACTTTGGAGCCGCATTACAAAAAGGGAGACTCAGGTATTCACGGAAGCACAACCAGTCATCACATAATTCTCTGTGCAATTTCCAAAATAAACAAACAAAACTCCTTGTCACATTGTTTCTCTAGGACAGGATGGAGAACATGAGACATGGACCAACCCCGGCTTCTCTGGGACGTCAATCTGGTCCATCTTGGCCTCCCAAGCTGATCACACCTCCTGACTCATGACATCCCGGTGGTATTGTGACGGCATTTTGAATATCTGGCCCTATGTTTTGCTCTTTGGACTTGCCCCATGAGAAATTTTACCAGAAATTAATAAGGATAAACTCTTCCCCTTTTTTGTTACAGCGGCAAGAATAATTTACGCGAGGCATTGGAAATCAGATTTAATACCAACGAAAGATGAATGGATAGATAAGATATTGGAGATAAAGGACATGGACAATTTAACTTATTTGCTCAAGAGAAACACCGGCAGAATAATGACACAAACAGATTGGTCATATTTAACAAATTATTTAACACAGAACAACTGAGTGGACTATCTACTCCTTTCTTTTAATGAATGAGAATTGACTTTATGGTGGAAAATACTTTTGCTAAGAATTTTTGAAGTATCTAATATAAATGATAGAGCAGAAGGAAAAAAAGGTTGGAAGTCACCTATTTTTATTTTTATTTTATTTTCCATCCTTTTTTTAACTACTATTTTTGTTATTATTAATTTTTTTATTTTTATATATTTTCTCTCTCCGGTAGATCTCTCTAATAATAATAATAATAAAACTTTATTTCTAACCCGCATCCATCTCCCCGGAGGGGACTCGGAGCGGCTTACATGGGGCCGTGCCCGAACAACACATCACAAAATATCAGAAACATCAAAAAACAATAAACACAATAAAAGCAATAAACACAATAAAATACATCTTGAAAACACAACAACACAGGTGAATCTAAAACAGAAACGACAGGGCATTTTTAGATTTATGTTATGTCTATCTCTAATTTTTCCCACGTTACTATATTGTATTGTTCCCGCACTTTCACTGTATTTATCTATTTTGGTAGTTTTTATAGATGAAAACTAATAAAATTTATTTTAAAAAAAGAAAGAAATATCACCCGTGGTTTCATTTACTCATGGGTCATGTTTCTAGGTCCTCCAGATAATTCTATGGCATGCTTCCATAGGAAGCTGACCACAGGGTTGCAATGGAGGTCTTAGCGATGCCCACAAAGGTGTTCTCTCTCAGTATTTTCTAGGTCCCCTTGCCTGACTCTATAGCAGGCATGGGCAAACTTTGGCCCTCCAGGTGTTTTGGACTTCAACTCCCACAATTCCTAACAGCCTCAGGCCCTGATTTGCTTCTGGCTGCTGAAGGAAGGTCTCATGGACACAGAAAGGACCATTTTGAATCTCTCTAAAAGGACATTGTGTGAGTCAATGCAACTGTTCAAATGACTGTACATATCTTGTTCTGAATTATGAAGAGTGAACAACTTGTTCTTTATTGATCATCTGCATGGCATATTTTCTTTCTCTGGTCAGACGTGGTTTGTTTTACATTATGCCACAAAGACAGGGCCGGACCTAGGTAATTTTAAATGGTAAGCGAACAGTATTTTGCCGCCCCCCAACCAATCACTTATGGATTGGGTGCATAGACAAATTTTGGCCCTCCAGGTATTTTGGACTTCCTACTGGCTGTTTGAAATTGTGGGAGTTGAAGTCCAAAACACATGGAGGGCTGAAGTTGGCCCATGCCATATATATATATATTCCTTCCCACCATGTTCCCTGCTCTATTCCTATTCTCTTTGTTTGTGTCTATATCTATTCCCCTTCCTTCCTTCTCAGCCCTACACCCCAGAATATCCCACATTATCTGAGCATGGACTCACATATTCAAAGCAGATATTGTGGGATATAGGGCTGTGTGGAAGGGCCCTTACCCTTTTCCCTCCCCTCTTCCTATTCTTTGTGTGGGTCTGTACATTCCCCATCTTTCCTTCCTCCTCACCCTTTTCCTTGCCCCCTCCCTATTCTCTTTCCCCTTCTTACCTTCCCCTTCCTCCCTTCTCACCCTTTTCCCTCCCCTCTTCCTATTCTCTTTTCATGTGTATGTATATATGTGTGCGTGTATCAGGTCTAGGCTAATTCTGGGAGCAAGGGCCCGGGGGTTGGGCTAGGTGCCCTCTGGTTGGCAGGCTCGTCTGGCCACTCAGTTCTGCTAAACAAACACACCAGGGTACTCGTCCCACAATAACCACACACAGTATGCTGGACCACAATAACCATTAAAAGGAATCAAGGTCTGGACTACCATTCACCATGCAGGTGTAGGCTATCCCCCACGGGACCGAGAGCAAACACCAGAGGGACTGTGTGTGCCCCCCTTGTCCACTCACAAGAGCGATGCTCCGCTGAGCCAGGCCAATGAGGAGGTGAAACCACCGTCCCTACCCCCCGCACACACAAAATAAGACAATCAATTGACAGAAGGATAAACACTACAGGGAAACAGTCACATAACCATGTGGGGCCGGAATCAGCACATTGTCCTGCAGTAAAATAGAGCTGGCGCTGGTCTGCCGTTCGGGAGACCAGTGTGCATTCGATGGCAGGGAAGCGGGGAAGCCGCGGGGTGGAGGGGGCGGCGTAGAATGAAAATTGTCCCTCTCGTGTCCAATGGTGATGACGCAACGCGGAGGTAGGCGCAATGCGTAGGTGGGTAGAAGACTACAGCATGTCCGGTGCTGATGACGTGGAATATAAACACTGCGCCGCCCGATGACGTCACAGAGGCCACAGAGAGCGCCGTCAGACGTGCATAGCGTGGACGGCGCCTGGGGGCGGCGTTGGGTGAACCTCCGTCGCGCTTGCGTGATGACGTGCCCGGAAATAATAGGTGAGTTCCCGTTGAATTAAAGGGGCCGACAGCCACCGAAACAAGAGCTGGAAAGGCCCGGTGTTCTCGGTGTCCCTGGTTCAATCCTGTGAAAAATAAAATATGCGGAAGCCAAATGGCTGGGGGGATGGCCCGGGCCCCAACCGGACGATGCCACGGTAAGGGTGCTGGAGAGGGAGGCCCACGGTGTCCCGATGCGTCCCGGGAACCGCTGGGCAGACGCCGAACCCAAGGCAGAAGTGCCGCTTCATCACAGACCCAGGCTTCAAATAGCGTTTGTTATCAAAATAGCTTTATTGGGTCCACAAGTAGATGCTTGTGGGACCCAAGCGGTTCAAGGTGAACCCAAGTTGCACCAACACACGTAAGCCAAAATAATGTAGTATGTAGACCCCGCGGCGGGGCTGGCGGCTCCCACCGCAGCAGTTGACAAACGCCAACGGGTGACCTCCTGTTATCACAAGGATCCCAAATCCCGTTTCGCTGGTTTACAATAACAGCTTCATCAGGGCATTTTGCATTGGTAGATACAAGGTATTGGTGATACAATCAAAACATGACCCATATATAGAGCATCATTGACATCACAAAATGTGGATGGATTCCACAGAGTCCAGTTTGACCCAAAGGTGTGTGCGGGGGGTAGGGATGGCGGTTTCACCTCCTCATTGGCCTGGCTCAGCGGAGCATCGCTCTTGTGAGTGGACAAGGGGGGCACACACAGTCCCTCTGGTGTTTGCTCTCGGTCCCGTGGGGGATAGCCTACACTTGCATGGTGAATGGTAGTCCAGACCTTGATTCCTTTTAATGGTTATTGTGGTCCAGCATACTGTGTGTGGTCACTCAGTTCTGCTCCCAGCCCCCAGGTAAGGGCGCCCAAGTGGCCTCCCCCCTCGCCCCACGTGCACTGGCGGCAGCAGCGGCAACAGAGGGAAAATACACGCGGGGGCAAGGGAGACGGGAAAGGCAGGCACCTCTGCCCCCTTCTCTCTCACCCTGTGCAAGGCATCCTCGGTGGGGGCAGGGGGAGGCATGCGCAGGGTGAGGGATGAGACGCGTGCAGGGCGAGGCAGGGAGAAGGGAAAGGCACGCGCCTCTGCCTCCTCCTCTCTCGCCCTGTGCGAGCCTTCCTCCCACCCTCCCGTCACCCCTGGGGGCGTGGCACCCGGCCCTGGATGTGCCCTTTGGCCACATGGCGCCCTGAGGTGGCTGCTTAATTTGCCTCCACTAAGATCCGCCCCCGCACAAAGACTACCTACTTTTGGTCTCCTGAGAGCAAGATTTAAAAGCAATATATTTTATGGGAGAGTAGATTTTTGGGGGGAAATGAAATAACACTTCTGATAATTTGTTATATATTTTGTGCATTGGCATATATTTGTTCCTAACAGTTTTATTTATTTATTTATTTATTTATTGTTGCAATTTGTATACCGTCCTTCTGACTTGGCTCAGGGCGGTTTACAATATATCAACCAATAGCAATTAAAGCAATAAAACCATGCAATATCAACATTAGACAATTAAAACAGATTAACAATGTTTTCTCCAACCAAAGAGTGGTTAAAGGTTAAATGCCTGATGGAAAAGGGCTGTTTTGCAGGCTTTCCGAAAGGCCAGCAAGTCAGTGATTGCACGGACTTCAAATGGCATAGAATTTCATAGACTCGGTGCAACCACAGAGAAGGCTCTTTGCCTTGTTGATGACAGATGGATGTTACGTAAGGATGGAATCTGTAGGAGGTCGTGATCCTCTGATCGAAGAGATCTCTGGAGAACATATGGGAGTAGACGGTCCCTGAGTACGCTGGTCCCAGACCGTACAAGGACTTAAAGGTCAAAACCAACACTTTGAAGATGATCCGGTGCTCAATTGGCAACCAGTGCAGTCGCTGCAGAGTTGGAGCGATGTGAGTCCTGGCCGGCACTCCAGCCAGGAGTCTCACTGCCACGTTCTGCACCAGCTTAAGATTCTGGATGACCGACAAAGGAAGGCCAATGTTCAGAGAGATGACCAGGTATATCAGTCTAACAACTGAGAAGCCTATTTCGCCTTGCGTGAATACTACTGGATATTTATCACTAAGCAGAAGATTCACTTAAACGAGTATTTAACTCTTCTCAGAAAGATCATACTTTACAAAAGTTTATGATTATTCCAAATAGTGTGAATGCCAAATAATCTCCAAAAGGGTCACACTTCCAAAAGGCTATGGCAATTCCTGTTTTTCCAAAAGGTCATGATCTCTAAAAGGTCATGCCTTTCCAAAACCAGACAGACTGAAAAAGCTAGAAAGTTCTTGGCTTTCCCAGTCTATTTGATGGGCCTTGTGTTTGAAAGAAACTGAGAAATATAGAGGCAATGGAAGAAGGAAGGAAAAATTGTTCCTTCTCTTTCCAGATTTTCCCTCCCCGGAGAAGATAGCAAATTAATTGTTTGCCCCATTTGTATGTGTTTCCATGGACCTCCCAGCACTTTCTGGAAGTTCTTATTCTCCCACTTCATGTCAGTTTAAATTAAACCACTATTTTCCAAAATGAAATACGCCTCTCCATGGCAGTGTGTTTGTCTTATCCCAGAGCTGGTGAATATGGTCATTGCCAAGAAACATAGCAACTGTTCCCAGGACAGCAGAACCAGTAAATATCAAGCAAAGGAAAGAGAAATGCTGGCAATAAAAGAAAAACGATCCCAATGCTTAACTAGTGTATTTTCCCAATGCTTAACTAGGCACTTTAACACTGTGACTATGACTCCTGAATTATAATTAAAAAGGTCTCAGTGGAAATCGATGAAAGGCAATTTCGGAAACATTGCCCGAGTCTAGATCTGATCAGAAAAGCCATAGCCAGGGTAGGAGAGTGAGTGAAGAAAACCCAAGATATTACATGAAAGCCTTTGGATGGAAAACCTGAATATGCAGGGAAAATCAAGATAAAAAGAACTGGAAAGTAACTTCTATGCAGACCTTTCCCCCTGTCTACATAAATTGTAAATACTATTAATTGCAGGCAGGTTGACTTTAAGTTACAATGACCTTATGAATCCAGTTATGTGGTCAGTGTAGACCAGTGTTTCTCAACCTTCCTAATGCTACAACCCCTTAATACAGGTCCTCATGTTATGGTGACCCCCAATAATAAAATTATTTTTGTTGCTACTTCATAACTGTAATTTTGCTGCGGTTATGAATCGCCATGTAAATATCTGATATACAGAATGTATTTTCATTCACTGGACCAAATGGTTGCTACTAAGAGTTTGCAACATACCTTTCCTAAGTTTTGGAAAGGATCAGGACTGTTTCTGTTGCAGCTGACACAGTTAATAGATGGGATAATTGAGTGTATTGTTATCTCATGTATATAGTAATTTACTGTGTGTTTGTACTTGAGCATCGCGTTCTATACTTCGTGCGTGGCTGTCAGCTCCACTCGGCCCGGTTGTTGTCCTAACGGGCCAAGTCTTGCGCGCCATCAGATAACAGCAGCATCTGGCAGGCTTTGAACTGGAACCGCCTTTGAAGTGCCAGGACCCTTTTCCTGAACTTTGATATGCGGAGAGCCGGATGGTCATCCCTGAGGAAGGAGGGGCACAGCAGGGGGGCGGGCCAGGGAGGGCTCTTGAAGGGAACTTCGCACGCGAAATCTTTAGTCTATCTTTGCCTACTTTGGATTAGGGGGGCTACTACTCGGCGCCCGAAGAAATGGGACAAGGCACCCCAGCCGGCCGTCCCGGGAACCCCCGAACTCCTGGCGGACTTAGCAGCGGCTTACGGGTCGGACCCCTGGCTCTCGGAGCACCGGGAGGACTTGACCGAAGCGGGAGGGATCTGGTACTACAAGGACAAGCTGTACGTTCCCCAAAGCCAGTGAGCCCCGGTCCTAGCTCAAGCCCACGACTCCACGTTGTCCGGCCACTTCGGCCTCACCAAGACCCTAAAACTTTTGGCCCGGCAGTTCTGGTGGCCAGCCATGCGGAGAGACACCAAGGACTATGTTACAGAGTGCGAGGTGTGTGCAAGAAACAAGCCAAAGACGGGTCGCCCGACGGGTCTGCTGCAGCCGGTAGCCGACCCAGCGGAACCCTGGAGCGAAGTCGCCATGGACTTTGTCGTCGACCTGCCGCCTAGTGGCGGATACACCACCATTTGGACGGTGGTGGACTTATTCTCTAAGCAGGCCCACTTCATCCCGCTGCGCCGGCTCCCCACGGCTCCGGAGCTGGCTCGCCTGTTCACCCACCACGTCTTCCGGCTGCACGGCTGTCCTAGGCGGGTCGTGAGCGACAGGGGGCCCCAATTCACGTCCAGGTTCTGGAAGGCGTTCCTGGCGGGGCTGGGGTCGCAGCGCGCCCTGAGTACGGCGTTCCACCCGGAGATGGACGGCGCGACGGAGCGTGTCCAACGGACCCTACAACAATACCTCCGCTGCTACTCCACCTACCAGCAGGACAACTGGGCCGAACTGCTGGACGTGGCCGAATACTGCTACAACAACTCCGAGCACGCCTCAACGGGGGCCTCACCGTTCCGGGTCGTTTCCGGCCGTGACTTTCCTCCCTTCCCAGCGCTGGCCCCGGCAGCGGACCCGACTGACTGGGGGGCCAAGGTGGCGGCTGCTTGGCCTCAGATACAGACGGCCCTGCTTCAAGCTCGGGACTCTTACAAGCTGTACGCCGATAAGAAGCGAGGCCCCCAGCCTGTTTACGCTGTGGGGGACCGCGTGTTCCTGTCCACTAAACACCTTAAGTCCACTCAGCAGTCCCGCAAGTTTGCGAGTTAGTTTGTGGGGCCCCTCCGCGTCGTGGAAGTTCTTAACCCTGTGGCAATTAAGCTGGACCTCCCGCACACCTGGCGCAAGGTCCACCCGGTCTTCCACGTGAGTTTACTCAAAAAAGCTGTGTCCGACCGGAAGTGGTCCAAGCCCGAAGACGCTCCGGTGCCAATCATGGTGGGGCCCCACACCCACTTTGAGATCAGGGAAATCTTGGACTCGCGGCGCCTCAAGGGCTGCCTTAGCTACCTAGTTAGATGGTCTGCCAAAGACTTGCACCCCGAATGGGTGCTAGACCAACACGTGCGGGCCCCAAAACTGTTGAAGGCGTTTCACGCCGCCTTTCCAGCCAAACCTGGACCCTGATTTCTCCCTCCCCCTCTCTTTGTCTCCCCTTTGCAGGTCGCTCCTTCTCGGAGGGGGGCGCTATGTCAGCTCCACTCGGCCCGGTTGTTGTCCTAACGGGCCAAGTCTTGCGCGCCATCAGATAACAGCAGCATCTGGCAGGCTTTGAACTGGAACCGCCTTTGAAGTGCCAGGACCCTTTTCCTGAACTTTGATATGCGGAGAGCGGATGGTCATCCCTGAGGAAGAAGGGGCACAGCAGGGGGGCGGGCCAGGGAGGGCTCTTGAAGGGAACTTCGCACGCGAAATCTTTAGTCTATCTTTGCCTACTTTGGATTAAGGACCTATTAAACCATTTTCCTTCAACTATACCTGGAGTGAGTCTGCTTTACTAGACCCCCCCTTGCCGAAGCTTACAGTGGCTCGATCTGAGCTGAAAAAGCTTTTGTTTGGTGCCGAAGCAGCGCTCTGAAGATAAAGCTTGTTGACGGAAGACAAGGTCACTCTACGGACTACTGAGTAAGAGAGACTGTATATTGTTTTTGTTACAAGTCTGCTTATTTTCGTTGAAGAAAGAAAACTACTCTCTGAAGATATTGTTTTGTGTTACATTTTGGTGAAAGCAATTCTTCTGTTTTGTTTTTGCATGCTGTATGCTGTGAATACAACTTCATTTTCTTTTCTACTTAAAGCGAAAGACTCATGTGTTTTTATGAGTTACTTTATCACACTTAGAGTTATAAGGGTGAAAGTCATTCTGCGGGCTACTTATGCTAAACACTGACACAAATTTGGCACAAATACTCGATACACCGAAATACTGCTGGGGTTGGGGAGATTGATTTTGTCATTTGGGAGTTGTAGTTGCTGTCATTTATCGTTCACCTACAGTCAAAGAGCATTCTGAACTCCACCAATGATGGAATTTACTGTTTACTTATTGTATTATTTTGAAATCAAAATTTCAAGCCTTCAGTAAGTTCAAAGAGGGGGTAGCCATGATTGAGAGAAGGTTTCTTTTTTTTTAAAGTATCAAGTTTCAGTCCTAAGTATCATGTTTAAGGACTGATCGTGGTGGTGAGTTTATGGGGACACAGTTTCAAGACTGGTTAAGAAAGAAAGGAATTAGACATCCGAAAACAAACCCATATTCGCCTGCTGAAAATGGTGTGGCGGAAATATATATGAGGCAGGCATCAGGATATGAAATTCAACCAGGAAAGGTTTATAGGCATTATACAGGCTTAAACAATCTGCCAGGAGATGGAATGAGTGCATACATGATGTGTTGGTGGAATTAGGTTTTAAACAAAGTGTAGCAGATGTGTGTGTTTATACACTAGGTGAAGGTGAAGATAAGATAATTATTATAATTTATGTTGATGATGTATGTATCGCCGCTCAGATTGATTTCAAAATTCAAACTGTATTTATGTATTTGGAAAAGCATTTCAGATTTTTTTAAAATTAGGATGTTTAAAACATTCTTTAGGGATCAAAGTAGTCAGCTGTGAAGGGGAAGTGTTCCTAAATCAAACAAGAAAGATTTTAGAGCTTATTGCAAAAGCAGGTTTGCAAAATGCCAATGCTGAGCAAATTCCTTTAACAGGAGATTTCCTAAGACTAGAAGACATGAAAGAACTGAAAAATGTAAAGCTATATCATTCTTTTGTTGGAAGTCTTTTACATATTGCAAATTGGACACGACCAGATATTGCATATGCAGTCGGTTTGCTTAGCAGAAAGGCATCAAAACCAACAGTGAGTGATTGGCAAGCACTAAAAAGGTTAATCAGGAACTTAAATGGAGGGTAGTCTTAATTATTGTTTGTGTTTCCCAAATGAAGCTGATAAAGATATAGTAATGTATGCAGACAGTTCATTCGATGAAGAAAGTGACAGAAAATCTGTAATTGGATACATAATACAGTATGGGAAGGCTCCAATCTGCTGGAGATCCAGAAAACCAACTACTGTTGCAGTATCTACGGCTGAGGCAAAATATGCGCCATTGTCTAAAGCTGCAAATGAATTGTTTGGGATTAAACAATTATTTAATTATTTAAGTTTAGAATGTAAATTGCCCATCACTGTATATGATGACTCACAAATTTGCATAGCTATGGCCAAAAGCGAAAGTTTCAAAAATACAACAAAATACATAGCAGTGAAGTATCAAAATGTAAAAACCTTGATTCAGGAAGGATTTATCAAAATGTTATTGATAAGAAAATTTGGCAGATATCTTTACAAAGCCACTAACAGCAGCAAAGAATTGTGAAGCAACCAGAAAGTTAGGACTAGTGGATTTAAAATAGAATTGTAAATATCACTTAGAAAAAGTGAAGAGGCATGTTGCTACTAAGAGTTTGCAACGTACTTTTCATAAGTTTTGGAAAGGATTAGGACTGTTTCTGTTGCAGCTGTCACAGTTAATAGATGAAATAATTGAGTGTATTGTTATCTCATGTATATAGTATGTTACTGTGTGTTTGTACTTGAGCATTGAGTTCTATGCTTCGTGTGTGGCTCGTTCTGAGCTGAAAAAGCTTTTGTTTAATGCCGGAACAGTGTTCTGAAGATAAAGCTTGTTGACTGAAGACAAGGTCATTGTGCCGCCCCAAGAGGGCTATGAATATTTGTTTTGTGGGTACTTTCCATGTAGCTGTTTTTGCTATTAGTTTCCTCCCTTCACCATGTTGTTTTGGGTCATGTGACCTTTGGGCTTGTCATGTGGTCCCTCAGGATCTCTGGGTGATCCGCCCTCGGGTCCGCCCCTTTGGAGAGGTTATATAAAGGGGCCCTCGGCTCGCCTCTCCCTCTTCCAGCACCATCAGGACAAAGAGCAAGTCTTAGAGCGGACGGCTCCAAAGGGAACCGTTTTACTGCTAGGTTAATCTACGTCTCCAACCAGGATTCCCAGTAACAGGAAGATCCGTCTTCAACTAGGACTGAGATTCTGGGGAGTGCTAAAGGACCCAGTTTGCCTGCACTCCAGGAGACAACAGGACACCTTCAGACTCGATGAGAGGTACCGCCTTTGATGTTACTTGTCGATCGGGGCAGAAAACCCTTTTTGGACATTGCAACAAGCCAAGCTTAAGCCATCAGTTTTAATGCTGATTGTTCCAATAAATACCTTTTGGCCCTCAGTTTGCGTCAAGCATCCTTTTTGTTGAGGTCCACGGTGGCTTGTAGGTGGAAAGCCTAGCCAGCCCATCTTCCCAGATTAGAGATCTCCCTACAGTCAATGAGCATACTGAACTCCACCAATGATGGAATTGAACCAAACTTGGCACACAGATGTCCCATGATCAACAGAAAGGGTTTGGTGAGCATTGACCTTGAGTTTTGGAGTTGTAGTTCACCTACATCCAGAGATCACTGTGGACACAAACAATGATGGATCTGGACCAAACATGGCACGAATACTCAATATACCCAAATGTGAAAACTGGTGGAGTTAGGGAAAAATAGACCTTGACAATGGGGAGTTGTAGTTGTTGGGATTTTTAGTTCACCTACAATCAAAGAAGAGTCTGAACCCCATAAACGAGAGAACGGAGCCAAACTTCCCACACAGAACTCCTGTGACCAACAGAAAATACTGTGTTTTCTGATGGTCTTTGGTGACCCCTCTCTGATACCCCTTCACAACCCCCCACCAAGGGCTGAGAAACGTTGGTGTAGACCCATATAATAGACATGGGCAAACTTGGGCCCTCCAGGTGTTTTGGACTTCAACTCCTATAATTCCTTACAGCCTCAGGCCCTTTCCCTTTCCCCTTCAGCCGCTTAAGCTGAGTTAAAGTCCAAAACTCCTGGAGGGCCCAAGTTTGCCCATGCCTGGTCTACACTGACCATATAATGTATTTCCAATCTTCATCATATGGCAGTGTAGATCCAGTTCAAGTCACCCTATCCTCAGGTCTTGCAGATTCAGGGAAACTGTAGCTTCTTTGGTTGAGTCTATCCATCTGGAATGCAGTCTTCCTCTTTTCCTGCTTTGCCTTCTACCTTTCCAAGCATTGTTTTTTCTAGTGAGTCATTTCTTCTCATGGTGTGGACAAACTAAGACATTTTTGACATCTTGGCTTCCAGGGAGAGTTCAGACATGATTAGTTCTGGGATCCATTTGTATATTTTTCAAGCAGTCCCTAGTATCTATTGAACTCTCCTCCAGCACCACATTTCAGTTGAGTTGATTTTCCGTCATGTTTTCACAACCATACATGAAAATTGGAAATATGATGACATGGACAATCCTAGTTTAGGATTCAGTGGTATGTCTTTATACTCCAGGATCTTGCCTAGTTCCTTCACAGCTGCCCTTCCCAGTCCTAATTTCTCTCTTGGCTTCTTGGCTTCCATACTGATTCGTGACTGAGCCAAGGTATGGAAAACCTTGACGCCAGTTCCAATGTTATGTAATTGATTTGTAGTTATTATTTTTGTTTTCTTAATGTTCAACTGTAAGCAGCTGTCTGTGCGCTTTCCGGATAAGCTCGAAGTTTAAAGTGCCAACTAGGGAGAATAGTAAAAGTAATCTTCCCCTTCCCAGTAGGTTCAAACAAAAGCAAAGCCTCTCTTGGCTTGTGTGTTTCTCACTCTGATGTTACCTGGCCACATGCCTCCTGATTTTCATCTGTGACATATTGGAGGATATGGCTTTGGGAGTCACCAAGAAGGCATCATCTTAAGTGCTTTCACAAAACTGCGAGTTATGCTCCTTTTACAACTAATCTTTGCACTTATATTTTGTCTTCCATTCACTGGGACCAAAATCATCCTCTTCCTCCTGGTGGCTGATGGTTTAAATGATGATTTAGAGAGGATTGTGAGCTTTCCTATGGAACAAAGTGATGGGCTCTCAAGCATGGGGAATGATGGTTCCCTCTGTGAGAAAACCGGCTCAGAAAGTGCAGGGCCTCAGGGGATTCAGGGGAGCCAGAAGTAGCAACAGCAGGAAAGGAATTGGGTGAAGAGCTGATTGATAAGGGGGATTCCCATGGGAACCCACCTGCAGCTATGGAGATCAAGAAAAGTCTTCGTTTACAAATCAGATTACATTGTTCAGAGAGATTACGTGGGAAAATTGTGAAGGAAATTCACGGGAAACGGAATGATTTCATGGATGTCTATTACATAATAAGTTGTTTACTTTAAGGTTAGTTCAGGCAATGCTGCGTTAGAGTGAGAAGCTAAGCCTGAGTTCTCTTGTTCTTGGTTCAAGTCAAGGTTTGATTTTGGATTTTATGTATCCTGGAAGTTTTCTATGTTCCTTCTCATGTACTCCTGGTTCAAGTTTTATTAGTTAGGCCTTCCTGATTGTATCTGTGATTCCTGGTTGTTCCTGGACTTTTGGAACTTTATAAAGCCAATGGATCGTTGTTTGGTTATCATATGTTGCTAAACCTTTTTGGATTTTATCTTCATTTCTTATTCCTAATTTTATATGCTTTTTATGTTTTTACAATAAGATGTTTGCTTATATCCTGGTGTGCTTTGGTGGCCATAGGTGTTTCCAGGCTTGGAGTGCACCGCCTCCCCGATTTATCCTGACAGCAATTCTGTGAGGTTAAGTGAGGTTAAGGTCCCATCTACACTGCCATATGATGCAGTTTAGAACTGCATTATATGAGTTTTCACTGCAATATATGTCAGCATAAATAGGGAGAGGGAGGGGGGAGAGAGGAGAGAGAGAGGGGAGAGAGGAGGGAGGGGAGGGGGAGGGGGATAGGGGGGAGGGGGGAGAGGGAGGGGGGGGGGGGAGGGGGGAGAGGGGGAGGGGGGGGGGGGAGGGGGGGGAGAGAGAAGATTGCATTAAAGTCCATCAATGAGTTCCATTGATGAATGGGGACAGGCCCTTGAATTTCCGCAAGTCAATGTGTCATACTAGCCTGGCAAAATTATGACTCCTTACTACACAAACTGTAAAGTAATTTAAGTTGCCCCCCTTATATCTTTGGAGCATGGCAAAGGTAGGCAGATACCTATGAGCTGAATGTTGGAGTGGTTCAATTGTCTCTGCACCTATATTCAACCTGTATATTTGTGAATAAAAGAAAATATAATTGAATAAAATATGTGAGCTGTTTTGGGTCCCCATAAGTCTAAGGAGACAAAGGTGGGATATAAAATAAAACATTTGAATTCTCTGGTAACCTTCTAAATTAGAGTTGGGCTACAGTGGGAAGCTATGAGGCCACATACCCCCTCTGAGACCTTTGGGCCACCTCATCGAACATGATAGAGACAGTTTTAAATGGTGGAGATAAATTATTTTAATATTTATGTACGTGTATAATCTATTTCTTTATTATTTATGACATTTCTACCCCATCTTTCTCACCCTGGAGGGGACTCAAGGCAGCTTTATACACAGGCAATGATTTGATGCCTTAAAACACAATGTAAGCTTAAATAAAAATAAAATAAAATCAAAAAGTATATTTAAAAATTTTTAAAACAACACATTCAAAGTTAAACACATAATCCACGAGCGTAATCTGGGCCGTTCCAATGGTCATCGCGCATTGTTCCAAGTCTATCTATTCCACACATTATCTAAATGCTTGGTCACAAAGTCATGTTTTCACTCTTGCGGAAGGTCATGACGGAGGGGGGGGGTTGATCTAATATCCCTGGGACCACCACCGAGAAGGCCCTAATAGCTATGGGACCACCACTGAGAAGGCTCTGTCTCTCGTCTCTGCCAATCACACCTGTGAGGGAGGCGGGACCGAGAGCAGGGCCTACCCAGATGATGTTAAACTCTGCCGTGGTTCATAGAGGGAGATAGGTTTGGACAGATGTCCCGGCATTGAATGTTTTCTGTTTATATGTTGTGCTCTTCCCTGAGTCCTCATCGGGGTGAGAAGGGCAGAATATAAATGCTTTAAATAATAAATAAATAATCTCTCCCCCTCCCAATTTTGCCACTCCTCTAAACTTTAGATACTAATGCAACTCTTACTAATGCAACTATTATCGACAGCAGTGGATTTGGGGATGAATTCATAATGCTTTTTCAAAATATATGGGAAAAGGTCATTTGTAGTCATTGCGTCCATTAAAAATGTAACGAACTACGCTTTAAAACAAGCAAAAGATAATGTGTCAGTAATTTGTCACAAACTTGTAAAAGTACTTATTTATTTATTTATTATTTCAATTTGTATACCGTCCTTTCCAATTTGGCTCAGGGCCATCAACACTAATTTTGTTTGGATTTTTTAAAAAGTACAGTAGTATTAAGAGTTTTTGCAACAAAGTGCTGTTCTTAATGTCAAATCACCCAAGATTCAGCAATTCCTCTTTCCATATCTGACCAGTAGCTCAACAGTGCCCCTTAGTGTTTTCAGAGCATTTGACACTCAGATCAACAACTTGATTGGACCCTATACTATACAACCTGGATTTAAGGCTCTTTGAAAAAAATATTATCTCTGTTTTCAACCAGTTTACTGGTAAAGAATGTGAATTCAGCCACTAAGTAATTATATAATTTTCTGCTTAGGTCACTGGACAGGACAACGGTCACTCTTTGCAAATGCGGTAGTTTTCCTAAACTCAGATTCCGTCCATTTCTCCATTCTGTAAAGAATCCTTATAAGGACATGTAAAGTGTAGGAAAAATCCTCACTGTCACAGTTTCTGAAGTTATATCCTAGGTTGTTGCTTATATTGTTTGTTATATTGTTGTTATAATGTTGTTTTATGTTATTGTTATATTTTATATGCTATGTTTTTAACTCTGTGTGATTGGGCTTGACCCCATGGAAGCTGCCCTGAGTCCCTTCGGGGAGATGGCAAAGGGGTATAAAAATAAAGTTGTTATTATTATTATTATTATTATTCTGAAATGAAATCTGAATATACCTTCGAACCCGACAACTCAAGAAAGTGACATGTAAATAGATATACTGGTATTAGCTTGACGTTAGTTGATTTTGTTCACAATGTTGCATCTATATTAATGCCTTCCCTAGTTTCAGAGGTTTTCCCTTTCCACCTCTCACCCCCAACCAGGCCCGGATTAACCCATTTTTGCACCCTAGGCCACACTTTGGAATTATGCCCCCAGCCAACCTCTACCGCCCCCCCCCCACACACACACACCACTCAGACCCACGCTTGTCTGGCTTTCGTCATGGTGCCTCCGGAGCAGAAGAGAAAGGCGAGTAGGCACCATCCCGCCACCTCCAAGGTCCCCATTCCCACTGGCTGTAAAGCTCCGCTGTGCTCAGAAGGTCTCCTCGGGAGTCAGGAGGCTTGGGGCGAGCACAGTGGGTGCAAACTCGCTCCAAAGGCGAACATGAGAGAGAGACGGAGAGAGCGAGAGCGAGAGAGAGCACGCATGAGAGAGAGAGAGCGTGAGAGAGAGTGCGAGAGAGAGAGGGTGCGCGTGAGAGAGAGGGGGGAGGGCGAGAGAGAAAGCGCGCAAGAAAGAGAGAGAGCGCGCAAGAGGGCACGAGAGAGAGTGCGCACGCGCAAGAGGGCACGAGAGAGAGAGTGCGCGAGCGAGAGATGTCCGCTTGGCGTGCACTCCCGGTGGGGACAGAGCAGAGACTTTGCCGGGAGAAGGAGCGAGGGGGAGCATGAGAAAGGGGGGAAAGAGGTGCGCAGACTAAGGGGGTTTTTTTTGGACCGTGATCTGCACCCTCCCGTTGGCTTACGCCCCTAGGCCATGGCCTCGTTGGCCTTATGGGTAATGCGGGCATGCCCCCAACCCCAAGTCAATGTGAGCATAATTATTATTTGACAGACCTTTCGCTTCCCTAGTTTACAATTGCCCTCTCATAGCTGTCCTGCCTGATTATTTACCTGTTAGGAAGGGGAACTTACCTGCTCTGGGAGGGAGTGATGCTGCGGAGTGTTGCTTTCTCGGGTTCTTTCGGTTTCTTGATTTTCACCTGTGGTCGTTCTTGATCAGGAGTCCAACTCTGAAAGAGCAGCATAAGGTGAAGATGACAGAGAATAGAGAACAGGGATCCACAAAGTTTAACTTCAGTCAAAGCTCATCTAAAACGGCTCAGTATTTATTTGTGCCACATGCCCTTTCTGGGGACTGGAAGCCAAGAAGAGGACTGTCAGATTCAAGGCAAGAGGAGCATTGCCTAATTGAGCAAATGGCAAAAAAGGAGTAGAGTCAGTTTTTCTACTAAACTCTGATGGAAATTGCCACCAATAGATGAGAGTGTCTCTTTTGTCCTCTTCTGAGAATATATAGAGTAGCTATCAAACTCTGGAAAATCTTGGAGTTAAAATCAACTCCAACAATAAAATAATAAAATATATTAACATGTAATGGAAATTTGAGAAAAGTCGATTTAGTTTATTGAAGTGTTATGAAATGTTACCCTTAAAAAGAATATTTAGATTAAAACAAAGTCAAAGCCGCAAAGGACTAGATGGAAGTCAACAACTTTTTTTGTATACTTTCCCCCCTACTTTCCTATTATATTATTTCCCCCCACTTTACATTTAAGAAGGGTTTTTTTATTTAAAAAAATCTCCAACCTCTATTCTTTGTTCTTCCCCCACCCTTAATTTTTCTAAATAAAAATAAATTTGAAAAAAACCACACAACAACGCAGGAGACAAGTGTTTATTTCCTTCTTTCCACAATCCCGAAAAAAGACAGTTCTAAAGTTTCCATTCAAACCTGCTGTATATATCAGCCCCCACTCCCACCCGCCCCCTAGTGGGCAAACACAGTGCCCACAGTCTGTTAACTGCAGTTTCAATTTCCCTCACAAAACATATATCTTATTTACACTACCTTGCTCAATTGTTTCCAGCCTCCTGCCCCCCCCCCCGCCAAAAAAAATCTCCCTTCTTTATGTCAGAGAACCAAAACAGGCAGTGCCAGGCTGATACAGTGATCCTGACAATAGCCTTATATCGTTATTAAGGAAGAGAAAGGTTCCCACCTCAAACTGTGGCCAATTCATGGACATCCCCGGTCCGTGTCGATTACGCCACCATTTGAGGTCATCTTGGTCGTTTATGTCCTCAATGGCTTGGTGCAAGTCACTGTAAACAGCTTGGATGCTAAATAGAAGGATGACAATGAATAGGAACATGTTTTAGTTGGCACTCAAAGAACCCTAAACTCTCTAAAGCATCCTCTTAAGCTCAGTGTGAGTCACTGGGGGCCCTTCCAGAGAGGCCCTCTATCTCAGGATCTGATCCCAGGTTTTCTGCTCTAAACTGGATTATATGAGGGCCCTTCCACACAGCCCTATATCCCAGAATATCAAGGCAGAAAATCCCACATTTTCTGAATGTGGACTCAACTAACTCAGTTCAAAGCAGCTATTATGGGACTTCCTGCCTTAATATTCTGGGATATAGGGCTGTGTGGAAGGGCCCTGAGTCCGCACTGTCAGATAATCTGGGATAAACAGAAAACCTGGGATCAGATCCAGGGATATAAGGCCTGTCTGAAAGAGTCCTAGAAAAACTTTGCTGGATAAGTGTGCATAGTAAGAGATAGAGATTCCTGGACAGAACATAATAATTAAAGAATCAAATCCTCAAAAAGTTAAAACCACCAATGTCGATGGCTAACTGTATTTCCCTAGCTACTATGTCACGTCCACGGAGTGGCAAGACCTCTTTTAGAACCCAGTCTTGTACCTGGTGTCCGCTGTGACATCGAGGCGCCGGTGCAGGGAGAGGAAGGCTCCCTTGAGGAACACAATGCGCCTTTGCTCCAGTGATTGTCCCTGTTCAAAGGCCGACTCCATTTCCTCCATGTATCGAGGGCTGCAGCGATCCAGCTCTTGCAACGCCTTCTCATAGCGCTCACGCACCTAGAGAAAGGGGTCAAGAAGAATAAGGTGTTCAAGAGTCCTCTACCACTGTCTGGAATATAACCCCTGAAAAACATGCTGAACTTTGTCCATACTGGGTTTCCACATTTGGAAACAAATCCATTAGAGCAGGCATGGGCAAACTTCGGACCTCCGGGTGTTTTGGATTTCAACTCCCACAATTCCTAACAGCCTCAGGCCCCTTCCTTTTCCCCCTCAGCCACTTGAGCCCGAGACTGTTAGGAATTGTGGGAGTTGAGGTCCAAAACACCCAGAGGTCTGAAGTTTGCCTAACCCTGCATTCAAGTCTCTGAGAAACAGCATAGCTTTGAATGAGTGATAGTTACCCAAATGGAGATTCTTTGGATCTTATCACCCAATACTGTTATATTGTTATAGCATTTTATTAGTCCCAGCCTTATTGCATTATGTTGTTGCTCTCCAGGCACAGTTGCATTGCATGGCCATTGAAAAGCTGTTTTGTTTTCCTCCACACTAGAAATAGTCCATTAATGATCCTTCTTTCCCGCAACAGTTTAGTAACCAGTGCAAATGCTGATGTTTCAGAGCACTTCCTTCCATGTATGGACATGGTGTGGACCTAGCCACAATATGTTGAACCCTTTGTTGATCTCTTGATTTCTATTTCTTTTGCTATAAGGATTGGGTCCAGGTTATACGTCCATTTGCATCTCACTATATAGGCCATCTCATGTCCTGTGGTCAGTGGAGGAGGCCCTGCTCTCGGTCCCACCCCTGTCCCAAGCACGGCTGGTGGGAACGAGAGAGGGGACCTTCTCTGTGATCACTCTCCGTCTCTGGAACTCCCTTCCTAAACAAATAAAAACAGCTCCTATCCTCCTCTCCTTTAAGAAACTTCTAAAAACACAATTATGCACTTTAGCATATGGAGGAGGACTAGGATACTTTGCTCCATTGGAACGCTAGCTAACCCATTTGTACCATATGGCTGCTACAATACATCTTAAATGAACACTTGTGTTAGCCTTTTTTATGTCATGTGTTTTAAACTGCTTTTTAGGGAATATGTTTTAATGTTTACTCATGTTTTAGTTTATTGTCATATTGTATTATTGCTATTTCGTTTTCCTCTCGCTCCCGCCTCCGTCACAAGCGTGGCTTGTGGGGACGAGGGAGAGGGCCTTCTCCGTGGTGGCCCCTCAGCTCTGAAACTTGCTCCCCAGGGAGATTAGGCAAGCACCCACCCTGGCAGCCTTTAGGAAAAGCATAAAAACTTGGCTTTTCCGGTGTGCTTTTGGGGAATGAACAACTAATTCCCATGCCATGTGCCATCTTAGTACCAAATTTGTCTTTCTGATGCACTTCATCTCATCCCTCAGTGGAGATTAACCTCATTGATTTTCCCACCCAAGCCTCCCACTAGACACAGTATTTTATCTATATATCTCACCCATGGATTTTTACAATTTTTACCCTTCGCACTTGACCCAGCTTGCCCTTGTTTAATTCTTTTAGAATTTAACACTTTGTTTTTATTATGTTTTTTCATTATTTTATTGCATTATTATGTTATTGTTAAGCATTTTTATTGGATGTTATCATTTGTTTTGTATGTACTTTACTTTGTTTTATTGTAATTATTTGGGCTTGGCCTCATGTTAGTCACCCCGAGTCCCTTTGGGGAAATGGTGGTGGGGTATAAGTAAAGTATTATTATTATTATTATTATTTTACTGACACAAAAACCACAGTATGTCACAGCACACGAGATCTATATGCTGGATTTCGTATCACAAAATCACAAGTCGAACACTTCCCAAGCATCTAGTACTGTGTGATGTATTTTCAAATGATGCACGCAGATCCAAGTAAGGTGGCCTTTTGAGGTTGGCAGATCGTGATTTTGTCAATGCTTATTGTTTCCAAATGCCGGCTGAGATCTTTTGGCACGGCACTCAGTGTGTGACCACTGGGACCACCTGTACTGGTTTATGCCAGAGCCTTTGTGGTTCAAATTTGAGATCTTGATAACGGCTGAGTTTTTCCTGTTGTTTTTCATCAATTCGGCTGTCACCTGGTATGGCGACATCAATAATCCAAACTTTTTTCTTTTCCACAATCGTGATGTCTGGTGTATTGTATTCCATAACACTATTATTATTATTATTTTACTGACACATAAACACAGTATGTCACAGCAAATATATGCTGGATTTCGTATCACAAAATCACAAGTCAAACACTTCCCAAGTGTCTAGGACTGTATTGTATTTTTGAATGATGTGAATAATAATAATTATTATTATTATTATTATGCAGCAAAAAGGAATGGTGTGATAGGGTCCTTGGTCTTATGATATGCCCAGCATTGTAAGGAAACAGGCTCCCAATGTGAGTCCTGCTTCAGACACACCATTATAAAAAAGACTACAGAAATCACCAGCCTCCTATTCCTTCAATTGCCATCCATGACTGCCAACATAATTTCTTAAGCACAAGGTTACTTTGACACCAGCTTGACAAGCAGACACTGGCAAGTCGTCACGATCACCTCTGCATTGAACCAGCTTTTGCTGATGCTTTCTGTCTGTTATGTTCCTATTAAAGCACAAGATCATTTGGATTCTTTCCCCTGATCACTCAGCAACTCTACCAGAAAACAAACTGAGGGAGCATAAGAAGGGCACCTTATTGACTTCTTGACTGCAGCGCTGATGTTCCTCTCGTAGGGTACGCTGTCGGTCCGGTGCTGCTTCAGGGCCAGCAGCTGCCTGAAGCCCACTCTCCCTGATGGTTGCAATATTTTCCTTGCGACAAGCCTTGTGGTATAAAGATTTTGTTTTCTCGACCTGGAAGCAGTCAAAATGACATGATGGAAGAAACTGTGGGTGCAATCCATGCATTTGATATTATTCACGTATGCTTTTGTGAAAGCATCTTCCTAACAAATTCGTTCAGCGAGGCTGCAGTGGCCTTGCCATGTCACCCATTGTGAGTGACATCACTTGATGGTCCTCATTTGATGCTCTTCAATGGCCAATAGGAGTCAACACATCATTGGTGCTCGCTCCCAAGCAGGAGCAGAATTGATTATCACGTTTGCACTTAGATGCAATAGTAGGATCATAGGGGTAAAAGAACTGAGAACCACTGATAGGGCACAGAAATATCCAGAATCTCTCAGCCCAGGAATCCCTATCCTTTTTTTTACTTTTTAATTTTTAGTCCGCTCTATCTCCCCGAGGGGAGTCAAAGCCAATTACAGAATACATATATGGCAAACATTCAATGCCATTACACAATTAACAAAGACAAACAATACGTAGACAGAGGCAAGGCTTCCTTCCTTTTCATTTTGGCTTCTGAAGACTGTACTAGACTCGGCCATGGGGAGGTGCTGTTGCTCCATTTTTCCATGCCAAGGAACCTGTTGTCCATGGAATTGCCAGCGTGTCCTCAGGGGTGCCGTTTACGTCCCCGCTACAGCGGTATACATATTTATCTACTCACATTGCTGTTTTCAAACTGCTAGGTAAGCAGAAGCTAGGCTGGCTCACCCCACTCGCAGCTCGAACTGCCAACCTTCCAGTCGGCAAGATTTTCTGTAGTATTCAGGTCTGCAATCCCCCTGTGTCCTAGATTCTCAAACAAGGACCAGCTCTACCATTCAGGAGAATGAGGCAATTGCCTCAAACACTAGTTGCTGGAGAGAGTGGGGAATGAGGAGACGTAAGCTGTTGGAGGATGGATCTGTATGTGCCACTTTCCTGCCATCCACTAATGCAAACTTTGTTGCCCTGTCGCCAGTGTTGACATAAGACTCAAGCACTGATTCAACTGACTCTTGCACATTAAGTACAGGAAAACTGAGAGTTGAATCTTATTTCAGCAAAAGGTGATATAAGCACATAAGTATTCGTATTTATGATATATGTTATTCCTATTTTTCCTAGTTGATATAAGTTTTATCTGTTTGTTGTTTACATTTCATGGCACTGAATGTTTGCTGCTTTAGGTTGTTAACAGCCATGTGTCCCCATTAGGGAGATAGGGTGGGATAGAAATAAAGTTATTACCATAAGGTCAGCCAGTTAGGTATGATGCATACAGATTTATCTGCCACTATCCTGAATACACTAATGGCGCCAGATCTCACCTGATCTTGAAAGCAAAGCAAGGTCAGCCCTGGCTAGTACTTGGATGCAAAACTGAGAATGAATACTTGGTGCGGCAGGCTATACTTCAGTCGAAGGGATTGGCAAACCCATCTTAAACAATGGTAACCTTCATGAAAATTCATACATCAACAGATGATTTGAAGGCATGCACACCCACACCCACACACATCCTGCTACTCTTCTTCTGCTGGTGGAAGCAGCTGCATCACTTTGCCTAAAGGAATGTCTAGTCCTGGTGGTGCAGTGGGTTAAACCACTGAGCTGCTGAACTTGATAACCAAAAGGGTGCAGGTTCTAATCCAGGGAGCAGCGTGAGCTTCCGCTGTTAGCCCTAGCTTCTGCCAACCTAGCAGTTCGAAACATGCAAATGTGAGTAGATCAATAGGTACTGCTCCAGCGGGAAGCTAACAGCACTCCATGCAGTCATGCCAGCTACATGACCTTGGAGGTGTCTACAGACAACGCCGGCTCTTCGGCTTAGAAATGAAGATGAACACCAACCCCCGGAATGAGACACGACTGGACTTAATGTCAGTTTTCGAACTGCTAGGTTGGCAGAAGCTGGGGCTGACAGCGGAAGCTCACGCCGCTCCCCGAATTCAAACCTGCGGCCTTTCAGTCAACAAGCTCAGCAGCTCAGTGCTTTAACCCACTGCGCCACCGGGGGCTCCCAATTCAATTTGTTGGGTGAATAATAATAATAAAAAAGAATAAAACATAGCAATGATAGAAAAAAGGGAAAAATAGGAACATCTTAAAAATAGAATTTCTTTACCCCAGGAGGATGATCTGCTTTTAGAGAATTCCAGAGAATGAGGTCACTCCTACCTTCTTGAGCTTCTTGGTCCAGGGTTTCTGTGCCCGCTGAAAGCCACTTTCCAGATCACAGGACTCCTTGAAGCCCCCAAACAACTTGCGGTGATAGGAGTCATGTTGCCAGGCCCGGATGCGCCCACATTCTTCTGAAACCAAAGCCCTTTGCATCTCCATGTGCAGCCGACTCAGCCGTTCAGATGCCCCCAAAAATGCCTGCCAGGCCTGAAGCAGGGAACCATACGCTGGACCTGGAATGGGGCAGGTGAAGGTAGAAATAAGGGCACGTTTTAATACTTTCACAAACTGTGGGTGCACCTACACCAGTGGTTCTCAACCTGTAAGTCCTTAAATGTTTTGGCCTTCAACTCCCAGAAATTCTAACAGCTGGTAAATTGGCTGGGATTTCTGGGAATTGTAGGCCAAAATACCTGGGGACCCACAGGTTGAGAATCACTGACCTATACTGTAGAATGAATGTAGTTAGACACCACTTTAATTGCCATGGCTCGGTGCTATGAAACCATGGGGTTTGTAGTTTTACAAGGTCTCTGCCTTCTCTGCTGCAGACTGCAGGTATCTCTCCAAATTACAACTCCCAAAATTCAATGGCACTGAGCCATGGCACTTAAAGTGGTGTCAAACAGCATTCATTTTACAGTGTTGATGCATCCTAATTCACAAACGCAAGTTGAGGAAAGCAATTATCTGCTTTGTGTGTGTGTGTGTGTGTGTCAGGAGCGACTTGAGAAACTGCAAGTTGCATCTGGTGTGAGACGATTGTGGAAGTTATAACTTAAAGAAGGCTATGCAAAGAAAGGTTTTAGGAAATCCAATCATCACAGGTAGATAACTACCCTGAATAAAAGAAACTGTCCAAAAGATTAAAAGAATGAATGTACTGGCAAAACAATCTCCCAATATATACGTTTGAAACAAAAGAAGACTGTGGTCTGAAGAAGGCAGATAGTTCTATACAGTGTTCCCTCGCTACTTTGCGGTTCGCTTATTGTGGACTTGCTGTTTTGTGGATTTCAAAAATATTAATTTAAAAAATATATTTTTGCTGTTTTGTGGGGTTTTGCCACCACCACTCTCCAAGGCACTTTCCCTCCTCAGTCCTCCCTCCCTTTCTCCAGCCTTAAAGGGCCTTTCCTTCACTTTATTTTAAGTTTATAAAGACTTAAAATAGTGTATAACTAGTGAAATAATATTAAAATAAATATAGCGTCCCTACATCGCAGTTTTTCACTTATTGCAGGAGGTCCTGGAACGTAACGCCCGCAATAAGTGAGGGAACACTGTACTCAAGAATGCAACAGTACTAATACACACTAGGGGTGAGCTCAAAAAAGTTACTTTTGACCAACAAATGGAGATGCTCTAAAAGGGAAACTTTTCCAAACTTTTACTAAACTGATACCTGTATTTCTGTCAACCCCATGGTTCTTTCAAAAAGTAGCATTTTTCAAAGCAGAATCAAATGAGTGTATTTGGCCAAAGGCTTTCATCCAATCACTGGGTTGGTCTTTCTGCATTGGCCATGTTCTTGGTGCTCCTGAGGATTTGTGGCAGGCATCCTCAGAGGTAGTGAGGTTTGTTGGAAACTAGGCAAGTGGGTGGGAGAAAGAACTCTTGTCTGCTTGAGCCGGTCTGAGTCCCTCTACGGAGGTGAGAAGACCGGGATATAAAAGTTTTAAATAAATAAATAAACCTCTGAGAATGCCTGCCATAGATGTGGGTGAAACGCCAGGAGGGAATGCTTCTGGAACATGGCCATATGGCCCACAAAACTCACACCAACCCAGTGTGTTTTGGCTTCTTTTAATGAAACACTCTTAGCAGAAGAACTTTGCAACTCACTTGCATCAACGAGGGGCCGCCACTTGCGAGTCCACTCCTCCATCATCAAGGCATAGCTGCGTTCAATCTTGGCACGCTCTTGGAAGCAGGAGACGATCTGGTCACAGACACGATAGCCGTCATCCAGGCGCTTTACCGTGCTCTGGTAATGATTCGGCTGAAGGAATATTAATAGAAGAAGACAGGAATAAAGCTTTGTTCATTCCACATAATTCGCAATTTGATATTTCAGAATCCTGTCCCATAAGTAATTGAGTTAACCAATACTTATGCCCTTATTAATCTTGAACACTTCCTAATCTAATCCATTTAGTCTAGGACTCATCACACTAGAGCAGGCATCCTCAAACTGCGTCCCTCCAGCTGTTTGGGCCTTCAACTCCCAGAATTCCTGACAATTGAACATGTTTGTTAGGGCTTCTGGGAGTTGGAGGCCCAAACAGCTGGAGGGCCGCAGTTTGAGGATGCCTGCACTGGAGAATGGATCACTTTACATCTGGTTTCTGCCTCGTGCAGAATTCTGGGGTTTGTAGTTAGTTCAGTGATGCTGTTAAAGGCTCCTCCCTAAACTACAAACCCCAGAATTCTGCATGAAGCAGAAACCGGATTTTAAGTGGATTCATTCTCTAGTGTGATGAGGTCCTAGCTTAGGAGGAGAAAGGAAGGAGAAAGAGATCTGTCTTGGCTCTATCCGCATCTACCCAAAAGCCTAAGCAGACAAATCTGCCAATTTCAACTTTTCTCCATTGTTAATTTTTCCAATAAAAACGAACTATGCAAATTTTTCCAACCCTAAATTCTGTTTGTCTTGAAACAATGAGATGTTTTTAAAAGACTCGATGATGAAACTTAATAACAACATGACACGGAGGCACTCACAATAATGTTTTTAAGGCTTATACAATTTTTAATATTTTTTAAAAAATTTAATATTTTATATTGTATGTTAAATGTTTTAATGCTATTTTATGGTTGTTTTAACTGTTACAGTGGTTTTGGCATTGAATTGTTGCCAATTGTGAACCGCCCCGAGTCGCCCTCGGGCTGAGAAAGGCAGTATATAAATGTCATACATAAATAAATAAATAAAAATCACATTAATTTTATACGTATTTTGTGTGCAACTCTTTATACAGACACCTTTTCTTCATGAACTGTTTCCAATATGCATTTATAATATTTCAAGTAACCTTAGTATATTATTTCAATATTATTTTCACTAATGCTCCCCTAATATGTGAATTCCTGTATGTATTTTTTTTTTAAAAGTAGAGTTGCCAAAATTAGAAAACTTACAGAATTAGAATTGCCAAAATTGTGGAAGTACACATTTTTCAGGGTATGATTTTGGATTTGCATATTAGCCAAACACAGCAGAATCAAGCAACTTGGAATCAAAATGCAAGGCAAGGCAATTTCTCCTGCTCTGTACAAAGAAATGTCTTAAGACACCGACTACTGTCTCTAAGGCTCCTTCCACACAGCTGTATAAAATCCACATTAAATTGGATTATATGCCAGTGTGGACTCAAATAATCCAGTTCAAAGCAGATATTGTGGATTATCTGCCTTGATTTTCTGGGTTATATGGCTGTGTGGAAGGGCCCTAAGATTTCTCTTTTCCCCATAACATGAAGTCTTCCCCTCCCATTTCCAGTCAATTACCATCCAAAAGCTGTTGGTTGTGGGCTCATCCATAGCCACCTCACTGTATATCACCGACATGTTATCACCTGTAGAGGAATAAATGTCATAGCTCAAGCTGCACATATCAAAACATCATGTGAAAGCAATCACATACATTAAACCCATACTTCACGTTCATTCTCCATTTATGACATTCAAGCATGACCAAGAATAGACTGAGTTAAGAAGGTCAGGGCAGGTTCAGTTCTCAATGCCACTCAACTGAATTGTTTGGGGATGGCTATAGCTGTTGATGTTTCTGTCCTATAGTGACCTATCATTGGGGTTTTCTGAGACTCGGGCCCCTTCCACACAGCTGTATAAAACCGCACATTATCTGCTTTGAACTGGGACTCGGATAACCCAGTTCAAAGCAGATATTGTGGATTATCTGCCTTGATATTCTGGGTTATATGGCTGTGTGGAAGGGCCCTCAGAAAACCCAATGAGTTTCCATGGCCAAGTAGAGAATTGAACCTTTAGACTGAATCTACATTGTCCTATATCTCAGGATCTGATCCCAGACCATTTGCTTTGAACTGGATGAGTCTATACTGCCAAGGGCCGGGAGCTTAGCACAGCGGTTAAAATAGCAGCTATAGCTGCAAGCTGTAAGCTGTAAGATCCGAACGTGGCAAGTTCGAATCCCGGGCTGACTTGGATAAGTCAGCTATAAGCTATAAGCCCTGCCCCTGTTGACCTAAGCAGTCAAAAGCAGCTAGCTGCAAGTAGAAAAATTAGGTACCACATAAGCGGGAAAGGTATCTTAAAGGACTTTTTAACTTCAATAAATATTGAAGGTGAAGTACCGGAAGAGGATTCAGCTGGCTGGCTGGCAGGCTCTTCGTCAAAAAGAAGGATGAGGTAGCAAGGAGGATGGAACAACAGCGCCCCCTGTGACGAAATGGAGCAGCAGCACACAGTGACGAATATAGCAACAGCACCCGGTTTGAAGCAAGAAAGAACAAGGCTCAATCCAGAAGAGAAGTGTGGAATATAAATAAAGTGTATTATTATTATTTAATCTGGGATAATCTGATAATCTGGGATGAAATCCTGGGATATAGGGCCATGTAGATCCAGCCTTGGTCCAACACTACATCAGATTCATGCTGTAATCTGAGATACAGATATGGAGATGATCCGCTTTCTCCTCCAGACAATGAAGCCCATAAACCTATGGGATTATATATGATGCTTTTATCTGGAAATATTGGGACCTGGGCGGCTATGTAAGCATAGCAATAGAGTTTAGTAGTAGAACACTGGATCTGCCTTTGGAAGACCCCAGGTTTAATTATCAGTTAAAATGGTCAAGTAGTTTATGGATTAGCCAGAGTTTCTCACACTGTGCTCCTCCAGGTGTTTTGGACTTCAGTTCCCATGATTCCTAACAGATGGTAAACTGGCTGGAATTTCTGGGAGCTGAAATTATTTATTTATGTATTTATTTCTAGCATTTATACCCCATAACTTCTCTACCCCCGAAGGGGGGCTCAGGACAGCCTACAAAAGGCACCGATACAATGCCACTACATAACAGTTACAATAATAAAATCAAATTAAACATGAATCATAATTAAAAACAGTATAACCGCAATCATTAAAACAGTAAAACAATCGCATCAGCCGTATCGCCGTTCCGGTCAAAGTCCCTCTTAAGTGCTACATACAACTACTATCCGAAAGCTTGGTCCCAATACCATGATTTAAATTTTTTCCTGAAGGCCAGGAGGGAGGGAGCAGATCTTACCTCCTTTGGAGTGTGTTCCATAGACGGATGGCCACAGCCAAGAAAGCCCTGTATCTTGTCCCCACCAGACGCACTTGTGCTGTTGGCGGGAGCGAGAGCAGGGTCTCCTCGGATGATCTTAGATTCCGAGGTGGGACGTAGGGGTGGATGTATTCGGACAAGTAAGCTGGGCCAGAACCGTATAGCGCTTTATAGATCAAAACCAGCACTTGAAATTGGGCTCGGAGGTGGACCGGCAGCCAGTGGAGCTGACATAACAAGGGAGTGGTTTGCTCCCTGTATGTTGCTCCAGTTAGTAATCTGGCTGCCCCCCATTGGACTAGCTGAAGTTTCCGAACAATCTTCAAAGGCAGCCCCACGTAGAGCGCATTGCAGTAATCTATTTGGGATGTAACCAGAGCATGGACGACCATAGCCAGATCATACTTCCCAAGATACGGGCACAGCTGGTGCACAAGCTCTCCTGGCCACCACTGAGACCTAGGGTTCCAGACTCAGCAATGAATCCAGGATAACTCCCATATCCGAAACACCTGGAGGGACAGAGTTTGAGAAACACTGAGTAAGACCATTCACCAATCTGGCTCAACTTCTGTTCTGACTGAAGGAACTTCAGACCACAAGAAAATTAATTTAAGGACTACAGCTTCCAGAATTCCCTATCCAGCATGGTGAGTGGCCATGCTGGCTTAGGATAGTAGGCATACCAGTCCTCAAATAAACTCTCAAAGTGTTGTGTGGAAGCCCTTCAAGGGTTCCGGTATACATCTATACTGGAGAATCAATAGAGTTTGATGCCAGTTTAACTGCCATGGTTCAATATTATGGAATCATGAGAGCTATAATTCTAAAGGACTTGAGTCTCTCTGCTAAAGAGTGTTGGTGCCTCACCAAATTTAACTGCCAAGATTCCATACCATTGAGCCATGGCTGTTAAAGTGGGGTCAAACTGCATTAATTCTACAGTGCACCTAAAGACTTTCACCCCATGAGACAGGCAGCATGTCAAATGACAGCTTATAGCTCATTTTTTGGTATGTATGTGTGTTAGGGCCCCATAAACCTTGCAAAAATAGGAAAATTGGGGGGGGGGGACAAACGAAAAGCACAAGGTAAAAACATGTTGTATGATGAATTATGTTTTTAATTATGTTTTATGATGTTGCATATGTACTTTATTGTGTATATTTTAACTCTGTCTTACTGGGCTTAGTCCCCATGTAAGCTGCCCTGAGTCCCTTCAAGGAGATGGTGGAGGGATATATTCTGTACCTGATTATTTCAATCACTGCCTGGAAGCCGTGACTGGGTGGCTACGGGCCAGCAGGTTGAAGGTGAACCCGTCGAAGATGGAGGTCCTGTGGCTGGGTCGCCCCGGGGGGTGGAGTTCCGGCTGCCAATAATGGACGGTGAGGTGGTTAGCCCGTCACCTCTGGTGAAAAGGCCTTGCATGGTCTGGGGCCAGTGTATCTGAAGGACCGCCCTTCCCTACACATTCCCCAGATACCACTACGATTCATGGATCATAACCTATTGGAGGTTCCATCACTTGTCATCGACATGGCAGCGCACTTTTTCTGTTGCAGCACCTACCCTCTGGAACGCCCTCCCGGATGAGGCATGAGCAATAATGGATCTACAGGCTTTTCGGAGGGCCTGTAGACCAGCTTGTTCCGCCAGGCGTTCAATCTCTAAGATGCAACCCCTACTCTGGTCTTCATCTGTTTTTATTCTGTTTTATTATGTTTTAAGTATATTGTGTTGTGTTGTTCACTGCTGTGAGCCACCCTGAGCCTTTTCGGGAAGGGTGGTATAGAAATTGAAATAATAAATAAATAAATAAAATATAGTAGTAGTAGTTGTTGTTGTTGTTTTGCCCGAGGGAATGCCTCTCTAGAAATCTTTAGGTCCAGTAGTGCAACTCTGGTCAACTTTCCTTTTCAAGTGATCTCTTGAGAATTCAAAATATTTTTACTGATGCGACCTAGTTATTTTATTTCACATATGCATATTATTAATTCAGGATGCAAAGTTTGCTCGAACATATGGAACTTCGCTTCCCTTTTGTGGAATTGGAACCAGCCCCTATTCTTTCTTTGTTATTTCTCTGTCTCTAGCATCATTTTTTTTGGTTAATTGAGATATACCTCTTCATTGAGAAATTAATTTATCCTCTTTTTTGACCATTCAAAAGCGGCCACTCCAACCTCACCAGATAATTTCATAAAAAGCAAAAGAAGGATTTCAAATTTGTAATGTGACAGTTTCCGTGTGAAGCAAAGAGAGCTTATTTTTGGAATGGAATTCTTTTGGAAACCACTAGCTTAGCAAAAAAAAAAGCAAATGCTTTCCCAACACAGAAAGTTCCAGCTTCCATTTCCAAACAAAAAGGTCACAGAAGATACTTTAAAATATTTATCTTCTTTAAGATATTTATACACAAGCCATCTTGGAGCATGTAAAAAAATAGTTAATGTGTGTGTGTCAACTGTAAAATAAGCTGCACGGAGCTGATTGGTTGGGCTATGCCCAAGAAGATGGCTGAGCCTGGGACTTTTGGATACTGTTACATTTATCAGGCTTGAGCTACCAGGTGCTTGGAGAGAAGCAGAGAGAAACTGAGACGGGATTGGTTTGCTTCTGGCTCTATCTGCTTCTCATGGACACAGAAAGGACCATTTTGAATCTCTCTAAATGGTCACTGTGTGAGTCAATGCAACTGTTCAAATGACTCTACACATGTTGTTTTGCATTACAGAGAGTAAAATTGTTCTTTATTGATCATCTGCATGGCATATTTTCTTTCCCTGGCAAGACAGTGTGTGGACTGGTCAGACGTGAACTATGCATGATTCTCATTTTATCACAAACTGGCCCTTTCTTGTGGCAGTTTACAAATTTAAAAGCACAACTGGTCAATATGATTGCATGTTTTTATATAAAAGCAAGTAAGTCAGCTGAAACTGTGCCAAAGTGTTGAAAGATTAGAATGATAATAAGTGCCTGAAATTTAAAAAAAATTAAAAGCAAAATAAAAAATAATAATCAGCAATAGTGGTGGAAAGGACCTAGAAATCAACCTTTTTGGGATTATAACTACATGAATCCCACAGCAAACATAATCAGGCTGGCAAAGGGATTCTGGAAGTCATGTCCCCAAATAAACAATTTTTCCAAACTGGGACGAGGTTACATGAACCTCTATGTGACAGACTCCTGTGTTGGGTTTAAAAATACTCTCCACCAAAAAAAGTTGGCAGCTGGTAACACCCTCCTTCCCACAGCACTTCATGTTCCACCTGGTTGATCTGCCCACACAAGATTCCCCTTGACTCAGGGTGAATTTTTAAAGATCCATATCACCTCCTCCAAGCCTTAGTCATCCTATGACAGTGTTCACAGCAGGAGCTAAAACAAGGATGTGCCAGTTCTGGCCCTTTGGATCTTGTTAGACCCCAGCTCCCATTAGCCCCAGCACGGCCACTGGTCCTGAGTGACAGGAACTTAGTGTGCTAGTATCTGGAAGATCACAGTTTGATTAACTATGGATTATGGCCCCTTCTACACTACACATATAAAATCCACATTATCTGCTTTGAACTGGATTATATGTCAGTGTAGACCCATATAATGTGGATTATCTGCTTTGATCATCTGGATTATATGACAGTGCAGAAGGGGCTTAAGGAAACCCCACATTTTTTGTTACTTTTCATTGGCGATAACATCTCTTCGGGAATTTTAGGTACACCTGCACAACTTTATAGTCAACTTCCCCTGGAACTTTGCTGTGTTAACCACATGCCAATGCTACTTGGACATACATGTCCTGGTTTCCAACTCTGAAACTTTGGAGACAATGCAGCTGTCTGTTGTTTTTTGGGTTTTTAAAAATTATTTCTGGAAGAGGGCTTATAGAATTAAAAAGTTGGAAAAGACTTCATGGGCCAAGCATAATCAATACAGGATCTCCAGCTATAGCAGGAGTGTCAAACAAATTTTCATCAAGGCCACATCAGCCTTATGGTTGCCTTCAAAGGGCTGTTGAATCCATGGATGGTGAATCCATGGATACAGAGGGCCAACTATGATTATGTTTACTTATTGAGAATCCATGTGAGGGCGAACAACCAAGGGTCCCCTGCGTTCAAGTTGATCTGACCTGCAGCAGGGAGTTCCACAGTTGCTGGATGCCCCAATTGGGCCAAGTTGGGAGTGTGGCTACAGAAGCAGCTTCAACCAAGAGTCTTTCTTTACCTTGCTTTCTTCCCCGACCCTAACATTGTAACCAATCCCCCAATAAAGAATCGTTTAATGGTAACTTTTAGTGATACATTGTGTCCTTTACTGTCTCCAACTCACACAAAGCATGAACCTTTCCTTTCCCGAGCCGCAGATCACTGCTGGCTCGCCCGGGATGCTCTTACATCAGGCCCCTGTATCCACGGGTCAACGGATCGCCTCCATTTTGGTGCCATATTTTTCCTAGATTAATTATAATACTAACTGCTATCTCGCTTTTGCTCTTTGGGCCCCTACGCCCTGGGAATAACCTGTTTTTTATTACAAAGAAGTAAAGTTTAAATAGAAACCAGCTGATTGTCATCCATCGACCGGTCCTGCCGCCGTCCTGTGGATGTCCAGAAGCCCGTGACCTTGGGAGCTTGCTGTGGTCAGCCCGTAGGACCCCTGGGAAGCAAGCAGGCCACTCTGGATACAGAGGGCCAACTATTTTTTTTTTAAAAAAAAAACATAGTGGCCAATGCTCTTTCATTTTTACCCAGTTTGGGTCCCCAGATGTTATTGGATTACAACTCTCATCACTTTTGATGACCTGCCATGCAGACTGGGGATAATGGGAACTGCAGACCAACAACACTTGTGGCTCTGAGCTTGTGGAAAGGTTAAAGGACATTTTAAAGTCAGACCTTGTATCCGCAAGCCTTGTATCTGAATTCTTGATTAAACAGAACAAACTGCATCCTTCCAGATGCCACTGTATCCCAACTCCCATCAGCTGTAGTCATGATAGCCAATGATGAGGAATACAGGAGTTATAGTCCAGCATCTGAGGAGATCAATAAAATTATATGGTGGGCTGGATTCGGCCCACGGGCCTTGTGTTTGACCCAGTTGCCCAACTTTGTTTTTTGAAGATGTCCAGAGAAAGAATCTTCATCATCTCTATTGACAATTGTTTCCATTGCTGTGCCACTAATGTTCACTATCCAAACCCTATTACCCCCCGCCCATGAAGCAGAATGTGCTCCCCCCCTAACATAGTCTACACAGCACCTACATCTACACAGCACTTAAAACATGGCATTTACACCTAAAACAAGGCCCATTTACACAGCACCTAAACATGGCATTTACTGGGTTAAAAGGGGGGATGGCAGCTAAATTTACTACCTGTAAATCCGCACTGATTTGCTGCAGCTGTCAAGAAACACGGGGTAAAAAGGTCCCCTTCTATCCCGTTTCCGGCTGGAAAATGTGCATATTTGCATCATTGTATACCCCTGCACTCGTGAAAAATATGTGATTTCCTTCCCTTCCCCCTGTGGAGACTATTCTAGCACATGCCTGCTTTCTTAAAAGCCCGAAACAGCTGATCAGCTGAGTGCTGTGAAACGGACACACAGCTGATTTGAAAGAAGCACGAGCAGAGAGCAATTAGAACTCTCGGAAAATGTTTATTTAGAATCACAAACAGAGCTTGAATAAGCTTGAGGGAAGGGAATGTTTTTTAATCACTCCGTTATGTGCTCAACCTCATATGTGTACTTGCAAACCTGCTTATGTTTGTATTAAAATATTTGTACGTGCACTTATACAGTCCAGTGCATAAAGGGAAAGGGAAAGGTTTCCCTTTGACATTAAATCTACTGACAGACTCTGGGGTGGTGGTGTTCATCCCTATTTCTAAGCCAAAGAGCCAGCGTTGTCCATAGACACCCCCTAGGTCATGTGGCCAGCATGACTGCATGGAACTTTGTTACCTTCCTGCTAAGGCAGTACCTATTGATCTACTCACGCTTGCATGTTCTCAAACTGCTAGGTTGGCAGAAGCTGGGGCTAACAGTGGGAACTCACCCCACTCCTCGGATTCGAACTGCCGATCTTTCGGTCAGCAAGTTCAGCAGCTCAGTCATTTAACCTGCTGCTTCACCAGGGCCATAACACATAATGGAGTAATTTTGAAAAAACCTTATGAAGGGGAGATCCAGATCAACTGCAAGAGAAGAAAATATGGTTCCCAGTAGCTTCCCAGTCTATCTGCCTGGAAAGCCCTTGCATATGCAGGAATTAACAGATGAGATCCAAAGATACCAGCCTCCATGGCCAAGAATAGCCTTTCTGCATACAGAGTTTATCACTCGCAAATGTATCTATTTCCAGCTGATGTGCTGTCTTTGGCTGATACATCCACTGCTTTATCATCATCGTTATTATACCATGAAAACACATTCATGGTGAAAGCAATGGCTGCAACATTTAAAAAAAAACCAGTAGGGGAAAGGACACAATAGAACATCATCCCATAATTTCTGATTGTCCCAGCCGATGCAATATGAAAACACATCGGCTTATGTTAGGGAAACAGCCTGGATGGTTCAAAAGGAAGGATGCACTGTAACAAGAAGAAATTGCAAAGATCCATCCAAGCATAGAAAGCTCCAGCCATTCGCCTGTATGAATCTTGTGTAAGTTTTGAGAGTTGTACTCCAAAATAGGTCCCCTGGTGGCGCAGCGGGTTAAACTGCTGAGCTGCTGAACTTGCTGACCAAAAGGTTGGTGGTTCGAATTCGGGGAGCAGGGCAAGCTCCCACTGTTAGCCCCAGCTTCTGTCAACCGAGCAGTTTGAAAACATGCAAATGAGAGTAGATGAATTCTGCGGGAAGGTAATGGCGCTCCTTGCAGTCATGCTGACCACATGACCTTGGAGGTGTCTGTGGACAACACCAGCTCTTCAGCTTAGCAATGGAAATGAGCAACCCCCCCCCCCCCCGAGTCAGACACAACTAGAATTAATGTCAGGGGAAACCTTTACCTTTACTCCCAAAAAAGTAGCTTTTCCAGTTAGACTCTCTGCTTGATTACGAAGGTCAGATTTAGCAGTGGTCTTATATTTTTGAGGAAAGGTTTCCGGGATTAAAAAATATTATTATTCTTTGGCTTAGCTGATCACAGATGTTAAAAAATACATAAAGATATATTTATGACTTGATAAACCAGTTTGTAGACATTATTATTTGTTTCGCTTCATCACACTAGTGAAAAAAAAATCCCAATTGAAATCTGGTTTCTGCCTCTTGTGGAATTCTGGGGTTTGTAGTTTAGTGAGGCTGTAAAAGGCTCCTCCCTAAACTACAAACCCCAGGATTATGCAGGAGGCAGAGACTGGATTTTAGGTGGATTTTTTTGTAGTGTGATGAGACCCTTTTCCATAGATATCTCAGAAGCCATTTCAAGTCATTTGGTAGCCCCATTTAGATTCCAGCCTTGACTTAAGCATTGCTATAATTTTTCCTCAACACCCCCTTTCCCAAAAAAAAATCATGTATTATTGGAAATCACAACCCAGCCACACTCTCAAAAGGAAGTCTTCAGCTTGAAGTCCTTTACCTTACTTACGACATGGGAATAAGCCTTGATGAAGTTACTGAAATGTATGTTTCAGTTGGCCTATATAGTATTGCAGGGCTGTCCAACTGGCGGCCCTGGGGCCGGATCCGGCCCCATAGCCTGTTGGACACGGCCCCACCTATGCCCTCAGCCGCCATTTTTAATTTTTTTAAAATTGATTTTTTAAAAAAATGGCGGCCGGGGGAGGGGGAGGCGGGGCAGGGAGGAGGAAGAGAGCTAGCTCCTCCTTTTTGGCGCCCACCCTCCCTACCTAGGGCGGGGGAACCGCTGAAAAAGGGCAGAAGGCGGCGCCAAGAGCAGCGCGTCACAGGCCTGGCGTGACGCGCTGCCCCTTGGCACCGCCTACTCCTCCTTTCGCGCCCCTCCTTCCTAGGCCGGGGAGCCGCGAAGGAGGAGTAGACGGTGCCAAGGGGCAGCGCGTCACGCCAGGCCTGTGACGCTGCCGTTGGCGCCGCCTTTGCCCGCTTCGGCGCCCCCCTCCCTTGGCGGCGCCAAGAGCAGCGTCACAGGCCTGGCGTGATGCGCTGCCCCTTGGCACCGCCTACTCCTCCTTTCGGCAGCTCCCCGGCCTAGGAAGGGAGGGGCGCCGAAAAAGGAGGAATAAGCGGTGCCAAGAGCAGCGCGTCACGCCAGGCCTGTGACGCTGCTCTTGGCGCCGCCTACTCCTCCTTTTTGCGGCTTTAGGAGGGAGGGGGGGCCTGGGCTGGGGGCGGGGCCTGGGGCGGGGGCTGGGGGGGGGGGCCGAGCGGCCCTGCAGGTCATCAGTGATCTCTTATCCGGCCCTGGACCCGCCAGAAGTTGGACAGCACTGTAGTATTGTATATTCTTCAGCCTTCCCAATTTGGCAGAGATAGTCCTCTGTCCAGTGATTAATCCTTTATAGTCCCATTTATCAACTGCTTTCAAAATGTCCCAGTTTCTTCACTTTCCTCCTTTCCCCCCTCAGCATCAGTTGCTACAAAGGAGCCCCCGATGGCGCAATGAGTTAAACCCTTGTGCTGGCAGGACTGATGACCAATAGGTCAGCGGTTCGAATCCGGGTAGAGTAGGTTGAGCTCCCTCTGTCAGCTCCAGCTCCCTATGCGGGGACATGAGAGAAGCCTCCCACAAGGACGGTAAAACATCAAACATCCGGGCATCCCCTGGGCAATGTCCTTGCAAACGGCCCGTTCTCTCACACCAGAAGCAACTTGCAGTTTCTCAAGTCGCTCCTGACATGGAAATGTTTTTTCTACAAACTAAGTCCAAAGTGCAAAAGAGTGTGAAATCAAAAAACAGTGGGAAAGGAGGGAGTTCAATGCTGTGGCAAATTGTCGTAGGTTCTTGTAGCTTGTGTGTTCTTTCCCATTCACAGCTTTTGCCATTGTGACCAGTCTATGTTGTTGTTTAACCATATACTCTGTATGGCCTGTGAAATGTTGGAAAGCCTGGGATTGTACTATCAGTCTCGTAGCTCTCAGGTGAGCTTACCTGGAATGGTTTTCGTACAGCAGTACCCTGACTATGGAATGGCCTGCCCAAAGAAATCAGACTGGCCCCATCCTTGCTGAACTACTGACAGGGAGTCAAGACAAAATACAGGTGTGTTTTGTGTGTGTGTCAGGAGTGACTTGAGAAACTGCAAGTCGCTTCTGGTGTGAGAGAATTGGCTGTCTGCAAGGACGTTGCCTAGGAGACGCCCAGATGTTTTGATGTTTTACCATCCTTGTGGGAGGCTTCTCTCATGTCCCCACATGGGGAGCTGGAGCTGACAGAGGGAGCTCATCCGTGCACGCCCTGGATTCGAACCTCTCACCTCTCGGTCTTTTGTCCTGGCATCACAATGGTTCAACCCATTGCACAACCAGGGGCTCCTACAAAATACAGTAATTTCTGTCTATTTCTAAAGAAAGTTTCATTTCTGTTCCGATTTTACATTGTGACTTAACTGCTCATTGATTTGGGGTTGCTGGTGGATAGAAAAACAATTCAAATATCAATTCAGTACTACTGAGTTGACAGGATCCACCTTTGAAACCAACCACAAAGGTGTATATGTGGAGACGAAAATATTGCCTATGCAATTATACAAAAATATTAGTATGTATTGAGATAATAAGATCTCTGCTTTCTGAATTTCCCAGCAGCGCTGACTTGTTAATTTAGCACATATCAAATGGCAAATTAGCAACTCAGAGAATTAAGAAGTGAATAAACTGCTGGCACTTCTTCACACTGTGCAGAGTACAAGCTGCTCCGAGAAGGTGTCACGCCGCAAACAATTCTCCCCTGCCTTCCCACTGTTCCTCCAATAAATCAAGGAGACTTTCCATTTTGACAGAAGGGATTAAAAAGAGATTGGACACGTCAGTGAGGAATAAATCTATCAGGGACGATAAATGATTTGTGCAAAATGGAACTTGTTCAGAAGGAACGCATCTTCAAATATTGCATGCTTCGTGGATGAAAAACAGGGCAGACCCAGGTTGCCTTATGAACACATAAAAATCCTAATCCACAGTATAGGTTCATACTGCTGCTACAGCTCTGATCAGTGTGGTCTGCATTAATAAGCAGAGGCTCCAACTGAGGTTCCCCCCCTTCCATTTAAACCCTTTAACAACAGGAGATAGGAGAAGGCTGTACCCAACTCCATCAGCAAGCCTCACAGCTTCACCACTAATCGATGGTCACGCTTCTAAAGATGGCTTAGGATTTCCCTTATGGGGAGGGAGGCATAGTAAAAAAAAAAAGTCTGGAAATCAGGTTGCTGTACATTGGAAGACCATTTTCCAAGAAGGAAAACAGCCTGTGCTCAGAAGCCGTCATCTTATGACCTGGAGAGTAACAGAGGGACTAGGACCTTGCACATTGTCAATACTCTTTCAGACCTATTCAATATTAACTAGATATTTTGAAATACAAAAATGTGAGTCAAGCACTGAAAGGGTTAAATGGATACAATGACTCAGCAAAAGCTGCAGTTCTATATAACAGTGTTTCCCAACTGGTGTTCCGCGGCACACTAGTGCGCCGTGGCACACTAGTGTGCCGTGAGCAATCATCAGGTGTGCCGTGGGAAACAGGAGGGAGCTCGGCCTTGGAGGCGGCTCGCCTTATCGGCGGCGGCGAGGGGGGGGGAGAGCGAGTCCCTCTCCCCCGGCCGGAAACCACGTGGCTGGCCCTGGCGAGCCCAAAGGATGTGGCAGCAAGGAGGGGGCACCACCGGCGAGCTCGGGGGCACTCGGAGTTCTTCCCCCTCCTGCCCGGCACAGGAGGCTCTGAGCAAGGTGCCCAGAGCAGGCCACCGAATGGAGGCAGGCCCTGCCGGGCCCGAGGCAATCAGCAGGGGAGGAGATAGGACGAGTCCCTCCCCCCCCGGCCAAAACAAACACGTGGTTGCTCTGGCGGGCCCACAAAGGTGTCTCCAGCAAGCCAAGGGTGGGCAAGCAAGAATGGGCCCCAGTGGAAGCTTGGGAGAGCCACAGGGGTGGAGGCACAGAAGGACGCCCACCCTCACCACAAGGAAGGAAGTGGGGCGGGCTTGAAGGCCCCCTTTGTGGAGTGGCCCACAAAGAGGAGGTGTGTTCACGCCACGATCCAGAGGCCTATGCATGGCTGGGGGCATGAGGGAGGCCTGAGCATGCGGAGGGCAGGATGGAGGCCCCCTGGAGCAGGGAGGTCATGGCGGCTTGTGCCAAGGCCCCCGAACGGCCGGTAAGGATCTTGGGGAAGCCCCTCCCCACAAGGAATGGGCCGAGCCCCGGGGAGGGCCTGCTCTGCTGTAGGTCCAGCTGAGCTTGAGCCTGGAGGGAGGTAGCTGGAGGCCCCCATGGGGGAAGCCAAGAGTCCCCGCGGGGGATACCAGGCAGCGTGGGGGGAAAGGCCCCGAGAGGAGGAGGCAGAGAGAAAGGGGGGCAGTGCCAGGAGCCCAAAACGACTGGGTCTCCGGCAGGCCAGGGAAAAAGAGAAGAATGGGCTCCAGGCCTCCTCGAAGCCGGAGATAGCAGCTGGCACTCACTGCCGCCGCCGCTGCTGCTGCTCCTCTCCTATGCCGCTGTTGCTCCTCTCAGCTGATCGTAATCAGCTGATACAGGCACAAAAACAGAAACAGGCCCAGTGTATAAATACATTTAATAACGTATTAATGATGTGTATGGTTAGAGTCTCATTTTGGTTGGTGGCGTGCCCCAGGATTTTGTAAATGTAAAAAATGTGCCGCGGCTCAAAAAAGGTTGAAAAACACTGCTATATAAGCAGATGTGCCCTTAGTCATTGAGAGGTCTCTATGGAAGAAGAGCCTCGGTGTGTTAGTAGACCTCAGTATGAGAAGGCCTCAGCATTAGTTTGCCTCAGTATGTGAGAGGCCTCAGTCTGAGAGAGCCCTTAGTGTGAGAAGGCCTCAGTGGGAGAAAGACCTCAGTGTGAGGTAGTCCTCAGTATTAGGACTGGTGTGAGAAGGCTTCAGTGAGAGAAGCCCCAGGTTGAAGACCTCATGTGTGAAAATCCAGTGTGAAGGCTACTGTGTGTAAAAGGCCACTGTGTGAAGTTCCTGTGCAAGTTTGGTGTGAGAGGAAGCTCAGTGAGAGTGAAGCTGTTTATCTGTATGAGAAAGAAGTCCAGTGTGGAAGCAAAGAAGGAAGTATGAAGAACTTTATTTGTGTCATGGAAAACTTGTTCTTGTAAATAGTACAACCATATTATTTTGCTAAAAAGAAAAGCTTCGTAAGGAAGATATAACATTGGTCTGTCTGTTTTTGTTCTTTTTTTTCACTTTTGACTACTGATGCTGGGTCACACTGCTACGGTACTACGGTAATAAGTTCCTCTGCTGTACATTTATGAGGAGGGTCTTTTGTTAATAAGCTCACTCACCCAACATACACTTCACATTGTTTTTTAGCCTTTGGCTGGGCAATTGTTTGCTCTAGATCAGGGCTGCCCAACTGGCTGCCCGGGGGCCGTACAAGGCCCCCCAGCCCCTTCCCTGCGGCCCCCTAAGCTTTTTAATTAAAAATAAAAAATAAATTAAATAATAATATTTTTTTTAATTACCCACTTCCGGGTTCCGGAGCAAGTAGACTACGGAAGCCACACGGGATTTCGCTCTCAACGCGAGATCACGCGTGCGTTGAGAGCGAAATCCCGTGTGGCTTCCGTAGTCTCGCGATACTCCTGTTGCTGAAATCTCGGCTACTTAATCCCTGCGGCCCACGCAGACGCGATTTGGACCTTCTCAGCTGCTGCCTCGGTTGGTCGTCGCCTCTGCTCGTGGTCCGGCTACTCCTGGATCCTGCGCGTTTGGGAAGGTAGGCTAACCTTTATGTTATTATTATGTAATTGTGTATGGATACCTCTTATGTATTCCCTCCCTGCATTTCCCCTTAGTAAAAGATTATATTTGATTGTATGGATGCCTCTTATGAATTCCCACCCTGCATTTCCCCTTAGTAAAAGATTATATTTGATTGTATGGATGCCTCTTATGAATTGTAAGTAAATTGGAGCCGGGGGGAGTGGGGGCGGGGGCGGGCCAGGGGCGGAGCCGGGGCGGGGGCAGACTCTTCGGCCGGTAGAAGTTGGACAGCCCTGCTCTAGATAAAGGGAGATGAAGGCAATCATTTTGAACCCAGGAAGGGTTTCCTGGTTGTTTCATTCCTTGGGATTTTGGAAATTGCAAGTCAACTGCCAGGCAACTGCAAAAGTAATTTCTGTCTTACTCTGCTTGAAATTGGAAGAAAAACTAATCCCAAATTTGGTAACAGTGGAGAAGAATGTGATCTTCACAGATAAGGAAAAAATTTCAAGGATGGGGAGGACGATAGCATATTAAAAGAAAAAAATATTCCTATTTCATTTTATTTGGTGTTATCCAACAAAAATGAATTCCCGAAAATAGAGTCACTGAATTGAAAGGGCATACACATATCAATTCAGATTGATAGGCACCAATGCAAGGAATTAATCTCTGATAAATGGCCAACCAACGTTGTCGAAAAGCCTGTTACCTCCAAACAGTGTCTGTTAGTTTCAGAGACAATCTGTTTCTTTGCTGAAGAGCTTGTACCATCAGGAAGTCCTTGCGAGTATTTAGTTAAAATTACTTTCCCCGTAATATGAACATGATAGTTTGGCCCCATAGACTGCATCAACTGTCCCCAATGTACTTTTCTGTTATTGATAATGTGCAACTCACATCAGTCCCAGCCAACATGGCTAATACTGAAGGATTATGGGAGTTAAAGTCCAGAACATCTCAAATGTTAGATTGAACAGGGATGCTTTGTAACTTTTCCAATATTGGGGTTGCTGTGAGTTTTCCAGGCTGTATGGCTATGTTCCAGAAGCATTATCTCCTGACGTTTCACCCACATTTATGGCAGGATGCCTCCCATAGAGGTGGGTGAAATGGCAGGAGAGAATGCTTCTGGAACATAGCCATACAGCCCGAAAAATTCACAGCAACCCATAGATTTCAGCCATGAAAGCATTCAACAACACATTTTCCAATATCTGATCAATATAAACGTGACCATCTAACGAACCACTAAAAGCTAGCATGGTATAGTGGTCCGGGTGCTGGATTACAACTCTGGAGATCAGGGTTTGAATCCCTCCTTGCTCACAGAAAGCCATTAGGTGTCCTTCAGCATGTCACAGTCTTTCAGCCTCAGGCTGCATCTACACAGCCATATAATTACATGTGCAGTGAGGACCCACATATAGCAATGTAAATCCAGCCTTATAGGAAGGCAAAGTAAGCCTGAACAAATCTGGTCAAAAAAAATTCCCATGATACGTTCACCTTTGCATCACCATAAATTGGAAATAACAAATGAACCAACCAGCAATACTTGCAGGAATACTGCACAATAATAGAGTTAATACGGAGTATAATCCAAAAGATAGATTAGCACGCAATGGGACAAGACCATGCAAACAAATTAAACTGAAAACGAATGGATTTAGCACTAGAAAATGAAAAATTGAGTGTTTGTGGGTAATTTTCCATTTCCTTTGCCTAGTAGTGCTGGATGTGTCTCATCATTCCTGTCCTGCCTGGACATCCTGGCCGGAGTGATGACAGTTCTGGTCCAACACCCATGAAGGACGTCAGGTAGAGAAAGGCCGCTTGCTGCAACATTTCCCTATTTCCTCATAGTTCCCAAATGATGCTGCCTTTTCCTTAGCTATGCCTGGCGGGCTGTTGGGTGTCCTTCCCTCCCCTTCCACCTCCGCCCTTCCAGCTTTCAACCATCCTGCCAAGGGATCTTGGACTGCATCGCATTAAAGAAAAGAAAGAAAAGAACCAATCGACTGACAGCACTTTTGTCTTCAGTGCTGATGGAAAAGCAATTTGAAAGGGGGAGGGATGTGTAGGATGGGGAAGGCGAGCTGCAGATGTAGAGAGGGGGACACATGTGTTTACAGTTAACTCAGGCAGATTGAAGAGGAAAAAGCAAGCAACAGCAAGTGGCTGCATCGTCATCCAAGCCGTGGGGAGATGCAGAAGGACAAATCCAACAGCACAAGATGCTACAGTCTGCCCCCCATTTCTTGGAAAGCAGTCACCCCTCTCTTTCTAGTTCCCACAAAAGTTATTTTTCCAACAAAATTCAAAATCTAGTTGCAAACTCTTATGAGCCATTGAGGTTTTTAAAGAGCAGGAGCCTCGGGAAGGGCGGTTTATCAAATCGAAATAAATAAATAATAATAATAATAATTTATTTTTGTCATGTCAGGAACAACTTGAGAAACTGCAAGTCGCTTCTGGTGTGAGAGAATTGGCAGTCTGCAAAGACATAGCCCAGGGGACGCCCAGATGTTTTGATGTGTTACCATCCTTGTGGGAGGCTTCTCTCAGGTTGCCGCGTGAAGAGCTGGAACTGACAGGGGGAGCTCATCCGCACTCTCCCCAGATTCGTGATATGTGATATGTCCGTCTTCAGTCCTGCCGGCACAATGGTTTAACACACTGCAGGGATGTATGTTGGCCATGCAGCAAAATACAACAAATTCCACAAAAGAACGGTGCCTGCATTTGGCTAAGCAAAATGCACTAAATGCATCATACAAACCTTCAAAAGTGTCGCCGGCTTCTTCATCAGGCAATGATGTTAAAAAATCATACTGGAGAGAAATGGTGATGATGTTAAGGTCACAAAGCTATATTCTATCTTAAATGTTGTCAGCTAAGATGGTCTACAGAAATTTTAATGTAGGCAGAGGCCATTCCTTTTATTGGCCATGTGGAGACCAGAGGCGATGGGCAATAAAAGACAGGTAATACAATATCAACCCCATTAACGCCTGGCAGGAGAAACTTCATTCCTGAGCTGCCGGATTTTGTTTTTGTTTGTTTGTGCTTGTGCTAAAGCAAACATTGCTAACTAGCCTTTATCTCAAATGCTGGGCATTGCAGTTTAACACATCTGGAATAATCATGTTGGGGTCAGGGTTTGCATAGTAAGTTTACATACTTATGCAAGCACATTAATTTATTATTTATTTATTATTTACATCATTTATATTCCGCCCTTCTCACCCCACAGGGGACTCAGAGCGGATCACAATGCACACATACAGGCAAACATTCAATGCCATTTGACATACAACATATAAAGACAGATATAGAGGCAATTTAACATTCCAGCTTCTGGCCACCAGGAGGAGCTGTCGCATTCCTTCATTCTTTTTGTGTACTTCCTGGAGAATTTATGGCCTCGTAAATCAGTTAAATTTAGCCTCCCCACACAAAGTGGTACCTAAATTTCCTACTTGACAGATGCAACTGTCTTTCGAGTTGCAAAGGTCAACAATTGGTCAGGCAGGCCTCGAACTCATAAGTATACTAACACTTAAAAGTGTCATAAAGATACAGGTTGAGTATCCTTTATTTGGAATAGGAAAATACTTCAAAATCTAAAATTTCCACCTGGGTGGCTGAGGTAGTGGCAGCTTTGCTTTCTGACAGTTCAATGGATTTGTGTCCCATCTTCATCATATATGTATATGCAGCTTTAGATTAAATACCAAAATACGAAAAACTTCAAGATCCAAAGCACTTCTGATCCCAAGCATTTTAGATCATTGATACTCAATCTGTATATTCAGTTCATACTTCATATCCTACAGTAATACTAAAGAATAATAAAACTTTATTTATACCCTGCCGCCGCCATCTCCCGGAGGGGCTCACAAAGCACTCAAAGGTGCAAACACACAATATACAAAAAGTGGAAAGACAACAACACAGAGTAACAACAACCAACGTAAACATCACACACACACACATACACCCCGATTTAGATCAATAAAATGCAACAATAGCTGCAGAATATAAAGCAAAGAATAGTGGTGGGAAAGCTTTAGACTTCCAGGTGTTTGGTCTTCATACTTTGTACCTTACAAATGGGTGTCTGTGGACAACAATTCCCACAATCCATGACCATTGGCCATTGAATGATTGCCAGTTTGAGTTTGTGTTCTGTTAGGGATTTCTACATTCAACCAGGGAATGGCTTTCATGGACTTTCTGCTATGAGGCTATTCAAGAAGATGCTCAGGAATGGCGCTTCCCCTTTGCTGGCTCTGCCTCCAGATGTCTCACAACTGATCGCTCTTTGCAATTTGGAATCCTAGAAAGTGTTGTTTAGCTCAAACGAGGAAAGGAAGGAACTACTTGAGTTCTGTAATTCATTGGGCTTTCAACCAGCAATTTTGGAAAACCAAAGAGGAAAAAGCTGGCTTTGAGCAGCAGCGAAGTCATTTCCTTTGAGTAATCAGAAACATTTATTTGATGTGCTGTATATGATATCATGCTCACTGGGGCCCCTTCTACACTGCCAGATTTAGTTTATTTTATTTACAGTATTTATATTCCACCTTTCTCACTCTGAAGAGGACTCAGACTGGATCACAGGACACATATATGGCATACATTCAATGCTATTATTATACACTGCCAAGACAAACAACTGTATATAGATAGAGGTATATACAGGCTTTCCCATCTTCAGCATCTTGAAGGCTGAGCTCAGTTCCGGCCACGGGAAGGTGTGTGTGTGTGTGTGTGCGTGTGCTGTCACTCCACTAGTGCTCCAAAAAGCTTTGCGTATGGGTGCCTTAAATACCTCCCCACTGAGTGGTACCTATTTATCTACTCACATAGCTGTTTTCAAAATTGCTAGGTAGGCAGAAGCTGGGCTAAAGGCCAGGACACTCAGCCTTTCGGTTGGCAAGATTTACTGGAGCTAGCAGTTAACCTGCATTATCTGCTTTGAATTGGATTATATGGCAGCGTAGACTCATATAATCCAGTTCAAAGCAGATAATCTGGATGATCGTCTTTGATTATTTGGGCTATGTGGCAGTGTAGACTGGGCCTAAAGGGGCCTTTCTTGAACCCTGGTGCTGGGTCATGAATGTTTTTATATTTATGATTCTTCAGCACTACACAACTTTGTTCTGCTACCAATAAAGGATGAAATATGACTATCTTCATAAAGCAGTGAATATTGCAATTCTGCACCAAAAGCCTGCCTACCCAAGGACAAAAACATGTCCACAGGACTAGGATGCACAGTTATCCATGTCTAACAAAATATGTCCTTGCTAGGCATTTTCTATGGCAGGGGTAGGGAACCTATGGCTCGGGGGCCAGATGTGGCTCTTTTCATGATTGCATCTGGCTCTCCAGAGCAACCCGGGCCTCGGTTTCCTTCCTCTTCCATTCTTTCCTTATTTCCTTCCTTACCCTCCCTCTCTCCCCTTCCTTCTTTCCTCCATTCTCCCTCTTCCTTCCTTCCTCTTTCTTCCTTTCTTTCTCCCCCTTCACCCTTTCCTTCTTCTTCTCTCCTTTTTCCCTCCCTCTCTCCCCTGCCTTCTTTCCTCCATTCTCCCACCCTCTTCCTTCCTTCCTCTTCTATTCTTTTCCCCCAAGTCTTCCATTCCTTCTCCTTCCTTCCTTTTCACTTCCCTCTCTCTCCCCTTCTTTCTTTTCTTCTTTTCCCTTCATTATTTTACTTTTTCCTCACTCCCTTTCCTTTCCTCCCTTCCCATTTCCTTCTTTCTTTCCCCCTCCTTGTCTCTCTCCTGCTTTTCTTCCTTTTCCATAGTTTGTTCTTCTTTTCTTTCTTCCTCTCCCCCTCACTCCTTTATTTCCTCTTTCTTTTTTTTCCCCTTCCTTCTATCTTCTCTTCCTTCCCAGAGTCCTGAGCATGCCTTTTGCAGAGCCAGGTCTGAAGTGTCCCATCATTCTGCCGGGGGAATCCTTTTCTCATCGTATGTACGTATATACTCACATTTAGTTGAATTCAGTCTTAAAATATATGTATTATATGACTCTCACTGAAATAAATTTCCAAATATTTTGCTTTCATGGCTCTCTGAGTCAAAAAGGTTCCCGACCTCTCATCTATGGTAATAATAATAACAACAACAACAACAACAACGTTTTTGTACCCTGCCCCTATCTCCCCAAAGGGACTTGGGGCAGCTTCCATGGGGACAAGCCCAAATCAACATAGTTAAAATAAACACATTAAAATACATAAACAACAACATAATACAAAATAACAAATCAATATTATAAAAAAATATTAAAAAATATAAAAACAACCATCGAAACTGGTTCGATGGATATGGGCGTTACACAATAGGTTGGTAGGTGGATAGAATCAAATCTTTGTGAATTTTGCATAGGGCAAGATCACAGTTCTGTTCCTGTGTTCTTCTGCCTGAGGAGCCACAGGATTTGGTGGAATGCGAAATATTTAATCACACCAAACAAAGCAAAGTTGTGGTTTCTTGGCAAAGTTTTCTTTTTTGTAAAAGTTACTGGCTGGAGGAATCTGAGACTGTAATCCTAAAAGGAATGCTCCCAAGCCAGTGATGCCAGCATAACACTTCTTATACATTGCCTGAATACTCCCCAGAAAAGCTATTCATACAGCAAAATGACCAAAACAGGGCAGGGGTTTGGATCTAACGGGGGTAATGAAGCAGAGGAGCACACTTGCACCTTAACTGATCCCCTTCCAGATTGCAACCACATCACCCTTCAAGCGTCACATCAAACCCAGGCCATGCACAGATAATTCTGTGTTATTAATTTCCATTGGAAGGGACATGGAAACCGCCATCCTCATATGAATGACTTTCCAAACAAGGAAAGTGTAGGATGCGGCATAACTCAACACCTGGCCATAGCAAAATACCACAATACAAATCCTGCAGATTCACAATATAACAGCACCCTCCCCATCTTTTCCTCCAAAGGGAGGACAATAATACCATTGGGTTGCTGTATGGCCATGTTCCAGAAGCATTCTCTCCTGACATTTCACCCCCTTCCATGACAGGCATCCTCAGAGGCTGTGAGCCATATCAAAGACAAAGACCTGCTTCTGGAAATATTTTCACCTTTCAAGGCCAAGCTAGCTGAAAATACTTTGGATTATGACAGGGACAGGTCATAATAATGTACTCTTGCAAGGAAAATCCACCCACAATTCAACAACAGGCAATATCTAAAACAGTGGTTCTCAACCTTCCTAATGCCACAAGCCCTTACTACAGTTCCTCATGTTGTGGTGACCCCCAACCATAAAATTATTTTCATTGCTACTTCATATCTGTAATTTTGCTACTGTTATGAATCATAATGTAAATATCTGATATGCAGGATGTATTTTCATTCACTGGCCTAATTTGCCACAAACATCCAATATGCCCAAATTTGAATACTGGTGGAGCTGGTGGTGGGAATTGATTTTGTCTTTTGGGAGTTGTATTCTGAACTTCACCAATGATGGAACTGAACCAATCTTGGCACACAAAACTCCCATGACCAACAGAAAATACTGGAAGGGTTTGGTGCACATTGACCTTGAGTTTGGGAGTTGTAGTTCTGGGATTTATGGCTCACCTACAATCAAAGAGCATTCTGAACCCTACCAACAATAGAATTGGGCCAAACTTTCCACACAGAACCCCCATGACCAACGGAAAATACTGTGTTTTCTGGTGATGTTCGACGACCCCTCTGACACTCCCTCATGACACCCCCCCAGGGGTCCTGAGAAACACTGATCTAGAAGGCCACACATTTCTTGTCCTAGAGAAAAGCAAGCTACCACTATATATGCAAAGTTGCAATGTAAGCCACATAAATACAGAAGGAAGTAAACATTTTTAGAGTGTGTCTGTCTCCCCTTGTCCATATTCACATCCATAAATAAATCTCTACCACATGCTGAGCTGTGAAGAACATATCCATGAGTGAATCCTATCCTCCGGGCTTTTCCACCATAAGATTATGATCCTCCTTGTTTGTCTATGTCCTGCATCTTGGCTCTTTCAATGACTTATATTTTCTTCATGTCAGGCACATTTTTGTAAACCAAAAAAATGTTCTCCCTTTACTTATTTTTTTAATAATTGCAATTTTTTTCTAAAATTGTCATCTTTCCTGGGAGGAGTTCCAGCCCACTGACCAAGTCTGGGTTACCTTTTTATGCACAGTCCCCCCAAGGCCTACAATATCCTTTTGATGAAATGACCAGAACTGTAGATATCATTCCAAGTATGGGTACACCATATATTTGTACAACAGCATCATACTGTGGGCAGTTTTATCTTTGACTCTTTTCATCATGATCCCTAGCCTGGAGTTTACTGTTGCTGTTTTTTTACAGCTACTCAGAACATTCGGCCCTTTGTATCCATGGTTTCAACAACCCAAGGTATGAAAATATTCTTTTAAATCCCCAAAAGCAAACCCTGATGTTGCCATTTTATATAAGAAATACCATTTTATTATGCCATTGTATACAAAGCGAGTTGTGTATCCACAATTTCAATATCTGCGGGGAGGGTGATGGTAGTTGTGGAACCAAATCCCAGTGGATACTAATGCTCCACTATACGAAAGTAACATTTTCATTTATTTGCTCACCACAATCCCATTTCTAAATCAGTTGCTACCAGTTACTGCCGCAAATTATATGAGAAATAGAAATAGATTAACTCAGGTGCCTTTTACACTGCCATATAATATTTATTTATTTATTTATTTATTTATTTATTTACAGTATTTATAATCCACCCTTCTCACCCCGCAGGGGACTCAGGGTGGATTACAATGTACACATACATGGCAAACATTCAATGCCAGAGACACACAACACATATAGACAGACAGTCATAGGCTATTTAACATTCCAACTTCTGGCCACCAGGGGAGCTGTCACTTCACCGTCCATCTGCGACACTGATGAAGCACTTTCCGCATTCCCCGCATGCTTTTGCTGGAGATTTTTATGGCCTCGTAAATTTTGTTAAATTAGCCTCCCCACACATAGGTAGTACCTAAATTTCCTACTTGTCAGATGCAACTGTCTTTCGGGTTGCAAAGGTTGACAACAAGCTACACAATTGGCTGGAAGCTCACTCCGACCCGGGCTGGCTTTGAACTCATGACCTTTCAGTCAGTAGTGATCTTTAATGCAGCTCACACCCAGCCAGCTGCACCACAGTCCCGGATTATCTGCTTTGAACTGGTTTATCTGGCAGTGTAGACTCATATAATCCAGTTCAAAGCAGATAATGTGGATAGTCTGCTTTGAAAATATGGATTATATGACAGTGTAGAGGGCCCATGATGGGTTTTTCATTGAATCTGTGTATGATCAGGCTTAAACACAGGCTGAATTGCAGGTTGTAGATCAAAGAGAAGGGCCGGCAGCCCTTGGGATTCTGTTTCTTTTGGGAATTGGCCTTCTCGGCCTTCAAAAGATGGGGAGTTTTCCCTCAATATCAGATTAGGCCTCTGCACAGAGAGAGCAAAGGAAAGATTAATTAGAAGGTCGGAAAGACTCAGTGAGAAGCAGGGGTAGTCTAAGGTAATTTTAAATGGTAAGCGAACATTATTTTGGCACCCCACCCCAAAACATTATCCCCCCCCCCCCGCGCACGCCCAAAAGCTCCTGTGTGCAGGCGCAAAAGCCTGTAAACACAGCACTCCCTTTTCGACACGCAGGGAGGTTTCCTACGGCGCGGCGTCGGAGCGCACAAGGCCCAAAAGCGCCCCACGCAGCAGCGTCCTTTGCCTACCAGTAGGACCGCCCCTGGTGAGAAGCAATCCTTGAAACCCAGGTGTCAAAGGGAAGACTTCATGGCTTCTTGGTCAGGTTTGAGCTTGAGTTAAGTGATGCTTTCTTGGTGTCTTCAGAGTAGACAACATTGCTATAGAATCAAGCTCTTGTTTCAGCTCTCATTCAAGTCTTCTGTGTATGGCTATGTTCCTGTCAGAGTTTTACTTTGGAAAAGTTCCTGTTTTTCATGCTAATTGCTGTAGTAGTTAGTTACTACTGGACTCCGTGTGGTGCTGAGTGAAATGATGCTTTTAGGGCTAGAGTGCAATAAACACCAGTGGAACAGCTGCCTACTGGGTGATTGTTAGCATTATTAACATTACAGGGTTTATCCCATGGAATACTGTGAGTACATGGATGCATTAGGAGACAGAATACTTGCATTTCTAAACACATTCTTTCTTGCAGAGTTTCAACAAAAACCAGAAGAATCCATTATACAGTACTCAAAAGTTTTGTCCTGCCACATCTGTTGCTTTTTTTCTGCCCCCGGAATGTGAGCGTATGTGCATGTTTGCCTGACAGTCCCTCTATTCTCCCTTCCCCATGGCCTCTGTGACCATATTAAGCTCCTCTTCTCCTCCCAGCACTGAGAATGCAGCTTTGTGATTTAATTTCATTTTGGCTCTAGATATTTTTTCCACAAGCTTGAAAAAAAAATGGAAAAAAGCATGGAGGATAGTGAAGGCCGTCCCAGCTGGACTTGGCGTGAGAGAGGCTGAGGAGGATGGCTTGGGGTCCACTCTAAGGAAACAGCCTCTCTTTGCCTCAACTGGCTTCAGCGCCTTAGGTTTCCATCCAGAAAACACAAGAATTGGGAGGAAAATACAAAAAAGGGGTGGAATTTCCAGATTGCGGCTGTCTCCTTCTTTCCCACAATTGAGACTCCCTTGCCAATGTAGCTCCACTGCTTTCAACGTCTGCACAATTTTACTCAAAGTCTTCTGAATGCATTACCAAAATGAGGGCGGGGGCTGCCTGGCACCCCAAGAAACCATAACACGCCAAATGTCCCAGTTCCACTCCAACTAACTTGTTCCATTCATTCTGATGGGCTTGATCTTTCTTCAGTTACCCTTTGGCACCATGACTTACGGAATCATTGGGAAATTTTGGGAATCAAGGTCCAAAAAAGTAACAATTCCCAATACTAAGCTTAAACAATTACTAATTTTCCTTAAACACATATTGATGAGAGGTTTTTAAACTATGCTTTTTCAGATGTTGTGGACTTTATTAGACTTCAATACCCATCAGCCTCAATACATTTCTGGGGATGTAAACCCTAGGAAACTCACAGAGGGCCCTTTCACACAGCCATATAACCCAAAATATCAAGGCAGATAATCTGCAATATCAGCTTTGAACTAGGTTTTCTGAGTCCACACTGCCATAAAACCCAGTCCAAAGTGTATAATGTGGGATTTTATTCAGCTGTGTGGAAGGGGCCCAAGTCACACCCTCTCAGCCTCAGAGGAAGACAAAGGCAACCTCCCACTGAACAAATCCTGCCAAGAAAATCCTGTGATGGGCTTGCCATGAGTTGAAAATGGCTTGAAGGCACACAACACATGCAGACAAAGTCACCAACATCTGGATGGGCAAAGTTTGAGAATCACAGCTGCTAGATCTTAAACTCTCAGAGCAACTGCCCACTTGCTCACTCTATAAAAACTTTCAGCACCTCCAATTGCATTACTATCCAGGCTCAAACAGCACAAATCTGGCAAACAAACATGAGTTTCTTCAGACACCACAAACATCAAAGCTTTCCAAATGTCACAAGCAAGAGTGGCCCTTTCTACACAGCTGTATAAAATTGAGATCTGTTTTGAACTGGATTGCATGGCAGTGTAGACTCTGATAATCCAGTTAAAAGCAGATAATGTGGATTATCTGTCTTGATATTCTGGATTATATGGCACTGTCAAAGGACCCAGTGCATCTACACCAGGCATGGACAAACGTTGGCCCTCCAGGTGTTTTGGACTCCAACTCCCACAATTCCTAACAGCCTACCAGCCAAAACACCTGGAGGGCCAAAGTTTGCTCATTCCTGATCTACACTGTCGAACTAATGCAGTTGGACATCAATTTAAATGCCATGCCTCAACGCTATAAATCATGGGACTTGTCATTTTGCAAGGCCAGAGATTGCTGGTCCTTCAACAAACTACAAATTTCAGGAGCCATGGCAGTTCAAGTGTTATCCAACTGCATTAATTCAACAGTGTAGATGAACTCTTACGCCCCTCTTACACTGCCATCTAAAATTCAGATTATTTTTGAACTGGATTATATAGCAGTGTAGACTCATATAATCCAGTTCAAAGATAATGTGGATTATCTGATTTGATAATCTAAGTTGTATGATAGTGGAGAAAGCACCTCAGAGGCCCAGATCTATGCTCCCCCGTGCATCCCACCCCCCTATAATTCAAGCACAGTTTCACACCACTGCCATCTATAGGCCATTAGATTTATGGCATTAGAAGCACAATATCCACCCACCCCCAATCAGCCACGTCCCCACTAACTCTGTGTGAGTGTGTTTGTGTGTGTGTGTACATGTGCATATACTTTCACGAAACAACCATTCTGCTCTCTTTCCAATTTTTATCTTATCTCATAGGCTTATGGCAAAAATGAAATGTGGATCAAAACCTTGCTAATAAATAAAATTAAATACTACAAAACTCTCCAGCTTTTCAGACACACAACCACAATCACACTCACCCTCACCCACAAATCACATTTACAGCCACACCTATAAAAATCTGTCTGTGTCCTATGAAACAGGCCCATTGTGATACAGAGTACACAAACCATGCAAACATATACATCCAAAATTGCTTGATTACGACTCAGGCTATCAGTCCATCCAGCTCAGAACCGTCAACACGATTGACAGATGCCCTCCAGGATTTTCCTATGCCTGGTCTGAAAATGCCAACCATTGGGCATGAGTATAATGGGCAGAGTGCCAGCTTTCCTTGCAGGGCAAACATTCAATATTTGCCTCGTGTAAGGTGGGAAAGAGGTGAATCCCTTCCTTGCATCCTCATAAACTTGAAACTTATTTTCCATTCTCAGACTATAAACCCATATCCTGCATTGCAGCCATTTCAAGGAACCCAGCCCACTTCATTTTGGTCAATGCCACTCCATGCTTCACCCTTCTGCAAATGCCCATGGGGACAGCCTCTGAAAGAAACTTACCCTCTGGATGGGCTCCCATCTTAACTTTAGCCGTCTTCCCCTCTCTGTGTCCCAACGAAACAGAAGATGGCAACCCAGCCGCAAGTTGGATGGTTGGAGGGAGAAAACTGGGGCAGGTGCCAGAGAGAACTTAGCTCTTTCCCCCTGTTGCTGTCTTTCTCACATTCCCTCGCTTGCTAGTTCTCCATCCGTGCCTGCCCCACTCACTAATTCAGAGCGCCTCCCTCTTACTAAAACCCTCTCCCTCTCACCCACCTTATGTATTATTTGCTCACCCAAACCCATCCATGTCTAGCCTAATCTGCTTGCTTGCCGTCCACTTTTATTTCAATTTGCAAACACTCTTTCCTTCCCTGTTCTATTTTTCCTTCTAGAATGTATTTCTCTGAGCTATCCTTATAATTCGCTCCTCTCCTTCAGTCCCATAGGCCATTCCCTTCCTCTCCTCAGCCAACCTTTCGTTCTTTTCTCTCTTCATCAAAATTCAGCCCAATGTTTCCCTTCTACTTGCATTTACTCAGAAGTAAATACAGCTGAGTCCAGTGGGATGTCCTGCCAACTAAGTGGAATAAAGAATCTTGCGACTCCTTAAGGACTAGCGGATTTATTGTGGCTTATGCCCCAATAAGTCTGTTCGTCTTTAAGCGGGCACAAGGCTCTATTGTTTCCGATTACAATGAATCTGTGCTGCTACTGCTCTGGAATTTGTCCCAGGTTAAGGCTCCAGGGAGGCATGAAGATAGTTATACCAAACTGACTACTTTGCATCATTTTTTCTCAAACCCAATTAAAAGTATGGTTAAACAATGACGACTGGTCTTTCTCATTATTGACATGTCTTTCTCTAAGCCAGTGTTTCTCAACCTAGAGGTCAGGATCCTTGGCATAGTCGTTTGCGTTCACAGTGCTCTCCAGATGTAGGTGAACTACATCTCCCCTAAATCACTATCAATTCATCCCAAATCCCTCCAATATTTTCTGATGGTCATGGGGGTCCTGTTTCCCACTATTTGTTCAAGTATTTGAATGAATAAGCTTTTTTTTTTCTTTCGGTGATAACTAATTTACTAGACTGGGGAGGTCACGAGGGGGGTGTCAAAGGAGTTGCCAAAGACCACCAGAAAACACAGTATTTTTTGTTGGTCATGGGGATTCTGTGTGGGAAGTTTGGCCCAATTATATCATTGGTGGGGTTCAGAATGCTCTTTGATTGTAAGTGAACTATAAATTCCAGCAACTACAACTCCCAAATGTCAAGGTCTATTTTTCCCAAACCCGACTCATGTTCACATATGGGCATATCAAGTATTCGTGACAAGTTTGGTCCAGATCCATCATTGATTGAGTATAGAGTGTTCTCTGGATGTAGGTGAACTACAACTCCAAAACTCAAGATCAATGTCCACCAAACCCTTCCAGTATTTTCTGTTGGTTGTGGGAGTTCTGTGTGACAAGTATGGTTCAATACCATTGTTGGTGGAGTTCAGAATGCTCTTTGATTGTAGGTGAACTCTACAACTCCCATATGACAAAATCACACCACCATCTCCAACCTCACTAGTATTCAAATCTGGGCGTATCAGGTATTTGTGCCAAATTTGGTCCAGTGAATGAAAATACATCCTGCATATCAGATATTTACATTACGATTCATAACAGTTGCAAAATTAGAGTTCTGAAGTGGCAACGAAAATAATTTTATGGTTGAGGGTCACCATAGGGTTTGTGACATTAGGAAGGTTGAGAAACACTGCACGGTCTCCCTTTGCCTAAGGCAGTGCTGTCCAACTTCTTACGGCCCAAGGGCCGGAAGAAGTGTCACCGATCAACTGGGGGCCGCAGGTGATCAGTGAGCAGGGGCGGGCCGATAGAGGGCGGGGCGGGGGCGGGCCAGCTGACTTTCTCCTCCTTCGCCCCTCCTCCTCCCGCGGACGCCGCGGGAAGGAGGAGGGGCGAAGGAGGAGGAGCCAGCTGTCTTCCTCCTGTCTGTATCGCCCCTCCGTCCCTCTCACCGCCGCCGTTGCGAGGCAGTTCGCAGCGGCGCCGCTGAAAGGGAGAAGGGGCGATCCAGGCAGGAGGAAGAGAGCTGGCCCCTCCTCCCTGTACCGCCGCCTTGTCCCTTTCTCGGCGCCGCCGCTGCGAACTGCCTCGCAACAGCGGCGGCGAGAGAGGGACACGAGAAGCGATCCAGGCAGGGAGGAGGGGCCAGCTGTCTTCCTCCCCCTGCCTGGATCGCCCCTCCGTCCCCTCTCTCAGCGCCGCCATTGCAGGCAGTTCGCAGCAGCGGCGCCGAGAAAGGGAGAAGGGGCGATCCAGGGAGGAGGAGCCAGCTGTCTTCCTCCCTGCCTGGATCGCCCCTCCGTCCCTCTCTCGGCGCCGCCGCTGCGAACTGCCTCGCAACGGCGGCGGCGAGCAGGACGGAGAGCGTCCAGGCAGGGAGGAGGGGCCAGCTGTCTTCCTCCCTGCCTGGATCGCCCCCCGTCCCTCTCTCAGCGCCGCCATTGCGAGGCAGTTCGCAGCGGCGGTGCCGAGAAAGGGAGAAGGGGCGATCCAGGGAGGAGGAGCCAGCTGTCTTCCTCCCTGCCTGGATCGCCCCTCCATCTCTCTCTCGGCGCCGCCGCTGCGAACTGCCTCGCAGCGGCGGCGCGCCGAGAGGACGGAGAAGCGATCCAGGCAGGAGGAAGAGAGCTGGCTCCTCCTCCCTGTCTGGATCGCTTCTCCGTCCCTCTCTCGGTGACGAAAAAGGGCAGAAGGCGGCGCCAACGGCAGCGCGTCACAGGCCTGGCGTGACGCGCTGCCCCTGGCACGCCTGCTCCTCCTTTTTCTCGGCGCCTCCTCCCTCCTAGGCCGGGGAGCCACCGAAAGGAGGGTAGGCGGTGCCAAGAGCAGCGCGTCACGCCAGGCCTGTGACGCGCTGCTCTTGGCGCCGCCTTCTGCCCTTTTCGGCGGCTCCCCGCCCTAGGTAGGGAGGGCGCCGAAAAGGAGGAGCTAGCTCTCTTCCTCCTCCCTGCCCCGCCTCCCCTCCCCGGCCGCCATTTTTTTAAAAAAATTAATTTTTTTAAAAAAATTGATTTTTTTTTAAAAAAAATAAAAATGGCGGCTGAGGGCATAGGTGGGGCCGTGTCCAACAGGCTACGGGGCCGGATCCGGCCCCGGGGCCGCCAGTTGGACAGCCCTGGCCTAAGGTATGCTGTCCCATGCATTTGTCATCATTCTGGGGGGGTTTTCAAGCCCACAAAGTCTATCCTCCTTTCATAGCATAATACTTATTCTAGTTGTATGGACACATGCTTGTGGTCCTGGTACTTTTCAAGTGCAAACAAAGATTTCCCATATTTCCCTCTTTCAACCTAAAAATAAAATAACACTATCACAATGCACATTGTACGCCTGACACTGAAAACTAGAGCCTTGCAATGCTCACAACTGAGGGTACATCTACATTGTTGATTCAATGCATTCCGATACCATTTTCGCAGCCAGGGCTCAATGCTACGAATCTTGTAATTTGTAGTTCGGTGAAGCACCAGTACTTTTCTTTTGTTTTGTTTTGCAGAGAAGACTAAAAACTTTGTAAAACTATCACTCCCAGGATTCCGTAGCATCAAGCCATGGCAGTTAAAGTGTTGTCAAACTACATTAATTCCATAGTGTAAATGAACCTGAGTATAGTATTAAATTCAGAATGTTATGAACCAACCCAACTTGTTTTCTCCTTCTTCCAAGCACTGATCCTATAGCAAATAGTCAGTCTTCCACTTTTTCATTGCCTTCTTTTCCCTATATTTCTGCTATCTTGCTTATTTTTCACGTGTTCCCTCTTGCTTGCAACACACACCCCATGCATGCATCCATTTAACTCACCCTTTCCCCCTTTCTCCTTTCCTTTGGCTTTTTCCTTCATCCTGCTGTTGCTGTTGCTACCACCGCCTCCAGTTGAGAAGAACCCAAATCTGGAAAAGGGGTTGAAGCCGATGGAAGATGGATTTAGGCCTGGAAAATTCCTGGCTGGGGAATGTCAAACTTCAGACTGAAAGAGAGTGGGAAAAGGGGAGGGGGACTCTTGACACACACACATATATTGTGATTAACCCCTTCAGACTAAGCCATCAGTTCCCATTCAAGCTGCCTCACAATCCCAAGACCTGTTGCAGGGAAAGTCAAAAGCCGCCTTCCCCTCGACTGGCATAATGTTGTCTCCTACGTGCCAACCGGGCACATTCCTGGCCACTCCACACCCTGACAGCTGCCACAGCTGCACCCCTGGATCTCTTCCAAAATATGGGGGAGCACGGCTTTCTATTCCAGGAGGACGGCATCGTGTACATATGGGCAACAGATGCCAAACATTTTGCTAAAACTGAGGAGTGTGTGTATGAGGCTCCTTCCACACTGCTGTATGATCCATTTTGTCAAAACAGATAATCCACATTATCTGCTTTGAACTGGATTATGTAAGTCTACATTGCCACATAACCCAGTTCAAATCAGATTTTATATGGCAGTATAGAAGTGGCCTGAGTTTCTCATCAATAGACCTTTGCTCATAGAATCCTAGAGTTAGAAGAGAACCCAAGGGTCATCCAGTCCAACCTTCTGCCATGCAGGAAAATACAATCAAAGCACTCCTGACAGATGGCTATCCTGCCTCTGTTTTAAATCTTCCAGAGAAGGACAGTCCACTATATTCGGAGCCATCTCATTTCACTGCCGAACAGCTTTTGCTGTCAGGAAGTTTATTATTTATTTATGGTATTTGTACCCCGTAGCTTCTCACCCCCGCAGGGGGACTCAGCATGGCTTACATTTGCAGCACTACAGGCCGCACCACCACAATACAATTTAAAAATACACTATATAATCAACATCATTAAAAAGCATTAAAAACATTAAAAACACTACATTAAAAACCACTACATACAACAATAATTAATTAAAGCCATCAAGCGGAACACATTGTCAATCCAGTCCAGTCCAAAGTGTCAATCCAGTCAAATCCAAAGGTATAATTTACATCTGCTGCCCAAAGGCCTGGTCCCAGAACCACGACTTTAGCTTTTTCTAGAAGCGAGGAGAGATGGAGTCAATCTTACTTCGTTTGGGAGTGCATTCCATAGGCAAGGGGCCACCGCTGAGAAGGCCGTCTCTCGTCCCCACCAGCCGCATTTGCGATACTGGCGGGAGCGAGAGCAGGGCCTCCCGAGATGGGACATAGAGGCAGATGCGTTCGGACAAGTAAGCAGGGCCAGAACCGTATAGAGCTTTATAGGTCAATACCAGCACTTGGAATTGGACTCGGAGATGGACAGGCAACCAGTGGAGCTGACACAGCAGGGGGTGGTATGCTCCCTGTATGTCGCCCCAGGCACTCAGGGACTATACATGCACTCTTCAGCAGGATTGTAAAGCTCTATTGGAAATATTCCTCAAGTAACTTTACTGAGGGGAAAACCCCACTACAACTACATCAGCCTATTTGTACAACAAGGAACTCATCACACCAGAGAATGAATCCACTTTAAATCTGGTTTCTGCCTCTTGTAGAATTCTGGGGTTTGTAGTTTAGGGAGGAGCCTTTAACAGCCTCCCTAAACTACAAACCCCAGAATTCTGCAGGAGGCAGAAACCAGATTTAAAGTGGATTCATTCTCTAGTGTGATGAAATAGAAAGGAGACCAGTCAGTAAAAATTGCATCAATTAACACTGGCCAACACACGTTTTGTTGCTGCAAATGCTAGACCTGTTTCTGGGTATATTTGCCTTGCCTATTACAAAAACAGCACCAGTTTTTCCCTATCAATTCTAATTTTTGAGATAAAGAACATATACCACATACCAGCTGCCATCTGCTCATCCATAGAAAATAAATAACAACAACAACAATAATAATATACTTTATTTATATTCCACTCTATCTCCCTGAGGGAACTCAGGGAGGATTACAGAATACATATACAGCAAACATTCAATGCCATTATGCAATTAACAAGAACAGACAATACATAAACAGAGGTATAGGCTTTCCCATCTTTTTCCACCGCCGGCATCTGGAGGCTGTGCTTGATTCCAAACATGGGGGGTGCTGTCGCTCCATCTTCTATGCCGAGGAGCTTTGTCGTCCGTAGATGTCCTCCCGATCGAATAACCGACATGTCTTTATGGGTGACTTTTATTACCTCCTTGCTTAAAGCGATACCTATTTATCTACTCACATTGCTGTTTTCAATCTGCTATGTGAGCAGAAGCTGGGCTGACACCAACCTGGGCTTGAACCTTTCGATCGGCAAGATTTTCTACCGCTGGTGGTTTAACCCACTGTGTTAAAGCTCACCTCTGTGATGACACCATTATAACATCTAAGAAACTAGAACTGATATGGTCTATTCCAGTGTTTCCCAACCAGTGTGCCGTGGCACACTAGTGTGCCGCGAGTCATCATCAGGTGTGCCGTGGGACATTGGCACTCCCCCCCCCTCCTAGCAGCCCCCTCACAGGTTTCCAAGAAGCAAATTGAGCCTCTCCACTTAGAAATATATATATATATATATATATATATATATATATATATTTTTTTCCTATTTTACGGGATTTTTCAAGAGTTGCCTCCCCCCCCCACCCAAGGAACTGTTTATAACAGCTTCATGACATCCATAGTTAACTGGAAGCAAGTTTCACTCAGGGTGAAATTTCACAAAGGTCTGGAGAACAAGCTCTATGAGGAGCGGCTTGAAGAGCTGGGCATGTTTAGCCTGAAGAAGAGAAGGCTGAGAGAAGACATGATAGCCAATTAGCCATGTATAAATATGTGAGAGGAAGTCATATATTTGTTGTGTTCATCGAAACAGGCCCAGGTTTCACACTGAGTGTATAAATAATTTAAAAACATATTAACTATATGTATTACTGTGTTAGAGTGTCATTTTTGTGTCATTTTGGTTGGTGGTGTGCCCCAGGATTTTGTAAATGTAAAAAATGTGCCGCGGCTCAAAAAAGGTTGAAAAACACTGGTCTATTCAATGCAATTTTCTGAAACAGCATCCCAAATAACTCCAGGAACAGGCCAAAAAACCTGGAGACATAGATAGATAGATAGATAGATAGATAGATAGATAGATAGATAGATAGATAGATAGATATTGGGGTTTGGCTGTGTTATTCTTTGTAATAACTTCTGTAAGATGTATTTTCCAATTTCGTCAATTTTTATCTACTGTGTGTAATTTTTTTGTTATTGTTGCTAAAATTGAGGAAAGGAAATTAAGGCACCTGAAACATTGTAAATAAAAAGGATACAACTTGTAAGAAAGGAAAGAGTAAATATACAACTGGTTCCAGGATTTTCCAATCCTTTCTCAAAGCACTGACTGCTATCAGCAAATACTGACCATATTCATAAGGATTTGGCACCTACAGTCTTTAAACAAATTTCTTATTACGACCTATGGGGCACATGAGAGTTGACGCTCCAACTTTGCGGTTTTGACTTTTGGAGATTTGATTGTTGATGGATTTGAATAAACTTTTCTATCTAGGAATTTCTAGTGTCCTCCAGTGTCTCTCCGGTCACACTGGAATTTTCTCTAGTTACATTGGATGACATGCCTTATATCCCAGGATCTGATCTCAGGGTTTCTGCTTTAAACTGGATTATATGAGTCCACACTGCCAGATAATCTGGGATAAACAGAAAACCTGGGATTATTTTTGTGTGTGTCAGGAGCAACCTGCGAAACTGTAAGTCACTTCTGGTGAGAGAATTGGACATCTGCAAGGACATTGCCCAGGAGATGCCCAGATGTTTGATGTTTTTACCATTCTGTGGGAGGCTTTTCTCATGTCCCTGTATAAGAAGGTAGAGCTGAGAGACGGGAGCTTACCCCACTCTCCAGATTTGAACTGCCAACCTTTCGGTCAGCAGTCCTGCTGGCACAAGGGTTTAACGCTCTCTACGTGGGGTTGCCTCTGAAGACTGTTCGGAAACTGCAATTAGTCCAACACTCGGCAGCCAGGTTACTAACAGGAGCGAGGTACAGGGAGCATACAACTCCCTTGTTGTGCCAGCTCCACTGGCTACCAATTAGTTTCCGAGCACAATTCAAAGTGCTGGTTTTAACCTACAAAACCCTATACGGTTCCAGCCCAGTTTACTTGTCCGAATGGATTCTCCCCTATGATCCATCAAGGACATTAAAATCCTCCGGAGAGGCCCTGCTCTCGATCCCACCATCTTCGCAAGTGCGTCTGGTGGGGACAGGAGACAGGCCTTCTCTGTTGTGGCCCCTCAGCTGTGGAACTCCCTTCCAAGCGATGTTAGATCTGCCCCCTCCCTGTTGTCCTTCAGGAAGCGAGTGAAGACTTGGATGTGGAACGAGGCCTTCCCAGAATAAACTGAGATTGATTTCAATCTGAAATGGGTGACCACTTTTATAGACTGAGTTGAATGTGGTTTTAATGGCAATGTGGTTTTTATGTATCTGTTTTTATGTATTTTAATATGCTGTTTTAAGATGTTTTAAATTTGTAGGGCATTGAATTTTGCTCTAAGCCGGTCTGAGTCCCTCCATGGAGGTGAGAAGGTCGGGGTACAAAAATTTTAAATAAATAAATAAATAACCCATTGTGCCACTGGGGGGATACTGGGATCTGATCCTGGAATATGGAGCCTGTCTGGAAGGGCAGCTAGAGATTCCTAAAGAGATACTACCTTAGGTGGAAAAAAAATTAGCAATTTCAGATTTTCACGACACAAGAGTCCTGTGTCCCAAGGAAATTTGGAGGGCTGACTATATTTATCAGCAAGAGGTGGAAGAGTAGTTTGCTGCTTCGACTTTCTCCATTCCATGTCTTCTGTTTGGGCCAAGTCTATAAATATCCCCTATATCTGACTCCCACGACCGTGTCGCCTGGCTCAGCCTCTGGGAGAAGGAATTCATGAGTGATCTATTTTGGGGGCATATCTAGTTTCAATAGCTGCCATTTTGGTCTAGGAAGGTGGGCTTCTTCAAAGATGAAAAAGAAAGTTTTCTATTTTAGCCTATATCAGGAATTTTCCAAAAGTTAATGATGTTTGAAATTTCCTGGAGTGTCCCCTGTAAGTTTCCCTAGGGACAAGATGAAGAAAAAGCAGAAAGGAGTGAGCAGCTTGTGCAAAGCGAAAGGCATTTCAATTCTAGACAGAGTGTTTATATTGGGGTCATAGGCCTCCCAGTGCTGGACATTCTGCAACCTGGATATAGCTACGGTAGTAGAAATGCTTTCTCGTTGGGGGGTTTCCAAGATGTGAGGGCAGCTGCGTTCGTTTCCACTTCATGCCTTTAGGTTGAGCTGGTCTGCTGCAATTGGGCGCCTTCTGCCTGGTACAGAGGTTGGCATTCAAGATGGAAACTCAGTAAGCCTCTCTCAGCGCCATCTGCAAACCTTCGCAGCCATTGTGGAAAGACTTTGCAAACCAAGTGCGAAAAATAAAGTTAAATTGAACTTACAGCACCACTACTCCAGAGTAACCTCAACCCGGATGCCTAACGAAAACAGCCCTACAATTCTGACTTTTAATAGCTACATTTTGCTATTGGTGCCCTACTGGCAGTGAAGAAGTGGAGTCAGGACATGACATTTCTTAATTAAGGACTTCATTACATTGAGGCAGGGAAGTGTCTGGCAGAGAAGAGCTCAATCTTACCCTGTTTTGTAATGAAACCAATGTTTTCTCTACCTTCATCACACTGTTAAATGTCTCAGTTTTCTTTCAGTATTCTTTCACTGCCTTCACACTGCAGAAATTTGGCCCAGCCTACCATCCCTCTCCCTGCTCATTGGTGAAAACAAAGCACACCTCCTCTCTTTGAAATCCCTATTAATACAAGATTCTAGGTGAGTTCTGAGAAGTTCTAAGCATGCTCAGTCTGTCCAAACACTACATGCTGCATGCATGGAGCCATGGCATAATAATAATAATAAGAAGAGCATTTAAAATGGGTCCCGACTACATTTATTCTCCAGTGCAGATGCATCCAGAGAAGGGTATGGACCTTCAGAAATTATAACTCCCAGGACCACATAGCATGGAGCTGTGGTATTTAAAGTGGGGTCCAAGAGCATTCATTCTATATTGTAAATGCACCAAGAGAAGGGTATGGACCTTGGAAAACTATGATTCCCAAGACTGCACAGAATGGCATAACAACAACAACAACGGCATTTGAAATAGGTCCTGACTGCATTTATTTCCCAGTGCAGATGCACCCAGTGAAGAGTATGGACCTTGGGAAACTATAACTTCCAGGACCGCATAGGATGGAGACATGGTATAGTAGTAGTAGTAGTAGTAGTAGTAGTAGTAATATTGATTGTCAATGTTGCAATCCCAGTTGACAGCAGGATTGAAGAGAAACAACTGGAAAAGCGGACATGATACGAGGATTTAAAGATCGAACTGCAAAGACTCTGGCACAAGGCAGTAAATGTGGTCCCAGTGGTGATCGGCACACTGAGTGCAGTGCCTAAAGACCTTGGCCTGCACTTAAACACAATCGGCGCTGACAAAATTACCATCTGTCAGCTGCAAGAGGCCACCCTACTGGGATCTGCACACATTATTCGCCGATGCATCACACAGTCCTAGACACATGGGAAGTGTCCGATGTGTGATCCAATAGAACAGCCAGCATAGTGATCTTGTTTGCTGTGTACTAATCTTGTTATGTTTCTAATATAATAATAATAATGCAATGGCATCACCTGCGGCTGTTGCCTTAGGTTTCCCCTTTCCCTTTGAGCTTAGCTAGAATTCTCTTAGTAGCCAAGGGGGAAGGGTGGATTTTCTCAGGCACAAAATTGTGTTGTGATGTGTTCCTTCTCTTATTAAAAACTATTTAACAATAGCTTGGCCTTAAATGAGCAAGCAACACCCATTAGCTTTAGAAAAAACCCGCAACTAGAACTGCTTTGTAGCCATCAGTAGGATTTAGGAGTTTGAGTAGACAACAAAGTGAAAATTTGTCAACAGAGGAATGTGATGGTTTAAAAAGCCAATGTGATTCTAGACTGCATCAATAAGAATATAGTATCTAGATTGCAGGAAGAAATAGTAGCACTCTGTTCTGCTTTGGGCATTCCTCATCTGGAACACTGTGTCCAGTTCTGGGCACCACAATTCAAAAAGGCTATTGACCCACTGGAAAATCTCCAAAGAAGAGTGCCCAAAATGGTCAAAGGTCTGGAAGCCAAGACCTATGAGGAGCGGCTTAGGGATCTCGATATGTTTAGCTTGAAGAGAAGGTTAAAAGGGGTCATGATAGCCATCTTTAAATACCTGAAAGCATGTCATACTAAGGTTGGAGCAAGCTTGTTTTCTGCTGCTTTAGAGACTAGAACATGGAGCAATTGGATTCAAACTAAAAGAAAAGAGATTCCACCTAAACGGTAGGCAAAACATCCTGATGATATTTTGTTTATTTACAGTATTTATACCCCACCCTTCTCATTCCAATGAGGACTCAAAGCAGCTTACAGAACACACACATGGAAAATATTAATTCTCAATTATACAATTAACAAGGAGAGACAACACAAACAGAGATAAAGGCAATTTTTCCTAACTTGTTTCTGGCATCTTGGAGGCTGTGCTCAACTCTGGCTGTCACTCCACCTTCCATGCCAAGGAGCTTTCCTCCCCGCTAAAAGCATTGCCTATTTTATCTACTCTCTTTTCTGCTTTTGACCTGCTAGGTGGGCAGGTGAGATGGGGATAATGGCGGGTGCTCACCCTGACTTGGGCTCGAACTGCTTTGAATCAGCAGGATTTTTTTTAAGCACAGTGATTTAGCCTGCTGTGCTAAGCCCGGCCCACAACCATTTGATATTAAAATATGTTGTCTCTGAGTGCGGTGGAATTTCCTTTGCATATTTTTAAACAGAGGTTGGATGGCCATTTATCAGGAGCTTTTTAATTGTGTCTTCCTGTTGGCAGGAGGTTGGACTGGATGGCCCTTGGGGTCTCTTCCAATTCTATGTTTCCATTGTTCAAACACACTTGCCAACAATTCTGGACTCTCCTTGGCATTGTGACTATGGGATTGGCATAATGAGTGCCTTCACTTCAACATTTAGTAGATAACTACTGTGTATTTGCTTAACTTTTATTTCCATTTCAAAACACTCTTGGGGCTTCAAATGAATCCAAGAGATTTGACTTTATTTTTGCTTCCAGTGAGGAACCTGGTATAGCCAAAGAAGAAGTTGCTAGTTGCTCTGCAGACTTGCCTGGCAGCAATCATAAAACAGTTATCCACTGAAAGATTAATCTTCTGCCTTCAGGGCCTAAAAGGGGCTTTAAAGAATGGACATTGCAAGCTATGGCCCTGAAGGTAGAGAAAAAGCCATCCCACATGCAGGGAGACCCAGGATATCTATGAGTGCTAGACTCAAAAATAGTGAACCAAACAAGATTTATTGAATAACAACCAGTAAAAATGCTGGTGGCCCAAAATGCTTAGTTGGTTGCAAAGAAAGTCCTTGAAAAAGGAAGCTATCACTTGCTCTTAACTATGCAGAGTGATGGTGTCTCTCTTGGATCCCAGGTTCTTCTGTTGCTCTCTGGCTTTTGTAGACCCACAAAGTTCTGTAAAAAAAAACCCCAAAATCTGCAGTCTCTGTTGAGGACAGGTCCTCCTTTGCACTGCAGGCTTGGTTGAGAGCGAAGGTTAGGCTTAATAGCAGTGAACTAAAATCATTTGTTCCAGATGGCTTAGTTTCCACCTTGCTATGCCCGTGTGGTCTCTGGAATGGAGGCAGAAAGGAAGTCCTGCCCCTCAGGTGACCTCTGGAAGAGGAGGGGTCAAGGGCAGTAACATCAGGTGTGGAGCCAAGACACAACTCCGCCCCTGAGTGCCCACATGGCTGGACAATAGAACAAAGACCCATACAGGTAAAGGGCAACCAAATACAAAATACAGATGTGAAAACAGCCCTGTGGTGGTGCCACAATTAAGATTCATAAGAGTCAAGCCCCTCCCCAGACATTCGTAGAAATGAGAACTGAAGGGTATTTCTTGCCTTGTGATGGCTTTGTCCTCTAGTGCCAGATTTATGCACAAGCTGAGCAAGCGACATTTTAAAGACCCTAGACTATGAGGAGTAGTTAATAAATAAATAAAATTAAACCTAGCCCTCCCATTATGTTAGTATAATGGGGAGAATCTTATGAGACCTCAACACATCTTAATCTGGTCCTGCTTCTTCCCTAGAAGAAGAAATAGCAATCAGATGTGGCAGCGTCATCGTTACATCTAATTTTACCATAAGGAGTCCAGGCTGCACGTAAACGGAAGTGCTGATTGTGACACAATGAAGCACTGATTAAAAACGTCATAATAACTATTTAATCAAAATAGCAACTCATGCAGTCACATAATGAAAGCCTTTCTGGTTCGAACCAAAGGTCACTTTCATCCTGCTTCTCACAGTGGCCAACTGATGGGAAACCAGATTGTGAAGTTTTTAGAGACTTGGTAGCTCCTCGAAAATGATATTCAGCAGCAAACTGCCTTCAAACATACCCTGCTCATTTTTGGACATTTTGCATCCATTAGATCAGCATTGTAGTCACATTCTGCACCTTTGATCCTTATTTTGCTCATTTGACCACTGCAGCTGTGTTTGGGTTTGTTTCCCCTCTTCTCATTTGACTTGGTGCTATCTAGTACAGTGATACCTTGAGTTAAGAGTTTAATTTATTCCACGACTGAGATTTTAACTCAAATATAGTCTGGTTTCACACCTGGCCATGGTACAGAGATGGAATAAACACAGTGAGACTGTAGCAAATTCAAAATATTGAATATTATATAATGAGTATAATTGTACCCGATAGGGTTAGCAAGCAATAAACAAAATACAATGGAACGAGGCCAGGAGTGTACTCGCAGACATATTTGATTCTCGTGCTGACACCTCATCTCCTCCCACCCATTTTCTTTTGGAGCTAATTGACTGCATTTTCGATTACAATTATTTTGCGTTTGGGGAGCAACTATACTTGCAGACCAATGGAATATCCATGGGCCAATCTTGTGCCCCGTCGATTGCCAACTTGTTCATGGGACACCTCGAAAAAGTGCACTTACAAGATCCATCATCCCCAGGAGAACACATCAAGTTCTACGGCAGATATATAGATGACTGTTTTTTCCTCTTAAAGAGCCATTCCCCCATGTCTGTTTTTTTGGCCTGGCTAAATTCATGGAATCCAGCCATCCAATTCACTATGATCCATAGCCAGACACATGTGAATTTTCTGGACACAACAGTATACAAAAACAGCAACAGACTCAGGGTCCGAAATTTCAGGAAAGAGACGGATAAAAATGCTATTCTGCACTATGCCAGTCATCACTCCTCTTCTCTCCGCAACAGCTTGTCTCACAGTTTATCAGACTGAAGCGCAATAGTACTACTACAGCCCATTATCATCTATCAGCTGACAGATTGATGGAACAACTCTTGGAACGGGGTTATCCTTGGGAAGTCATCAGTAGAGCCAGAACCAAAGCCAACAAAGTACAAAGAGCATCTTTATTCAAAAGAAAAATCAAATCTCCTAGCAACAGGATAGTTTGGCCACTGACTCTCACTCCCCATAGCAAGGATATCATTGGGATTGTAAAAAAACATTGGGGTATGTTACTCTCTATCCCCATTTTCCGACCCCCACCACTAGTTGCCTTCAAGCGGACGAAGAATTTAAAGGACCATCTAGTTCATTCCACATTACGTTCTTCTCCTCGCCGCAGTATTATCTCCCCAGGATGCAGACCCTGTGGTGGGTTTTCCTCTTGCCCCCAGGTGCTCCAAAGGAAAGAAATAATTAACGTCAATTCTAACAAAACTGTCAAAATTCATGATTTCACCAATTGTAATTCGGAGGGATGCGTGTACGTCATCACGTGTGGGTGTGGCCTTCTCTACGTCGGCCAGTCGACACGCCCCCTACGCACGAGGATCTCGGAACATCGTTCGCGGATTCGTCAAAAATACGAAAACACCATACTATACAAGCATTTCCTCACGCTCAAACATAGTCCTGAATCATTTAAATTTGCAGGAGTGGAAAAAGTGAGGATCCCCACCCATATGGACGCCCAAACGTTACTATTAAGGAGAGAAACATGGTGGATCATCACCCTCGAAAGCGAGTTCCCGGGCGGCTTAAACGAGCCCCTCCCCCTCAACGCCCTCCTTGCGTGAGACGCACATCCCAGATCAGCATTATTTAACCCGCAACACCGGAGCCAGGGCCACCCTTGGGGTCCTCGGGAGCACGGTGTATATGAATTTCTTCCTCCACCAGATGGTATGTTTCAAACCCATGATTGTATGCCTAGCCAACCAGCTGTACGTGCAGAACTTAGACTGAATGTGTATCATTATTGTTTTGATTATAGTGTATGATTTCCGTGACGCTGCGCATCATGCCATTTTACGTTGCCGCTTGAGAAAGCCCATAGGGCGAAATGGATCAGGCCTCGCACATCGACCATTGCGGCCCCTTCAGCGTTTCCAGCAATTGATGCCTTTTGGACTTTTGCAACCATCTTATTATAATTTGGACTACAGTTGAGAGACCGCATTGTCCTACGTGGACCCTGTGTATTGGGGACATTGGCACCAGGGAGTGATATTGCCATCCTGGCCTATATTTCTGTTATATTGTATCCCCTCCCCGGCCTATTCCCCTCACCTGTATTACTCTACTGCTGTTTTCCACAGCATTTATGTTGAATCATGTTGCAGAGTCTGTATAATATGCCAGATGATTTCCAATGAACTAATTCCATTGTATTTTGTTTATTGCTTGCTAACCCTATCGGGTACAATTATACTCATTGTATAATATTCAATATTTTGAATTTGCTACAGTCTCACTGTGTTTATTCCATGTTTACTCTGTCACGACATAGAGTGTGTTTAGACATGGTACAGAGATGGCTTTGGTTGCCTTGGTGGATGATCTCCACAGAGAGCTTGACGGGGAATGTCTTTGTTAGTTCTCTTGGACATCTCAGTGGCTTTCGATACCATCCATCATGGTATCCTTCTGGGATGATTCCTGGAGGGTTGCACCCAATCAGTGAAACTAGGTGTAGTAGATCAGTTAAGACACAGGTCTGCAGTCTGGGGGTCCTTCAGGATTCTGCACTGACACTTGATGCTCAGGTGTTGGTGATGGCTGGGAGGGCCTTTGTGCATTAAAGCTTGTGCATTAGCTGCACCCGTGTCTCGTGAAGTCTGACTTGGCCATGATGGTCCATGCCTTAGTTACCTCCAGATAACTAACATACTACGTGGGGCTGCCTTTGAAGACAGCCTGGAAATTGCAGTTGGTGCAAAGTTCAGCAGCCAGATTACTAAGTAAAGTGAGTTACGGGGAGCGGTCAATCCTCCTGTTTATACCTCTACTGGCTGCCAATAAGTTTCCGGTCCCAATTCAAAGTGCAGGTTATCACCTACAAAGCAATCACATCTTTCCCAACGAACCAGCATGAGTTCTAAGATCCCGGAAGATCTTAGAGCTCATGCTGGTGCACAAGCTTTAATTGTGCAAAGTCCCTCCCGGCTACCGCTGACACCTGAGCATCAAGCATCAGTGCAGAATCCAAAAGGACCCCCAGAGGCCCTTCTCTCGCTTCCACCTCCATCTCAAGCGCGGTTGGTGGGGACTAAGGAGAAGGCCTTCTCAGTGGTGGGCCCCCGACTCTGAAACTCTCTCCCTAGACTGGCACCCACCCTCTCCACCTTTCACAAAGACCTAAAAATGTGGATGTTCCACTGTACCTGAATGAGCAGTTCACCAGATAACTGGCCCAATAGCTCCTGCACTTTAGTACTGCCCTCTGCCCTATAATCTTGGCATTTTAATGCCAAATGACATTGTCCTTCCAGCCTCAACCTTGATCAAATTTTACACTTTTCCTTAGCACTATCCAGAAACTATTGCAAAAACTCTTAGCACTCCGAGCTCAGCATTTATTACTGTTCAGCCTAGGGATTGCTTTTATGCTGCTGTGTCGTGTTATTGTAATGTGTTTATTTTACTTTTGATATTTTGATTTTATTTTATTGTGCTGTGTTTTAATTTGTGTTTTTCGGGCTTGTCCCTCTGTAGGCTGCCCTGAATTTCTTCTTGGATATGGGGGTGGGTTATGTAAATAAAGTTGTTGTTATTATTATAGTCTTATTATTAACTTGCTCTCATCTCAAAGTGAATTTTCCCATTGATATGCTATTAATCCCTTTTGGCCCCTTAAACCCCTCCCCCCCATTTTTGTTACGTACTTTAAGTAATAAAATGTACTTTATAAATAACAAGTAATGTATAAATGCGCATTCACATGGAACAACAACAATAATATCAGGAGAGAATGCTTCTGGAACATGGCCATACAGCCCGGAAAACTCACAGCAACACAGTGTTGAAGTCTCTTTTGGAAGGGAAAAATAACCCAATTTTAGGTTATACCTAAAAGCCTATTGAAAGGACCAGATAGCCAATGATGTTGAAAACATATTAAACCAGAATATATGGAGATAGTTATTTCTGGACTATAACTCCCAGGCTCCTACAGCCAACATGTCCAGTTTGGGAAATTGTAGTCTCAAACATTACTTCCCCCAGTTCTGCCCCTTGATTGGCTTGCTGGGTGACTTATTTCTGGTGCAAAACTGCTGACATTTCCATTACAAAAGGGCTTTTTGTGCCAAAACCACAAATATGGAAACAGAAATCATGATCCGACTTAATTCATTAGAAGAACAAGACAGCCTCACAGTGCAATCAAGGAAAAAAAGAGAAAAATTGGCAGAAGAATGAGATCATTGAGCTTCATTTGGGTTTAAATTTCCCCCGACAAAAAAAAAGAGTTTGGAACACAATTGTTTCTCAGTTTTACATTTCTAGTTAAAATGGGCCTGATTACACTCTAACAAATTATAGGATGATAATTATCTGCTGGCTTACAGGATATGATACAGACAGAAGGAAGTGAATTGTAGTTGGGTTGTTGTAGGTTTTTCGGGCTGTATAGCCATGTTCTAGAACAGGGGTAGGGAACCTATGGCTCGGGAGCCAGATGTGGCTCTTTTCATGATTGGATCTGGCTCTCCAGAGCAGCCCGGGCCTCGGTTTCCCAGCATGCAGCGGGGAGGAATGACGCAAAATGCGCTGCGACTGCAGCTTCCGCACCGCCATCGCCGCCTCTTCCTCATCCCCCGCTGCTCTTGGGGCCCTGTGCCCTTTTCGCTGGGGAGGGCGGAGCCTGACGGCGGTGCCTCATCGTCATCTACCTCTTCGTCCTCCTCCACAGGCCTCGGGCGAGGCGGCAGAGGTGGCCCTGGCACCGTGGACCCAGCCTCGCTGCTTCCAGGGGATGCCCAACTCATCGCCCTCATTGTCAGGCAGCTCAAGAGCCACTGCCTCTTCAGCGCCTTCCGGAGGGACTGCCTCAGCGACATCGACACCAAGGCCCACCTTGGCCCCGCGCCCTCCTCCCCCTTCCTTCCTTTCTCTTCCTTTCTTTTTCCCTCTCGTCTACCCTAGCAAACCTTTTGTATTGTTATCCCAATATAGCAGAGTTGGTACTTTGTGCAGAAGTACAGTCAGAAGAGAGTGATGCACAAGCAAGAGCTATAGAATAGCTGGCTTTCTGTGCCAGAAATCACGCTGGCATGCAAGCCGTAAATGCTGTACCCTGATTGGTACGCCGAGCGCGTATGCAGTGATTTGCTAAAAGTACATCATGTGGGCTGAGAATGCTAATAGATAAGAACTACTCTGCCCCTCCTTTGCTGGCAGGGAAGAGGCAGAAGCAAAAGACAGGCTGGCCAGAGCTGCTGATACCCCAGGGAAATGGAAAAATAGAAGCCTGATAATGATATGATGCTAATAAGTTTTGTATTGTTATCCCAATAACCCCATTAATAACCCCATTAATGGGATATAATGAGCATGGTGATCAGATCATGATATGAATAAACATAACAGTTTTAAATAATGTACCAGTAAGGCCTTTCGCGGACCACCCTGAGAATTTCGGGGGGGGGCTGAAGCCTAACCCTAACCCTAACCCTAACCCCTGGCTACATGCCTGCTTCTGCTTTTCTTTTTTTCCTTTTCCATAGTTCGTTCTTATTTTCTTTCTTCCTCTCCCCCTCCCTCCTTTATTTCCTCTGTCTGTCTTTCTTTCTTTTCCTTCCTTCCTTCCGCCTTCTCTTCCTTCCCAGAGTCCTGAGCATGCCTTTTGCAGAGCCAGGTCTGAAGTGTCCCGTCATTCTGCCGGGGGAATGCTTTTCTCATAGTATGTACGTACATACTCACATTTAGTTGAATTCAGTCTTAAAATATATTATATATATTATATGGCTCTCACTGAAATAAATTTCCAAACATTTTGCTTTCATGGCTCTCTGAGTCAAAAAGGTTCCCGACCCCTGTTCTAGAAGCATTCTCTAATGACGTTTCGCGTTGCTTGCCACAGATGCAGGCGAAACGTCAGGAGAGAATGCTTCTAGAACATGGCCATACAGCCCAAAAAACCTACAACAACCCAGTGATTCCGGCCATGAAAGCCTTCGACAACACATTGAATTGTAGTTTTCTATGGGCAGGATATGAGCGTAATAGCAAAGTTATATTTCCAGACATTTTCTAAATCTGAGGCTAGAAACATGTAACGATCTGGATGTGGGAATAACGCCGAGCTCAGACTGCATCTACACTGTGGAATTAACACAGTTTGGCACCACTTTTAACTTTTCATAGCTCAATACAACAGAATTTTGGGAGTTGTAGTTTCACAAAGTCTGTAGCCTTGCTCTGGCTGGTGTCTCATCCAACTACAGATCCCAGGAGGGCTCCATGGCATAGGGCAGTGGAAGTGGTGTCAAACTGCATCAATTCTACAGTGTGGAATTCTTACAACCTGAGCAAATCCTTAATTGTCCTCATGGGCATCTGGTAGGAACATTTTTCTAATGGTTCTAGGCCAGGCCTGGGCAAACTTGGGCCTTCCTCCAGGTGTTTTGGACTTCAACTCCCACAATTCCTAGCAGCCTCAGGCCTTTTCCCCCTCAGACTGCAGCACCCAAGCTAGGCTTTGGGAGACAGACCATCTGCGCATGCGCGAACACGTCCCAACCTCCTGAGACATTGGAAGGCCGTCTATATACGCGAGAGTGCCTTTCCCACCCTTGCGCATGCGCGTTTTTGCGCTTCAGGTGGGCGGAGCCTATGCGGCAGAATTTCTATTGTGCGCAAGCGCGGTGTGTGCGTAAATAGGCGGGAGTGGGCGTTCTACCCGGAAGAGGAAGGGGGCGTGGCTTAAGAGGGTTTAAAAGGGCCACGTGCGGCTGAGGATGCTCTGTTTGAAATGGCGGCGCGTTCAGGGTAAGTGGTGCTTCAGGATCTAAGGTGGTGAGGCCTGCTAAAGTGGCTTTTAGGTGGTTTTTCTTCCACTTTTTGAATGATTTAAGCAGCTGGTTCTGCAGCAGTTTAAAAGTGGGATCAAACTGTGTTAAGTTTACAGTGTAGATTCTATACCAGGCCTGGGCAAACTTGGGCCTTTCAGGTGTTTTGGACTTCAACTCCCACAATTCCTCACAGCCTCAGGCCCCTTCCAAAGGAAGGGGCCTGAGGCTGTGAGGAATTGTGGGAGTTGAAGTCCAAAACACCTGAAAGGCCCAAGTTTGTATACCAAGGGTCTGGAGAACAAACCCTATGAGGAGTGGCTTAAAGAGCTGGGCATGTTTAGCCTGAAGAAGAGAAGGCTGAGAGGAGACATGATAGCCATCTCTAAATATGGGAGAGGAAGCCTTAGGGAGGAGGGAGCAAGCTTGTTTTCTGCTGCCCTGGAGACTAGGGTGCAGAATAATGGATTCAAACACCAGAACATGAGGAATGAACTTCCTGGCTGTGAGAGCCGTTCAGCAGTGGAACTCTCTGCCCCGGAGTGTGGTGGGTGCTCCTTCTGAGGCTTTTAAACGGGCTGGATGGCCATCTAAACGTTAACAGTGGGTGGTTGACTAGTAAGTAGTACTCCAAACAGGGAGCGTCAAACAAACGAGTATAGTCAAAGTAGTTGTATTCTTCAATAGGACTCTTTAGCGTGAGTACGCGACGGGGAGGGTGTTCCCCCCGGATTTATGTTTATTTATTTATTCTTTCGGCTTCTAGGCCGCTCCCTCTAGAACAGTGTTTCTCAACCTTCCCAATGCCAAGACCCCTTAATCCAGTTCCTCATGTTGTGGTGACCCCCAACCATAAAATCATTTTCGTCCTACTTCATAACTGTAATTTTGCTACTGTTATGAAGCATCATGTAAAATGTATTTTCATTCACCGGACCACATCTGCCACAAATACCTGATACACCCAAGTTTGAATACTGGTGGAGCTGTGGAGGTGATTTTATCATTTGGGAGGTGTAGTTGCTGGGATGTATAGTTCACCTACAATCAAAGAGCATTCTGAACTCCACCAATGATGGAGTTGAACCAAACTTGGCACACAGAACTCCCATGAGCAACAGAAAATGCTGGAAGGGTTTGGTGGACATTGACCTTGAGTTTGGGAGTTGGAGTTCACCCACATCCAGAGAGCACTGTGAACTCAAATAATGATAGATCTGGATCAAACTTGGCGCAAATACTCAATATATCCAAATGTGAACCCAGGTGGAGTTTGGAAAATAGGCCTTGATATTTGGGAATTGTAGTTGCTGGGATTTATAGTTCACATACAACCAAAGAGCTTTCTGAACTCCACAAACAATGGAATTGAACCAAACTTCCCATACAGAACCCCCATGGCCAATAGAAAATAATGTATTTGCTGATGGTCTTTGGTGACCCCTCTGACACCCCCTCACGACCCCCATAGGGGTCCCGACCCCCAGGTTGAGAAACACTGCTCTAGAAGCTCGGAGCGGTTTACAACAGGTAAAAAAACAGGCATAGAACTGACAATATAGAACAACGGTGTAAAAGCAGATAAGCAATGATTTAATCTAAAACATTACTAGCGCTAAAATAATTCTAAAAGTAAGCTAAACTACATAGAAAGCATAACAGTTACTCAACTGGAAAAGCCAGGCGAAAAAGAGCTGTCTTGTAGGCTCGGCGAAAAGAGGACAGTTCCCCGATACCTCTGACTTCCATAAGGTTGGTGCCACCACCGAGAATGCTCTTTTGTCTTGTTGAGGATAGGTGGAGTTGCCGGATGGAGGGGACGTTGAGAAGATTTTGTACACCGGAGCGTAGGGATCTCTGGGGACAATATGGTGAAAGGCGGTCCCTCAAGTACACTGGCCCAAGACCATACATATGTTGGGATGTTGTTCCCGTACTTATATGTAACTACTGCGATACCTCATGTTATTTAGAGCTAAGTTGTATAAGTGATATTTCATGTTATAATCGAATACAACTACTTTGACTATGCTGGATGGCCATCTGCCAGGGTTGCTTTGAATGCGATTTTCCTGCTTCTTGGCAGAATGGGGTTGAACTGGATGGCCCACGAGGTCTCTTCCAACTCTATGATTCTATGTGAGTCCCACCCTAAAATTATCTAGGGTCTGGAGAACAAGCCCTATGAGGAGCGGCTCTTCTTCATGTTTAGCCTGAAGAATAGAAGGCTGAGAGGAGACATGATGAGGGCCATGTAAAAATATGTGAGAGGAAATCATAGGGAGGAGGGAGCAAGCAAGCTTGTTTTCTGCTGTCCTGGAGACTAGGATGTGGAACAATGGCTTCAAATTACAGGAAAGGACATTAGGAAGAACTACCTGACTGAGAGCTGTTCAGCAGTGGAACTCTCTGCCCCAGAGTGTGGTGGAGGCTCCTTCTTTGAAGGCTTTTAAACAGAGGCTGGATGGCCATATGTCAGGGTTGCTTTGAATGCTATTTTCCTGCTTTGTGGCAGAATGGGGTTGGACTGGATGACCCACGAGGTCTCTTCCAACTCCATGATTCTATTATTAATCACCCAAATGTAGTCTTACCTGCTATAATGTGAGACCAAAGGGGACTTTAGGATAAAATAGGGAGAAAGTATCCTGCAAATGTAGCGGTTAGTCCATTCAGTTTGTTTATTCAACTTGCTACATTTGCAGCATACTTTCTGAGAATTTAAATCAAAGACAGAACGTAAAATTCTTCCCGTTCTAACGTCCCTTTCCTCTAGGACCGGGGGTGTTCACACTTTTTCAGCATGCGAGCTACTTATAAAACAACCAAGTCAAAATGATCTACCTACCCACTACAAAAATGTGAAACATATAACACAATATCTGCTTTGAACTGGGTTTTCTGAGTCCACACTGCCATATAATCTGATTCAAAGCAGATAACATGGGATTTTATTCAACTGTGTGGAAAGGACCTCAGATAACCCAGGGCCGGCACCACTTGGGCAGTGTCAGGAGCCTGCAGGGCGGGACTGAGCCTTCCTCTCGCCCTGCCTGTGATCTACCAGTAGATCGCGATCTACCTAATGAGCACCCCTGCTCTAGGAAATAGGAAGGGGTCATATTTTGCTACAGAGGCTCATGATCCAGTTCTGCATTTTACTAACCATCCTTTTCCTTCCTGCAGGTGCATAAGATTGCTTTCTACTTCTTCATCTAAATGGAGCATCCACCTCAGGCCTCCAGTAGGCCTTTCACCGTATTATACTGGGTGAGTGGTGCTGAGCCCAGTTTGGAATTGTTTTGAAAAGACAGAGGTTTCTCAGAGGCTTTGTATTTAGATAAGGTTCTGAAAACTTAGTCCATGCTGAACAAAACATTGTGTCTGGTGTTCTTTTACATACATGGAGTCGATGTATTTGATATTTTCTAAGCACTGCATGTAATACGAACCCACAGGGTGCACGCCAATGCTTCCTCTTCATCCTGGAAAGAAGTGACAAGTGGAGTGCCGCAGGGTCCAGTCCTGGGCCCGGTTCTGTTCAACGTCTTTATTAATGACTTAGGTTAGATAAAAGGTTGGAAGGCATGCTCATCAAGTGTGAATACGACACCAAATTGGGAGGGATAGCCAATACCCACAGAAGACATCCTTTTTCGCTTAGCGTTGCCGTCTGAGTAAAGCTGTAACACCTGCTGTTTAGTTTTAGAATGTTGTAGTGAAAGTAATATTTTTTAGATTAATCTGTAGTTTTATTATTCTGCTTTGTGTTTTATATTGTTGTAAACCACTCCGAGCTTCTAGAAGGAGCGGTCTAGAAGCCGAAATAATAAATAAGACAGGAGCAGAATTCACAACAATCTTAACAGACTAGAGAGATTGGCCGAACTAACAAAATGAAGTTCAACAGAGACAAATGCAAGATACTCCACTGAGGTAGAAAAAATGAAATGCAAAGATACAGAATAAGGGATGATGCCTGGCTCAACAGCAGTACGTGTGAAAAAGATCTTGAAGTCCTCATGGACAACAAGCTAAGCATGAGCCAGCAGTGTCATGCTGCAGCTTAAAAAGTCATTGGGATTTTGGCCTGCATAAATAGGAGTCTAGATCCAGGGAAGCAATGCCTTGGCCAGACTACACCTGGAATCACGCTGTGTCCAATTCTGGGCACTGCAATTAAAGGGAGATGTTGACAATCTGGAATGTGTCCAGAGGAGGGAGACTAAAATAATCAAATGTCTGGAGAACAAGCCCTATGAGGAGCGGCTTAAAGAGCTGGGCATGTTTAGCCTGCAGAAGAGAAGCCTGAGAAGAAACATGATGAGAGTCGTGTATAAATATGTGAGGGAAAGTCATAGGGAGAGGGAGCAGGCTTGTTTTCTGCTCCCTTGGATATTAGGACACAATCTAACACTGGCTTCAAACTGCAGGAAAGGAGCTTCCACCTGAACATTAGGAAGAACTTACTAGCTGTGAGAGCTCTCTGCCCTGCCGTGTGGTGAAGGCTCTTTCTTCCTCATGGGCTGGATGGCCCACGAGGTCACTTCCAACTCTATGATTTTATACATGTAGGATCACAGAAAGGGCTGACATCCAAGTAGTGCTATTGATTATGATGCAGGAGTCCTGCAGTTCAGTGGATATCTAGCATGTATAAAAATAGTGGATTGATGTTGGGTGAGAAGACATAATCTCAAGAGTATAACAATGCTGAATTGAATCATCCAGCCTGTGTGATGCGGCTGGAAATATTGCTTTGCAACAGGGTTGCTCCCATGATGTGTAAGCACTGGGCACAGACAATTGCTGTGGTGATAAAAGTGCCCCCATGCCTTTGACATCATGGGGACTGAGGAGCATAATCCCTGGTGATCTTGAAAGGTGGCAGTTGCAGACCAGAATTGGTCCTAAATGGTAACTAATTCAGTTTTCATCTCTCAGTAGGCTCAGGGTTAAAGAGTAAAACTCCCCACTCCTGTAAAACACTTCTCTCAGTGCCCCTTATAGGGGTACGTGTCATATACAATTTCAGTGGCAAATGAGTCTTCCTGCTTGGCACAAACATCCAAAGACTAAGCAATTCTAGGAGATGGGGAGCCCCCTTTTTACCCTTCCGGTATTGTCCCTAAATAATGGGATCCTGAATGTAATGGTGAAGAAAGTCGCAATCTTTCTCCAGATGTTTCTTGTATGCTGCCTAGGATGCATGGCAGTTTGATGCTTTAGTGGGTCTTGGTTTATCAATTGCTTCCAGTCCATGCCAAGTTTCCAGGGGAAACGTAATTTTAGTAAATGGCACAAATATGGTATTGATTCCTGGTGCATAAAAAGGGGGAGATTGCTCTCTGCCGAATAAAATAGTCTGAGAGGTACAGAACTAGTGACTTGGTGCACATGTTGATATCTGACTCTTAAGTAACTGACTGTCCTTCTGATAGGTGACTCCGGCTTTAAGGTATATGGTTCTGTTTCCAGCATGATTGGTCCTTCAAGCTGAATATTATGGCCAAGTAGGGCATCCACCTTCTGAATAAAGTAAGTGTAACTGTTCAGACTTTTTGCTAAATGGGAAGTAGTTTCAAAGTGGGGTGTTTGAAGAAAATGTCAAAGAGGCCGGGCCAGCAAGCAGGGAATGTAAGAAGTGAGTAACCCCAATGATGTCAGCACTGGGCTCTGATCTCTGTGATGATTTGGTGCCTTCTGGAGACTTGACACTCTAGGAGACTGAGGGGTTTTGGCTAAATGCATATAGTGAGATCTCTAGTCTAGACACATTGAGCCCATATCTTTAATTTCACTTAACCATGACTGAAGAGCAGTAGGAACTGACTTGGTCTTTCAAGCAATTCTCTGGTATTCTTTGCCTGTAAGGGCCCTTCTATGCTGTCCTGTATCACAGTATCTGATAACAGGTTATCTGCTTTTAACTGGATTATGAGAGTCTCCAATTCCATATAATCTGGTATAAGCAGATAATCGTGAGATCAAATCCTGGGATATAAGGGCAGTATAGAAGGGGCCCAAGTTACCATAGAGTCACCCTGGAGAGTCTAGAAAATTTCTAGAGAGGCTAACTAGGAAAATCTACACCTCAAACCACATTATTTCATAAACTCTCACTGAGATGCTGCCTGCTTCATTATGTTCATCTAACATGGTGGGCTCAAATCTGTCCCCTTTTAAAATTTAGTGTTTTTCCAGTGTGTTAGATGGCATGTGGATGGTACCAAGTTGGTGAGCAGACTGTAATCCACTGAATTCTGTAGCTATGCTAGTAGTCTCTGGAGGTATTGACTTTGTGGCCTATTCTAGCTCTGATGCTGATGCATGTTTCTTCCTATTTAGACTTGACCAAGCTGTCTGGCTGCATCTCCATGAAAGCAGGAAAGATGAATATTTGGATGGAGTCGTCCTGGAGGAGGATGTATGGCTTTGAAAGGGTTTCCTAGATCACCAGAAGCCCATTGAATTCCATTACTGCGTTGTTTTACATTGTTCTTGGATTAAGCTTCATTTTCCCTTCCCTGTGTTTGTAGGCTTCATTATGTGTACCAAGAAGGGATGTGCGTTCGTTTAAAAAGCTGTTTTCCTCAGACTGAGTTGATGAACAGCTTTTTCATTGGTTGAGGAGAAACCAGCTTAGATTGGAAGTCTTTTGCACAAGTGCAATTACATTCTGGGCAATATTTATTAACTTAAATAAAGTGTTACAGGAGAAACAACACATCTTTGTCTTGCATAATTCTGCTTAAATATTTAAAGTATATGCAGTGTTCCCTCACTACTTTGCGGTTCGCTTATTGCGGACTCATTTCGTGGATTAAAAAAATAATTTAAAATATATATCATGGTATTTTTGGTGTTTTGTGGGGTTTTGCCGCCACCGCTCTCCAAGACTTTCCCTCCAGCTTTGAAGGGCCTTTCCTTCCCTTCATTTTAAGTTTATAAAAACTTAAACTAGTGTATAACTACTAAAATAATGTATAAATATTAAAATAAATAAGAGCATCCCTACATCACGGTTTTTCACTTATTGCAGGAGGTCCTGGAACCTAACCCCAGCAATAAGTGAGGGAACACTGTACATCTGTATGACATGGAATCAGACGGAGACCAGAGTTGCTAGCCTGTACAAGGAGCAATGCAAGATTAAATAGCCACAAAGTTCTAGAATCAGAAAAAGAGATTTCTATCTCGGAGAACAGAACTCCAAGTGTATCTATATTATACATTACAGTTTGAACTTCCATTTGTTCATGAACCCCCCTGGGTGACATTGGGCAAAACAATTTTTTTTGTCTCGTAAAACCTTATAATAGGGTTGCAGTGAGTTGGAAACAAAGCCATACAACAATGAAGACCAAAGATACTAAGCTACTTTGTGAATATTCTTTAAAAGTATCAATTTTCTCATTTTTAAAAAATATATATTTTGTTATGGAATCCTTCCCCAAATGAAGCCATGTTTACAGGAAAGGGCTTAGAAAACCACAACAGAAATGGAAAGAAAGTAACCCCTAAATAATAGGTTTCCTGGACCTGAGTTGGGGGGGGGGATGTGATTTGGTGCTTTCAGTCTGAACAATAGCTAGCCTTGGCAGAGCTGAGTAGTTGCATTACCGGTAGTCCCTTCAGTTGTGAGTACACTACAGCTTTCATATGTTAGCCTTTCAGTGTTCGTATTTTTATTTTTGCTTCCTGGGGCTTTCCCTATAAATCCCGTGCTCTTATTTTCACGCCTGCCAGTGTTGATAATACTATCCAGATGGGTGTCTCCTATAAGTTCTCAAACGTGAGGCCTACATAAAAATGCCTTGGTTCCAATTGACTTCATAGATGCACAAAGACAGTAGTGATGTCTTTATTCAGATGGGGGGAATGTTGATTGTTGCCGCGAGCTTCTCTTCCCATTAACGTCTGCAGTACAGAACCCCCACTCCAATTAGCAAGATGCTCAGCAAAGCTACCGCCACAGCCAGGGCTGTTACTGTGCGTCCTACAAAACAGGTATTAAGGACAGATGTAAATTTCGACTCAACCATATTTCGGGAAGGGGGGGGGGGGCTTTTGTTACCTGTGCTTTTCTGAGGGTTTTGGCATTCTGTTTCCCAATCATGTGGGATGACTGCACGGGTGAGTTGAATGAAGCGTGAGAGTGGACAAGGTGTTGAGCAACCAGGTAGGGCTACTACATGAGGTGGCTGGTCGCTTGTATTACGATAGAACATGCCAATACTGAATGAGCTGAAATAAGAGGAGAAAATTGGGGGTTTTAACAGGTGATGCTCTGGGCTGTGCATTTATGTTAAAACAATTGGCAAAATCTGTTGTCTGAGGCTTTCATGGCAGTGAGTTTTCCAGGCTGTATGACCATAATCCAGAAGCATTCTCTCCTGATGTTTTGCCCACATCTATTGCAATTCAATTCTAATCAAAGTGCAAACTTTTGCACTTGCCTCAAAAAAGTTCTTTTCCCCACCCTGGACATTTCACAGATATATAAACCCCACTTGCCTAGTTTCCAACAGACCTCGCAACCTCTGGGGATGCCTGCTATATATGTGGGCAAGACGTCAGGAGAGAGTGCTTCTGGAACATAACCATACAGCCTGGATAACTCACTGCAACCCAACTGGCAAAATAATGTGAACAGTCCCTCAGAACCTGTTGGTCCCATCTCGGCATCCTTTCATAATGATGCTGTAATGAATGGGTGTCAAGATGGGACTTCAAGAGGTGTGCAAATCATGTGTGCGAAATGGCTGTCACTTGAGAAAAAGTTTTTCCAAGGAGGGTGGCGTATAGCTTCCATTCACATTTCAAATGGCCTGTGAGCCAAAAAAAGGTTAAAAGCTGCTGTTGCAATGCGTCAGCAGTTAAATATGCTGACAAATCACACTTGAGGGAGGCAGCTGGCTGTGCCACAAGGATACTACTATCAGTCAATTCTCACACAATCTGCTTTGTACTAACAATAAATGCAAGCAGATTTTGGCTGCCTGGTTTTACTTTTTAGGATGCCGTAAGGGGCTAGCATCCTCCTGCTGGTACACTTGCATGTGCCCAGAGAAAAGTGAAAATCAGGACACGCCTAACAGCCCCCAAAACAAATGACTCCCGTTTTTCAAACCAGACATACTAGGAGCCCCCAGTGGCACAATGGGTTAAAATCTTGTGCCAGGAGGATTGCTGACATACAGGTCAGTGGTTCGAATCCGAGAGAACGGGTTGAGCTATCTGTCAGCTCCTCATGTGGGGACATGAGAGAAGCCTCCCACAAGGATGGTAAAACATCAAAACATCCGGTTATTGACTGGGCAACGTCCTTGCAGACGGCCAATTTTCTCACACTCGAAGCGACTTGCAGTTTCACAAGTCGCTCCTGACACAGAAAAACCCAAAACCAGACATACTTGTTAGTTTCCTGGTAGAACTCAAATCCATGGCAGGCAGCGTAGGGTGGTGGGTGACCGTTGTAAATGCCCAGGGCTCCATGCAAAGCAATCAAGGTGCTGTCATGCTAGTGAGCAAAAAAACAATTTAGACAAAGTGCAACCATATTTATTTGGCCTTCCCTTGTCGACAATCCGGAAACTCAAGCTAGTGCAGAATGCAGCTGCTCGCTTACTGGTGGGAGCACCGGTGAGGGAGCACATCACTCCCATCTTGCGGCAATTGCACTGGCTTCCAATTGAGTACCAAATTGTCTTCAAGGTGCTGGCCTGTGTACCTGAGGGACCGCCTTACCCCGTATGTTCCCCCGAGATCACTACGCTCAGAGGAGCAGAACCTACTAATTGTTCCATCGATCTGCTCTTGCCACCTGTCCACGACAAGGCAACGGGCCTTTTCAGTAGCGGCCCCTGTATTGTGGAATGCCCTTCCGGTTGACACCCGGGCGCTCACAGAGCTTATCCCCTTCCGGAGGGCATGTAAGACTGTTCTCTTCAGACATGCCTTTAACTGAAACCCGGAAATTCAATCTGCCTGCCGATCATTGCCAGTATGAATTTTATGTAATTTTAATATTTTACGCACTCGGTTGTTTTTATGTATGCTGTGTGAACCACCCCGAGTCTGCAGGGAGGAGTGGAATATAAAATCGAACAAATAAATAAATAAAAATGCTTTTGCATCCTTTTCTTTACCAAACCCTTATGCTGTGCTGAAGATTTAGTAATATGCAGCATATGCATTGTATACAGTGGTGTCCACAGGCCCAGATAGACATTTTCATCCTAAAATCTTACAGTAAGAACATTTAAGTCAAGAACATGAGGGCAGCTGCACAATATATATATATATAGAGAGAGAGTTTTAATTTTTAGTGCTTTAAAATATGGTGTTAGCTGCCTTGCTATAGTTCATCGCATTCTCGAGAACTCTTGTTCCTTCAGTTGGAAATAGTGAAAGCCCTCTTGAATTTGTTGGGAAGCCATGATGCTTTATTAATTTGCTTTATAACTTTATCAGTTTAGGAAACCCTTCTGTACATTCCCCAAACAAAGTGATAAAGTTGCTGAAGACGGAATCTTTCCTGAATGGCATCTGGTTAAATTAACCGTTTTCTTGTTCAGTTTTAGGCAGGCAGTTACAATCACATTCCAAAGGCTTTTGAAAGTATGTGCTCCACTCTTGACTATTGAGATTATTTCCTACTACTCTTAGTTTGGGAGCCCCTGGTGCTGTAGCTGAGCTGCTGAATTTGCTGACCGAATGATCGATGGTTGGAATCCGGGGAGCAAAGTGACCTGCTATTAGCTCCAGCTTCTGCCAACCTAGCAGTTCGAAAATAGGCAAATGTGAGTACATCAATAGGTACCGCTCCAGCTGTAAGGTAATGGCATTCTGTGCAGTCTGGCTGGCCACATGACCTAGGAGGCCTCTTTGGCTTAGAAATTGAGATAAGCACCACTCCCCAGAGTTGGATACGACTAGACTTAATGTCGGGGGGAAACATTTACCTTTACTATTCATAGTTTTGGTGTATCCAAAATTTTAAAAGCCAGGATGCTTTGGGTTATTTTTAAGTGAAAAAGCATCTTAAATAATTTTATAATTCTGAACCTACACTGTCATGAACGTGCCGATCCCTCAATCACCCCATATTTGGATGTTGCTTTTGGAAGTTGTAAGAGAGGGGATGACTTACAGCAGAAAACATAATCATTTTGAGAGGCAGGTCTCGGCACGCAATTTTGGAGAAGTTGGTCAGGATGGCATCCAGTAACAATCCTATAGAGAGAACAAGGATGATGCTGATAAGACTGGTACAGTCATACATATAAAAAAAACATAAGAAGGAAAGTCAGAGACAGCAAACCAATTTTCCACTAGTAGTTGCCTCACTCTGTCAGTAGGGTCAGTCCCAAACAATCGGGTACAGACACCGTACCCGATTGTTTCCATCAGTGCCTCGAAGCCGTGACTGGTTGGCTGTGGGCCAGCCGGCTGAAGGTGAACCCGTCGAAGACGGAGATCTTGTGGCCCGGTCGGCCTGGGGGGGGGGGGTGGGTGCCGGTTGCCTACCCTGGACGGCGAACGGCTTAATCCGTCGCCTATTGTTAAGAGCCTGGATGTTCAGTTGGACCCCCTGCTGACCATGGAGACCCAGGTCTCCGCGGCCAGCAGGGCGTCATTCTTTCACCTACGACAGGCTAGGCGACTGGCACCCTACCTTTCCAGGGACGACCTGGCCACGGTGATCCAAGCGACGGTCATCTCGAGACTAGACTACTGTAACGCCCTCTACGTTGGCCTTCCCTTGGCGACAATTCGGAAACTCAAGCTAGTGCAGAATGCCGCAGCTCGCTTGCTGACGGGAACGTCGGTAAGGGAGCACATTACGCCCATCCTTCGGCAGCTGCACTGGCTACCTGTCGAGTACCGAATTGCCTTCAAGGTGTTGGTGTTAACCTTCAAGGCTTTACACGGCCTAGGGCCTGCGTACCTGAGGGACCGCCTTGCCCCATATGTACCCCCGAGATCACTACGTTCAGGGGAGTCTAACCTTCTCCTGATTCCATCGGTCCGCACCTGTCACTTGTCCGCGACCAGGCAAAGGGCCTTTTCCGTGGCGGCTCCGGTACTCTGGAACTCTCTCCCAGACGAGGTCCGAGCTGCCACAGAGCTCATTCCGTTTCGCAGGGCCTGTAAGACTGCCCTGTTCAGACTGGCCTTCGGCTAGGCGAATAAGCCGAACGTACTCATTCTCAAACCAGCACCCTGGCTCAGGAGGACAGCGACTTGACAATATCTTTCATTTCCGGGACCAATGTTTTATGTTTGTTTTATGATGTTTTTATTGTACGGCGACATGATGCTACATGTTAGCCGAGTTTTATGATGTTATCCGCCCCGAGCCTGCTGGGAGGAGCGGAATACAAGAAGGAACAAATAAATAAATAAATAAATAAGTTAGTAGATAAGGGCTGATTCATATCAATGTTGTACCCAAGTGGTGGTGAAGCTGAGTTGCTGCAGATCAAAGTCATCCATCAGACTGGTAAACCAAATGAATGCAGTTTGCTCTTCCAGTTGTCTATATTGATATGATCACATGCTTTATTTTGTGATGGAGTGTTGCTGATTAAGATCTAGGATTATAAACTGAATTAAAATTTACCTCCAGTGAATCGAACCTTCTCCTGGCTGGCGTGCATTCCTACATGGGCTTCAACGTTAAATGCTTCTACCTCCGCAAGTGTCCTCAGAACCCGTGGTGTGGCCCAGCTAGGCAAGGTCAGGTTGTGAATTTTCTAGAAGGGAAGTGAGAAAACCAGAACTTGGAAGAAGTTAGTGGTCAATGACCAAAAAGTTTCCTAAATTGCAGAAAGATATATTAGAAAGTGGGGATGTAATGTGATGCAGTATTCCTACCTGACAGAAAAGGGAGTCGTGTACTCTCCAAAGACCCCGCAGAGTGAGCTGCTCCAATTTAAGTCCTGTGTAATTGGCCATCTCTCTTATGAAGCCCTGTAGAGGAGAACAGGGTGAGAAACTAGATTAAGAAAGGTTAAGAAATTGAGTTGCTCAGTTTCATTATGTTATCTGCATACATTTATCAAAACAGTCATATTTCGATGCAGATAGGTCAAACTCTTATAGTGGAAGTATGCTTGCTCCCCGGAACACTCCTTAGTATCAGCCTATTTCCAACCTCCCCTTCCTGGGCAAGGTTCTAGGGTGGGTGGTGGCTACTCCAGGGTCTCTTGGATAAAACTGATTATCTTGACTCATCATAGTCTGGTTTTAGGTCTGGTTACAGAACTGAGGCCTGGTTGCATTGGTGGATGACCCCCGCAGAGACCTAGACAGGGGTAGTGTATCCCTGTTGGTTCTCTTGGATCTTCCAGCAGCTTTCGATACCGTTGACCATGGTATCCTTCTGGACCGGCTCTCGGGTGGGCTCTCTGGTGGTGCAGGGGGACGCCTGCTTGAACCCCTGGCCATTGGCCTATGGTGTCCCGCAAGGCTCTATTTTATTCCCCCATGCTTTTCCCCATCTACATGAAACTGCTGGGTGATGTCATCCAGAGTTTTGGAGTTTGGTGTCATCTGTATGTAGATGACACAACTCTTATTACTAATTTCCCAAGTCCTGAACCAGTGCCTGACAGCTATGGCAAACTGGATGAGGGCTAACAAACGGAAGCTTAATCCAGACAAGACAGCAGTCCTGGTCAGTCGTGAGGCTGATTGGAGTATAGGGTGGCAACCTGAGCTCGATGGGGTTACGCTCCCCTAAGGACACAGGTCTGCAGTCTGGGGAGCCTCCTAGACTCAGCGCTGACACACATGCATGGGATAGAAAAGGTGAATAAAGAAAAATTATTTTCTTTGTCACAAAACACTAGGACTAGAGGGCACTCCCTGAAGCTCCAAGGTAGGAAAATTAGGACTAATAAAGGGAAATATTTCTTCACCCAGAGGGTCATTGGGTTATGGAACTCACTTCCAGAAGAGGTTGTGACAGCTGTCAGCCTGGACAACTTCAAGGCAGGATTAGACAGATTCATGGATACCAAGTGTATCGGTAGTTACTGAAAAGGACATTCAAGTGCCACCTCGGAGTTGGTTGAGGTAGGCAGGATTTCCCTGGGTACTGGTTGTGGGGGTCGGGAGCAGGTCAGGGTTTTGCCCTCCCTTCTGCTCGAGATCCCCGTGTACAACTGGTGGGCCACTGTGTGATACAGAATGCTGGACTAGATGGGCTGAGGTCCGATTCAGCATGGCTCTTCTTATGTTCTTATGTTCTTAAACCCAGGTGGCGGGGGTGGCCAGGAGGGTCTTCACACAGTTTGAGTGCTAGCTGGGACCGTACCTCAAAAAGCCTGATTTAGCTGTGGTGGTCCATGCCTTAGTCACATCTCGTGTTGATTATAGCAATGCACTCTCCATGGAGCTGCCTTTGAAGATAGTCTGTAAGCTTCAATTACTACAAAGATCTGCAGCCGACTGCTGGCTGCAGATATTAAAGCAGCTCAATTGGTTGTCGATTTGCTTCTGGACCCAATTCAAAGTGCAAGTTATTACCTACAAAGCCCTATATGGCTTGAGTCCTGCCTATTTACGTGAGCATAATCATCTCTCCTTATGAACCTGTTCATGCTTAAGATCAGCTGGGGAGGCCCTCCTCTCGATCCCACTTCTCTCATAAGCGAGGTTGGTGGGGACGAGGGAGAGGGCCTTCTCGGTAATTGCCCCCCAACTCTGGAATATTATCCCCAAGGAAATAAGACAAGCACCCACACTTCTAACCTTCAGGAAGGAGTTGAAAACCTGGTTATTTAAGCAAGCTTTTGGTAATGGCTAGAGCATTACCTAACTATTGGATAGGATTTGAATGACCATTAGAACTTTAATCGTAATGCTGGATATCTTGATAATAGGAACTGACTGTCTAAATGGCATTGATATTTATACTGTTTTTAGAGGGCAAAAAGCTTTTAACCTGTTATTTATTAATGTTCATATCATTGTGTAATTTTAATGGTATGAATTTATATTTATTTATTGCTGTTTATTGCTTATATTATTTTCTGTATCTGTTGGCTCTTGTAAGCCACCCTGAGTCCCTTTGAGGAGCGGGGCTAGGATACAAATAAAGCTTATTATTATTATTATTAGTAGTAGTAGTAGTGGTAGTAGTAGTAGTGGTAGTATGGTGGTGACCATGGTGACCTGCCCATGGAATCATTCTCTCAGATCTTCTGCCTAGCACCAACATATTTGGCATCTAAATGTCAGTTTACAATCTTATTTGTTTTCTCCAGATATAATAATATAAAAATCAATGTAGTTGGAAGTTCCATTAAGTTTATTGGCAGGCACATGCAACGGACTCTAGTGTCAGGCATGTTAATTATTGCTGTTTTATTTTGTATCTACTAAATAATAATTTTCCTCTTTCAAAATGTGTTTTACCTATTTTAAACAGTACAATTGGATCATTTGTTTAATGCATTTTTAATTGTCATTAATTAAATGGGAAGAACAGTGCTAGGAATGTCGTTCTTCCTCCGCCTCTTAATCTTCATACCTTCCAGCCTTCCATTTTAGCCTGATAACTTGGCAAATTAATTGTCTCTTCCATCAGATGTTGGTAGCGTTGGCAAGTCCGAGTTGGTGATTTCAGCAGCTGTGAGGACCAGTTTAGGGAAAATAGACAAAATCTGATTATAGCAAAAAAAATCTGGTCCATTGTTCTCTCAGAGCTAAAGCATTATGGAAAGTAGCAGTACATTCTCCTTAAGAGCTCCTCCTTTTTCACAAATGGGGAATGTACAGCTCTCTACCATGCTAGCTCCCATCACCCCTTACTGTTGACTAGTTACTTACAGCCCAAGGACATCAATACAATGAATACAACTTAATTATGCCACACAGTTAGCAACCCAGTAGGGCATGGGGGGAGAAATCTCATTTCAAGCAGTCCAAGATTATTGATTCCCATTAGCTTACCTTATCATATTTAATAGGCACTGTATGGACAGGAACAGGACTCCAGCCAATCTCTGGATCCGAGTTTGAATAGAGTCCCATCAGGTTGGCTTGGGCACTCATGAGGGTGCGGTCATAATCTGTGCTGCGAATGTATATCTAAAATGGACATACTCATATTATTTATAGCTAGCTCTACTAGACCCCTTAGGAAAGTCAGACTTGGCCACAGTGGTCCACGCTCTGGTTACATCCCGTATAGACTACTGCAACGCTCTCTATGTGGGGTTGCCTATGAAGACTGCCCAGAAGCTGCAATTAGTCCAGCGCAAAGCAGCCAGACTACTAACGGGAGCGGGGTACAGGGAGCGCACAACTCCACTGGCTGCCAATTAGCTTCTGAGCACAATTCAAAGTGCTGGTGTTGATCTACAAAACCCTATACGGTTCTGGCCCAGTTTACCTGTCCAAACGTATTCTCCCCTATGAACCGTCAAGAGTGCTAAGATCATCTGGAGAGGCCCTGCTCTTGGTCCCACCACCTTCACAGACACGTCTGGTGGGGACGAGGGACAGGGCCTTTTCTGTGGTGGCCCCCCCGGCTGTGGAATTCCCTCCCAAATGAAATTAGATCTGCCCCCTCCCTCCTGACTTTTAGGAAGTGGGTGAAAACATGGTTGTGCGATGAGGCCTTCGCAGAATAAAGGAGGAGATCGCGAAACGACTAAAGTGGCTAACCACTTGATATGGACCGAATATATGGGTTAAGTTGGACTTGATTTTACTTTGGAGAAAGGCTTTTAAAATGTATTTATTGTATTGTATTTTATTGTAATTTTTATTGTAAATTTGATGCTTTTAGATTTTAAATGTTAGCATTGAATACTTGCTGTTTGCCGGTCTGAGTCCCTCTTCGGAGGCGAGAAGGCCGAGGTATAAAAGTTTTTTAAAAATAAATAAATAAATAACTTTGGGCATCTTCCCAAAGTTATTTATTAAATAAATGCTTTTCTTTTTCAAAGCTCTTTATATAGTTTATGTTTGATTTTCCTTTCTTACGTAAGAAAGAGCTCTTACTGGTTTGGATAACACATTTGGTTCCACTAGTTTTTGGAAGTTTTTAATAAATTAATCATCCCGTATTTCAGATTTCCATTACTGTGTTTATATTTGTTTGTTGCCCCGGGAATTACTGAGAGCAAGTGATGTGAGTGTAATATGTTATTGTGTAAATATCAGATATTTACCTCTTGTGGTTTGTAGGCAGCACTCAAAAATCCATCGTATTTCTCCCTCAGGAACTTTCCAAGAGCCTTTTGTTGCAAAATACCTACCTGCAAGGGCCAGAAATAACAAGAATGAATATCTCTTCTTCCTCTGCCTTACACAAACAAACACACAAAATGTGGACTCAAGAACATCCACTTCCTCTTCTCTCTCACACACACCAGATCCCACCTTGGTGAGCTGCTGGAATCCCTCTGGCCAAGCTGCTGCTTTGTGGGGATCCGTTGGGTAGGTGCCAAGGGGGGATCGGTCACCATGGCGGTATACCTAAGACAGAAGAGGTTTCAAACTCAAGACAAAGAAAACTTTTCTGATTCACAATAATCCATCAAGGCTGTGTTTAGATGACACGCAATTGTGCAATTGCTTGACCTCCATTAGATAATTTGATGGGGATCCAGGTGACAGCATGCCTCAATTTGCAATCCTTCCATGTTTTCCCATTGGTTCTTCCAGATTTTTTAAAAATTTCCATTAATGAAGAAGGAAAAGATAAAACAGCTGGACAATGTCATTCAAATGGTAGTGCCAGAAGCTGTCCATTCTAGGAATCCTTCTCGACTTAAGATCACTTCTTAAATCCCACCTTCCTAATGGGATCTATAAATTGTGAGCCCCTCTGAGTACATATATGCCTTCAGGTTGCCTGTTGATCTATGGTGGCTTCATGAATTTCATAAAGTTTTCTGGTCACTAGTACAAGTTAACTCTTTATGCCACTGAGTGGCTGTCAAAGTTTGAACATGACATGATGCCATCACCCATTTGACTGGTAGCAAAGACGCAATGCAAAGGCAAGGCAAAGTAAATAGAAAACTAATATTTCTAAGCTCCTGGTAGTGGGCTAAAGATGTATAACCAATACAGCATATGTTTATTAATGAAAGATTTACTTTTGAATACAGAGCCACATTGCCCTAAAGCAGTGTTCCCCAACCGCTGTGATGTGGCACAGTAGTGTGCCGTGACGGACCTCCTTCTGTGCCTCGAGAAAAGCTCTCTGCCCCCCTTCCTTCCCCTCTCCTCCTGCTGAACTCCTGCTGCTTGGGGGGGGGGAGAGGAGGAAGGGCCGAGCGGCGGCGAAGAAAAAGAAGGGGCCGGGGCGCCGCCTCCTTCGGCCGTTTCCCCAGCCAGCCTCCAATCCGCCATGACTCCCGCCCCTCACTCGCTGAAGCCACGCGGAGGAGGAGCCCTGCCCACTGAAGCCCGTCCACCTCTCATGCTCCTCCTCCGCATGGCTTCAGCTCTCCCAGAGCTTCTCCAGCCTTGAGGGGGCAGTGCCAAGCCAGCATTGTGCAGGCTCTGCCACCACTGGCTTGGCACTGCCCCCTCAAGGCTGGAGAAGCTGTGGGAGAGCTAAAGTTGAGGGAGGGCCAGGGCATGGCGTGGCCTGGCTCCGACCTCTCTGCACGGAGCCAGCTCTCCCACAGCTTCTCCAGCCTTAAGGGGCAGTGCCAAGCCAGCATTGTGCTGGCTCTGCCACCACTGGCTTGGCACTGCCCCCTCAAGGCTGGAGAAGCTGTGGGAGAGCTGAAGCCGTGGGAGGGGGAGGGGCATGTCATGGCCTGGCTCCTACCCCTCCTCCGGGTTCGGCACTCCCAGCAGCTGCTCCCAGCAGGCCACCATCCTCCAGCCGTTCTTTACTGTGTTAGAGTGTCATTTTGGTTGGTTTTTAATGTTAAAAGTGTGCCACGGCTCAAAAAAGGTTGGGAAATACTGCCCTAAAGGACTCTTGCAATATAGCCTAGTATTTTCTCAGTTCAACATACACAATCAATTGGTTCAGAATGGCCATCCTTAGTTTTCACTCTTATCACAATCAAGAAACAATAGCAATAGCACAATGTGTTGTTGAAGGCTTTTATGGCCAAAATCACTGGGTTGCTGTGAGTTTTCTGAATTCTATGGCCATGTTCCAAAAGCATTCTCTCCTGACATTTCGCCCACATCTATTTATTTATTTACGACATTTATATGCTGCCCTTCTCACCCCAAAGGGGACTCAGAACAGCTTACAAATTATATGTATATACAACATATTATATTACTTGCATAGTACAGTATTAGCATTATATATTACTATATTGTACTATACCACTATACTGCAATATTATTAGTAATATTGCACGTAATATAAAATATACTATTATAACATTATATTGTATTATTAATATCATATTGTATTATAATATTATGTTCAATATTATATGTACATGCAATATATTATAATTATTAGCATAGCACAATATTAGTATATATTACTAAATTGTACTATACCTCTATAGTGCAATATTAGTATGATTTATTACTATATTGTACTATACCACTATACAGCCATAGAGGATGCCTGCCATAGATGTGGGCAAAAAGTCAGGAGAAAATGCTTCTGAAACATGGCCATACAGCCCAGGAAAACTCACAGCAACCCAACTTTGGCACAGTTTCCTCTTGTCAATAGATCCCAATCCTTCGCAGAACCTCAAGCAATCTAGTCTTTCGTGGTAAAGACCTAACAAGTCTTGCCTTCTTTTCCCATTATCCCCAAGAATAATAATTTATTTCTGCCTACCAGTGTCACGAAGCGCAGCGTCCTTTCTTGACCTGTAGCAAGTTGCAAAATATTTTGCAGGAAGACCATCAAAGGTGGAATAGTTTCAGAGAGTCTCATGGTGTTGAGTAGGTCCTATTATCTGGATGTGTATGTTTGGGGGATGTAGGGGGAGTGTTTTATAATATAGGTCCCATCCTGACACCTTATAATTATCTTTGATTTCACCTTGCTGACAAGCTAGATTTAGCAGACACCACCACAGCTTGAGAGGCCAGTGTTAACTATGTAATACGCTTTTCCCAACACACACCCTTGAAACAATGTGTTTGCACATAGGAGTTGGAGGGATGTTAGTACCCATGATTACAAGTCCAAACCAAGACATGACGTCTTTCATGTTCACTTTGCAGGGAAAAGTTCCAGCATGTAGTAACTGGTTACTCTGTTTTCGGCTGAGATTTTACAGCTTTTAAAGCTGCCAGGGAGAAATTAATCAAGGGAAGATTTTCTAATGCAGAGATGCAGGATCAATGGTGTCACCTGTTGGATGTCTGCCTGTCACACCAGTTATTACCAGCACACAAGCTTTTCGAAAGGCAGGAGACATTTCTTATTTATTCTGTTTTGATGCCAGCTTTCTTCTGGATTAAAGTAAAAACAATAAGATTCCAAATCCCAATTAAAATCATCACAATAAAATAAAATATTTTTAAAAAATAAGATAGAATAATTAAAAAGCACACAAAAGTTGAAAAATAAAGACCCTCCCTCTCCCATTAAAAAAGCTCCCAGCAAGTTATTATGCATTAAAAGGCTGCTTAAACAGAAAAGGCAAGTGAGGTATCATTGCCTGTGGAAAGTTAAATTTATGGATTTTAGTCTATCAACATGTTGAAGGCTTTCATGGCCGGAATCACTGGGTGTGAGTTTTCCAGGCTGTATGGCCATGTTCCAGAAGCATTCTCTCCTGATGTTTGACCCACATCTATGGCAGGCATCCTCTGAGGTTGTGAGGTAATCAGTTCACAAACAGAATTCTGAAAAAATAAGAATGAGCCAGGTGTGTCATCTTTTTTTTTACCTTCCAACAGTTTCTAAGTTTCTAAGCATCAGGATGACAGGAAGAGATGCATCAGTGAACCTCCATTTGGTCTTCTAAGGCCTCTTCTACACTGCCATATAATCCAGATTATGATACTCCACATTATCTGCTTTGAAATTGATTACATGTCACTATTTTAAACTTATCTGGTAGATCAATGGAAATATTATATTCAGGCTTTTGATATGATTGTGCCAGAGGTTTCCTTTTCAGGAGTGAAATCCACAGTATACTTGGAAATTTCAACCCAGATCTATCTGAAACCAGATTGCATGTTCTAATAGTGATGGCAAAAAAGGAGAACAGTTTCCCATTGAACATGTGAACAACAACAACAACAGGAGTCCATATTAATTATATGTGCAATTTATACAGTGTGGTTGGTCTTTTGCTAGCAGTATCCTGGTTATCTTGATGTAATTTCTCATGTTTATTTGAATGAAGGTCAGAGAGTGCCGTTCTTTGCTGCCTCTTGGGCAAGAGAAAATGCTGAATTAATTTGTTTCCTTGGGTCACATTACAATAACAGCATGGAAGGAATCACAATGCGTGTGTTTTTGCTGCTTCAATAAACAACTCTGAATGACTGGGTTGAGGTAGAGGAGAGGTAGGTAGGTAAGAAATAAAATTATTATGATTATTTTTCCATGGGATTGCCAAATCTGCTACTGGAGGTAGCTGTTTCATTCCATAATATATCCTGATCTTGTAGGAATGCTTCCGATTAGTCCTCTGCCATCCCACTTCTTCAGTTTCTGTTTCCTCTTGCTTTGTCCTTAGCTTACTTTAGTTGCTATAAATTGAGCTAAAAGGGCAGAAGCAGTTTGTGCAAAAGTTGCTCAGCACATTTTTTACATTTACAAAATTCTGGGGCACACCACCAACCAAAATGACACAAAATGACACTCTAACACAGTAATACATATAGTTAATATGTTTTTAAATGTATTTATACACTCAGTGCGAAACATGGGCCTGTTTCGATGAACACAACATAGATATCCTGGCAGGAATGGCAGAAAGACACACACGAAGGTCTTGCTCAACAGCTGGGAGTTATAGTTTACCCGCAATCAAAGAGCACTCTGAACTCCACCAATGATGGAATGGAAACAAACTTCCCACACAGAACTCCCATAACCAAGAGAAAATACTATAAGCGTTTGGTGGGTATTGACCTTGAGTTTTGGAGTTGCAGTTCACCTGTATATCCAGAGAGCACTGTGGACTCAAACAATGTTGAATCAGGACCAAACTTGGCATGAATACTCAATATGCCCAAATGTGAACACAGATGGAGTTTGGGGAAAATAGACCTTGATATTTGGGAGTTACAGTTTCTGGGATTTATAGTTAACACACAATCAAAGAGCATCCTGAACTCTTGCAACAATGGAATTGAACCAAACTTGGCATATTGAACTCTCATTACCAACAGAAAGTACTGAAAGGGTTTGCTTGGGAATTGACCTTGAGTTTGGAAGTTGTAGTTCACTTACACCAAGAGAGCACTGTGGACTCAATCAATGTTATGTTATGTTGTTTGTTTTCCATCCAGAATCACAATGTTGGAGGTCCCTAAAACAGGCATGGGAAAACTTCGGCCCTCTGGGTACTTTGGACTTCAACTCCCACCATTCCTAACAGCCTGAGGCCCTTTCCTGCTTAAGTGGTTGAGGGGAGAAAAGGAAAAGGGCCTGAGACTGCTAGGAATGGTGGGAGTTGGAGTCCAAAACACCTGGAAGGTTCAAGTTTGCCCATGCCAGCTTTCGACAGAGGCTTCTTCCTCCCCCTTCCCCTTTGCGCCCTTTCTTTCCCCTCCTGCCGAACACTTACTTTTTCTTCTCCACTCAGTCTCCCTTCTTCCCAGCCTCGCTCTGCTCACTTGGTCTCGCTTTGTTCACGCTGCCGCGTGTTCAGGAGGGAAGGGGGGAGGGAGTAAAACATGGGGCGAGTCTGTGCAATAGCGCCCGCACGGGTCACGTCTTCCTCCCTCCCCCCTCCCCTCCTGAACATGCTCATGCTGCCCCCTCAGATCAAAATGGCGGCAGAAGCGGCAGAGCAAGGCTGGGAAGAAGGGAGCCCGAGTGGAGAAGAAAATGTGTTCGGCAGGAGGAGGAATAAAGGGTATTGGAGGTTCCAATTTCCCACGGCACACCTGATGATTGCCGTGGCACACCGGTTTGGGAAACACTGGGTTAAGCCTTGCTCCAGGAACACAGCTTCGGACTTTACCCCCTGATTGTTTTTGGAGAATGCAGCAGGCCAGCCAACTTGGACTCAGAACCCGATCTTCCTGGAATATAGCTGCTGAGAATGTACAGCCGCCAAGAGTTAACACTAAGAAAACCCAATTCTTTTCCATTTGATAAATGATTTCTTTGTTGCCCTCCGCAAGTTTTTTTAGCTCCTGCAGTGAACTGGAAGGCCAGATCTACGCAAATCCTATTCAATTTAGGAGTACATTGCAGCAAAACTAAGTCACCAAGAATATTTGCATGCAAATAGATGGAAACAGGATAGGGTAGCAAAAAGTGAATGAAGGAGGTGTTCGAATGTGCTTTTGGCTTAATTCTGACACAGCCTCAAACACTGGTAGTTCTCTGGGCAAAATTCTCTTCCAGTTCCAGATGGTCCTACCAGGTTTTCAGACAATATTCTTCTTTCTAAAATTGGGGGAGATTAATAGGCAGTGTTATTGGCCCTAACAGGTCTTGACCTTGTGTAAGCTGCAGTGAAGCCACAGGTTTGGGAAGGATTTGTGCATGAAACCAAGTTTGTGTACATTGTGTTGTTGAACTACGATGACACCCCCCCTCCCCATGGATATATAGTGGCTCCTCAATAAATATATTCATTATTATTTTTTAAATGATTTGTCAAACTTTTGCTTTTTTGAAGCATCGGAAATCGAGAACAGATCAGTGGCAGCTTCAACACTCCCCCCCCCCCCAAAAAAAATCACTCGTGTTCTTACCCTTTAATAAATGGTCTCTGTTTTCCGTGACTTTCTGTGTAACTTGTATCTTTTTGTGTACTGTATCTATCTCTTTTATAGCAAATGTATAAGCTCCTTGATAAAATATAACAAGATACAGCCCAGAGACAGTCACCTCCTCATAACCCTGCTGAGGTATCTCCATGAGAATGAGAAGGTTGGGCGAATCCCTCTGGCTGTTTCCCAGACATAATCAAAAATCCATTATTCATGTACATAGAAATTTTTCCCGTGCCAGTCCAGATAAACTCAGGATTAATGGTTCATGGTTCACTTCAGGCTAAGAGATTGCTGACCATGGAAAGAGAAGCTCAGAATATGTACATTTGTTAAGTTTCTTTATTGACAGCACAGTCCTTGATTTCCCAAAATCAACACCTTTTCTTTTAGGAGCCTTGTGCCTTTGTCTGCAGAAGCGCCTATCTTTGTCAAACTCAGAACTGGACAGTTGAGCTAATCAAGAGCTCATTATCATTTCTTTAGCATTGTCTTTGCACATTATGCCTCCTTCCAGGGAACATCCCATCAGCTGACTGGCTCACTGGTTAGCCAATTCCAAACTGTCATTTCCCAGCAAGAGGGAATCCCCGCCTAGAGGTAGTGACTTCAGCAGCGCTCTCAATCAGGGTGCAGATCCAGAGTGCCCCCTCTGTCAGCCAATGAGGGAAGGGAGTGGGATTTTTTGAATAGTTGTCAAACTGTATGACATTTTGCTTTCTCTGTTTGTTTTATATTTTGAAGCATCCAGTTGTACTTGCATCTCTATTGGCCAAATTGAATAAACCTCTGTGGCTTGTTTTCAACCTGGTGTTACTCAGTCCTGGTGTGCTGTCGCTCCCAGGCTATCAATGCCTTGTAAAAGGGCAAGGATGTGGTCTATCTATCCCGGTGGATTGCGTTCTTGCCTCCCTTTAAAGGCACAGGACTCCAAGGAACAAACTGGACACTTTAGTTAACTCAAAGGCTTTATTGTTATTACATGAGTTAACTTCTGTTGCACTTCAGACAAGGAACACCCCCCTAGTTCACACACGCAACAGACAGTCTGAATAATAGGCTTTTATTGAAACAAATATAGTGTCCAACAAAAGGGTTAAAAGAAGATCAATTGTAGAATATATCCAAGGTAAAATCACACAGTTCAATTAGTCCCAAAATCCAAAGGCAAAGGTAGAAAGCTTGATGCAAATCCCATGAATGATACAAGGTAGCTATAGAAGCAAAAACAGGCACAGAGGCCTAGGCAAAATCAAGAGCTTGGAGACAAGACAAAGCTTGGCATGATATTCTGAATGAAGCCTGAAAACCCAAGACAATTTCCCAGCAATCTAATATAAAGACAAATCAGTTTCGGTTTGCAAGGCTGGCAGCCTGCCTAGATTCCCGAATGCTATCTCGACAGTTGAATGGTAGCTCGTTAAGATTCCCAGGTGTCCCGTTATCAACATCAAGACCTTCAGAGTCCTGAACACAAGAATTATCATCTAATGAAGCCCTGGGAAGAGAACTGTTCTCAGGAATGCAAGCCTCATCTGAAAGGTCACTTTGCATCTCGGAATTCTCACTAAGCATCCCATCATCAGCATTTTCAGGAACAATCCCATCATCCCTAGCATGCACATGAGCACCAGACTGAAACACCACAACTTCACTCAGGCACTTTGCTTAATTTCCCCAAAATAATAACTGATGACATAGTCCCCAAATTGAGGTAGAAAAGTTCTTACTTTAAAGTTCCCTTGCTGCATTGGTCCAAGAAGCTGTAGCTGAAAAGCTCTCTGAGTCCTTTCCCTCTCAATGGCTTTGAGGTAAGGATACTCACAGCCCCACTGAGATGGCAGAACTTGAAGTCACGAAGTCTTCCTCTGCTTGAATTCCAAGGATATCAGACTGGTATGGGAAGACGGCCTGACCAAGGGCCTGGTCTGGCAAACCTTCTAAACACGTCCTTTCAGGATGGCTCCTGGTTATCTCTGCAATGTAAAAATAGGTTGCAAAAGGGGCGGAACAAACTCAACTGGGCTCTGCTAACGATGATTGACAGGAACTAAGGACCAATCAATACAACTAAACCTCCTGCAAACTGTGCAGGCTAAAAAACACACTTTACAAAAGCAAACTTTTAAGAACTCAAAATTTTCTATGCAGGTGGCACCCACCGCGCCGTCACACCTGGCCCATTCAGTTTAGCTTGCACTTGCCAGGCATGGATTCTTTTATCTGTGGTCCTAGTTATCCAATTCAATTGAACTACCAGAAAACAAAGGTGTCCCTAGCTTAACCTCCCATGTGGACAATTCTGGAGCACTATGGATTTCTGGATAAAAGATACTCTAAATCAGGGGTGCTCATTATGTAGATCGCGATCTACTGGTAGATTGCATTGGGCGTCCTCGTAGATCGCAGGCAGGGCAGGAGGAAGGCTCAGTCCCGCCCTGCAGGCTCCTGATGCCGCCCAGGTGCAGAAGGAGGTTGGACTGGATGGCCCTTGGAGGTCTCCTCCTATTCTAGGAACCCGTTGTTGTTGTTGTTGTTGTTGTTGTTACTATCAGAGGCTGAATGGCCATCTGTGAGGAATGCTTTGATTGTGTTTTCCCTTATGGCAGAAGGAGATTGGACTGGATGGCCTTTGGAGGTCTCATTCTACTCTAGGAACCTATTGTTGTTGTTACTATTATTATGAGTAGTAGTAGCAGAAGCTGAATGAATATTATCATCATCATTATTATGAATAAATTCAGGGGCTTATTATATTCTCATTTAGTTGAATTCAGTCTTAAAATATATTATATGGCTCTCACTGAAATAAATTTCCAAATATTTCGCTTTTATGGCTCTTTGAGTAGTGGGTAGGTAGATCATTTTGACTTGGTTGTTTTATAAGTAGCTCGCATGCTGGAAAAGTGTGAGCACCCCTGCTCTAAATATACAAGCCTCCTTGAGGGTCCTGGTATTTGTCACTCCTAACTGATGTCATGTTTCAATATATTATTAAAAAGTTAATCCCAAGTGCCTTACTGTTTTTATGGCTAGGAGGTCAAAGGGCTAATGATGCAAATGTTTGCACACCAGAATGTGCCTGTAATGTTGTGGCTTCCTGCCCCGTTAGATGCCCTTCCCTGGTCAGTGCCCTCCTGTTTACAAGCCCTTTGTCCTCTTACAACCACCATAGCTCTCATTCAGACATAGGAAGGACCCAAAGCCTTGACAAGCAAGGATTTTGAGACCTATCATGAGGCTGTTTAGCACCTTCATTGGCACCCTCTTTTTCATTGGAGCAGCAGGTCAGTATATAGTAGCCAAATCTACTTACTGGTTTATCTGCGGGAGTAGCGGAGAGGGCCACATGAGCCAGCAGTTTGAGGATTTGAATATGACTGGCGACCAGGATTTGAATCCTCACTCGGCCAGGGATTTTGGGCAAATCATATTCCCTTAACTCCATCTGAACAAATCTTGCTAAGAAAACCCTTAAGACTGACATAAGTTGGAAATGACTTCAAGGCCCACAATAACAGAATGAATCCTGATTACTCTTCCATCCATCTTTTGTGTGTTTTTACCTGCAAACACCATGATTCTGTTGTTTTTGCTTAAGCACTATGCCATAGCTGGCAGTGGCAATATTTTGCTTCAGAATGTGTGCAGTTTTCCCCTTTGGAGGTTTGTAAACAGATGGGATGACCGTCTGCAAGGAGTGCTTTGGTTGTATATTCCTCCATGGCAGAATGGGATTGGACTGGATGTTCCATGTAATCTCTTCCGACGCTAGGAAGATCACTCACGCAAAGCCAAACCACAAACCATCCCTGAAGAAAATTCAATATGTATGAAACACACAGTTTACAGACATAGAATAGAACAAATATGAGCTGATCAATATCAATAATTTTAGTTTTTCATTTTATACATATAGCAGCATAACCTCCCTCCCTGAAACCCCACCATTATTGTATGTTTCATATACCGAATACATTAAGACACACATATAGTACTTTATACTTTTGAACTGTCCTGATTTGGAAGGGACAGTCATGATTAATCTGCTTTTAAAAAAATCCTTTCTTTCTTTCTTTCTTTCTTTACTTTCCCTTTCCTTCTTTATTCTGCAAATCAAGTTGTAAGTGAAAAGCACTTAATTTTCTCAGCACAAGAGGCAGAATCTTATCCTTTTCAATAGATTGAGGTGAAAATAAATTGCCTTTCCTAATTTGTGTGTTTTTCCCTAAATTAATAACCTTTTAATATCTATCCCCTCCCCCAATAGTCTTGATATCATTCTACCCTAGTTTCTTCTGTTGCAGGATCTGTTGATGACCTCTTTGATCTCACGGATGCCTTAACTCCTGTTGAGCCTCCTCAGATTAACCCAGGAAAAGATCGTAAGTAAGGGCTGGGGATAAGTTTAGAAGGCAGAGAGTTAGGGAATGTTGTTATTATTAAATCATTATTAAATGTGGTTACTACCTGAGTGAGAAATTGTAAGGAGAAAAAAAATATTGTGACTCAAAAGCTAAATTGATGAATCTTTAAAAAATCTTAGATGGACCAGTTCAGTGTACTGGTTGAAATGGAAGTTCAGTAACAACACACAGGAATAAACTACCTACTAGTAGAGACAGTCTAAACAACACACGGAGAAGCAAGTGTAGAAACACCGTAATATTTCAATATTATCAATAGAATACAACACAATATGTAGGTCAGCACAGTAAAAGTTCAACACAATATAATCAGAAATATATTATATTGTGTTGTATTCTACTGATAATACTGAAATATTACTGTGTTTCTACACTTGCTTCTCCGTGTGTTGTTTAGACTGAAATGGAAGTTCACCCAGTTATACTTTACTTACTTACTTACTTAGGTGATCCCTCATAGACCAAGGATGATGATCCTCCAAGTGAAGTGTCTTGGTGGTGAACTCGTGGAGCCCTATTCTTGATCCGCATGTTCTCCCACAGTGAGGGCATTGGTTTCCAGATGGAAGGCGGTCCTGGTCAGGGTTGGCTTGATGCACCTTCCTCTTGGCATGTTTCTCCCTTTTGCCCTTCATTCATGCCTCTTCAAATTCTGCAGCACTGCTGGTCACAGCTGACCTCCAATTAGAGCACTCGAGGGCCAGGGCCTGTGCCACAGTGGTGCGCAACTGCGCATGTGTAGGTGAGGGAAAGCATGAGAAGCTGGAGAGAGGCTCGCACCAGCAAGTACCTTCAGAGCATGAGGATTCTGTGTGGGAAGTTTGGCCCAATTCTACTGTTGGTGGGGTTCAGAATGCTCTTTGATTGTATGTGAACTATAAATCCCAGCAACTACCACTTCCAAATGTCAAGGTCTATTTTCCCCAAACTCCACCAGTGTTCACATTTGGGCATATTGAGTATTTGTGTCAAGTTTGGTCCAGATCTATCATTGTTTGAGCTCACAGTGCTCTCTGGATGTAGGTGAACTACAACTCTAAAACTCAAGGTCAATGCCCACCAAACCCTTCCACTTTTTTCTGTTGGTCATGGGAGTTCTGTATGTCAAGTTTGGTTCATTTCCATCATTGGAAATTTCAATTTTTGATTGTAGGTGAACTATAAATCCCAGCAACTACAACTCCGAAATGATAAAATCAAACCACCAGTATTCAAATTTGGGCATATTGGGTATTTGCGCCAAATTTGGTCCAGTGAATGAAAATACATCCGGCATATCAGATATTTACATTATGATTCATAACAGTAGCAAAATTACAGTAATGAAGTAGCAACAAAAATTATTTTATGGTTGAGGGCCATCACAACATGAGGAACTATATTAAGGGATCGTGGCCTTAGGAAGGTTGAGAAACACTGCCCTAAAGGTATCTCATCTTGAAAATTAAGAAGGATCACTTCTAGTTAGTACGCTGGGCACATTTGCTTGGTTTGGGGGCACAACACTACCCCCAAAAAGGGGGGGAATCAATTTTTTAATCTGCAAGAACACTTAACTAGGGGTGCATCTACTTCTACACTGTAGAAGTACCAGTTTGACCTCACTTTAAGTGCCTTGACTCAATATTATGAAATCCTGAGAATTGTAGTTTTAAAACTTCCTTAGCTTTCTCTGCCAAAGAGAAGGCTAAGGAACTAACCTTAAAGGGTTGATATTAAGCTTACAACCAAATTACAAGTCTGTGAAGTGCTTTGTCACACTCACATCCCATGCTTACATGTTGGTGACTCAAAGTTGAGGCTAAGAAAAAGTAAGATAGTTACGGTATGTTTCGAAGCAAAAAAATATCAGAAAGGTTATAGCAATTCAATACCTAGAAGTTTCTATTTAGTATTTTATCTTATTGGTCAGTTTCTTACAAAATCAGGAATTTTCCAACAGTGAGATTCAAAAACAGGAACAGGGGCTGAAGAGTTAAGAAATAAATGGAAAAATTGCATCAAGTCTAGTATGTTTTTCCCCCCAGGTTAGGCAAGAGTATTTCCTTGATTATACTATGCAACAAACTTTGAAGCATTAACTGTTCTTGGTTTGGAAGTGTTATTTCCTGTTTAATTGTGTGGGACTTACTTTGAAAGTAGTTGTTGTTATACTCCAGAAACTTCATTTTTGTGGCTGACACAGACTGGGTTGAATTGGTCTATGAGATTATTATTATTATTATTATTTTGGTCATGTCAGGAGCAACTTGAGAAACTGCAAGTTGCTTGTGGTGTGAGAGAATTGTCCATCTGCAAGGACGTTGCCCAGGGGACGCCCAGGTGTTCTGATATGTTACCATCCTTTTGGGAGGTTTCTCTCGTGTCTCCGCAGGAGCTGATAGAGGGAACTCATCTGCACTCTCCCCGGATTTGAACCTGCGACCTCTCGGTCTTCAGTCCTGCCGGCACAAGGGTTTAACTCACTGTGCCACCGCGGGCTCCAGATATTCATTGAAAAACTATAGCAAAATGTGCTGTGGGGTGTCCCGCACAAACAACATTTTTGCAGTTTAATAATTTTTTTCCATGTTTTTATAATAGAACCAATTAAGAAATGACATTTATAACCCAGGAACAAAAATCGTGTTACATAGTGTTATTACTTCTCACTATGAAGCCCCCCGTGGCACAATGGGTTAAACCCTGTGCCGGCAGGACTGAAGACTGACAGGTCAGAGGTTCGAATCTGTGGAGAGCGGTTGAGCTCTTTCTGTCAGCTCCAGCTCTCCACGTGGGGACACAAGGATGGTAAAACATCGAAACATCTGGGTGTCCCCTGGGCAATGTCCTTGCAGACGGCTAGTTCTCTCACACCAGAAGCTACTTGCAGTTTCTCAAGTTGCTCATGACATGAGGGGGAAAAACCCAAAAAACTAAAAACTATGGAGCTGAGCTGTTCAACCAAAAAACAAGTTTTGGAAACATGAAAGGAGAATGTTTTTGCAGCAAGGTCATTATATTTCAACACCAAATAAAACAGGAAAAAAAACCCCCAACAAGTTCAACATTTTCCAAAATACAGAAATGGGGAAAGATTTACTACTGAATGTCTTTATAAGCCAGCAAGATATAATGGTTTGAACATTGGACTATGACTCTGGAAACAGAGTTCAAAACCATACAATGTACAAGAACTGTGTCAGGAAAACCGAGTACTGAAGCCTGTCTCATACTGAAACTTGATAAGCTTAGGACTCTTGACAACAGAAGGGAATAGTTATATTATTGAATAACTGACTCCACTTTGCTTCTTTCTTACCCACACAGAGTGTCCCAATGAAGCTCGAGATATTGTTTTCCTGCTTGATGGCTCAACCAGCATCCGCGCCTCAGATTTCATTCAAATGAAAGTTTTTCTTGCTCTCTTCATGAAAATCTTCCCGGAGAATACACATGTGAGTAAGGAATGATGAACAATAGTGAGTGGGTTTGGGTGGTTTGTGAATTTTCATGGTCAATATCCTAAACAGTAGAGCTGTTTTCAAAGGCAAAAAAAGGCTTCAATTTTGGAATCAGATGTTGATTTCGTTCAAAATTCAGATGTCACGAACTTCCGAATTTTTTGAATTTTTTCCCGGAATTGATTGAGAAGTATTTCCAAAATTCGGAAGTCTTCAGAATTATTCAAAAGTGGCATCCACCTTCAAAAATGGGCAAAAAAATCAGCAGAAGGGAGAGTCAGCTGTTAGCCATCAGCCAATGAACAATCAGCAAGAAAATTTTGGAAATGACATCCGGAATTCGGAATTCCAAAATTCGGAATTCCTGTTCGGAGGGCAGCTCTCGAAATTGCTTCAAAAGTCGGAAGTAGGCAAAAAAAACTTCCGAAATTCAGAAATATCGGAAACAGCCCTACTAAACAGGGCTGTCCAGATGCATCTTGCTGGTTCAGGTGAAGACAAAAATGGCCTCTTGCCTGCTCTTTCCATTCCATGTGTAGTGGTTAAGATGGAAGAACTCTTCTCATTACTCTTCTCAGCAAGAAAGGCTGAGGCATGATGTCACCTCTCCAGTCTGGTTTCCAAGACCTTAAAGAAGGATGCATCCGCACCATAGAATTAATGCAGTTTGAAACCACTTCAACTGCCATGGTTCAACGTTTGGGGATATTTGGACTTGTAGTTTGGTGAGCCATCCAGTAGTCTTTGGACATGAAGGCTAAAGACATTGAAAAACTACAAAATCCTGTGATTCTATAGTATTGGGTCATGGCAGTTAAAGTGGTGCCAAACTATATCCGTTCGATACTGTAGATGCACCCAAAGTCTCACTTTTGTAATGTCAAGACTGCTTGCTGGTAAAATAGAATATACATTAAAATAAAAAAATAGTTTTTAAAATATGGCTCCTTATAGATTGATATGTGAGCCCTCTGGTGACGCAGCAGGTTAAACCACTGAGCTGCTTAACTTGCTGATCAAAAGGTTGGTGGTTAGAATCCAGGAAGCAGGGTGAGCTCCCGCTGTTAGGCCCAGCTTCTGCCAACCTAGCAAATGTGAGTAGATCAATAGGTAACAGTTCTCCATGCAGTCATGCTGGCCACATGACCTTGGAAGTGTCTATGGACAACGCCAGCTCTTTGGCTTAGAAATGGAGATGAACACTACCTCTCAGAGTTGGACTAGACATAATGTCAGGGCAAACCTTTACCTTTACCTATAGGATGATATAAGAATCCAGCTGCAACTTCAGTGTTTCCATAGCATTAAGCTGTGACAATTAAAGTGGTATCAAGTCTACAGAGTAGATGCACCCTAAGTTGGAAACTTATGGGGAACACTAGAAAGGCTAGTGTTCTGTTATTCAGCTTGATGTTTGCCAGTTCACATGGCAGGGTTGATGGCAATCTTTATGGAGATAAAGGAACCAAATATTTATTTACTTGAGGAACCAAATATGAATGCATAAATATGTAATAATTAGATATAAACTATGATGGATATTCTGTAATCCAAAACTGAAATAAGAGAACAACTAATGTCACCTATGAAACTGATATTTCAGTTGCAGATGATATTCAGAAGCAGTTTTTTTCTCCTGCTTGGCGCTGTCGCTTAAACCAGTGTTTCCCAACCAGTGTGCTAGTGTGCCGTGAGCGATCATCAGGTGTGCCGTGGGAAATTGGAATCTCCAATACCCTTTCTTTCCCCTCCTGCCGAACACTTACTTTTTCTTCTCCACTCAGGCTCCCTTCTTCCCAGCCTTGCTCTGCTTGCGTGTTCAGGAGGGAAGGGGGAGGGAGGAAGACGTGACCCATGCGGGCGCTACTGCGCAGACTCGCCCCATGTCTTCCTCCCTCCCCCTCCCCTCCTGAACATGCTCACGCTGCCCCCTCGGATCAAAATGGCGGCAGAAGCGGCAGCGTGAGCAAAGCAAGCAGAGCGAGGCTGGGAAGAAGGGAGCCCCAGTGGAGAAGAAAAAGTAAGTGTTCGGCAGGAGGGGGAAGAAAGGGCACGAAGGGGAAGGGGGAGGAAGAGGTCTCTGTCGAAAGCTGGCATGGGCAAACTTGGACCTTCCAGGTGTTTTGGACTCCAACTCTCACCATTCCTAGCAGCCTCAGGCTCTTTTCCTTTCCTCCCCTCAGCCACTTAAGCAGGAAAGGACCTCAGGCTGTTAGGAATGGTGGGAGTTGAAGTCCAAAGCACCCAGAGGGCCGAAGTTTTCCCATGCCTGTTTTAGGGACATTAAAGTGGTGAGCCTCCTTCTAACATTGTGATTCTGGATAGAAAACAAACAACAACATAACATAACATTGTTTGAGTCCACAGTGCTCTCTGGGTATAGGTGAACTCAAGGTCAATTCCCAAGCAAACCCTTTCAGTACTTTCTGTTGGTAATGAGAGTTCAATATGCCAAGTTTGGTTCAATTCCATTGTTGCAAGAGTTCAGAATGCTCTTAGATAACACACACTCAAAGAGCATCCTGAACTCTTGCAACAATGGAATTTAACTATAAATCCCAGAAACTGTAACTCTTATGTCAAGGTCTATTTTCCCCAAACTCCACCAGTGTTCGTATTTGGGCATATTGAGTATTCATGCCAAGTTTGGTCCTGATCCAACATTGTTTGAGTCCACAGTGCTCTCTGGATTTTGGTTGGTGGTGTGCCCCAGGATTTTGTAAATGTAAAAAATGTGCTGCGGCTCAAAAAAGGTTGAAAAACACTGGCTTAAACAAAGAAAGAAATATATAAATGTTCACAGAAGTTCCAAGGAGCATTTTCCCCAATTCATCTTTCCGTGTCTTCCTCAGTTTGCTCTCCTACAGTTCTCCAGCCACTTTCAAGAACATTTTGACTTTAGACATTTCCAGAGAAATCGAGATCCCGACCACCTGATGAGAGAAGTGAATCAGCTAAGAGGCTCCTCATACACAGCCACTGGGATCAGGAAAGCAACGTGGGTATCTTCTTACCAATCCTCCTTTTGTACAGTGGGTGCGGAAGGTGTAGACTGCACCAGGTGACAATAAGAAAGGGTGACACCAACTGTAGTGTTTGAGAGAGAAGTGGGCAAGATAGTAAGGAAAGGAGCCGGGCTTTGCTCTGTCAGAGGGCTGGTGGAGAGAGTCCTGTTCTTCTCTTCTTCCTGGATTTATTTACAGGGATTAAATTATTTCCCCTCCTTTGTGTGTCCTGGAGTCCTTCCCCCTCTTTACCACCCATCTACATATTTTCTTGCTTCACACTGTTTGAAATAGCAACCTTTCAAGCCTTCACTATTTGTTTTTGAATGTATATATTTGCTAACCTGTATTGTATGTACATATTGATTTGCCAGTTTGACTGTACCTCTTTGGTGTGGAACGGGCTACCGACATGTGATTGTATTGCGCATGTTCAGACTCAAGACTCCATTTTGTTATCAGTATGTTTTTGGACTTCAATGTTAGCAGTTCACCTTTGACCTCAGTGGAGGTGAATGCAGTATGATTTTGGACTTCCAAGAAACATTTTCAAAACTCTGGTAGCTAAGTATATGTTTTTGTGCAGTGGCATGTCTTTGTCCCTGGCAGTTCAAAGATATGGTTTATCAGTTTAACAGCTGAGTTACCTGTGTGCCATAACATGAATGCTTGTAAACATCACTTTTTCAAAGGGCTGGCTTCTTACAAGGTCATGCCTTTCCTTGACTAGTGGTTTTCAAAGGTGGTCTCCAGACGTTAATGGAGATTCACATTTGCTAAAAGAATATGACATCTTTTTTTTCTTTTCAAAAAGGTTATGAATGCATTTTTTTCAAAACACCCTCTCCTTCGTCAGTCCTCTTTTCTTTAAAAAACAAAACAAAACAACAACACACAGCTGTTTTAAAGAAACGTTTATGTCCACCTCCTGCAACCAAAATTGCTTTTGATTCCAGCAACAGCCAAATGTTTTTCCTACTGTATGACAAAGCACATGCTTTTGTATGGTGTGCTTTAACCTATGAAGGTAACTATGGACTTAATTTGCTATTCTGATTACTGAGAGACACATTTCCTACTGCTGATTAGGTTAATCTAGTGTTTCCCAACCGCTGTGACGCGGCACAGTAGTGTGCCATGACGGACTTCCTGCTGTGCCGCGAGAAAAGCTCTTTGCCCCCCCCTTCCTTCCCCCCTCCTCCTGCCAAACTCCTGCTGCTTGTGGGAGGAGGAGGAAGGGCCAGGCGGCGGCGAAGAAAAAGAAGAAAGGGCCGGGGCGTCGCCTCCTTTGGCCGTTTCCTCCAATCCGCCATGACTCCTGCCATAACTCTTGCCCCTTGCTCGCTGAAGCCGCGCGGAGGACTCCGCCCACTGAAGCCAGTTCACCGCTCATGCTCCTCCTCCGCGTGGCTTCAGCAAGTGGGAAAACTGGAGCCGGGGGGCGGGGCATGGCACGGCCTGGCTCCGCCCCTCCCTGGCTTTGGCACTCCCAGCAGCTGCTCCCAGCATGCCACCATCCCCAGCCGTTTTTTACTGTGTTAAGAGTGTCGTTTATGTCATTTTGCTGGTGGTGTGCCCCTGATTTTTTAATGTTAAAAGTGTGCCGCAGCTCAAAAGGTTGGGAAACACTGGGGCTAACTAAACATATTACTGATTCCCCCGTCCTGCTTTTTTCAAGCTGGCTATGGTCAGCATAAGGAGCAAAGAACTAGGCATCCAAAGCAGGAATTAACACGCACATTCAAAAACATAGAATCATCTATATATATAAAAGGGAAGTGGTCGTGCAACGGGGCAAATGCACGCCAAAACTACATTTCCCACACACACAACAAAACCCAGGGCCACTCATCCCCACCCCGAGGTACATCACCCACCCACTAAAACACCCCCAAAACCAACACAACACCCCCAAAACATCCCCCCCAAAACAACATTACTACGCATGCGCAAACACCCGACACACAAAATGGCCGCCATGAACACATCACCATACCGAGCATGCGCAACAACCAACCGGCCTCTTGCCACCGCCACCCAGCACACCACCACCGCTACCTTCACAGCCTCCTTTTCGCCGCCTCCACGCCGCTTCCCGCATGCTAACCAACACACACATCCCGGGAGGACACCGCCACGGTGCCGCCCGCACGCCCCTCCAACAGGAGAGCAAGCAAAACGCCGAAGGACAACGCCGCAGCCACGGGACTACAATTCCCAGAAGGCCCGCGGCTCACTCGGAGGAAGGGCGGAGACAGGACCGAAAATAGCCAGAGTAGGCGCGGAGCCTTCTGGGAGGCGGGACGAGGGGTGAGCCTCCATTACCCTGCCGGGCGCGCGTGCCCGGCTCTTCCGCCCTTATCGCTCCCTCCGCCCCTCTCTTCCGCTGGCCGGGTAGGAGGCCGCAGGGAAAGAGAGAGCACCTGGTTCCCCTTCGACCTCCTCTTCGGCCACCGGAAGAGAGGCGGCAGAGGCCTCTCCTCTGCCGCCCACCGCCTTCCTTCCGCTGCCCGAAGGGGACGGGGACGGGGGAGAAGCCGCGCCGTCTCTCATCCTGCGGCCTCCTCTTCGGACAGCGGAAGGGAGGCGGCGGACGGCGTAGGAGAGGCCTCTGCCGCCTCTCCTCCGCTGCCCAAGGAGAGGGCCACAGGGGAACGAGAACGAGCGGCTGCCCTTCGCCTCCTCTTCGCCTCCTCCTCCTCTACACAAATACACACACACATACATACACTACAACATATACATACAAACATAAAACACATACAAATACACAACCACATACAAAAACACATATATCTACACACCTATACATACACATCCACACTAATACAGACACATATATACAGTTGGAAGAGACTACATGAGCCATCCAGAGCCATCCCTCTGACATGCAGTAAAGCACAATCAAAGCACTCCTAACAGATGGCCATCCAGTCTCTGTTTAAAAGCCTCCAAAGGTGTCTCCACCACACTCTAAGGCAGATAATTCCACTGTTGAACATCTTTTATAGTCAAGAAATTCTTCCTAATGTTTAAGTGGAATTTCCTTTTCTGAACTCATTGCGCTAAGTCCCAGTTTCCAGGGCAGCGAAAAACAAGCTTGCTCCCTCTTCCTTATTACAGCCTTTGAAATATTTATGCATGACTTTTTAGCTGCTGCATCATATCCTTAGTGTTGCACTCTAGACTTGGAACATCCTTTCACCCAGCACCACACAGAGTCCAGTAGTTACTAACTACAGCAGTTTATTTACAAAGTCTGTACAAAAGGGAAAAGGGGCATTTCCCAAAAAGCAGAAAAGCTTATATGAAATACCAGTAGTCCATATATACAAAAAGTCAATAGTCCAAAATAGCTAAATACATGAAATTCAGGAAGTCAAGAATATAAGCATAAATCCATAAGCATGAAGACAGGCACTTTTCCAAGGCAAAACTCTTTCAGAAACATAGGCAAACACAAGATAATTGAATTATGAGCATGAGAGCTGTAACAGGAACTTGAATCTATAGCAAGTTCCTGTTTCACTTAATTTAAGCTCAGACCTGACCAAGAAGTCATGAGGTCATGTCTTTGAGACCTGGGTCTCAAGGACTTCTCACAGAGTCTTGACTCCCTCCGTGCGGTGGCCTAATCTGATATCATGGGAAAACTCCCCATCTGCACCTGTAGAAGGGCCCGAAGGCTGATTCCCAAGAGAAACTGACTTTTCCCCGGTTGCTAAGGAATGGATATTGGGATCCTAAACATCCCCTGTCTTCTCTGCAACTGCTGGCACTTCTCTCTGATCTGAGGCCTGCAAATCACCCTGATTACACACATACTCTCAATGGGAAACCCATAATTCCACTCATCCTCTGAGGAATCTCCAGCATCTTGCTGTTGGATCCCAACAGTTAGTTCATGTTCAACTTGTGGTCTACTAAGACTCCCAAGATCTTTTTAACATGTACTTTTCTTGAGACAAGTGTCACCCATCCTGCATTTCTTTTTCCCCCCACCCAAGTGTAGTACCTTGCATTTTCTCCTTGTTGAAATTCATTTTGCTAGCTTTGGCCCAGCTCTCGAACCTGTTAAGGTCATTTCGAATTATTCTGGAGTATTAGCTACGCCTCCCAATTTAGTGTCATCCATAAACTTGACAGGCATGCCCTCTATACTTCCATCCAAATAATTAATAAAGGTGTTGAACAGCACTGACCCCCCACTGCAGCACCCCACTAATAACTTGTTTCTGGGATGAAGAGGACCCATAGGTGAGCACCTTATGGTTTTGGCCACTCAGTCAATTACGAATCCATCTAACAGTAGTATTGTTTATTATAACATACATAGGACTATTATAATATTAACATGTACAATCTCAGGATGCAGGAGATGTGGACAAGCTTTTGTATTTCCCAATCAATGTTCTTCCAGATGTTTTGAGTTTCAGCTCCCAGAATCCATGCTCACTGTACAAGGTTTGTGGACAAGGTTTATGGAAGGTGGCTCAAGTTCAAAATAAAAACCTGGAAAACTGGAACAGTTTATGTAGCAGAGTCACAACCCAACATGAATCTATGTTTTGCAAATAGATCTACCACTGTTGCTGCTTCCTTGCAGCTAATCATCCTTTTCCCTTCTCTCTGATGCTTAAAAGGGAGCTATTCACCACACAGAAAGGTGCCCGACCTACGGCCAAGAGGTTCTCTGCTGCTTAGAAATTTGGGGAGCTGATTCACCACACAGAAAGGTGTTTAATTGCTTACATTAAGAACGGATCCTGGACATAGGCCAAGAGCCTGTTCCCAGCCTTGTGGTGCTGACCTCACTGATGGCATACCTAACAGACCTGAAGAAACACCGAAGGGCTTTTACCCTGGGGACTTTGTATTGGAGGGAGATATCAGAAGACAGAGGTATGCCCCTGTGAGTCTGGTCATGTAGAAACAACTGAGCACGTGCTTCTTCAATGCATGTTCAACCCAATCTCATTGAGGCCAAAATTACCACCCTGCTTTGCCATTGGGGTAATATCAGGGGTGATGATAGACATCGTAAGGCAACAATATCCTGTCTTTTAAAATATATTTTTATACTTGTGTTTAATTGCTTACACATTTTTGTCCTGTGTTGGAATAAATGCCATATCAGGACATAAAACTAAGCACTGGGCTGCTTGTTTGCTACCCATCTTCTCCTTTACGGTTTACTGCATTTACCTCCAAACACGTTGCTTTTCTTCTGGCAGGTTGGCATAGTCTTCACAAGCAAAGTTGCCCAGAGGGAGCTCCACAGCATTGGCTCTCACCCTACCGCAGACCATGTCTTTGTCGTGAGACACTTCACTGGCCTCCGGGACATCCAGACCCAGCTGAAAGAGAAGATCTGTGCCAACCATGGTACAAGAATTTGGGAATTGGGGAAAGGCAGAAAAAGAAGCAGCAAATTTAAGAACTTGGGAAAGGACCAGCCAACTAATGGCCCAAACCCTGTCTGAATAAACAAGGGTTTGCCTGCTGACAGAAGAATAAAGTAGGTTGGCACTGGGGGGCATCTACATGGTAGAATTAATGCGGTGTGACACCACCTTAACTACCATCGCTCAATACTCTGGAACCTTGGAGTTGTAGTTTGGTGAGACACCAGCACTGTTTGTAAGAGATAGCTAAAGACTTTGCAAAACTTCCCCAAGTTAGGGTTGCAATGGCTATAATTCACAATTTCCTCTGTCCAAGGCACAAAAGCTTGGCTTTTATGAAAGGGTGGAAACTTTTTGTGGGTGCATTCTGCATTGTAGAATGACACCACTTTAACTGCCATAGCTCAGTACTATGTTTTGCAAGGCTATTTCTTCAGCGTTCTCTGCCAGAAAGCACAGGTGCCTCACCAAATTACAAATCCCAGGATTCCATAGCATTGAAGTGATGTCAAACTGCATTCATTCTACAGTGTAAATGCACCCTCAGACTTCAGTAGCCGCATCCACATAGGGAATTATCATCCAGGGCTTTAAGGCAGACTTGGGGTGACATCTCCCAGAAAATGGGAGTCTAATAATAATAATTATTATTATTATTATTTATATTCCGTCCTATCTCCCCAAGGAGGTTCAGGGTGGATTACAGTACACATATACGGCAAACATTCAATGCTGTTATACAATTAACAAAGACAGACAGTACATAAACAGAGGTAAAGGCTTCCCATCTTTTTCCATCTCCGGCATCTGGAGGCTGTGCTCAACTTCGGCCATGGGTGTGTGTGTGCTGTCACTCCATCTTCCATGCTGAGGAGCTTTGTTGTCTTTAGATGCTCTCCCGATCAAATCGCCGGCATGTCCATATGGACGCCTTTTATTTCCTCCCTGCCCAAATAGTACCTATTTATCTACTCACATTGCTGTTTTCAAACTGCTAGGTGAGCAGAGGTTGGGAGGTCACCCCAACTTGGGCTTTAACTGTTGACCTTTCGATCGGAAAGATTTTCTGCAGCTGGCGGTTTAACCCGCTGTGCTAAAGCCCGGCGAAGTAAATTTTCGAGACTCTGTTAGAAGTTAGGGAACAGGATAGCCGAGTTTAAATATCTGAAAGGATGTCATATTGAGGAGGGGGCAAGTTTGTTTTCCACTGCTGTAGTTTAGGACCCCATTTATAAGGTAAAGTCCAGTCGCCTCCTACTCTGAGAGTTGATGCTGACCTCCATTTCTAAGCCAAAGAGCTGGCATTGTCCATAGACACCTCCAAGGTCATGTGGCTAGCATGTCTGCATGGAGTGCCATGATATATATCCATTTACACTGTCCATTTAATACCGTTTCAAAGCAGTGTTGAAGGTTTTTGCTGTGGAGACGATTACACAGGAGATCCTGGAACCAGTTTGAAACCCGGATGGCGATTATACAAACCACAGAACACTGATGCGTATTAAGGGCTTTCTTTTGCATATTTCTGTGGGAGTCTAGCTTTGAACTGCATTAAGTGGACAGTGCAGATGGAGCTGGTGGCAACAAAACAAGAACTTCTGTTCTGTGTCTTCCAGGCCTGACGGTCCCACATCCAACAGGAGCACCGCCACCCTCACCGGGCACCTGCCCTTCCCCTGATCCCCAGGTGCTGCACAAACTGGAGCAAGTGCTGAGGAGCCTGGATCTGGTCAAAACCAAGCTAGATTTCCTGGAGGCTAAACAAGGGAAATGTGCGCAAAGGGCCTAGTATGTGCCCTACAACCGAAGACAAGCTGTGGAGAAGGAAACATGAGAAGTTCAAATAAAGGAAATGAGAAATTGCAAGATACAGGGTGCATCCTCATTGTATAATTAATGCAGTTTGACACCACTTTAACTCCTATGCCTCAATGCTATGCAATCTTGGGAGTTGTATTTTCAGTAAGGCACCAGCATTCTTTGACGTAAAAAACTTGGAAAACTACATTAATTCAACAGTGCAGACACACCCAGCCTCCCTTTTTGTATGCCAACAGTATTTGACAGTTGGGTGATTTATACACTCAGTTGTAATGTGGCTTCTTGTAAGAGACTGAAGCGATTCTGAAACCAATAAAGCCATCTGCTCTCTGGTTTTGCTTCTGCTTTGTCTTAACTAGTAAAGGTAAAGGTTTTCCCTGACATTAAGTACAGCCGTGACACCCCAAGACTCTGGGGGGTGGGTGGGTGATCTCCATTTTTAAACTGTTATGTGCATTTAAATCATGATCTGATCACCATGCTCATTATATCCCACATTAATGGGGTTATTGGGATAACAATACAAAAGGTTTGCTAGGGTAGACCCTCTTCCACCCAGTCTCAGCCCCCCGAATCAAAATCCTGGCTACGGCCCTGCCTCCAAGGTCATGTGGCTGGCATGACTGCATGGAGCACCATTATCTTCCTGCCAAAGCTGTACCTATTGAACTACTCAGATATGCATGTTTTTGAACTGCCAGGTTAGCAGAAGCTGTGGCTTATAGCGGGAGCTCGCCCCTCTCAGGATTCAAACCGCCAACCTTTGGTCAGCAAGTTCAGCAGCTCAGCGTTTTAACCTGCTGTGCCACATGGGGCTTAACTAGCAGCAATTATTTCCAATTGTCTTAACTAGGAGCAATCAATTCCACATCTATTCCCTGTGGTCTGTTTTGATCTTTATTTACTTGAAAACTCAGAATCAGAGTGCATCTATATTGACAGCATTAACTCGACAGATCCATGTTCATACACATAAAACTACTCTTTTTCGATAAAATAACAAGCAGAAGCAGAGGTGGCAAACTGTCTTCTAACTTCTAATGTGATCGGAGGTGACCCCGGAATCTGTAAAAGATAGTTCAAAATTAGGGAATTCATAGTTTTGCCAAGGACACCAGGCTGTAATGATCCCATAATCTCCTATCTCTCCCCCATGTGGGAACCTAAGGCTTTTTCCATGGTTCCCACATTGCAACGCCCTTGTAACCCAAACTTTATGAATTTTTATGGACTTTGGGGGGCTGACGCGACTTTCCCGGCTTAGACCCTGCATGATTCCCCCTCTCTTCCTATGAATTACTTGTATGTTCCCTTGCCCCATTCCCCATCCCCTATTTGTATGTATGTTTATCTATATATATAAAAAGAGAGTGGTCGTGGTACCCGGCAAATAGGCGCGAAAACTACATGTCCCACAAACACAAAACTCGCAAGGCCACTGATCCATACCCTGGGTTCCTATAGGGCCCACAAAACACCCCAAAACACAACGCAACCCCTCAAAAACACCCCCGAAAAACAACATTTCCACGCATGCGCGAACGGTGGTGGCCGCCGGCAGCTAACTCCGCGCACCTCCTCCTCCAACGCAACCCCCACCTCACGCGCCAACACATTGCCACCAACCCCGGACACGACACGCCTCTCACCCGCTGCCTGAACCCACCCGCGCCGTCGTGCCCCCTTCTCCGCAATGTCAAGCCGCTCCTCAACCCGGGACACGCGCCTGCAACCTTGGCCGCGGCCAGGACCCGGCTGGCCAACAGCCGGAGAGAGGCAGAAGGCCAAGGAGCGCGCCCGGATCCCAAACAGGAAGGCGGCCGGCGGAGAGAAACGGGACGCCGCGGGAAGCGTCCGCGCCACCTGCACGGCTCCATGCGGCGCCTGGAAGGTAAGTGAACTACCTCCCAGAAGGCTCCGCGGCCCGTTTCCCAGCGGTGGCGCGGGCTAGGAGGTGTAGTTCACTTACCTTCAAGCCGCATGGGCAGAGCGCCGCGGACGCCTTCCCTCGTCCTCGCCCCTCTCTCTGCCGTCCACCTTCCTGTTTTGGGACCGGGCGGAGACAGGGCAGGAAACAGAACAAACTGGCCGCTCGGGGCCTTCTGGGAACAGTAGTCCCCTGGCCCAGCCTCCTCCACCATCTCAAGCCCCTTCCGGACCAGACACACGGCCGCCGCAATGCCCACCTCCACCGCCTCTTCCCGTCCTCCCAACTACATCCCACTACCTCCCCCACCACCATGAGAGAGAGAGAGACAGAGAGAGACACAAACCAAGAGGTACAGAGAGTGAAAGAGAGATAATGGAAGACAGAGAGAGTGATTGAGAGCCACCTCTTCCCGACACATACATACATACATACACGTACACATACCCACTAACATCTCACATCTCCTAAATAGGGCACAGCAATGCGTGCGGGTTCAAGCAGTCTATATATATAAAAAGACGTGGTGGTGGGTTGGCAGCGATTATGCACGACCACACCATAACCCCCACAACCACAAAACCCACAACACACGATTCACCAGGCCATGAGGTACCAACTAGGCACAAACCCCCACCCTTACAACTTCCGCAGACCCCTAAACGCGACACCCCAAAATTGCCCATTCAAACCTATGGGAGGAGGATCCGGCGGCGCCCGCGCCTTCGCCCGATCACCAGCACAGCGCATTCACCTGCTCTCCTCTGGGAGAGCGGAACCTCCTCCCCGCCTGAATGCCCTCCGGAGGTTAGGGACAGGCCTGGAAGGAGGGAGGAGAGGGCCAGAAGCCCAAGGAGCCCAAGGCAGCGCCCGCGCCACCCGGCTCCATACGGCCGAGGCGCCTGCTCTGCGCTGCCTCTCCTGCGATCGCCTCTTGCAGGAGTGCCAGGGACCTGGGGCGCGCCTCACTGCTCTTCCTCGCCACTGTCGCCTCCTTGCCTTCCTCCTTGACTTCCTCATCTTCGTGGACCCGGGGACGCGTGGGTTCGGTCCGGGAACGTTTACAAGCCTGTGAGACGGGAGGGGCGGGGAAAGGCCATAGCCACTACAACTCCCAGAAGGCTCCGCGATGCTCCCTGGAAAACAGGGGCGGGTTTTCTGGATAGTCCATGCCTTGACCCGCCTCCTCCTCCATCTCCCAGCCTCCCAACGTTCCCGGACCCAACGCCAACCCGAGTCACGAACATGAGGAAGGAGGAAGCCAAGGAGGTGACAGTGGCGAAAGGCGCTGGCGGCGGCACTCCCCTGCCACTCAGAGGAGGACTGCCATTTGAACACACAGGACACCAGCCATCCTCCTAACGAAGGTCCCCCCAACGCCGCCCCCGGCACACAATACATACACAAACATACACACATATACACACTTGTAAAACACACTCACACAAACAAAACAACATATAAACACCAACATAAAAAACACATACAAAAACACAACCACATACACACACATATATCTACACACCTAAACACACATCCACACTAATACATACACATATATACACACACATATCACCACCTCACCATATATACACATACATACAAATACATATACAAAACACACACATATATACACGTACTCAAACACAAAACCTACCTGAAAACAACACCAAAATATATACACACATACCAAGAACTATAAACACACATACACACACACACATATACACACATAACCAAGACCAGCAACACACACACATACACACAAACCCCACAAAAACCAAACACACATACAACCACATATATCTACACACCTAAACATACACATCCACACTAATACATACACATATATACACACATATCACCACCTCACCATATATACACATACATACATATACAAACACAAACACACATATATACATACACGTACACAAACACAAAACACCCACAGAAAACTACACAAAAATATATACACACACATACCAAGAACAATAAACACACATACACACACACACATATATAAACACACACAAACAACCACAAACCAATACCAGCACACACACACACACACAAACCACAAAAACCAAACACACATACAACTATAAACACACAGAAACCCAAATACATATACAAACAACAAACCTACTCTGCCACTACCACAACATACATACCCTGACATTCTCACATCACCAACATAGGGCACAGCAACGCGTGCCGGGTACAGCTAGTATGATATATGAAGGAAAAGCCACTATTTTCATGAAGCCAGCAACTTTCATGGCTCAGGAAGTTTCTTCTTCGATTGGCTTCTCTTTCTCACCAGGCAACCCACAATGGCTTGGGTCTATCCACAGCCATTCTAAATTGCTCGACAACACTAACACTGACTTTTGTATTCTAACTGACTCACGCCTTAACTGTCATTCCTCAACTGTCATCAAGTTTAAAATGCATCCTAAACAGTCACATGGCCTGCAGCCCCTCCCACTGCCTCAGCTATATAGAGCTAAGGAAACTGCAAACCAAAGAAGACATACACTTTTAGGAAATAAAACGACACATCATAAACAGACAAAACATTAAATAGTAGAGGCTTGAGAAAGTTGCCGTCTCCAGCACATTTCACACAGGCACAGTCTCCTAATCTCCATGCCTGAAGTCACCTTCTATTATTATTATTATCTATGTATATAATAAAAGTCAGTGTTTGCGGCGGGAGGTGCGGAGGAATATGTGGCAGCGTTTTGATTGGTTGCCACTGTGGGATTATTTGCATAAAGGATTCTGATTGGCCAGCCTCAGAACTCCAACATTCTAAGGCACCAGACAGAGGGGATTGGTTGCCACCGAGGGAGTATTTGCATAAAGGACTCTGAATGGCCATCTATATTCCAACATTCTAAGGTGACACAGAAGGAACAGGAAAGGCCTCAGGCAGTCAGTCACTGCGGCCCACAGCAATGACGGATCAGGACTAAACTTGGCACACAGGGGCCCAATGGCCCACTTCACAACCTGGTGTGATTTAGGGCAGGATGGGCCATGAATGATGGGATTTGCAGTACCTTCACCTGATTCGCTTCCCAAACAACACTGTAGTCCCTATAAATCACAGACCCGGTCCAAAATTGACAGCAAGGCTTCCTTAACTTGATTTTCCTGACTAGGCCTCAGCTCATGGGATATTGTTAGGCTTCCTCAACTTGATTTTCCTGACTAGCCCCCCAACAATGACAGAACAAGACCAAACTTGGCACACAGACCCCCAAGATGCACCCTACATCCTGGTGCAGTTTGAGGAGGATGGACCATGGATGATGGGACTTGAAGTACTTTAATTCACTTCCTTAGAGCACTGTGACCCACACCAATGACAAATCAGGACCAAACTTGGCACACAGAGGCCCAATGGCCCACTTAACACACCTGGTGCGGTTTATGGCATGATGGCTCACAAACGATGGGATTTTCAGTACCTTCACCCGATTCATTTCCCACAGAACATTGCAGCCCCTACAAATCACAGACCAGGCCCAAACTTGGCACACAGAGTGTAGCAGCAAATCTGGAGTCCCAAAACTCCCAAACGTTACCTTTAAACTTACAGGCGGCGCAAACGTGCAAGCACACGAACGAGAGAACGCAACAACCGTACTGCAGGTGCAATGAAGCCAAAGTTTATTTGTACAACGTCAGCTGACGGGACCTGCCCACAGAACTAGCTGCCTCAGGGCAAGAACCCCGAGCAATCTCTAACTTTCCCTTATATACACACTATGGCGGCAGGTCCGTCTCCTCCTTTCTTCATCATTTTCATTGGTTCACAGCATTAACACATTTCTATTATCCAATTATACATCACTTTATTTGGCATCATACTCTATTAGCATTCTTATTTGTTAAACAGCACTCCGCAGTATTAATTCTTCATTCCCACAGTATGTTATCTGCCATATGAGCATCCTGTACTGAATTTGCAACATTGCTAAGTCGTCCCTCTGTGCCAGCAGGGAGGAATGGTTTCATTTGCCCATGCGCGGTTTCTACCAATCAGTAACAATGTAAACAGATACACGCTGGGTGCTAGCTAGGCCAATCACGGCTTGTGTTATCAGGACAGGCACATGATGTTCCCTGGCAAATCACTGCGTGTGCCTTACGTACCAATCAGAGTGCATTATTCTCGTCTTGGCTGCCAGCATGATTTCTGGCAAGCTACTTCGCTATACTAAGGCCTGTGCTTGTGCATCACTCTCCTCTGACTGTACTTCTGCTAGAAGCACCAATTCTGCTTTAAGAGTACCCATGACCCACTATGCATCCTGGTGCAGTTTGGAGGAGAATGGACTATTGGACTCTTGATATGGAAGTTGTAGTTCACCCACATCCACTGAACCCATCTGACATTTATCTCTAGACTAAACTCAGAGCACAGATAAACAATGCTTTTCTCAAACAACCCGGGCAGCGCCAGGTCCCCAAGTTAGTTGTTATTATTATTATCCTGCTTAGCTTCCAAAATCAGCACCAGGGTGCAGCTACACCAGGCATGGGCAAACTTCCATCTTTCTCCGGGTGTTTTGGACTCCAACGCCCAGCATTCCTAACAGCCTCAGGCCCCTTCCTTTCCCCCTCAGCCGGCAAGCGGCCTGAGGCTGACCAGGCTGCTGGGGAGTTGGAGTCCAAAACACCTGGAGGGCCAAGTTTGCCCAGGCCTGATCTACACTGTAGAATTAGCGCAGTTTAATTGCTGTGTCTCAATGCTATGGAACCCTTGGGAGTTGTAGTTTTGCAAAGTATTTCACCTTCTCTGCCAAAAGGTGCTAGTTCCATCCTCAACAAACTACAACTCCCTGGCAGTTCAAGTGATATCAAACTGTGTTAATTCCACAGTGTAGATACAACCCCCAGGAACATTTCAAACACTAAATAATACCGTAGAGGCAAGAGTGTCTCTGCGCATGGACAGAGTGCGGTTTTTACTTGAGACAACCCTATCCTCTGGCCTGCCTCCATTTGTTTACTTCCTGTGGGCCCAATATCAAAGATATGATGTTGAGGGCCCTTCCACACAAATTATCAAGGCAGAAAATCCCACGGTATCTGCTTTGAACTGCGTTATCTGAGTCCACACTCAGATAATGCGGGATTTCCTTGATATTCTGCGATATATAGGGCTGTGTGGAAAGGCCCTGAGAAATCATAACCCCCTTCGGCTGTTTTCGGAATCTCTCGGGAATCTTCGGGTCGGCGGCCGAAAAGGAACCGCACACTCTTCGGCAATTTCCGCCCGCATTCGAGAGCGACCACCTTTTCATTTCGGACGTTCTCGGCCACTTCATGTCCTTCGGCATCGCTCGGTCATTTCCGTCTTTCTACGTGAGCTTTCGGCCATTCCCGTTTTTTCCGCTCGGCTATTTCCGGTTCCGTTCGGGCAATTCCGGCTCCGCTCGGCCTCCGGGAAGAGTCGTACCAGAGATAGGAACAGAAGAGCCTCGGCGGGATGGAAGGTACGCGGTGGGGAAAAGCCCCCTCCCCTCTCCGCGGAGAGGTGGGCGGGGAGCCGGGAAGCCACGCCCACTCGGGCTCTGAGCGGGAGGGGAGGCTTCTAGGGCAGCTGCCTTGCTGACGTCACCCCAGCTGGGGAGAGGACAGAGGTCCCAGTTAGGGTTAGGGTGTTCGAATTGGGTGAGTAACGAGGGGTGCATCTACTTTAGCAGTGCTATTGCATCATGGGAGTTGTAGTTTGGGGAGGCAGCAGCGCCCTTTGACAAAAGCAGGCTAAAGAACGTGTAAAACTACAACTCCCATGGTCCCATCATTACATTGCAGTTTAAGGAGTTAAATGTATTTAGAGTTAAAAGTCTTTAGGTCTATGGGGTTGGGGATGTATAGAGTTGGAAGTCTTTAGGTCTAAGGGTTGGGGATGTATAGAGTTAAAAGTCTTTAGGTCTATGGGGTTGGGGATGTATAGAGTTGAAAGTCTTTAGGTCTAAGGGTTGGGGATGTATAGAGTTGGAAGTCTTTAGGTCTAAGGGTTGGGGATGTATAGAGTTGAAAGTCCAGGTTTAAGGGTTGGTTGGGGATGTATAGAGTTGGAAGTCTAGGTTTAAGGGTTGGTTGGGGATGTATAGAGTTGGAAGTCTAGGTTTAAGGGTTGGTTGGGGATGTATAGAGTTGGAAGTCTTTAGGTGTAAGGGTTGGGGATGTATAGAGTTGGAAGTCTTTAGGTTTAAGGGTTGGTTGGGGATGTATAGAGTTGGAAGTCTTTAGGTTTAAGGGTTGGTTGGGGATGTATAGAGTTGGAAGTCTAGGTTTAAAGGTTGGTTGGGAATATATAGAGTTGGAAGTCTTTAGGTGTAAGGGTTGGGGATGTATAGAGTTGGAAGTCTTTAGGTGTAAGGGTTGGGGATGTATAGAGTTGGAAGTCTTTAGGTTGGGATGTATAGAGTTGAAAGTCTTTACGTTTAAGGGTTGGTTGGGGATGTATAGAGTTGAAAGTCTTTAGGTTTAAGGGTTGGGGATGTATAGAGTTGAAAGTCTTTAGGTTTAAGGGTTGGGGATGTATAGAGTTGAAAGTCTTTAGGTTTAAGGGTTGGGGATGTATAGAGTTGAAAGTCTTTAGGTTTAAGGGTTGGGGATGTATAGAGTTGAAAGTCTTTAGGTTTAAGGGTTGGGTATGTATAGAGTTGAAAGTCTTTAGGTTTAAGGGTTGGGGATGTATAGAGTTGAAAGTCCATTTTTAAGGGTTGGTTGTGGGTTGTATAGAGTTGGAAGTCTTTAGGTGTAAGGGTTGGGGATTGGGTATGTATAGAGTTGAAAGTCTTTAGGTTTAAGGGGTGGGGATGTATAGAGTCTTTAGGTGTAAGGGTTGGGGATGTATAGAGTTGGAAGTCTTTAGGTGTAAGGGTTGGGGATGTATAGAGTTGAAAGTCTTTAGGTTTAAGGGTTGGGTATGTATAGAGTTGAAAGTCTTTAGGTTTAAGGGTTGGGGATGTATAGAGTTGAAAGTCTTTAGGTTTGGGAGTTGAGGGTTGTATAGTAATAATAAGGTTGAAAATCTTTAGGTTTAGGGGTTGGGGATGAGGGATATATAGGGTTTAACATCTTTAGGTTTGGGGTTGGGGATCAACAAGTTATAATGTTACAGGTTTTGTGTTGTTGAAGGCTTTCAAGACCGGAATCACTGGGTTTCTGTAAGTTCTCCGGGCTGTCTGGCCATGTTCCGGAAGCATTCTCTCCTGACGTTTCGCCCACATCTATGGCAGGCATCCTCGGAGGTTGTGAGGTCTGTTGGAAACTAGGCAAGTGGGGTTTATATATCTGTGGAATAATGTCCAGGGTTGGAGAAAGAATTCTTGTCTTCCTCAGGCAAGTGTGAATGTTGCAATTGGCCACTTTGATTAGCATTAGCAATCAGGGCCAGCTAATACCTCCCAACAAAGGATTTCGCCCAGGCAGAAAGCAGCCAGGCTTCGAAGCTGCAAGGCCATTTAATGCTAGACAGATGGCCATCCAACCTCTGCTTAAAAGCCTCCACCACACTCTGGGCAGAGAGTTCCACTGCCGAACAGCTCTCACAGTCAGGAAATTCTTTCTCATGTTCAGGTGGAATCTCCTTTTCTGTAGTTTGAAGCCATTGTTCCACATTCTGGTCTCCAAGGCAGCAGAAAACAAGCCCGCTCCCTCCTCCCTATGACTTCCCCTCACATCTTTATACATGGCCCTCATCATATCTCCTCTCACCCTTCTCTTCTTCAGGCTAAACATGCCCAGCTCTTTAAGCCGCTCCTCATAGGGCTTGTTCTCCAGGCTCTTGATCATTTTAATTGTCCTTCTCTGGACACATTCCAGCTCGTCAACATCTCTCTTCAATTGTGGTGCGTAGAATTGGACACAGTGTGATTCCAGGTGTGATCGTGCCTTCTAACCCTTCATCTAAGTCATAAATAAAGATGTTGAACAGAACTAGGCCCAGTTCCGTCCTTTCTCCCACCCTGGACATTCCAGATACACAAACCTCACTTGCCTAGTTTCCAACAGATCTCACAACCTATGAGGATGCCTGCCATAGATGTGGACGAAATGTCAGGAGAGAATGCTTCTGGAACATGGTCATACAGCCCAGAAAACTCACGGCAACCCAGTCTTTAGATGTATAGGGTTAACGTCTTTAGGTTTGGGTTGGAATGAGATATGTATAGGGTTAAAAGTCTTTAGGTTTAGGTGTTGGGATAAATATAAAGGGAAACGTGAATGGGTCCTGGATTCATATCTCTCCTCATTCAGATTCCTTGGAGCTTAGTTTTGGGGATCAGAAGTTTGCAGGCTTAAAACAATAACAGTGAGAAGGCAGAGTTGAGCGGGTCCTGAGTTCAAATCAAATCCATTCTGATTTCTTGTCTTTTCTCACCCCTTTCCCAGACCCCGAAAAGATGCTGGATGTGGGTGCCCAACTGCCCTCGAGTGCAGACCCCGAAGACACTATCGAAAGCCTGCAAGCACAGCTAGCGGCTGCTTTGACGGAGGTAGAGACAGTTCGGACTGTAGCCACCGTGAGCGAAGGCACCAAGCAGGAGGCGGTGGAGGTTGTCCGCCGCCAATGGCAAGAGGAAGTGGCCTCCCTTCAGGCCATCTTGAAAGGTAAAGCCGACTTGGCTCTCAAGGGGATGCATCTGCACTGTTGAATTAATCCACTTTGACCCCGCTTTAACTGCCATGACTCAGTGCTGTGGAATCATGGGAGTTGTAGCTTGACAAGGTTCTTCTCTGCAAAATCATAATCTAGTATCACAAAACTACAAATCTTAGGAATCCATAGTATTGAGATGTGGCAGCTAAAGTGGTGTCAAACTGCATTCATTCTACAGTGTAGGTCAGGCACCCTCAAACTGCAGCCTTCCAGCTGTTTGGGCCTCTAACTGCCGTAATTAATGACTATTGAACAAGCTGGAGAAGACTTTTGGGAGTTGGGGGCCCAAACAGTGGGAGGGCTGTAGTTTGAGGATGCCTGGTGTAGATTTGCCCAGGCGGAAACAGCAGTTAAAACTTCTGAAATCGAGGGTTAGAACCAGGATTCTGGTTTCTTGTACAGTACATTCTCAGGTAACTGGAACTCTCAAGCAACTAGCAAAAAAATGAAGAAATAATATTCTAAATAAAAAATACAATAAAATCAGTTTTTAATAGATTGTGTTACATTAAATTAAGTTTAATGTCTTGATTTGTTTTGGTTTGCTTTTAGCTACGCGTATTCCAGTATTAATATCAAGTCAATACAGGGTGTGTGGTATGATATACTTTGGGGTATAATATTTGTTTTGGTTTGCTTTTAATTACCTGTATTTCAATATTCATATCAAGTCAATACAGGGTGCGTGGTATGATATACTTTGGGGTATAGTATTAGGCCTATTTGTTTTGGTTTGCTTTTAATTACCTGTATTTCAATATTCATATCAAGTCAATACAGGGTGTGTGGTATGGTATACTTTGGGGTATAGTATTAGGCCTATTTGTTTTGGTTTGCTTTTAATTACCCGTATTTCAATATTAATATCAAGTCCATACAGTGTACGTGGTATGGTATACTTTGGGGTATAATATTAGGCCTATTTGTTTTGGTTTGCTTTTAATTACCTGTATTTCAATATTCATATCAAGTCAATAAAGTGTACATGGTATGGTACACTTTGGGGTATAATATTAGGCCTAATTAAAAAAAGCAGTCACAAACTACTAAGCATCTACTAGCCCCCGTGGGTGCTACTTAACTGGGAGTCTACTCTATTTGTTTCCTTAAGTCTTGACTTCCTCAACAGACACCATCTCCAGCTATGAGGCTCGCCTTTCCGCTTTGGAGCGGAGCAGCCGAGAAAATGCCTGGAGCCGCCTGTTGCCGCGGTCCAACCCCTTGGATTCCTTGGAGAAACAGATGGAGAAGGTAAACCGGTGGATAAACAAGAGGCTTTGGGAGGCGCCGAGTTCAGGTTTGCATACAGACGCTGGCATTTCCTTCCTCACCACAGGCCCAAGAGGACACCCAGCGGCTCCGGGCCATTGTGCTTCCGATGGAGCAGGAAATTGCGGAGCTGAAAGGAAAGTTAGCTCATGCCGAAGGCCTGGTTCAGGAGTTGCAGAGTGAGCAGGTAAAATGCAGAGAAGCGGAAAAGCAAGAAAAGGGGCTGAGGGAATAGGATGGAGGGGTGGCTTGAAACAGTTTGGAACAGGAAAAAGGAGAAAAGAAGTAATCTCCTGTACAACATGTCTGAGGCTGTTCTAAAGAAAGAAAAGTTTGTGCCAGGAGAAATCTAGTGCCGCAACCTGGATGCCGTAGTTGTTTTTCTGTACCAGTAGGTGGCTGGCATTGCAAATTAGCAAAATAGACGAAGGGCGCAATTACACTACAATTAATGCAGCTTGACACCACTTTAAACGTTGTGGCTCAATGCTGTGAAATCATGGTTTTTTTTTTTTATCTTTAGCCTTCTCTGCCAAAGAGTGCTGGTGCCTCACCAAACTACAACTCCCACAGTCCCATAGCATTGCGCCATGACATTTAAAGTGGTATCAACATGCATTAATTTTACAGGTTAGATGCACCCTGAGTTGAGTAACTTGGCTTGCTGGATTGGTCCAAACCTCAAATGAGATATTGGAGTAAAGGAGGCATGAAGTGCAAATTAGAGGCTTGATGTTAGCCAACTCAAAATTACGTACATGGCCAAGATACCAAGTCTTTCCTTTAACTCCTAGTAATACCTGCCCATGCAACCCAGATTAACTCCTAGTAATACCTGCCCATGCAACCCACAACCCCATTCAATATTGAGATTTTTCTCTGTAGTAACTATTTCTTTTTAGAATTTGGGAACATAAAGAGGATAACTCCAAAAATGTTCCAGAATAATATGACCATAGTGGCTTGGGGGATTCTGGGAGCTGTAGTTAAAATGAGTAGTGGCTAAATGAACTCTTCTGTTTGAGGACAATCTAGTTCCACGTGTGTTTATATGTGTCTTTAAGTTGTATCTGTGAATTTTACAGGGTTTTCTTAGACAAGGAATACTCAATGTGCATCCACACTGTAGAATTAATGCGGTTTGACACACATATCACTTCACCACACCAGAGAATGAATCCACCTTAAATCTGGTTGCGGCCTCCTGCAGAATTCTGGGGTTTGTAGTTTAGGGAGGAGCCTTTAACAGCCACACTAAACTGCAAACCCCAGAATTCTACAGGAGGCAGAAACCAGATTTAAAGTGGATTCATTCTCTAGTATGACGAGGTCTTAAGAATCATAGAATCATAGAGTTGGAAGACACCACATGGACCACCTAGTCCAACCCCCTGCCATGCAATAAAAGCACAATCGGATTATCTCCAACAAATGGCCATCCAGCTTCTGTCTAAAAGCATCCAAGGAAGGAGCCTCCACCACACTCTGAGGCAGAGAGTTCCACTGTTGAATAGCTCATACGGTCAGGAAGTTCTTCCTAATGTTGAAGTGGAATCTCCTTTCCTGTAATTTGAACTTACTGCTCCGAGTCCTGTCTGATCATGGAAGCAGTTTTCCCAGTGCTTTCCTCTGAAAGATTTATTTATTTATTTGCTTATTTATATCCCATCGAAGGGGACTCAGAGCGGTGCACAGAAAGGAATAATTTAATGCCATAAAACACATATCCAGCAAATAAAACATATACATTAAAACAACCACTAAAAACATATCAACATTAAAATTATTAAAATCACACAATCTAATATCATAGTCCAGGCTGTTCCAGTTATAATCACACCATTCCACATTCGTCCTATCCCCAGACACGCTGTTGATAGACATCCAGCTATCTCCCCTTCCTCTCTGGTGCTGGTGAATGCCCGTTCTATTAGGAATAAGACCGCCATTATTAGGGAGTTCTGCGAAGACACCAAAGCAGACCTATTCTGTGTCACTGAGACCTGGCTCCAGGAGAGCGATAATATCTGTCTCCAGGAATTGGTTCCCCCTAATTACGTCGCCACGCACCAGAATGGGGGGGGGGGGTTGGCAATACTCTCCCGTGATGGATTACACCTTAGAGCGATCCCTGCGCTCACCACCTCAGGGCTCGAAAGTGTCGGCCTGGTGTGGGAGTCCCAGGAGAGCCTGGCGATTCTGCTGGTGTACCGTGCGCCTAGCGCACCGGCAGAGAGCCTGGCGCGGCTGCTGGAGACTGTGTCGGAGTGGGCATTGAGGTTTCCCAGGCTTATTGTCCTGGGGGACTTCAATGTCCACGCCGACGCAGCCTCCGTTCCATCTGCAGCCGCGGACCTAATTTCGACCATGGCGACATTAGGCCTCTCCCTGTGTAGCTCGGGACCCACACACTCGGCCGGGCACACTCTCGATCTGGTGTTCAGCGCGGGGGTTCAAGTGGCCCTAGCCTCCGTAATAGAGGTTCCATGGTCGGACCACTGTGCTCTAAGGATCCGGGTTGAGCAACCGCCCCCTCCATGCAAGGGCGCCGAACAGATTTTGGTTCGCCCAAGGGGACTTATGGAACCCGAAAGGTTCCTGAATGCTCTGAGGGACCTGGAGTCTATCAGCGTCTCGGTCGATGAGCAGGTTCAAGCCTGGAACACCTCACTAGCTAGAGCTCTCGACGAGATTGCCCCTAGGCGTCCTCTCCACCCCCGCAACCGCCGATCCCCCTGGTATACGGGGGACCTCAGGTTGATGAAGCGGGAGAGGAGACGGCTAGAGCGCGTGTGGAGGAAACTCCGTGACGGAGCCTCAGTATCAGCTTATAAGCTATTTAAAGAGGCTTATGAGCGTGCTGTCAAGGCGGCCAAAAATGTGTACTTTTCCGCCTTGATAGCGTCTGCCAGCTCACGCCCAGCTCAATTGTTCAAGGTAATTCGGTCTTTGACGACGGTCCCTACTGTCCCAAAAAATAGTGATCAGGCCCTTACTGCCGGTGCATTCCAGAGCTTCTTCACAGACAAGATACTGAACCTCCGCCGGGACCTTCCAGCCACGGTTGACACAGTAAGAGAGCTTGAGACCCCGTGGCCCTCCGCCGGGCCCACCCTCGACCGGTTTCGGCCACTGGACGCAGATGCTGTTGATAAGATAGTGGCTGCAACTAGGCCTACCACCTGCTCCCTCGACCCGTGCCCCCTCCTGGCTTGTTAGATCTTGCCTGGAGGGGTTACGTGGGCTCTGTTGAACATCGTAAACAGCTCCCTTGAGCTTGGAGTGTTTACAGATTGATTAAAAGATGCGGTGGTAGATCCATTCCTGAAGAAACCGTCATTAGACCCTGCGGTCTCCTCCAACTACCGACCAGTGTCGAATCTTTCGTACCTGGGGAAGGTAGTTGAGAGGGCAGTAATGGAGCAGTTGCAGTCCTTCTTAGATGATGCAACATGGCTAGACCCCTTCCAGTCCGGCTTCCGTTCGGGGCATGGGACGGAGACGGTTCTGGTCTCCATCACAGACCAACTCCGCTGCCAGCTCGACCAAGGCGGGTCTGCGCTGCTCGTGTTATTGGACCTCACGGCAGCGTTTGACACGGTCGACCACAATCTATTGACCCACCGCCTGGCCATGGCTGGAGTGAGGGGGACAGCTCTTAAATGGCTGACCTCCTTCCTCCACCAGCGGTCACAGCGTGTGAGGAGGGGTGAGGTGGTCTCTGAGGGCTCCCCATTAGTTTGTGGAGTTCCGCAAGGGGCCATTCTCTCCCCTCTGTTATTTAACATCTACATGCAGCCGCTTGCACAGCTGGTGCGGAGTTATGGGCTGGAGTGCCACCAGTACGCTGATGACACCCAGCTCATTCTGAGGATGGAGGGCAGGCCGGGATCCACCCCCGATAATTTCCAACATTGCCTCGAAGCCGCTACTGGATGGCTGCGAGCCAGTAGGTTGAGGGTGAATCCGGCGAAGACGGAGATCTTGTGGTTGGGCCGCCCGGGCGATGTAGGTGCTCAGCTTCCAACCCTGGACGGTGCGGCGTTATGCCCATCGTCTTCTGTCAAGAGCCTGGGGGTCCATTTGGACTCCCAGCTGACCATGGAGGCCCAGGTCTCCGCGGTCAGCAAGATTGCCTTCTTCCATCTACGACAGGCAAGGAGGCTGGCCCCCTATCTCTCCCAGAATGACCTGGCCACGGTGATCCAAGCCATGGTCATCTCAAGGTTAGATTACTGCAACGCGCTCTACGTTGGCCTTCCTATGTCGGCGACCCGGAAGCTCAAGCTGGTGCAGAACACTGCCGCCTGGCTCCTGTTTGGCTCTCCAGCAGGCTGCCACATAACACCTGTTTTGCAGGATCTGCACTGGCTGCCGATCGAGCACCGGATCGCCTTCAAAGTGTTGGTTCTTACCTTTAAGGCCTTGCACGGTCTGGGGCCAGCGTATCTGAGGGACCGTCTCATCCCATATTGCCCTCCGAGATCACTACGGTCCGAGGATTCCAACCTCCTGGAGATACCTTCGGCGAAGCTTGTAAGACTGACCTCCACCCGCCGGAGGGAGTTCTCTGTCATAGCTCCTACGCTGTGGAACGCCCTCCCGGCCGGAATTCGGGCCATGAAGGACTTACTCCTGTTTAGACGGGCCTGCAAAACCCACCTGTTTAAGCAGGCCTTCGGCGGGTAGGTCCGGCTCATGCCCCGCCATCTGCTCGCTCGTTCTGGGTCGATGCTTGAATTCTTATTCTTGAATTGCGTCATTGTTTTATTGTGTTATTGCTGTTTTTAATTGTTTTTATTGCCTGTGTTTTACTGTGCCCTCGGCTACTGCGAGCCTCAGGGAGTCGGCGGCATAGAAGCCCGAATAATAAATAAATAATAAATAAATAAATATAATGCACTGCTAGATTATCCAAAAGCTTGGTCCCACATCCATGTTTTCAGTTTTTTCCTGAAGGTCAGGAGGGAGGAGGCTGATCTATGTTGCTGGGGAGAAAGTTCCACAACCGAGGAGCCACCACTGCAAAGGCCCTGTCCCTCACCCCCACAAGCCGCACCTGCAAGGGAGGTGGGACCAAGAGCAGGGTCTTCCCAGAAGTTCTTAATCCCCGAGATGGATCATAGAGAGAGATATGTTTGGATAGGTAAGCTGGGCAGGAACTGTTTAGGACTGTTTAACTGTTTAGGGCTTTAAAGGTAAAGCCAGCTGTAACTCCTTGTATTCATTTATCTCCCATCCAAATACTAACCAGAGCTGCTTAGTCTCCATGATCAGACAGGATATTGTGCTTTTATGTTATTTTGCTCTGTGAGGTCTCATACTCATCCCTTTTCCTTTCATCAGCGTTCCTTAGGTAGCTCCGCTGAATCCCTGCTGGCTGATGCCGACGTTGTGCCCTCTGATGCAACTGCAGATGACCACGTTATCTTGGGAGAAGGAGGGGTGGCTGATAAATTTGCACGGGGCCTTGACAGTGTATCCATTGCCTCCATTCCTTCCTTGGCACCAAGTCCGGGGCCTCCAATCCGACGCTGGTTTGCCCCTAGCCCTGAGACTGTATCCATTGCGTCTTCCACTGGGACCCTGGTGCCAGAGACCATCTACCTGCCACCTGCTGGGTATCAGCTGGTGCCTGCGGCAGAATGGACACAGCTTCATGAACAGGTGTGTGCATACAAATGTATGTAGGGCAGAGTGTATTGAATTGTATGGATAGATGAGAATTACGGCTAATTGGGCTCTATGTCTGATAATATGCCTTTTGGGCAGTCCGGTTCTTTTCAGACAAAGTTTCCTCTTTTGGACATGTGCTATAATCTATCACAGCTCAAAAGCAGTATGTATGTATCAGAGATGGTTTCCCAACTGTACGTGGTATGGTATACTGTAGGTCAGTGTTTCCCAACCAGTGTGCTGGGGCACACTAGTGTGCCGTGAGTGATCATCAAGTGTGCCGTGGGAAATTGGAACCTCCAATACCCTTTCTTCCCCCTCCTGCCGAACACTTTTTCTTTTCCACTTTGCTCATGCTGCTACCTCGCTTTGCTAAGGTGGGGAGGGGGGAGGAAGACGTGACCCGTGCGGGCGCTACTGCGCAGACTCGCTCCACGTCTTCCTCCCTCCTCAACACGCTCACGTTGTCCCCTCGGATCAAAATGGCGGCAGAAGCGACAGTGTGAGCAAAGCGAGGCAAAGCGAGCAGAGCGAGGCTGGGAAGAAGGGAGCCCAAGTGGAGAAGAAAAAGTAAGTTTTCAGCAGGAGGGGGAAGAAAGGGCGCGAAGGAGAAGGGGGAGGAAGAGGTCTCTGTCGAAAGCTGGCATGGGCAAACTTAGACCTTTCAGGTGTTTTGGAATTCAACTCCCACCATTCCTAGCAGCCTCTGGCCCTTTTCCTTTTCCCCCCTCAGCCATTTAAGCAGGAAAGGGCCTCAGGCTGTTAGGAATGGTGGGAGTTGAAGTCCAAAGCACCCAGAGGGCCAAAGTTTTCCCATGCCTGTTTTAGGGACCTTAAAGTGGTGAGCCTCCTTCCAACATTGTGATTCTGGATAGAAAACAAACAACAACATAACATAACATTGTTTGAGTCCACAGTGCTCTCTGGGAGTAGGTGAACTACAACTTCCAAACTCAAGGTCAATTCCCAAGCAAACCCTTTCATTGCTTTCTGTTGGTAATGAGAGTTAAATATGCCAAGTTTGGATCACTTCCATTGTTGCAAGAGTTCAGGATGCTCTTTGATTGTGTGTTAACTATAAATTGAACTGAAACAAGATCATAGTTTAAAGCTAAAATTTGCTGATCTTCCTTTGGACAGTTTTTTGGTTATCTGTTGCCAGGGAGTTCCCCATTCTGGCCAACAAAGCTATTTTGACATTGCTCCCATTTCCAACCACATATCTGAGTGAGATGAGCTTCTCTAGCTTGACTGCGATAAAAACTAAAAACAGAGAGAGACTGACAACTGTTGAGCAAGACCTTCGTGTGTATCTTCCTGCCATTCCTGCCAGGATATCTATGTTGTGTTCATCGAAACAGGCCCAGGTTTCACACTGAGTGTATAAATACAATTATAACATATTAACTATATGTATTACTGTGTTAGAGTGTCATTTTGTGTTACTTTGGTTGGTGGTGTGCCCCAGGATTTTGTAAATGTAAAAAATGTGCCGCGGCTCAAAAAAGGTTGAAAAACACTGCTGTAGGTGTATTATTCTGTTACTTGTAAAAAGAGTTTTTAGTATAAACAATCAACATAGAGTTTAAAAAGGCCAATTTAATCATAGCACTGCACTAAGGAAAGTTATAAACATTATATGCTTTCGTATCAGCTTAAAATGCCTCTTACCAAATCTAATAGCACAGACCCTGTGGAGGTATTTGGTTAGGAAAACTCACGTTTTCCTGGCTGGACTGCAGATACCTAAAACTATGAATGTGATCAAACACTATTAAATTTTCTAACTTCAAATACTAGCATACTGTAGAGCGGGGGTGCTCACACTTTTTCAGCATGCGAGCTACTTGTAAAACAACCAAGTCAAAATGATCTACCTAGGTTTTGCTGAACAGTGGGAATGAGACCCACTGTAAATACTGACAGAATTTGGGGTGACTGCCCTTGGCATATGGGAGTTGTAGTTCACCCTTATCCAGAGAGCACTGAACCCAGCCGATGACAGATCTGGATCAAACTTGGCACACACACTCAACATGGCCCACTGTGCATACAGGCCTGGTTTGGGGAAGATTGACCCATTCTGGGAATTGTAGTTCACCCACATTGTTATGTATTTTCTAATGGGAGCATTAATAAAAAATGAGATCACATTCTGTCCCCCAATAAGTAGTGTTACTAATTAATTAAATTGTAAAACCTTCCTGTTCACACAGGCATTTGGTTAGGAACATTGGTTAGGAACAATCCTTCCACTTCAAGGTCATGGGCCACTGCATTATGTAGTGAGCGTGCTTTACTATATGGTTTTAACTATGGATGCAACTCCTGGCATCCTGCTGTGTTTTAATGTTATTGTGCTACTGTGTTTTATCGTGTTTTGACTGTGTTTTTAATCATTTGTGAGTCACCCCGAGCCAGTCGGGAGAGGCGACTAAGAAGTTGAAATAATAAATAAAATATAAATGATATTAGGAGCCCCTGGTGGCACAGTGGGTTAAACCCTTGTGCCAGCAGGACTGAAGACTGACAGGTTGGAGGTTCAAATCTGGGAAGAGCGTGGATGAGCTCCTTCTGTCAACTCCACAACCATGTCTTTGTTTTCTTTCTAAAGGCCAGGTGGGAGGGCGCTGTTCTAATCTCTCTGGGAAGAGAGTTCCAGAGCCAAGGAGCCACCACTGAGAAAGGCCCTGTCTCTCGTCCCCACCAACTGCACTTGCAGTGGAGGCAGGACCAAACGAAGAGCCTCCCCAGAAGATCTTAATCTCCTATATAATTGACTTTCATAGTGTTGTTTAACTGCCTTAAACTGCATTATATGGCAAAACAGACTTAGATAATGCAGTTCAATGCAGAGAAACTGCATTATGAAACATATGACATTTTTGAAGTACAAATTTGGACAACCCTCAGCATCCCCCAGCTGGCATGGTCAGTGGCCTTGGTAGCTGGAAAATTCTTCCTACTTTTGGGATTCTGCAGTTGCAAACTAATGGCGGTAGGAATGCAAGGGAGTAGGAAGATAAGCTGGGTGTAGGATAGTGGACACTAAACTTCTTCCCTGACATTTATGACTGTTAGAATTGTAGATAAAATGTAGCTTTTCTAAACTCCCAAGTTCTTATCCTTACTGTCCTTGACTCTCTTCTCCCAGGTCCAGCAGCAACATGAGGCTCTGGAAGCAGCAGAGCAGGAAAAGGCCAGCCTGGAGGAGGCACTGAGACGTAGCAATGATGAATGTAGCAAGCAGGTATGTTTGCTCGCTTTCTGTGCCCCATGCCAGTTGGTGATAGTAGGGCAATAATAAAAAGTTATCTACCCCACCTCTGGCCCTACAGGTGATGTTGGACTGTATTGTCTGTTGGCCCTAGCCGAAAGAGCAAGTCACAACATCTGGTAGGAGATTAAGTTGAGCAACATCTGGAGGGCCGTCCACTATGAATTTTTGGGCTGAGAAAAAGTGACTGAACCAAGGCTACGTAAGGAGTTTTATAGCAACAAATAGTCTACAACTGCCCCTATGAAAGCTTATACTGCAACTTCTTCCCATTACTCTCATAATGGAAATATGCCAAAATATGCCATTGCATACTGTAGTGAACCCATACCTGGAAGGCTGTTAGAAAGCCTGAAAAGCTAGGCCTAGAAACCTCAGCAGCCATCTTAGTGGGATGTAATGGTGGCGTCCATTTTGAGTTTCCATTTTGAGGCATTTGCTGATGAAATATAACGGTTTAATTAGATATATGGAATGACGACGATGTGACGGAAAGGGATTTCAACGTGATGCTGAGACTGTAATTGTATGTTTTAATTGCTAATTGTTGTGTTATTTGGTTATTTTTTTAAAAAAAATTATTTTTATTGAGTTTTACACACATAAAAAAAACAAACAAACAACATAATAATACATTTTAAAAACAATAGAGAAAGATAGAAAAGTACAAGGGCAGGGGGGGGAGCAAGAGAGGTGGAGTAGAAGGAAAGGAAGGGGGAAAGAGAGAATTTCACTTGGCATGAGTGTCATTAGCTTTTACATCAAGGTGACCTTATTTCAGCCTAAAAGAAATAGATATCCTTATGTCCAGGTTTCGGGGATTAAGATAACAAAACCATAGAAACATAATCATATATTGCTATTATATTCATAGCTCAGCTATCCAATCAATCTTATTCTCCCTTAAGTATTTTAAAATCATATTCCAGTCCGTTTTTTCCATATTTATATTGTGTTTTAACGACGTTGTCAAACAATCCATCTTTATAATTTCCATGATTTTCGCCCTCCAGTCATACAGTGATGGCAGATCTTTCTCTCTCCATCGCCTGGCAATCGTTAATCTTGCCGCTGTAATGAGATATATAAACATTTTCTCCACATTTTTTTCCAATTTAAAATCTAGTAGTCCCAACAATAGGTATTCGGGTCTCATTTCGAATTTGATATCCAGACTTGTTTGGATTTCTCTGTGTATTTTCATCCATTACCTTTTTACTTTCTTGCACCCCCAACACATGTGATACAGATTTCCTTCTTTTTTACATTTCCAGCACCTTGAGTCCTGTCTTTTACTATATTTGGCTAGGGATACTGGTGTAATGTACCACCTATGCAGTATCTTCATATAGTTTTCTTTTAGGCTGTATGAATATGTGTACTTCAGGTGTATTTTCCAAGTTCTCTCCCATATTTCAAGTTTAATATTGCGACCTAGATTTTTTGCCCACTTGATCATACTATCTTTTATTTCCTCTATTTCCGTAGCCCATTCTAAGAGCTTTTTATATAATAGTGTAATTCTTTTCCTTTTTTTCTGTATTAATTTATCCCAGAAGCCTGGCGTTTGTCCAAAGCCCCTGGCCTTATCCTCTTTGTATATCTCCTTTAATTGGGCATATTGTAACCAGTTCAGGGAAGTTGTCTCCTCTTTTATTTTTTCATATTGTTCTAACACGAGTCCCTCCTTTTCCTTTTTCAATATCTGGGAGTACTTTAGCCGTGTTATTTTTCCATGTTGTCTCCTGAAGAATGCTTCTTCAGGAGACAACCACATTGGGTTTTTTTTCGCAGAGTCTGTCTCTATATTTTAGCCATGTCTTTAATAAAGATCGTCTTATGACATGATTATTAAAATTTCTTTCTATTCTTCCTTTATTGTACCATATGTAGCCGTGCCAGCCCACTCTGAGGTCAAAACCCTCCAGAGTGAGCAGCTTCACATTTTGTAGGGTGCTCCATTCTGTGTTATTTGGTTATTGTTTGGTTTGTTTTGCTCGTGTTTTGATTGGAGGGCAGATACTGCTTTGTGTAAACCGCCCCGAGTCGCCTTCGGGTTGAGAGGGGCGGTATAGAAATGTGATAAATACATAAATAAATAAATTTCCCATTTCCCATAGGGGGCGTGGCTAAGTGCAGCCTGGAGGGAAATGAGGGAGGTAGGATTGGCTGAAGAAAAGGGGCGGAGCCTAACTTGGTAAAGGAAAGAAAATATCTCAAGAGGAGGCATTTTGAAATCGTGAGAGGAGATTGAAATTGGGTGTTGAAGAAGTAAGAAGCAGACTGAGATTGGGAAGACGAGAAGGGTCAGGGTTAGTGAAAGTTAGTAAAAAGAGGCCTGTAGGTAAACAGGTGGCTAGCAGGGATAGTTGGCGAATAGAAGTCTACAGTTATCAGAATAGATAAGGTGTAGATTTCTAGTTAGATAGATCCAAAGTTTGGACTATCTGTAGCAGTGGCAAAGTTTATTAGGCAGAGAGCAAGTTCCTGTCAGTAAACTGTTGTATAGCTGTGGAAGAAGTTGTACTTAGTAACAAAGTATTGTATGGTTTAAAGTAACCACACTCATTCATGTCAAGATCTCTTGAAACCATTAAGCTTGTTAACTGTTCTTGAAAGTTCTCTCAAAAATAAACTTTATTTTGGTTGGTTAAAACAACTGCCTTAGTGTGCTTCAGTCACAAGGAATTTAAACCAGTTGCAACAGCACACCAGAGTCCAAAGGTGGCAGCATACTTTATTTGAAGAAGATATCATTTCAGTTTTCCTCCAGTGAGCCAAACGGCTTCTTTTGTTCATAACTGTGGTGGTGGCCAGTGGGTTTTCAACGGTGTTTCGGCCAGTAGAGCAGTGGTTCTCAACCTGTGGGTCCCCAGATGTTTTGGCCTTCAACTCCCAGAAATCCTAACAGCTGGTAAACTGGCTGGGATTTCTGGGAGTTGTAGGCCAAAACACCTGGGGACCCACAGGTTGAGAATCACTGCAGTAGAGCATTCTAGCTCAGAACAGTTTAAAACCTCAGGTAAATAATACACATATCTTAATATTGGTGGCAGCAGTTTTGATTCATTGGGGTTTCAAAATACCCCTGAGTAATATCTATCCTTACATTTGGTGGCTGCGGTGGGATGAAAGAGGAAGGTCCACCCTGCCCTAGTTGGCCAACAGCCTCGATCCTTTACACCAGGAGTGCTCATTAGGTAGATCGCGATCTACTGGTAGATCTCATAGGGTGTCCTGGTAGATCGCAGGCAGGGCGGGAAGAAGGCTCAGTCCCACCCTGCAGGCTCCCGACGCTGCCCAGGTGCAGAAGGAGGTTGGATTGGATGGCCCTTGGAGGTCTCCTCCTATTCTAGGAACCCATTGTTGTTGTTATTGTTATTATTATCAGAGGCTGAATGGCCATCTGTGAGGAATGCTTTGATTGTGTTTTTCCCTTATGGCAGAAAGAGGTTGGACTGGATGGCCCTTGGAGGCCTCCTTCTACTCTAGGAACCTATTGTTGTTGTTACTATTATTATTAGTAGTAGTAGTAGTAGTAGTAGTAGCAGCAGAGGCTGAATGAATATCATCGTCATTATTATTATGAATAAATCCAGGGGCTTATTATACTCACATTTAGATGAATTCAGTTTTAAAATATCTTATATGGCTCTCACTGAAATAAATTTCCAAATATTTTGCTTTTATGGCTCTCTGAGTCGTGGGTAGGTAGATCATTTTGACTTGGTTGTTTTATAAGTAGCTCTCATGCTGAAAAAGTGTGAGCACCCCTGCTTTACACATACCGATACAGACTAACATATCTGTTTCTTTGAAAAATGTGTAGGCATTTGAAATTGGATCCCTCTGGTCTTGGTCTATATGTTTTGTGCTAGTGCTGAGTGTAGTTCCAGGCCACCTCAGGAGTTCTTTGGTTGTTGAACATTGACATACATTATTGCTATAGCACTGTTTCTCAAACTCTGCTCCTCCAGGTGTTTTGAACTTCAGCTCCCACAATTCCTAATAGCTGGTAAGCTTGTTATGAATAACTTTTCAATAACTTTTAAAATTTATTGTAAATTTCCAGTAAGAGAAAGGGTATCAGAACTTTTATAGAACAATATTGGACATGCAGACTTACAGATTCTATGGAACTACATTGGATTCACAAACAACCTACAGTTACATTAGCTAACACACAAAGAGGAATTACATTTTCACTCAGCATTCACAGTCCCATATAAACACACATACATCACCATGCATACTTCACCATTTTTCCATTCTTCCTCTGTGAAGAACATCTCTTAGGCCAAACTCCTTCCTTGCAAATCTGCCAACACACAGTTCCAAAACTCCCAAACTTCAAAATGCCAAAACACATCCTTTCCCTAAGAACATGACTCCGAAACACACTCCTTTCTCTTCCTTTGAGAAAAGGAGCCCAAGTGTATAGGATCCTGCTTTCCACTGCAGATCAGACATTCCCAAAATACCATCTCTCTTGTGTATGGTGCATGAGCAGCGCCACTGTCTGTCACAATTTTTGGATTATAATAAGGTCTCTTATATAGCAATATTTCACTGATGTCGTCCCAAAGTTGTAAATGAATGATAGATGTTTTTCCAGCCTGAAACATCTTGGTTTTATCCCAGTTTCCTGGCAGATGTTGACTCTTCTTGATTAATGTTAGCAAATGTAAGCAGCCTTGTGTCGACTTCTTTCTTAACACAAGGGTATTGTAAACATTTCTTTAACTTAAGCGAGCCATTGTCTCTGATAAACAGATGTAAACACATTGTTTCCCCCCAAAAGTTAATTGAATCAGAATGTCAACAGCTAATCATTTGTCTCAGTTCTTATCAATGTCAGCAGTTCAGCAACTTTAAATTACAGTTCAACAAGCAGGTATTTATTATTTATTTATTTAAAACTTTTATATCCCAATCTTCTCCACCTCCGTAGAGGGACTCAGACCAGGACTCAGTCATTGCAGGCCTTAATATTTTTGAATGGTGTCTTCAAAATGATTAGCTCTCATTCATTCCTTTCATACAATTCCATTTGAACCATATAGCATATTTCATCATGACAAGATGGCTGGGATTTCTGGGAGGTGAGATTAGTAACACTTGGAAAAGCAGAGTTTGAGAAACACTGTGCTATAGTATAACAACAACCACAACAACAACAACAGTAATATTTATTTATTTATTTGCTGCTCTATCTCCCCAAGAGAACTCAGGGCGGTTTCCAACATAAGGCAAAACATTCAATTGCCAGAAGGGAAAACCATACAACAAAATTAAATATCATAAAACATAAACATAAAATCCTGCTAAAGCAAACGCAAACATTTAAAAACCAGTTTCAATTTTATTCCATCACATGGGTTCAAAATACCAATGGCCAGAATTACAGAATGTACTGCTAAAGCAGAGCATAAACAAACTAACAAAATTACTCGTATTGAATTCTCATAATATATTGATCTTCATCCATCATTGCCCAATAGCATAACTCCAAATAATAAATCACTAATTCGCACAATTCAAACACAAATATACAACTTACACGTACAGTAGGTAAGTGGGAACACACAAATCTATGTATTTATATACTTGGAGGAAAAATTACTCCGGGTGTACTCACACCGGGAAGTCCCAGAGCGTCTGTATAACATCCAAATAGGCATAAACACGAAAGTCCAAACAAATCTTCTGGTGTTTACAAAGTCATATAATATCTCAAACAAATAACGCTCCAAAAAGTCGACGGTTAGGCAAATGCCTGTGCTGGACTGTTTTGCCCTCTGGGGCTTCTTTGGGACCGGGGACAAAATCCGGGAGTAGTTTGTATCGCGTTCCACCTCAATATGGAGTAGTGCTACAAAATAATTCCTAATCTCTCTGTGGAGTGCATTCCAAAGTCAAGGGTCACCACTGAGAAGACCTTCTTCCTTATCCCCACCAACTGTTCTTGTGACAGTGGCGGGAGTGAGATGAGTGACTCCCTGGCAGATCTTAGAGCCCATGCCAATTCATAGGGGAGATGGCAGGGCCTGAACCGTTTAGGGCTTTGTAGGTCATAAACCTGCACCTTGAATTGCGATCAGCAACTTATCAGCAGCCAGTATAAGCTTATGTTGGTGGTAAATGATTCAGCAAATGGTACATAGCAGTGAAGCTCACTGCCTGTGTTGGAATTGGTTACTTCAACTAATTTAATCCAGGGTTTCCTCAATTAGTAGTCAAATTCCCCATCACTAGCTACATGTTGCTGCTGGGTTTCTCAATGGTTACAGAAGTATACAAAGCAAACCAAAGTATGCAAGTTTAACTCATTTCCGCCTTCATAGCAAAGAGTGTGTGTTTTGCTGTTGGGAGGCCAAAACAGCTTTCCTGATGTCAACGTTTGACTATTTTTCCCCCCATGAAATTGTTTTTTGGTGAAAAAATGTCTGAAAAGCGGGAAACACCTGCACTCCATTATTTCCACTGTTATTTAAAATACAAGTTTCACCTTCTGTGATTTATTCATTCTCTCCCTCTCTTTCTGGGCAGGTTCAAGTTCTTTTAACTCAGGTCCAAACCTCAGAGCGCCTCCTCCAAGGCCTCCAAACCCTAGTGAGTGAAACACAGCGCCAGACTCAGGAGCAGATGGTGAGTCAACTTTATGCATGGCAGTGTTGGTGGCCAATCTAACAAAAGATAGAGTCATTTTCCCAGTATACCATTAATGGCACTCTGGTACAGCTTTAACTCCCATGACCACCTTTCATAGAATCCTGGGATTTGTAGTTTTGTAATGTATTTAGAATTCTCTTCCAGAGATTTCTGACAAAACTGCAAAGCAACAGATTGTATAGCCATGACCGGTAAAATGCTCTTAAAATTGTATTAACTACATAGCAAGAAAATGATCCTGGAAGAGCAGAAGAAGATGAAGCAGGAAGTTGGCCCTGAACTGTGCCTTTCCCCACCCAACTGTACAGCACATTATTCAGCCAGCAGTGACATTTCAATTCAAGCTAGAAGATTCTGGAGGTGCAGTCCAAAAAAGGGCACACTTCCAAACTCTACAAAAGAATCACAGAAAAGGTTTGCTCACTTTTGAGATGGTTACAGAACCCATCTCAGGGGTGCAGAACTATAGTTAAGAAAAGAGAAGGTGAAGGATATGAGGTGAAGTTTAAATAATGCAGCTCCAGTGTGGGCGTTGCTTGGAAACAACTGCCTGCAGTAGCTCTCTGACGCTATGACTCTTGGATGGAAAACCTCTTACGTTACATGTAGGACCAAATGAGGTGTGTTTGTGCCAGCACTGTAGTGTATTGTTGGTGATTTAGTAGCCTTGGATGCATATGACAAACAATGCACTGTGTTATAGTGAGTTGCAATCCTATGTGCCATATACCGAATATATAGCCTCTTAATACCACCAAATATATTTGTTCCTTAAAATATATTTCCCTATAAATCATGCTCTGAAGAGACAACTTGAGTTGAGTAGACTTCTTTAAAAGTAAAGAAGTCTACTCTTTGTGTATTCAGCATACAGGTATCAATTCAGTTACAATAGATTTGAAGTAGTTTCTCTGTGCAGATAACACAAGGCATCTTTCTTATAATCAACAGTCCATAATCCAAAGCATCTATCTGTTCTGAGAATCTAATAGTGTCTTTGTCTAGTCTGAAAGTGCAATGGAGTCTCTAAGCATACTGTTCCCGTTGGCATTTGAAAGCATTCATCTGTTTCTACTGAAGTCTCTAAGCATATAGTTCTTACTGAAGTCTGAAGCAAACAGTTCTGGCTGGTGTCTGAAAACACACTGTTCTAAAATGGAGTCTGAGTCCTGAACAAAACCAGACCTGATCACATGGTCTGCAGCCCATCTCACAACAAAGAGTTAAGGATAACTGCATACCAACACACACACATGCAATACAGTAAGCAATCTGAATTATATACATAACAAACAACTTGCAGAGGCTTGAGAAGGTTGCTATTTCCAACATAATTTTGGCGGATTTGATTAATCATCAATTTGATTAATACGTTCATTCTAGAAATCTCTAGGTTCTATAGCAGGGGTGGGCAATTACTGGCCCTCCAGGTGTTTTGGACTTCAACTCCCAGAAATCCTAACAGGTGGTAAACTGGCTAGGATTTCTGGGAGTTGAAGTCCAAAACACCTGGAGGGCCGGTAATTGCCCACCCCTGTTCTATCTATAGCATGACCCAAATGTTCAGCTTCTCTGCTAGAGGATCCAGAGCAGCATTTCTCAACCTGGGGGTCACGGGTCGCCAAAGACTATCAGAAAACACAGTATTTTCTGTTGGTTATGGGGGTTCTGTGTGGGAAGTTTGGCCCAATTCTATCATTGGTGGGGTTCAGAATGCTCTTTGATTGTAGGTGAACTATAAATTCCAGCAAGTACAACTTCCAAATGTCAAAGTCTATTTTTCCCAAACTCCACCAGTGTTCACATTTGGGCATATTGAGTATTCATGCCAAATTTGATCCAGATCCATCATTGTTTGAGTCCACAGTGCTCTCTGGGTGTAGGTGAACTACAACTCCAAAACTCAATGTCAATGCTCACCAAACCCTTCCAGTATTTTCTGTTGGCCATGGGAGTTCTGTGTGCCAAGACTGGTTCATTTCCATCGTTGGTGGAGTTCAGAATGCTCTTTGATTGTAGGTGAAATATATATCCCTGCAACTACAACTCCCAAATGACAAAATCCAAAGCCCACCCCCAACCCCACCAGTATTCAAATTTGGGCATATCAGGTATTTTTGCCCAATTTGGTCCACTGAATGAAAATACATCCTGCATATTTACATTACGATTCATAACAGTAGCAAAAGTACAGTTGTGAAATAGCAACAAAAATAATTTTATGGTTGGGGGTCACTGCAACATGAGAAAGTGCATTAAGGGGTCACTGCATTAGGAAGGTTGAGAACCACTGACCTTGAGATTCTTAGCAAGGTGTTCTCTCGGGATAAATAAATACATATTTTTGTTTATTGTTTTCCTCCCATCCAGGCAGGCCCGGATTATCATTGAGGGCAGCAAGGCCGTGGCCTATGGGCGTATGCAGAGGCGGTCGCCAGATCAAGGCCAAAAAAAAATGGCGATGACTCACGCCGAGTTGTCCCAGCGGCAGCTGCTCAGTGCCCTTCCATGCGGCACCCCATTCACGCAACGCAGCTGCCGCTGCCTTTGGGGCAACTCGTTGTGGTCTCAGAAGGAGGGAGGGAGGAGGAGTGCAGCCCGAGCGACGCTACTCCCTCCGGGGGCGGGGCCCGAGAGGAGGAGGAAGGAAGGGAATCCCCCGGTGCCGCTGCCGGCCATGCGCGGAGGAGAAAGAGGCGCCTTCCTGCCACGGGCGCATGCCCGCCAGCGACTCTGGGGTGGGCTTCCCTCCACCTCGTCATCCTCCTTGCGCCCAAGGAAGGAGGGCGCGAGGAGGATGACGTGGAGGAAAGCTCTGCCCCAAGGGTTGCTGCCGCCTGGCGGGCATGCGCGTTGGCAGGAGGGCGCCTCTGCCTCCTCCTTCGCCGTGTCCCTGGGTGCCCAAGGAAGGAGGGCGGGGTGAGGGTGACGCGGAGGGAAGCCCCGCCCCTGGGGCCGCTGCCGTGCATGCCCAGCAGGGCCCCGGGGGCGCAGCTTCCTAAGTGTGGCCTAGGGCGCCAAAATCAGTTAATCCGAGCCTGCATCCAGGAGTGGATGGGAGGGAAGCCCTATTGATTTTTTTGCAGATTGAATTTGTGTTCTTTTTCTCAGCCAAGTTAGATATCCAGATTTGTGTGTGGAAATCTAATTTGTGTGTAAATATCCATTCTAATAAAAAGTATAGTACCAGAAGGGACAACTTGCTCTTGCAGGAAAGTGATTTAGAGACTTCCACACAGAGTTATGTGTATAAATTATCCTTTTAAATCATCACCATGAACCCCAATTAAAGGATGAAATATTTGTTTTCTTATGTCCTGCCTTCCCATCTGCACTATCTTACCCTCTACCCTGCCTTCTAGGCTGACCTGGCTGCATCCCACAAGCGGTTGAGCTATGAAGTGCAACGTCTCAGTGCGGAGAATGAAGGACTGCGTGGTGTTTCCTCCCAGGATTCCTGTCCATCTATGGATGATGACAATGGGAGCTTACCTAGCAATGTCCAGGTAATTTTGATGTGCCTTTTCCTTGACTGGGGACAAATTATAAAACGAGTGGGCGCTGGGGTGGTGAGAGTAGTCAAAGTCACAAACTATTTCCCCCACATTCCTCCAGGAGCTTCAGGCTTTGGTGAAGAAGCTGAGACAAGGGTCTGCCTCTCAGCTCCGGGCGGCAGAGCATCAGGCCGAGCGCCTGCGAATCGAGATCATGTCCCTGAGGGAGCGGCTGGATGAAGAAACAACAAATCAGTCCAGACTGCAAGGGGCACTGGAAAGAGAGCAAGAGGAAAGAGGTGGATAGAGAACCATGGCCTTGAGTGGGGGGGATGGGAAACATGTTGCCTTCCAGGCCTTCTCCCCTCAAAAACCGCAAAGTAGGATTCTAGGTTTTTAGAACAGCAGCAAAGAACCTCAACCTGAGATAGGGTGTGTCCCTTTGAGTCCTTCTCAAATTCTGACCACCCTATCCTGGGTTTTTATTAGTGTGTGACTTTCTTAAGGTAGGATTCTGTGGTTGAGTGGGGATTTGAACCCTGGTCTCCCAGTGGTGAAAGGATTGGACCAAAGGCACATGCGTATTTGAGCTTTAGCCTCCTATGAGTAACTAGGCCCCAAGAGAGTCACATCAGCCTTTCTAAAAGGGGAAAACCATACACAACTTGAGCAAGGGAAGAGGGGCCTGGTTATCTGTGGAACTTGGCTAGACAAAAGACTGGATTCACCTCTGGAACTGGAGATTTCTCAATGTTGATTAAAAAGCTTGGAGGTTAGGGATTTGAACTACTGTATATACTCGAATATAAGATGAGTTTTTCAGCCCCTTTTTAGGCTGAAAAAGCCCCCCTCGGCTTATACTCGAGTCAAGGTTATTTATTATTTTACATTATTATTATTACATTTATTATTTTACTCTATTATTATTGTTATTATTACATTTATTATTTTACTCTATTATTGTTGTTATTACATTTATTATTTTACTCTATTATTACTGTTATTATTACATTTCCATTCTTTTACTCTATTATTATTATTATTACATTTATTATTTTACTCCCTTATTACTGGAAGGATACGTAAGCAAATTTACATTGAAGAAAGTTAGAATAATGGTTTAATCAGAGCTGGACAGTCTAATCTGTTTCATGTAAATATTCAAAAACTTTTACCCTATGGATGCTTCAATTAAAGTTAATTTTATTGGTATCTATTTTTATTTTGAAGTTGACCAGTAGCTGCTGCATTTCCCACCCTCAGCTTATATTCGAGTTAATACATTTTCCCAGTTTTTTCTGGTAATATTAGGTGCCTCAGTTTATATTTGGTTGGCTTATACTCTCTAGTATATGTAGGGGTATCTCTTTTGTGTTTGAATGTAACTAATTCTCTTTTTGTCTCTCTTTTTGTCTTCTTTCTCTGGAAGAACTTTTGCAGGGTAAGTTGTTTTCTGTTGGTGTTTCTTTCTACATTTGGAGGCTGAACACTGTGAGCGATGGCATCACGGACTGAAACTCTTCCCTTTCTCATTTCCCAGCCTCCTTGAATAGTATTCAAAGTGAGATGGAGAGATTACAGCAAAGCCAGGAAGAGATGGATAGAACCCAGGTTTGTTGAGTTTCTCTTTGCTTCCTTCCCCCCCATTTTTGGCGGTTTACTTCCTATAATTCCTGCCTTTAAACCAGGAGAAAGAATTAAATGATATTGCTGTTTGCGTGGTGTTCCCAGGAGTTGTCATGGTTGCCAGTCTCTGGTTATACATTCCTAGGGGCTGTGAGACCACTTTGGGGTCACTGTCCTTTGCTTCCTTTTTTGTACTATAGGCACAGATTGACGCTCCCTCTTTGGGAGAAGCCAGCAGCCTTCAGGAGAGGACAGAGCCTTAGGCTGAGATGGGGAGGCCAAGGCTGCTCTTCCTCCCCACCCAGCACTGTGGGACTCTCAGGGAAACTGTGATCCACGAGGCACCAAATGAATTAGTCTCTGTCTTGCAGAAGCCTAATCAGGCCCTTCTCCACATGGGTTAGGAGAGCAATAAACTCTGGAGGTAGGATGACTGGAATGTCTCATTTCTTCCTTCTCCTTTTCTTCTGTATATTGACTGACACTGGAGCTTCCAGAGCACAATAAAGATGCTTTTTTGTACATCCCCCTGTCTGTCTCGCTTTCTTTCTTGGGTAAATTATTAGATAGGGAAGTAGTGTGGTAGTTTTAGCACAAAGGTTTGTTTCCTTGGTAAGATACCTTCCAAGCGACTATACATTTTAATTCTCTACTTGTTTCCTGTATTGTAGAGAGACACCCTGGAGTTACACTCATAAAAATTCTCATAAAAGTAGCTTAGTTTATTTCATAAAGGTAAATAGAAAGAGAGATAGGAAATTAAAACCAGAAAGCTGATAGTGGCTATGAGAGACTTCCAAGTCACCATGTTATTGGCAGTCATGCTTACTTTTTGTAAACTTGGGTAGAGGGCTTCTTTGATTTAATTTATCTGCCTGTATAAATAAAAAATCAGCTTACTGTAGTGATTTGAAAATTGAACTACAACTCTGGAGACCAAGATTTGGTTCCCTTTTTACTGACTGGGTGGCTTTGGATGAGTTGCATACTCTGAACCCCAGAAAACCCCATGATGCCTTAGAGCAGTGTTTTCCAACCGCTGTTCTGCGGTACACTTGTGTTCCGTGAGAGATCAGCTGGTGTGCCGCGGAAAAACCTCTCTTCCCCCCGTTCTTCCTAGTTTTCCCTGGGGGTGCCTTCCCCTTGCGTGGGAATCCCTTCCTCCACCCTCCCTCCTTCCTCCCTCCCTCCTTCCTTCCTTCCTGCCGGCCTCTCCCTCCTGCCTGGCTCACCGGTGTTGTTGACCAGGAGGACCCTTTCCGGGGGCGGCCCCGTGCCTTTTTCCTCCTTGCCCTCTATCTGCCGGTGGGCTTCCCAGGCGGTGCAGAGGAGGCTTGGGGCGGTGTGGGGCTGGGCCAGGTCTGTGGGGAGGGCGCGCGGGTGGAGCAGCGCCCTCCCCGGCGGAGCAGCGCCTCCACCTCCTGCAGTGGGCCCTCTGCCTGGCCCGAGATGAGCAGCGCCGAGCCTGGGTAGAGGAGCGTGGCCAGGCGGAGGCACACGGCCCGGCCCAGGCCCCGCGATGCCCCCTTCACCACGCACAGGCTCCGGTCTAAGCTGCGCGCTTCCATCGCCCTCAAGAAGCCAGGCAGGCAGGAGGGAAAGGACCAGAGGGAGGAGCCTGGACCAAAAGGGGGAGGGGCCCAGGGGGAGGCCACGCCCCGAGTGACCAGGTGTGCCGCGGCTCAAAAAAGGTTGGGAAACACTGCCTTAGAGCAATGGTTTCCAACCTGTGGTCCGTGATATGGTCCGCGGCTCTATATTATTAAATATGGTTTTCTGTGGGTGAGCAGATGGCGACTACTGGATGGCATATGTTCTGTATCAGAAACTAGAGCTGATGTGGTCTACCCAATGCAATTTTCTGAATCGGAACCCCAAATAACCAAACCGAATCTAAAGTTGACCAAGAACTGATTCGTAACCCTTTTGGTACTAATATTGGAGAGTGGTCCCAGGTCAAAGTGGTCCCTGGTCAAAATAAGGTTGGGAACCATTGCCTTAGGGTCACCATAAGTCAGAAATGTCTTTCAGTCACATAACACCATTAAAAATATCTACAAAATAAGAGAGATGAGAGATGTGATGTTGTGATAAAAAGAGAAATGGGTTAATGGCTATGATAGTTGCCTGGAGGCAATAGGTTTTGCCATACCCTTGGCTTTCCTATGGTGCATACTTTCCACACTGCATTGGAAACCACTGTTCAAAAGTTATCTAAAAAGAATAGTACTATTTACATACTTAGGCACTCCCTCGCCCTAGTATGATGGCCTTCCAAGTTCTTGGAAGATGCCTGTGTGTAAGTTTTTTTTAATGTGTGGGGGCCGATGCACAGCCAATCAAGACACATTCTTCACAGAATGAGGGTCCCAACCAGTGGTGTGGTTAACACGACGATGTTGGCTTTTTAGTCTGTTGCAGCCCTCTTCCACCTTCACCGCCGTTGTAACATGTGCCATGTTACCTTCTGCCTGATCAGTCATTGAGGTCTTTGGATTGTGCTTGGTCTGGAACCTACCCTGCTGCTCCCCTGGGAGTACATGACTCTGCTGGTTATGCGCAGAGGTTAATTGGAATGCGCAAGTCTCCTCACCACAACAAGTGACAATCCATCGAGAGAGAGATATCCCTCATATAGAGGGGTCGCTGTGTAGGTTTGCAGCTAAAAGGACAAACAGAACTACAGCACTGTAAAGATTTACTGGGTTTTTTTTAGTGTGGTATAAACTTTCAGCGAGGAGCCTATTTCTGGAAAGGGTTATCATTTTTGACCATTTTAAACCTTTTCCTCTAGCTGTAGATAAAGAGTAGCTGATAGAGAGGATTAGGGAAGTGCTACATGTGTAACCATTAAATCAACAGGAGCCATGGCCATCCTGCCTTCAAACACAAAAGTCTTTTGATACTCTTTCTAACTCCAGTCTTACATCATGTAGAAAAATATAGTGCGTATTTCATTTTTTAAACCATGGAATAAGTACCTTGATCTCTTGGTTTGAGAAAGCCTGTTGCTGTTTTCTAAAACTATATATACACAAATAGGGAGAGGATTTGTGCTCAATCTCTGACATGGTCACAGAGCAATAATTGCCTATGAGTTGAAACGTGAATTGAAAAAGTCTAGAGTAGTGGTTCTCAAGATTTCTTTTGGCCATACTCCACCTAAGCACCTCTAATATCATCATCCCCCCCCCCCCTCGTGACATAGAACAGTGTTTCCCAACCTTTTTTGAGCCGCGGCACACTTTTTACATTTGCAAAATCCTGGGGCACACCACCAACCAAAATGACACAAAATGACACTCTAACACAGTAATACATATAGTTAATATGTTTTTAAATGTATTTATACACTCAGCGTGAAACCTGGGCCTGTTTCGATGAACACAACATAGATATCCTGGCAGGAATGGCAGAAAGACACAAACTTCCCACACAGAACTCCCATAACCAAGAGAAAATGCTATAAGAGTTTGGTGGGCATTGACCTTGGGTTTTGGAGTTGTAGTTCACCTATATCCAGAGAGCACTGTGGATTCAATCAATGTTGGATCAGGACCAAACTTGGCATGAATACTCAATATGCCCAAATATGAACGCAGGGGAAAATAGACCTTGACATTTGGGAGTTGTAGTTGCTGGGATTTATAGTTCCCCTACAATCAAAGAGCATTATGAACCCCACCAATGATAGAACTGGGCCAAACTTCCCACACAGAACCCCCAGGAGGCAAGAGTAGGTCTCTACTTGGGGAAAGGGAGCCGGGCCTTCCCAATGCATGGGGAGGGAGAGACCAAGTAGACAACGGGTGGGGAGGGGTGGTGGTTGTAATTTTGTGCCTTTATCGAGGTAGATTTCTTAGGGTTTTTATACTTCAACACACTAGACTCTTCCCCCGGTTCCAATTTCCCACGGCACACCCGATGATCGCTCACGGCACACTAGTGTGCCCCGGCACACTGGTTGGGAAACACTGACATAGAACACTATGCAATGCAATTTTTGTTCCTGGGCTATAAATGTAATTTCCTAATTGGTTCTATAATAGAAACATGGAAAACGAGGTGTTAAACTGCAAAATCCGTGTTTTTGTGGGACATCCTGCAGCACATTTTGCTATAGTTTTTCAGTGAGTCTCCACCAATTCAACATACTTTGTGTCAGCCACAAAAATGAAGTTTCTGGAATATAACAACCACTTTCAAAGGAAGTACCACACATTTAAACAGAAAATAACACTTTCAAATCAGAAACTTTTTTTTTCAAATTTTGTTACATAAGTTTTATTACTCAAAAAGTGAACTCTTACTCATGTGAAGCCTAAAATGCCACTAATTTGGTCTAAACAAGCATCTAAAGGACGTGGCATCCATGATAGTGAAAAATAAAAGAAAATTGATTTGCATCAACTGTATCGAATTCAGGGTAACTTAAGTATCCAACTTCATTGTGAGAATACGCAAGAATATCCTGTCACCTGACATTATAAAGCCCTATATGGTTTGGGTCCAGCCTATCTTCGTGACCGCATCTCTTCCTATGAACCGGTGCAGGCTCTAAAGATCTGCTGGCAAGGCCCTCCTCTTGGTCCTGCCTCCCTCTCAAATGTGGTTGGTGGGGACAAGAGAAGGCCTTCTCGGTGGTGGCCCCCAGCTCTGGAACACCCTCCCCAGTGAACTTAGACAAGCCCCTACACTACAACACTTCAGGAAAGAGTTGAAAACTTGGTTTTTCCAGCAGGCATTTGATAATGTTTAGACAGCAACCGAAACTGATTGCCAATCACTTAGCACTTTAGATCTACAATTTGTGCATTCAGCTGGGCTGCTATATTGATTACATTGATCTTTTAACTGATTCTATTTTTAATAGAGGTTGCTATATCCAATTTATATACCTGGCTTATGTAATGTATTACTGTTTTCATGTTGATGTATTGTATTTTATACTTTATACTTAATTTCTATTCCGCCCTTCTTACCCCGCAGGGGACTCAGGGCGGATTACAATGCACACATTACATTTAAACACACAAACACACAAGACAGATAGAGGCAATTTAACATCTGGCCACCAGGGGGAGCTGTCGCACCATTTTTCAGCGTGTTTTCTGGCGATCTTTTTTATGGCCTCGTAAATTAGTTAAATTTAGCCTCCCCACTAAGTGGTACCTTAATTTCCTACTTGACAGATGCAACTGTCTTTCGGGTTGCAAAGGTCGACAACAGGCTACACAATAGGTCGAGAGCCCACCTCGACCCAGGCAGGCCTTGAACTCATGACCTTCTGGTCAGTAGAGATATTATGCAGCTGACACCCAGCCAGCTGCGCCACATTCCCGGTATTTTGTTGTTGTTTATTCGTTCAGTCGCTTCCGACTCTTTGTGACCTCATGGACCAGCCTACGCCAGAGCTCCCTGTCGGCTGTATCCAACCTCCAGCTCCTTCAAGGTCAAACCAATCACTTCAAGGATGCCATCAATCCATCTTGCCCTTGGTCGGCCCCTCTTCCTTTTTCCTTCCATTTTCCTCAGCATCGGGGCCGTAGCCAGGATTTTGATCCGGGGAGGGCTGAGTTTGATTCGGGAGGGGCTGAGTCTGAGTAAGGGAGAGACTATCTTACCTATGTTTTGTATTGTTATCCCAATAACCCCATGAATGTGGGATATATTGAGCATGGTGATCAGATCATGATATGAATAAACATAACAGTTTAAATAATGTACCAGTAAGGCCTTCTCGCGGACCACCCTGAGAATTTCGGGGGGGGGGGTGCTGAGGCCACCTAAGCCCCCCCCCCCCCAGCTACATGCCTGCCCAGGATCATTGTCTTCTCTAAGCTTTCCTGTCTTCTCAATAGGTAGCCGAAGTACTTCATCTTTGCCTGTTTAAAAGCTTCTGAGGCAGGAGCTTCCACCACACTCCGAGGCAGAGAGTTCCACTGCTGAACAGCTCTTAGTGAGGAAGTTCTTCCTATTGGAGTGGAATCTCCTTTCCTGTACTTTGAAGCCATTTATTTATTTATTTATTTACTTTGCTTCTAGACCGCTTCTCGAGGCGACTCGAGGCGGTGTACAACAGCAAAAACTGCTCAAGACAAACATATCAACAATTATCAATACAATACAATTCCAACATATACAAATTAGCAATCAATGTTAAAAACACAATATCAGCGTCTCATTAATTAAATCGACTTCCAATTGCATCGTCGTCGTTCCTTAGGTCTCAATTTGACAATCGTACTACATCTGCAAATGCCCGGTCAAATAGCCAGGTGTGACGATCTCGGTCACCAAAATGGACTAATTGACACTCCCGGTAGACTGCCACCAACCTAATGGGTCATTAGGATTTACTTCTAATCAAAACTCTAATTAAATGAAGTGTCTGTAGCGTTTGGCCTTAACAACAACCCACCACCAAGAATGTAAACTGAGGAGACCGAAAGATGACTGAGGCTTCTTTAAAAGTTAATAATAAAAGTGTTTATTAACTACAACAAGGCTATCGAAATAGGCACAGATCGTATTGGTTCTACTGAGAGGCAATTATCGTACGGTTACAGCAATGATAAACTAAGAACAGCGTGATGGTTGCAAGATCAATAGATATGTGCTAGAGCGTAGAGGTTTCTGACTATAAAAGGCTATTAATTACTTCTTAAGATGGTTCGTTCAGTTCCACAGACAGTACTAGGACTTGTCTCCCAACTCCCAACTAATAGTTCCACTAGCTGGTTGTTGTACTAAACTTCTGGAACATCTAATCCCATAGATCGTTCCCTGAGTCTGGCTACTACTGGGTTACTCGTAACCCACACAGTCTAAGAGTCCAACTACCTGTCACTCTATCTCCAGAGATGACCAGGTAAACCCAACTGCCTATCACAAGAACAGTTCTAAATGGCCCTTTTCCACAAGCGTTCCCACTAGGATGACTACTGGCCCTAAGGGCGGTCAGAACTGAGTTGTGACTCGCACTAGTCCAGCCTATTCCTACGTGGTGAATTGCTTAGGACAGACTGTCAGTCTCTGTTGCCAAGGCTCTGGTGATACTCCCCCAGAAACCTTGCTCAAGACTGCCTCAGGCGTAGATGCTGAATCTACAGCCTGACTCTAAACAGCAGAGGCTGGAGATGTGCGTCTGCACAGCCTCGCTCCAAACTCCAGACTGAAACTTTCTCTGACAGGACTTCTACTCTGCCAGCTCCAACTCCTCCCCTTCTACTCTAGCCAATCACAGCCTCTACACTGTAGCTAGGCACAAGCCTGCAAGGCCACGCCCCCTTGCTCTGGCTTCCCTTCCCTTAATGCAGTGGTTCTCAACCTTCTTAATGCCGCGACCCCTTAATACAGTTCCTCATGTTTTGGTGACCCCCAACCATAACATTATTTTCGTCGCTACTTCATAACTGTAATTTTGCTACTTTTATGAACCGTCATGTAAATATCTGATATGCAGGATGTATTTTCATTCACTGGACCAAATTTGCCACAAATACCTAAATTTGAGTACTGGTGGGGTTGCGGGCCGGGTTGATTTTGATATTTGGGACTTGCTGGGATTTATAGTTCGCCAAACAGCATTCTGAACTCCACCAACGATGGACTTGCACCAAACTTGGCACACAAAACTCCCATGATCAACAGGAAATACTGGGAGGGTCTGGTGGACATTGAGTTTGGGAGCTGTAGTTCACCTACATACAGAGAGCACTGTGGACTCAGACAATGATAGATCTGGACCAAATTTGGCACAGATACTCAATATGCCCAGATGTGAACATTGGTGGAGTTTGGGGAAAATATACATTGACGTGTGAATTGTAGTTGCTGGGATTTATAGTTCACCTACAATCAAAGAGAATTCTGAACCCCACCATGGATAGAATTGGGCCAAACGTCCCACACAGAACCTCCATGACCAACAGAAAATACTGTGTTTTCTGATTGACTTTGGAGACCCCTCTGACACTCCCTCGTGACCCCTCCAGGGGTCCCGACCCCCAGGTTGAGAAACACTGCCTTAATGGTTGCTGGCTGCAGCCACCTCTCCAAGATGGATGCCAGCACAACCAAAACAGGATTTCTAAACCCCTTCTAAGCAGGCCTCGGCCCTGCTTAAGGCAGGTGAGTCCTTACACCAGGTCTTAACCTTCCTGCGAAATGTCAGGAGGGAGGGGGCCGATCTGATGTCACTAGGGAGGGCGTTCCAAAGCCGAGGAGCCACCACTGAAAAGGCCCTGCCTCTCGTCCCCACCAATCGCACCTGTGAAGCAGGCAGGACCGAGAGCAGGGCCTGTCCGGATGATCTTGAGCATCTTGAAGGTTCATAAGAAGAGATGCGTTTGGACATGTAAGTTGGACCAGAACCGTTAAGGGCTTTAAAGGCCAAAGCCAGCACTTTGAATTCTGGCAAACTGGTAGCCAGTGGAGCTTGTTCCGAGCTTTGATTGTGTTCTTCCATGATGGAGGGGTTTGACTAGATGGCCTACACAAGGCATGGGCAAACTTTATCCTTCCTCCAGGTGTTTTGGACTTCAACTCCCACAATTCCTAACAGCCTACCGGCTGTTAGGAATTGTGGGAGTTGAAGTCCAAAACACCTGGAGGAAGGACAAAGTTTGCCCATGCCTTGTGTACACTGTACAATTAATGCAGTTTGGCACGACTTTATTTGCCTTGTCTCAATGCTCTGGAATCCCTGGGAGCTGCAGTTTTCCCAAGGTCATTAGACTTCTCTGCCTCACTAAACTAAAAAAAACCCCCCAGGATCCCATGCTATTTGGGCCCTGGAAGTTAAAGGGATGTCAAACTGAGTTAATTTTATTGTGTGGGTGCCCTCCTTGTAAAACTACAACTCTCAGGATCCCATAGCCTCCTTGAGCCAAGAGGGCAGTTGACATGGTGCCTCACTGCATTCCATTCATTCTACAATCTGCAGTGGCAAGCGTTGAAGCATCCGGGCCAAAGGGGGCGCCTGTTTCGAATTGGGCCGGAAGCCGTGGCTGCCCGCTCTAGCCCAGCTTGCCGCTCTCTATGGCGGAGAGCGCGCCCGGAGTCGGCTATCGTGAGGTCACTTCCTCGAGGAGGCAAGATGGCGAACCGCGCGCTGCTGGTGGCCCGTGGAGGGCTGGGAGGCGTGATTGGTGAGTGAGGAGGGCCTTAGTGCAAAGGGGGAAAGAGCGCGGGTGAGGCCGATCCAAAGGGAGGTCTTCGTTGGCAAAGGAAGCGCCTTCGGGGCCTCCTTCCTGTTGCGGATGCTTCACCTACGAGCCATGACCTTTGGTGCATTACGGCGCCTACCTCTTGATTGTGGGGCCTTCTCTCTAATCTAGGCATGGGAAAATTTGGGCCTTCTTCCAGGTGTTTTAGGACTCCAACTCCCTGAGGCTGAGAGGAATTCAGTTCCTCACAGTTTGCCCATGCCTGCTCTATAGTATGCTTAGGCCCTGAGGCTTTCTGGGAGTTTCCCTCCCTCCTCAGCTGCTTAAGTGGGCCCAAGTTTGCCCATGCCTGCTCTATAGTATGCTTAAGAGGCTGAGGGGGGAAAGCAAGGGGCCTGGGGCTGAGAGGAATTCTGGGAGTTGGAGTCCAAAACACCTGAGAGGCCCAAGTTTGCCCATGCCTGCTCTATAGTATGCTTAAGAGGCTGAGGGGGGAAAGGAAGGGGCCTGAGGCTGAGAGGAATTCTGGGAGTTGGAGTCCAAAACACCTGAAAGGCCCAAGTTTGCCCATGCCTGCTCTATAGTATGCTTAAGAGGCTGAGGGGGGAAGGAAGGGGCCTGAGGCTGAGAGGAATTCTGGGAGTTGGAGTCCAAAACACCTGAAAGGCCCAAGTTTGCCCATGAAAAAACAAGCTGAGCAAATAAATCACTCTGAATAAACAGATACCACATATGTAAAGCAGTAATAATGGTATATTGCAATATCGCAAATCGTTAAAAGAGCATCCCAATGGATAGCAAGAAGCAATACATCAATCAACATGTAAATCAGCAAATAAAGTACATGTAATAGAATACAATATAGTGTAGAACAAGTGGGAAACTACATATGTAGATGGCAGTAATAAAGTTAAACATCAAAATATCCTAGTATAGGATGCAGTTGCAATTATATCAAGACACAGAACCCCAGCTAAATCCAGAGGGTAAGTATTGTCATCACACAGTATATATATATACACACATCAAGTTAATATACATCTGCAATAAATCAAAGGGGTTGATACCCTAAGTCCCAGATGGAGGATGACCAACGGTGGGGGTGGAGAGAGGAGCAGCAGTAGGCCTAATAAGGCATGAATCTCTCAGTGGAAGATGCCACAGTAGATCAAGTGCAGGCTGCGACGTTACTAGGCAGCGTCTGTGTGTGAAGGACGTCGCTCGTGGATGACGAGGCACACAAGGCGCTATAGATCAACGTAAATAACCGGAGGGGAGAAGCCCCAAAATAAACTGAAATGTTCTAAAGTCTCTGGAGTTCCAGCTCTATGGACTGTGACGACATAGAGTAGCGTCTGTGTGTGGGGGAGAGACGTCGCTCAAGAATGGCGTTGCACACAAGGTTCTATAGTATAAAGTAAAGTAATAGAAGGGGAGAAGCCCCAAAATAACCTAGTAAATGCTCTGGAAGTAACAGCGTTCCAGCTCTATGGGCTGCAACGTCACAGAAACACTGCTGTAGATGGGTAGCGTCGCTCGTGGGTGACATAGCGCAAATAGCGCTATGGTTCAAACCAAAATAAACGGTAGAGAGAAGCCCCAAAAAAATTTTATAAGTAGATTATAAAGGTCAGTATGACCAGTAGAGAAATGTTATGTAGCATATAACCTCCGTGGTCACTGTCTAGACGCTGGGGCCGGTGGAAGCCCACTCGGAAGGAGGGGGGCCATGGGGGAAGAAAACAAGCCGCAAAAAGCACCAAGGTGCTATAGTACCACTGTTGGATAAAAGTCTATGGCTATATAGCTTGTAATGTGGCAGAAATAGGCAAAAATAACAAGGCTGAGGGGGGAAAGGAAGGGGTCTGAGGCTGAGAGGAATTCTGGGAGTTGGAGTCCAACACACCTGAAAGGCCCAAGTTTGCCCATGCCTGCTCTATAGTATGCTTAAGAGGCTGAGGGGGGAAAGGAAGGGGCCTGAGGCTGAGAGGAATTCTGGGAGTTGGAGTCCAACACACCTGAAAAGCCCAAGTTTGCCCATGCCTGCTCTATAGTATGCTTAAGAGGCTGAGGGGGGAAAGGAAGGGGCCTGAAGCTGAGAGGAATTCTGGGAGTTGGAGTCCAACACACCTGAAAGGCCCAAGTTTGCCCATGCCTGCTCTATAGTATGCTTAAGAGGCTGAGGGGGGAAAGGAAGGGGCCTGGGGCTGAGAGGAATTCTGGGAGTTGGAGTCCAAAACACCTGAAAAGCCCAAGTTTGCCCATGCCTGCTCTATAGTATGCTTAAGAGGCTGAGGGGGAAAGGAAGGGGCCTGGGGCTGAGAGGAATTCTGGGAGTTGGAGTCCAAAACACCTGAAAGGCCCAAGTTTGCCCATGCCTGCTCTATAGTATGCTTAAGAGGCTGAGGGGGGAAAGGAAGGGGCCTGAGGCTGAGAGGAATGGTGGGAGTTGGAGTCCAACACACCTGAAAGGCCCAAGTTTGCCCATGCCTGCTCTATAGTATGCTTAAGAGGCTGAGGGGGGAAAGGAAGGGGCCTGAGGCTGAGAGGAATTGTGGGAGTTGGAGTCCAACACACCTGAAAGGCCCAAGTTTGCCCATGCCTGCTCTATAGTATGCTTAAGTGAGGGGGGAAAGGAAGGGGCCTGAGGCTGTGGGAGTTGGAGTCCAAAGCACCTGAAAGGCCCAATTTTGCCCATGCCTGCTCTATAGTATGCTTAAGAGGCTGAGGGGGGGAAAGGAAGGGGCCTGAGGCTGAGAGAATTGTGGGACCAAAACACCTTCTGGGAGTTGGAGTCCAAAACACCTGAAAGGCCCAAGTTTGCCCATGCCTGCTCTATAGTATGCTTAAGAGGCTGAGGGGGGAAAGGAAGGGGCCTGAGGCTGAGAGGAATTCTGGGAGTTGGAGTCCAACACACCTGAAAGGCCTAAGTTTGCCCATGCCTTCTCTATATCATGCTTAAGTGGCTGAGGGGGGAAGGAAGGGGCCTGAGGCTGAGAGGAATTCTGGGAGTTGGAGTCCAAAACACCTGAAAGGCCCAAGTTTGCCCATGCCTGCTCTATAGTATGCTTAAGAGGCTGAGGGGGAAAGGAAGGGGCCTGAGGCTGAGAGGAATTCTGGGAGTTGGAGTCCAAAACACCTGAAAGGCCCAAGTTTGCCCATGCCTGCTCTATAGTATGCTTAAGAGGCAGAGGGGGGGGGGAAAGGAAGGGGCCTGAGGCTGAGAGGAATTGTGGGAGTTGGAGTCCAAAACACCTGAAAGGCCCAAGTTTGCCCATGCCTGCTCTATAGTATGCTTAGGAGGCAGAGGGGGAAAGGAAGGGGCCTGAGGCTGAGAGGAATTGTGGGAGTTGGAGTCCAAAACACCTGAAAGGCCCAAGTTTGCCCATGCCTGCTCTATAGTATGCTTAAGAGGCTGAGGGGGGAAAGGAAGGGGCCTGAGGCTGAGAGGAATTCTGGGAGTTGGAGTCCAAAACACCTGAAAGGCCCAAGTTTGCCCATGCCTGCTCTATAGTATGCTTAAGAGGCTGAGGGGGGAAAGGAAGGGGCCTGAGGCTGAGAGGAATTCTGGGAGTTGGAGTCCAAAACACCTGAAAGGCCCAAGTTTGCCCATGCCTGCTCTATAGTATGCTTAAGAGGCTGAGGGGGGAAAGGAAGGGGCCTGGGGCTGAGAGGAATGGTGGGAGTTGGAGTCCAAAACACCTGAAAGGCCCAAGTTTGCCCATGCCTGCTCTATAGTATGCTTAAGAGGCAGAGGGGAAAGGAAGGGACCTGAGGCTGATAGGAATTGTGAGAGTTGGAGTCCAAAACACCTGGAGGGCCCAACTTTGACCATGCCTGCTCTATATTTATTATTCGATCTTATATGCCGCCACTCCCCAAGGGCTCAGAATGGCTCACAATACAGTATAGAACAGGCCTGGGCAAACTTGTGCCTTTCAGGTGTTTTGGACTTCAACTCCCACAATTGCTCACAGCCTCAGGCCCCTTCCAAAGGAAGGATGGGGCCACAATAGAGAAAGCTCTGCGCCTTGTCGATGTTACGTGAACAGCTTTAAAGCTAGGCACTTCCCGTAGCTATATCTTCCGAACAGAGTGGTCTCTGGGGTTGGGAGGGGGTGAGACGGTCCTACAGATACACTGGCCCTAGACCAGGGGTGCTCATTAGGTAGCTCGGGAGCTACTAGTAGACGGCCCTCTTCCAGGTGATCTTCAGGCCTCACCAGCTGGATGGGGTGATCCTGCCATGCGCGCGCACACCCTATGCGCACGTGCGCTCCTGCTGCTGGCTTCCGCTCTCGCGGTGCTTCTTTTGCCTGCGGGGCATTGCAGGAAGAAGGAAGCACCAGACGGGGCCTCTGGAGGGAGTGCCCTTCCTCTCTCTCGTCCAGAAACAGCTGTGCAGCCTCCATGGCCGGTGAGACAGGCAGGGAAAAGCGCTCCCTCTGGATGCCCCGCCTCGTGCTTTCTCCTTCCTGCAATGCCCCGCAGGCGGAAGAAGCGCTGCGTGGGCGGAAAACAGCAGCAGGAGCACGCGCGGCGGCGGGAGCGCACAGCGGTGGGGGCAGGTAGATCTTTTGGACTTGGTTGCTTTAAGAGTAGTTCGCATGCTGAAAAAGTGTGAGCACCCCAGCCCTAGACCAATGGTTCTTAAACTTTTTTGGCCTACCGTCCCCTTTCCAGAAAGAAATTTACTCACCGGCCCCCTAGAAATTAATTTTAATTTTTTTAATAGCAATTAAACAGAAAGATATATGTATTAATATTTCTAACTTTTTCATAAAATATTATAAAGTTTTAAATTAGAAACATTGAAGTTTGAAATTATGAAACTATTTATTGAACTTTGAATAGAAAGGCAATACAAAAAAAATACCAAAAAAGTTAAAACATTCAAAATCATCTTAATGAGAAGGATGAACCTGGTATGCTGCTACCAATCTAGTCATCCTCGGCTCTATTTTCGTCAGCAGTAATCTCAAATCATCGCGATTGACTATTTTGCAATCGGTTTCTTTCTTTGTTAATAAATTGGTTACCACACTGAATCCATGTTCCACTAAATATGTTGAAGGACATTATTATTATTGTTGTTATAAGACTCAACCAGTTGGGAGGGAACCCCAAAGGTATTATTATTATCCCTTGCTTGGCGAGAGCAGGAGGAGGGAAGAAGGGAGAGAGAGACACACAGAGATGGATGGTAGCCTGTCACCTGGCTCACGCCACCGCCCCTTTACAGGGGTTCAGCGCCCCCCAAATTCTCCTGGGCCTTCCAGCCCCCCCTAGATCGCCCCACCGCCCACCAGGGGGTGGTACTGCCCACTTTGGGAAACACTGCCCTAGACCATACAAGGCCATGAAGGTTAGTACAATCACTTTGAAAGTGATCTGGTGCTCGATAGGCAGCCAATGAAGCTGCTGCAGAATAGGCTGTTGACAAGGACATTGCCCAGGGGACTCTCTGATATTTTACCATTTTGTGGAAGGCTTCTCTCATGACCCTGCATGGGAAGCTGGAGCTGACAGACAGCAGCTCACAGTCAGAAATATTGAAAATTAACGGGGTATTTTTTATTACAAATATATGAGCTCTGTTCTTTTTCTGTTGTATGTTGCAGGCTTGCATGGTTGCCACTCCCGTCCCCTGCAAGGTGTTTTAACCAAGGTAAGAACAGCTTTGGTTTGGAGTAGGATTTAAAGCTCTATTTTGCTCATGGGTTCAAAAGGCAAACATTCTCTAATGTGTCTTCTGCAGCTCTCTTTGCCTTGCACAGCCTTCTATGGGCAAACTTTCCTCGTGCGAAGTTTCGCAGTCGAAGCAAAGAAGGTATACGTACGGGACAAGCCCCATGTCAATGTTGGGACCATTGGGCACGTGGACCATGGCAAGACGACGTTAACAGCAGCTATCACTAAAAGTGAGGCCAAGGCGCAGTTGGGAATTCTATTTTGTTACTTTGGCATTTGGGTGATTAGAAGAAAACCAGAAAGATTGGTAGAAAACCATTGTAGCTTTCTAGTCAGTCCTGGCTTTAATTCTCTAGAGAATTATTAGATAACTTTTCTTTCTGTAATGGGCCTTGAATCATAGGGGGGAATGCAAAGTGGTTGGGACTTCCAGCAGAAGGGGCACAAATTGAATGTAAATAGAGTTTGTTGCGATTTAAACTCTCACATTGAAAATACTTTCCAAAACATCCCACATCCTGGAGATTGGGCTGTCCCATTGCATTCTGCCAGTACAACCTGAAGTCTCACACTTGCTTTGGGTCTGGGTTTCATATAAGTCTGAGGACTCCCATATCTTCCAGAACCAAGGGTCTTAGGTTCCAGCTCCTTCAGTTATTCAAAACTCCGAGATGAAAGATAGGCAACTGAAGGCTGGTCCTAGGTTCTTTGCCTGCTTAATTTATTGCCCCAATCCTTTTTAGACTGTCTTCCCTAGAATCTTCCCACCAGCTATGATCACTATGTACCTTTTCCAGGTTTGAAACAGGTCAGATTTTGTTAGTGTCACTGTTTAGATTGGAGACAAGGGTCCAGCAACTGATCCCTCAGTCCTTGCTTAGTTGAACGTGTCTCCTCAGTGGTGCTAACTGAGAAGACACTAGAGCTGGCTTTCATCCTTAAAAACTCAAGAACACTTTCATCTGATTCTTCTTCTGTTCCTTCCAGTTCTGTCTGAGGCTGGAGCTGCTAAGTTTAAAAAATACGAGGAAATTGATAATGCACCAGAAGAGAAGACACGTGGCATCACAATCAATGCCTCCCATGTGGAGTATTCAACATCCAACCGCCATTACGCCCATACAGATTGCCCAGGCCATGCTGACTATGTCAAGGTGTGTGTGAGAAGATGGGATCCAATAAAACACTTGAAATTCAATATTCATTACCCCAAATCCTTTCCAGAGGGATCTGCTGCTAATACTTTAGTATTGCATTGGTTGGTTTTTGTTTTTGTTGTGTATTGAGTTTTAATGCTGTTTTATATCCTTATGTTTTATTTGTGTTTTAGTTGATTGTTATACTTTGCTTTATTTTAATTGTGTTTTTCTGTTAATGGATTATTTCGTTTTGATGATCTGTGGACATTTTGTCCCTTCAGGGGGCGATGGGGGCGGGGTATAAAAATCAAAATTATTATACTGTATTATCTTTGCTGCTACTATTTCTTCCATATTGCATTTAAATCGAGAAATATTGTGAAGCCTTTTAAAAACATTTCCTTTGTAGTAGACCTATTCACGCAAACAAGGAGTTGATTTTTCAAAGTGATTCACATTTGAGTGACGTGCTCCTTGTATCTTCTTCTTAGAACATGATCACAGGGACAGCACCACTGGATGGCTGTATTCTTGTGGTGGCAGCAACAGATGGCCAGATGCCACAGACGAGGGAGCACCTTCTGCTTGCTAAACAGGTGATATGGGCCTAGAATGGCGATAGAATGATCTGAAATGCCCCTTTGAGAATATATAGGGTATCACTTTAATATATGGAAGCAATAACCTGGAGAAACACATGGTGCAAACACAGGTCTCACCCTTGTTTTCTCCATACCAGATAGGAGTGAAACATGTGGTGGTGTACATCAACAAAGCTGATGCAGTCGATGATTCAGAGATGTTGGACTTGGTTGAGCTGGAGATCCGGGAGCTGCTCACAGAATTTGGCTATGATGGGGAGAAGACTCCAGTTATTGTGGGCTCTGCTCTTTGTGCTTTGGAGGTCAGTGGTGGGTTTGGACAGGGGTAGTTTGAGCCTCGTTTTCCATGAAATTATCATCTGTTGTGTCATTTCCCTCCAATTATCCCTGTTGTTTGCAGCAACGGAATCCTGAAATGGGCTTGAATTCCATCATGAAGCTACTGGATGCAGTAGATACGTACATCCCTCTGCCGCAGCGTGAGCTTGACAAGCCTTTCCTGCTCCCCATAGAGCATGTTTACTCCATACCAGGTACTAAGCCTTATAAGATGGTCACCCTGTACAGAGACAATGTAGGTAATTAGGGATCCAGGGTGGTGGGTGGCAATTCTGTATCCATGGCTTATTTGGAGAGCTGTTCTGGTCATGTTCTCAGTGTTATATGGGGACTTCAGAAATGTCCATTTTAGCTTCTTTTGCATGACACTCGCTAGGTCACCTTGCGCAGTCACATTAACGGTGATTTACTTCACGAGGTAATTGCAAGGAAAAGAGGGGAAAGATGGAATATATAGATTGGGAATCTGCATCATCAGACATAACTGCAATGACAGTGTCTTTGTTACATCTGACAATTATGTCTCCCCAAAAATGCTTTTTCAGCCTGGCAGCATTTACATCCCAGGGCCTCCGAGCTGTTGTAGATCATGTGATGGGAAACATCATCTGGAATGTGTTTAGAATAGGCAAATAGACCCATTAGGATCTTGCTACAACTGCTTATCTCAATGTACCCCCCTCCCCCCAAAACTCCTACAGACATCATTATCCCAATGCCCTGATCTGCATTGCCTCAGAAACCCTTTACTTTGTGTGTGTGTGTGGGGTGCGGGTGGGGGGCTACCGGGCTGAAAAGGTGTTTGGGGTTAAGTTCATTAATGACTATAAATTAGGGGTCCTTAGCAGTTACAAGGTTCAGTTTACACTCTTGTAACTGCTGAACTGAATGCCATCAGTAATAGATATAGTAGCACCATTTATCTTACCTATTACAGGACGAGGCACTGTGGTGACAGGTACTCTTGAACGTGGCATTGTTAAGAAAGGAGACGATTGTGAATTTCTGGGCCACAGTCGGAATGTGCGTTCGGTGGTGACAGGTAAGTTTTGTGTTTTCCACAAGCAGTCTTTACCTCCCGGCCCTAACCTTGATTTCCCTATGATGTGACTGGACCAGAAACCATGGGAATACTGAGGTGGCCCTTAGGTTTAAAAAAAAGTGGTAAAAGTCAAAGCTGTGGGCATAGAAGGGCTAGATACGCTTTGCAAAGAGTAATAGAACTACATTGGCTTCAGGTGTAGAGATGTTCCACAAACAACTGGAGCGGGCAGAGGCTGGTGACAATTTGGGTGCTTTGGTGCGAGGATTAAAGCGAGAGGATTTACGGCGTGGAATGGTTATGTGCAAGCCAGGTTCCATTCAGCCACACCAGAAAGTTGAGGCTCAGGTAAGCAGATACAGGTGAATAAAATAACTAACAAATATTCGCTCCAGAGGAACGGAAGTTAGAGAACAAGAAATGGCTGTATTGTAAATTACTTTTGGGGTATTGGTTGTAATGTTTGCTTATGTTTTAGTTAATTATGTCTTATTGGATTATTTTATTTTGCATCACAATGCTTAATTCTTTGTTGTAAGCTCATTGTTATTACTATAGCTTTATTTTGTATTATTTTTTATACTTTTGTAGTCACCTGAGGCACTGAATGTTTGTCTTTTTGTGTGTGTAAACTGCTTTGAGTCGCTTCTGGAAGAGAGGGCGGTCTAGAAATAAAGTTGTTAATATCTCACCTGTGAAAGCTAGTGATTGTCCAGAAGGTTTTCATTGGTGGAACACAAGGGACATTCACAGAATTTTCCAATGCTGCTAGACTGGCAGCCTAAAAAATGCATAGCTTTTCTATGCTGCACTTTTTCCAACCAGAGACATGATACTTTTCATTTCCTAGGTGTATATCTTGAGTAAAGACGAAGGTGGTCGTCATAAACCCTTTGTGTCTAATTTCACGCCTGTCATGTTTTCTCTGACGTGGGACATAGCCTGCCGTATAGATTTGCCTGCGGGAAAGGTGTGTATATACATATATGTCTCTTTCTTTTCCAGTTTTTGCTTTGAACAAGTTAACAGCAAGTGGGAAATATATGAGCCCCCAATGGTTTCTGCAGCTCACCAGAGTTGTATTGTTTGTTCTTGGTCTGTGTTGGCTTGTCCACCATTACACACCCTTCACACGCACCCCAAGACATGGAATAATCACTTTTAGTAAAGCTAAGCTATATAAATCTTGCATAGTTTACATGGGGTCTGGATCCTACAAAAAGGCAGGGGCATGAAGCAAATGAATCCCTACCACTGATGCTCTAAAGTTGGGGTGGGGGTTACAGCTCTCTAGATATTGTCAGTAAACAAAACCAGAGCTGGCATTTAAGCCCAATTATCAGTTGAATGAATCAGAAAATTTTCATCCTTGTCTCAAAGCTTTTAGTATTTCTTTCCCCATTTGTCTGGCATTTCTGATAACTGAATAAGTATGATCCTGCTTTTCCTCTCTCCACAAAGGAAATGGTGATGCCAGGTGAGGACACTTCCCTTTTAATGATACTGCGGCAGCCCATGGTCTTGGAGGAGGGGCAGCGATTCACACTGCGAGATGGAAGCAAAACCATTGGCACTGGTGTGGTCACAAAAACACTTCCACTTGCTCCAGGCGATGAAGAAAAGTGGGCCTCTTAAAGTGCTCTATGTGGCCACTGACCTGCCAAGTGGACTTTCAAAGCTGGGCTTGTAAATTGTGCGAAGGATTGCATCAAAATGAGTTGATGGCTGCTTTCTCAAGAACATGCCTGCCCTTCTGGTGAAATGGTATATCTGCAAATGGTTAGCCCTTCAGTCTTACCAGGAAGGAGAGAAGACATTGAATTAATGTGTTTCATGCAGTAGTGGGTTGGAGAGGAGTTGGTTAAATAAAAGACTATAAAGCTGACCTAGAGTACTGCTATTATTTAAGGGGTAGGTAACACTTTTTGGTCCTTTCAGAATCCCATTCTATCCTTCTTAAGCAGAAAAGTCAAGGTCATGCATTACATTACATATTGAGCGGATGCAGACCAGCAGATAGCTATACTTAAGTGTGTTGCAATTACTGTCATAATCAAAATTAAGCCCATATAGGGAACCTAAATATAAGACACTAGAAACCTTGGAAGATCTGCTGAACAGCCCTGTGGATCTTAAAGCTCAGAAAAAGCATGGAGTCCAAAACACTGCCAGTAAGGTTTTCTTTGAAGACTGCAATTATGGGAATCGAAGTTAACATTTTGCCTTGTTTGCGTGTTTCATTTGTAGAATTTGCACTGCCCAGGAAGTAAAGAATTTTGGTAAGCTGTGTAAACACGCTGGTCGTGTTTGCCCCTTCAGAACCTGGTCATATTTTATACTTGGCTTATTAAATGACAGTACAAATAGGACTCATCTACTTCTTGCCTGAGACAAGAGTAATTGTCAGTGCAACATCTAACATTTTATTTGACTGATTCTTTCATGTCAGGAGCTACTTGAGAAACTGCAAGTCACTTCTGGTGTGTGAGAATTGGCTGTCTGCAAGGACATTGCCCAGGGAATGCGCAGATGTTTTACCTTCCTGTGGGAGGCTTCTCATGTCCCCATATGAGAAGCTGGAGCTGACAGATGGAGGCTCACTCCTTTCCCTGGATTTGAATAGTCAACCTTTTGGTCAGCGGTCCTGCCAGCACAAGGGTTTAACCCATTGTGCTACTGGGGCTCCTATTTCTAAAGAAACTAAGCTGGAAAGTATATGATCCCCAAGGGAGGAAACATGTGGAAAAAGATTTAACAAAATTTTGGTGAGGCGGTTCAAAGGCCTGCATAATTGTTTCCGTGTGCAACAATTTAAGTCTTGCTAGATTTACAGACTACAGTTGCATCCTAAGGTGAACTAACAAAAGCCTGTAACCCAAGTCATAAAACAACCTGCACTCTTTAAATTATAGAAACCTACTGGCAAGTCAAAAAATGTGACTAACAGCTGTAGAATAATCTCTACAGCACTCAAGAATACATAAAGGTCTCTTTTTAAAATTAAAAATTGAATATTAATTTTGTTCTTACAGCCAAAAAGTATTTAATCAATTATCTCTTAAATGCAAGTTATTGAAAATTGCATTTTTGAAGACTATTCCATTTGGGACCTGTGCTATGCAAAAAAGAAAAACATAGTTTTTCTGCACAGAAACCAACCTTTTTGTATTAAAACTTTTTCCCCACATTTCTAAACATAATAAATCCACATGACAAAGATTCTTTTATGTTCAGGTTTCTCCTCATAATGGTTTCCCCACACTTGGGAAAGCCATTTTTGATTTGTCCAAGTCATTTTCTATTTTTCCCTCCATAACAGCCTTTGGAAACATGAAAATATAAGCAGAGGCTCCTGCCAAAGCAGTCCATGATACAGACACATTGTGCTAAGAAACAACACACTGATAGTCAAGCCAAAGTCTTTCTAATGTAATATTTTGAATTGCAAAAATTAAAATTCTGTTGTGCAGTTTTTAAAATTACACTTCTGACCATAGGGTGTTTTGCTTACAAATGGGTGGCTTCAGCATTTAGAGCATGTATGAGCAAACTTTGGTCCTCCAGGTGTTTTGGACTCCAACTCCCACAAGTCCTAACAGCCGAGTCCAAAACACCTGGAAGGCCAAAGTTTGCTCATGTTTGATTTAGATGCACTGTTTTAGACTCACCCAATTTGTACCCCACTTGGTGATTGGCTAGTTTAGTAGGGAATGTACAAAGTAGCAAGTCCAGAACAGAAAATTTCAATGGCCTATCCGTCCTGCTTGAAGCAGGCGGTGGTAAAACCATTACTATAAAAGGCCTCCCTTGACCCTTCCGCGCTAAATAACTACAGACCAATCTCCAACCTTCCTTTCTTGGGCAAGGTGCTGGAGCGGTGGTCGCCTTGCAGCTCCAGGGATTTCTAGATGACACCAATTATCTATATCGATCGCAGTCTGGTTTCAGGCCTGGGCACAGTACCAAGAGGGCTTTGGTCGCCTTGGTGGATTACCTCCGCAGGGAACTGAACAAGGGAAGTGTGACCCTGCTAGTTCTCTTGGACATCTCAGCGGCTTTCAATACCATCGATCATGGTATCCTGGGCCAACTCTTCGGGATGGGTCTTTGGGGCACGGTCTTGCTGTGGCTCCGGTCCTTTCTGGATGGTCGTTCTCAGATGGTGAAGCTGGGAGATACCTGCTCGGACCCCTGGCCATTGACCTGTGGGGTCCCGCAAAGTTCCATTGTCTTCCATGCTTTTTAATATCTACATGAAACCGCTGGGAGAGGTTATCCAGAGTTTTGGAGCTCGATGCCATCTCTACGCAGACGACACCCAATTCCACTACTCTTTTCCACCAGATTCCAAGGAAGCCCCTCGGGTGCTGAACCAGTGCCTGGCTGCTGTGATGGTCTGGATGAGGACGAATAGGCTGAGGATCAATCCCGGCAAGACAAAGGTCCTCCAGGTCGTCATATGTCCAACTGGGGTACTGGGTGGCAACCTGTGCTAACAGGGTTGCACACCCCCTGAAGACACAGGTCCGCAGCTTGGGGGTCCTCCTAGACTCAGTGCTGACACTTGAAGCGCAGTTGTCGACGGTGGCTGGAAAACTTGTGCGCCAGCTGCGACCATACCTCGTGAAGTCTGACTTGACCACGGTGGTCCACACTTTAGTTACCTCTAGATTGGATTATTGCAATGCACTCTACGTGGGGCTTCCCTTGAAGACGGCTCGGAAACTTCAATTAGTCCAACGTGCGGCAGCCAGATTATTAACTGGGGTGAATCACAGGGAGCAGTCAACTCCCCAGTTTAAGGAGCTCCATTGACTGCCGTTCATATTCTGGTCCGAATTCAAGATTCAGGCTTGGGACCCGCCTACCTTCGTGACTGCATCTCCTGCCACCAGCCTACATGACCTCTTTGATCGTCCAGGGAGGTTCTCCTCTCACCTCTCCCATTGTCACAGGCAAAATTAGTGGGAATGAGGGAGAGAGCCTTCTCCGCTGTAGCTCCCCGTCTTTGGAATTCACTACCGGGTGAGATCAGGCAAGCCCCCTCCTTAGCAGACTTCAAGAAAAATCTGAAAGCCTGGCTTTTTCAATGTGCCTTTGAAGAATGACCATCCTCACCAATTGTGTTGCCCCATCTAGTGTTCCTCCTATGATGCACTTTCCCCCATTTTAAACTGAAAGCTTGTCCCCACTGTTTCATTTTCATTTCCTTAGGGCCCCCTCATTTGCATATTTCCTACTCCTACCTCACCCAGGGTTATCATTTTAATTGTCCATTTGGCCTGCCCATCCTATCTGATTTATATTGTGTGAATTTGTTTTACTATTTTATTTTGTTATTGTAATTTATTTTTAGTTTATTTTTTTGATGTATTTTGTTTTGTATTTTGTATTTTACACTGTTGGATTGTATTTTAGAAGGGCTTGGCCTTATGTTAACTGCCCCGAGTCCCCATTGGGACTATATGGGGTATAAATAATAATAATAATTATAGATGAGCTACAAACTGGGGAATGGTCAGCATCTTCCCCCACCTGAATTTGGCCAAACCACCAATTAAAATGAAATGAAAAGATGCCTATTAGAAACTGGGTCTCTTCCACATAGTCATCCCAAGCCCAACATTAGTTAGTTTAAAATTTTATTGGTTTTTTTAAACTTTTTAAATATTTTATTTAATAAAAAGTCAAGGTTTGTCCATCTGGTCATGTCCTTGTCAAGTTAATGTGGGAAAGTGGCATTTGCTCTAAGAGCCCGAATGGAGTCATAAATAACAGAAAAGAAACTCTGCCCTTCTCCAGGCAAGGGGGGAGGACCCTGCTCCGTCCCGCTGGCTGACAGCATCCCAAGTGGGCTTCATTAAACCAACGGAAAGGAAGGTGCTTGGCGAGGGGGGGCGGGCCAGGCCAGACGGCACCCCTCCAGGGGCCTCTACCATGGGCATGAGGGCTGGCCCAGGCTTTGGGCCAGCCACTGAGCCAAGGCTGGCTATGGTCTCAGGTCACAGGGAGAAGCGTGGACATCAGTTCCCAGGGGTGTGGAATGGAAGCTGCTGGGAAGGGTGAGACTGAACTGAAAAAAAGGAGAAAGAGGTAGTGAGGACTAGAAAGGCACAACTCAGGATCACCAACCCACCCCTCACCTCAAAAGGAGGAAGTCCCAGCAAATTCTACATCTCAACAATCTTTACTTGAGGCAATAAGGCTCTCCAAACCCTACAAAGCACTGAATCTTTCTATAAAAATAGTCCCCCATCTCCAAAAATCCTGACTCACCTTGGTGGTGGCCTATATAAGTGTAGGGGGAAGGCGTGGAAGCCGAGAGGGTGGGCACTCCACTTTGGGGTACACCTCCTTGCGGGGGTCCGCCATGGGTCTGTGAGGGATGCAGAAGCATGACTTGTGGAGCTCCAGGGTGAGGAGGTGGGGCAGCTGCAATTCCAGTCTGGACATGGGCCTGTGGTTTACAAAATACCAATGTATAAGAATGGACAACAAGGCATTTCGCCAACTGATTTTAAATCAATAGCCCAAAGCGCATGGCACTGACAGATATTTGTTCAAACTGAATCAATAATAATAACAATAACTTTATTTTTGTACCCCATCTCCATCTTCCCGAAGGTACTCAGGGCAACTTACATATGACACAAAGTGCCTAAAAACAACATAAAATAAACAAACAGTACAATGCAAAAAAGTAAAACCAAAAGCATATAAAAACAACAATTTAAAACTCAGAACAACGCCCAATAACCTAGGGTGACAACTGCCCTAAGACATGGCGAAACTGTAAACAAGAGAAGGGAATGGGATAGGGAAAACTGTAGCTAAGGAACAAGGGCATGCATGGGATTAAAGTGCAGTGCTGTGTAATTAATTGGGGCTAGACATTCTCAAAGTATTGTTTAAACATCCAAGTCTTCCAATCCCTACAGAAGGAGGACAATGTGGGGGCCTGCTGTTGTCATTCAGGCTCTTCATCTAACATTAGATTGCTTTTTTACCCAACAATCTGAAATAATTTCAAGGTGGTGAGTTAATTAAACTGAACCCAATAAGGAAGTATTTCACATGGGAAGACAGCAACTAGAGAATGAATGTACAATTAATATACAGAATGGCAAGTGCCAGAGCAAGCTTTAACTAATATAACATTTCTGAAGATTGGGCAAAGCAATCTATACTGCTTCAGACATCAAGAGTTCAGGAGCTCACTCCTGTACTTTCAAGAATGTGCAAAAATAAGGGCATAGAAAGGAATGCAGAGCAGCAATAAATGTAAATCCTAAAATCATTTAAGATTCCAATATTTTCAAAAATGCAATTATTAACAGTATTAATTTGGACCCAATCTCCATCCCCTCAAGGATTGAGAAAGTTCTACAAATCCTTGAAAAATACAAAAGCAGCATTCATGCAGCATCCAATAACACAAGCCAACAAGTATTCTTCATCAGATATAATTTTAGGTCATTCTTTTTTTTTGCACTAAATTCAGATCTGTGTTTATTTTTTCTATCATGTGTAGTTTTTACGATTAAAGCATATCAATAGAATCTAATTTATATCAGTGCGTAAATGCATTAATTGATTAGCCTCATCACAAAAACTTCACATGGTAGAGAAAAAAATAAACACAGATCTGAATTCAACGCAAAAGACTCTTTAAGAATGACCTAAAATTATATCTGATGAGAAATACTTGTTGGCTTGTGTTATATGATGTGAAATTTGCAGTCTTTACAGTAATCCGATATAATTCATCATATTTTAAAAAGTTGACGTGATGGGAAAAAAATAAAGAAATATTTAAAATCAGCATAAAAATTGATTTAAACTGTGCTATTCTCATTTCTGATTATTACAAAATGTTTAATTTTGTTGGCTTGTGCAATTTAAAGTAGTACAAATTTGACATACCAGAAATAAAGACTATCTGTTACTTAACAAGCTTCTGTGCGTTTACACCTCAGCTGAACTTCTATTGGTTCTCCTTGCACAACTTTTGATAAGGAGGAGATTCAGTTCGTAAAGGAAAAGGAAACATAAGTGACTATTGATATGAATAGTGTTCCTACAGTGTGGAGGGCATTCTTGATTCTGTATTGTTCTTCACACTCACAAGGATTTAAATTAGTTTTTCCTCTATCAAACATAGGAGAGCAAGTTCCTCTCTCCGCTTTTGAACTGCCTGTCAAAGGAAGGACCGGGCTGATCCTTGGCCTCGCATGGATCTGTCACATGTCAAACACATTTAGTCTGTTGGAGACCCCATTACAATTCATGAAGTAATGCCACTCAGGACATGGATGTAGCTAAAGATGCATCTTCAGCCACAGGGGTAAGAGAAACTGCTCTACCTTTTCTTCCCAACCCATATCACTGTGTGCTTCCACCCCTGGTTTTGCTGCTGGATCTCCCCGTCTTCAACTAAGGAAAGCCACCTTGGATTGTCTAGCTTTCTACAGATTTTTGACCAATAGAAAAAAGAACTACTTCACTTTGGTCTAGGAATTGCAACATCTATGGGCCATTGAAAAGCACTGCAGATTAGGCTGTTTCTTTCTACCACTGAGAAAGACAAATTGCAGCTCATAGTCTAGTACACAGTTAGCTGATAATGATGCAGTTAGCCAGGCTACCAAGCCTGGTTTGGTGCCACGAAGAAGAAATGTAATGCTCACTGTAGTTCGCAGACAAAGAAATTGGTCAGTTGACTGGAACTGTGAACACTGTAATTAGCCCTGAAGCAGTTCCTACTGCTGACTCAGGTTGTATTGGTCCAAATAAACAATGTTTCTGCTACAACACACATAAACAGACAGGAACAGATGTTCTTATTCCCTCACTACTGCTGTAACAACTGAATCCCATTGCTTATCATTTTAGGCTGAGGCAACTCCATTTCTAGGATGGATTCCTTGAGCAAGAAAGCATGTATCTCAGACTCAGACAGCAGAGTCTAAACATCCTTATGTTCCACAGAATGGCTCACTAATTTAACACCCCAGAGGTGGGGCTGTGTGCTCTGAAGGAAAATCACATACTACTGAGAATTGTTTCCATGTTATAGATTCTGCAGGATTGAAACTTAAGACATGTTGACAACAGTATAGCCAAAATACTCTGCTATACATTGTTGTCAATCTCCTTGTTGACATGGACCCTATATAAAAGAGGATTTGAAAGATTATTCCCACAGTGCTTCAATTAGCGCCATTTTTTGACCTATTGAGTCTGACATATGAGTGCTTTCCAATTCCCCCAATCCTACTCTATCAAAGTTATCCAGACAATTTTGGTCGCCAGATAATCTGTATTCTCATAATCATAATTCTCAGGTGACTGTGAGATTTGGTATTGCTGGTGACCGAACTGGCCCTATTAACACCGGCAAAGGGGTCAGACAAGGATGTATTCTTGCCCCCCTGCTATTTAATCTGTATGTAAATGACCTTCCAAATTCGCTTAGAGGGGCGGATGTCCATATGCCTAAAGTAGCTAACTTGCAAATCAACTCACTTCTGTATGCAGATGATATGATCCTACTCTCCTACACCCAAATAGGGATGAGGAGATTATTAAGAAAACTTAGTGACTACTGCCTTAGAAATGTACTAAAGATAAACAAAACCAAATCAAAATGATGATCTTTGGTAAACGCCCTCCAAAATGACATGGAAAATAGAAGGCGAACAATTAGAACAAGTTAGATCCTTCACTTACCTAGGATTAGACTTTGCAGAAAATGGTCTATGGCATAATCATTTCCACAGGTGTTCAACTAAAGCCAAGGGCAGAACGAGCTTACTCTTAAAGCTGCTGAATCAACGGCAACCGGGCTCCCTCGTTCCCCTTCTGAAAGTTTACAATCATAAAATCTCCCCGCTGCTTCTTTATGGTTCTGAAATCTGGGGTGCAAATGATACTCCCCCTGATTACATAGATGCAATTGGAATAAATTGTGTTGGAGATGAGGACCTGTGAATTGTTACCACCTCCCTTAGAATCCCTCCTGCTGGGCAAAACAGGGGTTTAATTGATGTAATGGTCTAGAATCCTCCTCAGATTGTTTTTAGAATCATTGCAATGTGTCTGTGTTCTGTTTGTATTTGATATGGCTTCTGGCTAATCAATAAAATTGTTGTTGTTGTTGTTGTTGTGTATTGTTTTCAAGTTGATGTTTTTTTATTTTATGTATTATGTATTTGATATATGGCATCTTTGTGTGCTATTTTGTAAGCCACTCCAAGTCCTTATGAGAGATAGTGGCAGGGTATAAATAGAGTATTATTATTGTTATGATTATTATGTGATGTGATGTGGCTTTTGTAGGAGGAACAAAAATAAGGGAATTTATCTTCGAAAACATCAATTGGTTTGATTCTGGTATTCTGAAGGGCTGACTAGGCAGATGCCTAGGTGCTAATAGTTTAAAGCAGGTCTACACAACCTATGGCCCTCCCGGTGTTTTGGATGTTAGCTCCCAGAATTCCTGTCCTTTGGACAAGTTGGCTAAAGCTTCTGGGAACTGGAGTCCCTGGAGGGTCAGACTGTGCTGGCCTGCTTTAAAGCTTTAAGTGAATACTCTGTGTTTGTAGCTTAGAGAGTTGCTTCCTTGGCACTGCCCTCTTTTTTTCTCAGTCATTACAAGATCAAGTTTGTCTCTAAAGACATAGACTCTAGAAGCTATGTTCTTTATACTGTGGAGCCTTCATGGAGAAGTTCAAGCAATTTCACTTCCTACTGTGACTGCTCTGGTAAGTACTAATCAAGGATGTTCTGCCTATACAGTAGGATATAGAAACACTTCTGAAATAGCAGGGAGGCTATCCTACCTACCCAGCATTATGCTTGCTGCTGAATTGAGGTATGTCTTACACATGGTGCTTTCCCAATCAGTCCTGGTTTTATTTCTCTAGGAATTTGTCATTTTCTCTATCTTGGAGCTTGGTATTTCTTCATAGGGAAGAGGCATGACAGGTGGTTGGACTGGATGACTTCTGGGGTCTCTTCGAAATCTACAATTCTATGACTCGCTCCCCCATGTTGAATGGAAGAATAATTAGAAACCCTGTCCCTTGTGTGCATAGGAAGAGCAAGACCTGGAATATTACCCCCATTTATGAAGAGATTGAACCTTTACAATAAGATGGATCTTGGGAGTTTATAGAAAAAACGAAGTCCTACAACCTCAAAGTGAGCACAATCTTGGTATAAAGAACCTCTTAGGCTTCCTTCCCTCGCCGAGTTGGTTCTCTTTTAACAAGAGAACTTCTCAGCACAGATTTAGAAAGTAGCACACTTAAGAGTTTGATTTAAATTACAATTTCCAGCCAAGTAGCTATGTTTTGCTACGACAAATTAAGATAGCATTTGCATCGCATGTCAATTTTAAATTGTAGTTATCTCGCAGTTGTAATAGATGTTCCTGTGTAGGTTTTTAAGGAATGGCTATTTAAAAAAAACATCCATGCAGAAATCCCTTTCCTCAAACAGCAATCCTGATAGATGGTCTCAGGAAGTTATCCTCTCCCCTTTTCTCCACCTCCATACTCTACTGGATAATTTCTCTGCTCTCCCATTATCTTTCCCAAACTGTTCCCGGTGTACTTATAGCCACAGCACAGTCAATTAAATGATCATCTCCCTGTCTTGGGAAGGTTGAAAAAAATACCTTCCCACCAACTCCCTTGTTCAACAACATATGGAGCACCATACAATCTGTTTTGAAGACATTTCAGAAACCAGGAAGGTCCAGAGACCAAAAAACAAGTCCCAGAATGAAGTGGAACTTTCTAATTAGGTAGATTGCTTCCCAGCACAGGGAGAAAAATGAATGCTTTCAGGAAGTAGTTCATGAAATAAATATTCCATCATAACAAGCAATCTCGAGCAGTTCCACACAGAATGTCATTGTACCATAAATTACAAGACAAAGAAGAGTTGCTTTGGGCTTTACTTCTGCAGAGATATAGCTAGTGCTTGTTCTTGTTAACATTATCTAGCAAAAGTAACAACCACGCAATTCATAATGCAAGCATCAATCCAAGATAATAAGCCATGACCGAAGATGGAATAAACAGGAACTAGGAGCCACAATGAAAACCCAAGAAACCTTGGAGACTCTCACTACCCCACATTTTTTAGAAAAATGTTTTTGTCCACATATGCCCTCCAATGACCTCTAAGATGCACGGAGGACAATACCGGCTCTTTTTTCTTCTCTGGGATCATTTAGGTCAGGAGAGACCTTTTTTCCTCAATAGGAAGTGTTTTCCCCCAACAGGAAGTGGATGGAAGTTTATTTCTTTTAGAAAATTATTTCTCTTTGATTTGGGGGAGGAGGAGGCAAACCCATATCCAAGTTGTCTCCCATAGTTCCCTAGGAGATTGGGGGAAAATAATTTGGTGGGAGGGGATAAATATTTTTAAAGGAGTGGGGTGCAGGGCAAAAACACAGTCCTGCCGCAATTAATGTAATTTTATTGGTATCTATTTCTATTTTGAAATTTACTAGTAGCTGCTGCATTTCCCACCCTCGGCTTATACTCGAGTAAATACATTTTCCCAGGTTTTTTGTGGTAAATTTAGGTGCCTCGGCTTATATTCAAGTCGGCTTATACTTAAATACATACGGTATATAAAACAATAAGCAACTATTCACAAAATCACCTTCTTTTCAACTTGGGACTCTCTTTCATTCCAACTACTACTAAAGCAGAATGCCTTAAGAACGTAACTAAAAACTAATATAAAACTGAGGCCCCATCTACACTGCCACATAATGTGAAATAGCAGTCGCATTAGCCTGCGGAGTCCAAATGATGCTCCAGGCTAATATGTCTTAACCTGGAATAAACCTGTATGACATTTGTGAAGATTTATTCAAGAGTTCATGGCACCATCATTGCCGCAACCTCACTCTTTATAAAGGTGAGCCTACTTACCTGGGTGACATGGGCCATGTTGGTATAGCCGTGTTGCAGTTGTTGGTGGGCATGAATGGCATAGACTGCCTGCTGGGGGAAACTGCTCTGTGGAGATTGGGCACTGGGCCCTGGGGTTATGGATGGTGGTGTAGCTGTCAGCGTGGCTGTGTGGTACAGGTTCTGCTGCTGCTGGGCACTGGCCAAATGAGCTTGTCCAGCCTGATGCTATGGTACAAGGAAGAAAAGTCACCACTGAACGTATAGAGCTTTGAATAATCTCTACCCTCAAAAGTCACTTTCTTTTCCCCTTTTTGGTATTGCCCTGGCACAAAGCTAAGGCATTATTTGAAGATACAGACAACGAAGAAAGAACACGTTGAACAGGAAATGGGAATTGTTCTATTTCCCCAAATTACTATGCTTATTCTCACTGTACGGTTAGCTTTCATCTCTCTCATGTATATTAGGTTTTATTTGGGAACCCAGTTCTGTCCCCGCAGTTATACCACTGCCTGTATCCTTTATTCTTCATTAGGTAGATATCACTCTTAAACACATTACTGCTTTTATTAAAACTGTCTCCTGTATCAATAGCAATGTCAACAATGGCTAAAGATATCATCTTGCCTCTTTGTTAGATGACTTAGTCCCCCAAAGAGATGAAATGGCAAGCACACATGCAATCTACACCCGATGCTTCATTCCAGACAGCCACTCCAATAGGCAAGAGCAAAGATGAGAGCTCCTAAATGTTGGAATTCAACCCACTGCCCAAGTTGCAAGTCTTCAATGAGATAACAGTTTAGTTAGCTTGGAATAGGCTAAGGATTTTTCCTTCCCCAATGTCTCCTGAATAACAGTTGGGAATGTATCTCATTTCTTTTCTCCTCTTGGTTTCTCCTCTCATTCTGATTGGCTGTTTAAAATGGACACTTTTCAACTGCAAGCTTTTTGAATCTGATTTCTGCCTTTTTACACTTTAGTATGGAGAGTATGTGCTTTGATAGATCTCTGCTTGTGTGTCAAAAGAGATGTAGTGATTGAGTTTTCCCCTGCCTTGAAAGAGATGGGCGTTAGAGTAGCTCAGACTCAGTTTCTGATTATTAAATGCAGTTAGTTCTTTATTATTGCAAATCAGTAGTTCTCAAACGGTGGGTCACCAGATGTTTTGGCCTTCGACTCCCAGAAATCCTAACAGCTGGTAAATTGCCTGGGATTTCTAGGAGTTGTAGGCAAAAACACCTGGGAACCCACAGGTTGAGAACCACTGTTGTAAATAAACCTTTTGTGATTTTTTTAATGATTGGACTCTGCATGTTTGCCTCCTAAGCTCTGAATTCTTTACAGCCACAACCAACGGCACATCACGCTCTGCTTGCTAGTGAGCCGATGCTCAACTTTTATATCCTGTTTTTTTAATGCTCTGCTTTATTTTAGGGTAGTTTTCCCTAACACTAAGTGGGACTCTGGAATCTGTATTTTCAAAAAAGGAACACTTCTAAACTTTCCTTGATTCAGGATTCCACCCTTGAACTTAACCAGAGCATGAAGAACCACACTGGCAACAGGGTGAATATCAAAACATACGACCAAATTGTGAAAGATGCAAGAGCCAGAGAAGCATTAAGTGTCTCCACCAATAGCAGACCACTCCCTGTGCTCCCCCTTCCCCCATGGTACCTGCACAGGGCTGGGGGCGGCGTGTTGCGCTTGCTGTTGGTTGCCGGTGGGTGTGGTAGCTGGTTGAGGCTGATGCGGATGTAACTGTGTAGCATGGTGGGGATACGACTGATGCACTGTGGCTGGGGAGAGAAGCAGCAAGCAGCAGTCAACAAGGCCAAGGAGGAGTGGGGAAGCTCGGAGTGATTAATGTTTTCTAATGGAACATGAACTCACCATAAAGAGTCTGAGGCGTAGGTTGTTCTGCCTGGGGATATTGGGGAGTAGATGATGATACAATGGCCTGGGGGTGACTGCCAGATGCCATCATGCGTGGGTTGCTCTGCAGCATAGGGGCGAAGACAGGCTGGAGAGAAGAACGCAAGTTAGAAAAAATGGACACACACACAAATCAGCACCATATTATCCCTTCTCTTCTTGAAGCAAGCCTCAGACACACCTGCGATGGATAATGTGCCATAGGCTGCATCATAGTGGGCTGTCCCGTGAACTGCTGGGGGTTGTAGGAAATATATGACGAATATGGAGTGGCAGCCACAAGTGGGGGCCCAGCGGCTGCAGCTGCCTGCATGATAGGAGGAGCTGAGGTTGGCTGGTGCTGGTCTGAACGCTGAGGGGGCAGAGAACCTGGACAAGCAGAGAATGCAGACAAGAAAGGCTGTAAATACCCACACTTCCCTTTTCAGCCACACTCCTCTACAAGGTCTTCATCCATCCATCCACTACATCCATCTCCTTACCCTTAGCTCGATATTTGCCCTGCTGTCCTGGCACAGAATTGGAAACAGGATAAGGGTACATCTGGGGTGCCTGTGGAAAATAAGGCCAAGTCCATTACCTCCAGTATTACTCCACCTCCATTACAATTTGGAGGAAGCCAGGACTATCCACAGATATCCTGTCACTTCACCAACCTGCACAGCTGGGCTCATGTGGATTTGTGGGATATAAGAGATGTACTGTGTGCTGTACATGCCGCTTTGCCCAGGGGTAATGACTGGGATGGAGGGCGTAGAGTGAGTGCGTGGTCCTGGTGATGTGGGCGTACTTGTTGACTTGTTCTGGGCAAAGATAAAAGAGAAACTGTTTTTTGAAGAAGCTGATGAAAAAAACAATTAAGGGATAACCAGAACTCTGGGAACAGCAATCTATCTCACAAAACTCTAAAATCGATGTGGCACCAAGGCAAATCATGGCAGGTAAGCCCATTAACGATTACACTCCACTCTCAGAGCATGAAAAAAGAAACACACACACAAATTATAACCCCAGAGCTAGTTTTGCACCCCAACTACGTACCACGGTCAGGAGAGTCTTTGATGGGTTGAATTCTTTTGCATTAGGATTCAATGTTGATTTTTTCACCTGCCTGGAGAAGAGTGAAAATAAGAAAGAGATAAATGCAAAAAAATAATAATACATCAATAGCTCCTCTTCTGCACTCTCGACTACAGACTCACTCTGAAACAGGGCCGTCCTCCTTGTCCTCTGTGTCCCCTTTGCCTAGAGGGCTAGATGTCTGAGTCTGGCGTTCCATGCCTTCACAGGACCCTTTCTCTTCCTTGCTGCTGCCATCAGACAGTTCTAGGCTGGTCTTGGGGGACTCCTCAGGCACTTCGCAAGTGCCCCCTGCCCCAGCCAATGCCTCTGGGGGCTTGTCTTTCACCTTTCCTTCAAGAGGCTCCTTGGGTCGGAAAGTGTCAAGTGTGGCCTCTGGGGAGGAACTTGGCTGCAGCTTTGAGAAAACAGATAGGGAGGATAAGCAGCTGGATCCAGGAACACATAATGCCCATAATCCACACCCAGTGCACAAAATGCACTGAGGAGAAATGAGAACATGCTCACCTTAAACTGGGCTCCAAATTTACGCAATTCCTCTAGCTGATTCCTCTTCTGCTCATTCTGAAGACCTAGAATGGAAAGCCAGAGCAATTATATAACCAAGTTTGGAACCCCAATGCAAAATCTTGAAAACCACTTGCTTATTGAGCCCAAGTCGAAGCCCTGCTGGATAAATCTCATGAAACATTTCATTTCTTACCAAAAGTTCCACGGATCTCATTAAAAATAGAAAGGCAAGCGGAAGTCTCCCACAGAACACACCCAAACAAAGGCTCATTACCAAGATTATGAAGTTTAATTGTGGATGATCCGAAAAGCAGCAATTACTGAGCTGGGGGGGAAAAGATCACAAAAGAAACAAACCTTTGTTTGCTTGTTTGACCAAATCTGAGGGTCCCATAACCTCCAAGGTCCTGCTGGGTTCTTTGGTGACAGAGCTAGGCACCTCTTTAACTAGATGTAGAGGAAAGGGGAAAAGATTACATTGCACAGCCACTGAAAAGGACAGAAATTTGTTTGATTAATATGGTATCCTAAGAAGCATCATGTTCTTATTTTTATTTTATTTTGATACTAAATTCCTTTGTTGTAAGTTTTCTGTTGTTACTCTCCGTTATTTTGTATTAATTTGCAGTGTCTGTACCTATTTTGAGGCATTAAATGTTTGCATTTTTATGTGTAAACTACCCTGAGTCCTTCTGGGGAGAGGGAGGTCTAGAAATGAAGTTTTATTATATTATTATTTTAATTATATAACATTTGCTCCAAGTCCCAGATTCTTTCTTAGGAAGAGCAATCTGGCTTGGATCTTAAGTTCCCTCCGTTGATCAAAATTAATAGCTTTTAGAAAGCAGCCATCAAAATTACAGGACAAAATGGAAGACCAGTTTTCTAGAGATCAATAACCTGAAGTTCGGGAGTATGAAGTTCACTTTCTGCATACCAGTTAGCAGACTATACTAGGTTATCTTTGGGTGCAAATTCTTACCCTCAACAGCAGCTACAGGAGCAGATGTTGGGACCTTGGGAGAAGGCGGGGTTGGAGAAGCACTAGGTTCCATTGCAGGCCTTGATTCAGAGGGTGACACAGGAGCAGCAGGGGCAGTTGATCCCACTGGGGGATCCTGAGAGCAGACTGGCACAGCTGAGGCAGATTTTGGAGAACGCGGAGTGTAGACGCGACCCACTGTGTGGCAAAAGCATAACTGTTAGATTTAAATAGAGTAACATGAAGAGCAGTCTTTTGCAGGAGGTTTAAGGGGGTGAGGGAAGTGCCAAATTAACTACTTGTAAGTTACTCTTTGAGCTCTTTTGTCTGAAATGCATGATATAAATACTACTAATAGTTATCACTTATCCGCCGCACCTGTTGGAGAAGCAGCTGAAACTTCCATGGGGCGACTGGAGGGAGAAGACATACTCTTGGCCCCCCGAATAGGTCGCTGTGATTTTGGAGACATTCTGGATGGACCTAGAACAAAACAGCCACAGATGCAAATAAATGAATGAAGGGTACAAAAAAAAGGTTCATTTGCTACTTGGAGAAAAGCACTGGAAAATCCATTGTTAACCACAACCTAGGATCATTTTGGAAGCTCTAAAGTGGAAAACCATGGTCAAAAATGTAAGAGACCACTATTTCCCCTACCCCTCCTGCCCAAAAATCAACAAGGGAAGAGATGGTTGATGCATCTTAATCCAATAACAACAAAGCGGTTTGTCCCATACAATGAAATCAGCAACGTATTACATATTTCAGTTTAAAGGTCTGAAATGATGTCACGCACCTCCATTTATGCCTCGTTGTTCTGGAATAGAGCCTGTGTTGCTTTCTGAATGATGTGTGCTTCCACGGGGAGGTAAGGAGCTCATGCCTGGCCTCCCGCCCCGAGAGCTGCTGCAACGTACTCCACCTCGCGAGCCTTCTCTGACACGTTGGGGAAGTGGTATGTACTTGCCCTCTCTTAAAGAAAGAGAAATTCACAATGTCTTATTTGGGATTGGAGCATGAAGGAAAATGTTATCTAGGGTTTTAGCCACAGAATCAAAAGCATTTCTACCACAAATTCATTGGCAAGCATCAACTATAAGGGATGACCACATTTTCAAGCACTGGTTAGAAAGGGGGATTTTGTCATTGTTCTTTTCTTCCAAAATAGGCACAGTAAACAAGCAACAAAATGAAGCCTGTTCTGCCTTAAGCCAATGAGGGAAACTATGGATGCTTACTTGTAGCCGTGGTTCTTCAAGCGGTCATGTGTGGAATCCACACAAATGGTACTCTGGTGCCTGTGTGCAGCAGTTCCGGAAGTCTCTACAAATAATTAACATAAGTATGGCCCCGCCCCTCTACTCCTGACCACGTGCCCAGCGCTAGCTCTCTGCCGCAGAAGTGGCAGAGAAGAAGGCATGAGTGATGTGGGGAGGATGGATGAGGATGTGTGGATTCCACAAATGACCACTCGAAGAACCACGGTTACAGATAAGCAACCATAGTTTCGTTCTCGTGGTCTCTGTGGAATGCACACAAATGGTAGATTAAAAAGTCACTTACCCAGGATGGTGGGCATCATGCCAGAGTTGAGAAGAGGACAGCTCTCCCAAACGCTGCCCGGCGTTTCAATAGAAGGTCGATCTTGGAGTGTTGGGCGAATGTCAACAGCGAGGCCCACGTGGCAGCTCTGCAGACATTGGCAAGAGGGACGGCCTGGGAGAAGGCAGTGGAGGTTGCGATGCCCCGAGTGGAGTGAGCCCCGAGGCCCGCCGGAGGGTCCTTGCCCGCCAGGTGGTAGGCGAGGCGGATAACTGCAGGGACCCATGCCACCAGCCATTGCGGGGACCCTGAGTTGCCTTTAATGTCTGGCCTGTACTGAAGGAAGAGGCGTTGGAACTTCCTGAAGGACTTGGTGTCTGTTCGCAGGACCACCTTGTCCTTGTGGAACCAGATGTAGGGTTCAGCGGCACAGAGGGCGCAAAGTTCACTCGCCTGGTGAGCAGTGGTGATGGCGAGGATGAACGCCATCTTCCAGGACAGGTGTGACAGGTCGGTGGAGGACAACAGCTCAAACGGAGGTTTGGTGAGTGAAGAAAGGACGAGGCGGAGGTCCCATGCCGGGAGGGGGGGAATCCGAGGGGAAACGTGTTCTTGTAGCCCTGGAGAAAGAATTGCACCAACAGGTCCTGGAAGGGGGAAGGGAGGTGGTGGCACTTGATGGAGACCAGGGCGAGGCCCTTGTGTGCCAGGGAGGCGAGGAAGTCGAGGAGGACAGGAGCGGGGGCCGTGAGGGGGTCCATAGGACCATTGAGTCGACACCCTATGGGCCGCGGCTAGGATGACACGAACAGCGGCTGAGAGTCTCGCGGTTGGATCCTCCAGGCGGTCAGGTGGAGCCAGGAAATGTCGGGTGGGGGACCGCACTGCGAGAGGTGTTCAAGAGGTCCAGCCGAATCAGCAGCAAATGGCAGTAGCCGGCATGTGGGACAGCAGGGGAAACCAGGGTTGGTGGGGCCATCAGGGCGTCACTACGATGCCGTCTGCATTGTCGGAGTAGAGTTTGGAGACTACCTTCGAGAGAAGCGGGATGGGAGGGAAGACGTAGATACGGGGCCCCATCCACCAGAAGAGGAAGGCATTGCCGAGGCAGCCCGCTTGCGTCGGGGTCGCCCCCCCAGGAGTAGAAGAGGGTGCACTTCGTGTTGACTTCTGGCAAATAGGTCTACTATCAAGACGCCCAAAACACGGAAGAGGAAAGCGGCAACGTCTGGGTGAAGAGACCATTTGTGTCCCGGTGAAGCGGACCTGCTCAGGAAGTTGGCCCGGTCGTTGGACTGTCCTGGGGACGAGGACGGCCATGATGTAGATGTCGTTGGTGATGCACCAATCCCAGATGGAGAGGGTGAGAGCGAGGAGGGAGCGTGACCGTGTGCCCCCTGCTTGTTGACATACCACACAATGATGGTGTTGTTCGTGCACACCTGCATGGTGTGGTGGCAAAAGAGGTCCTGGAATGACTTGAGGGCCTTGAAGAGGGCAAGCATCTCCAGGCAGTTAATGTGGTACCACCTCTCGGCTGGCGACCAAATGCCCTGAGTCAAGTGGCGGCCCGTGTGAGCTCCCCAGCCCGTCAGAGCGGCGTCAGTGGTAAGCATGTGGGAGAGGCATCCAGGGCTCGGAAGGGCATGCCCGCGCAGACTGTCGAGCGGAAAAGCCACCAGCGGAGGGAGCTGCGGATGTCTGTCGGAAGGACGAGGCAGGTTTTCAGACTGTCTCAGAGGTAGTCGAAGTGCCGGAGGAACCAGGACTGGAGGGGGTGCATGCGAAAACGAGCAAAGGAAGTGACCGCTGCTGTCGACGCCATAGATCTCAGGATGGACTGGACATGCGATGTTGGAACTGACGCGAAGCAGCAGGCAGCCAGAATGGACGTGCGAATAGTCCGGAAGCGGCCCTTGGGGAGGAAAGCGGTGTGGGAGGCGGAGTCGAGCACCACCCAATGAACTGTATGTTCCTCGTGGGGGTGAGCCGGGATTTGGTGTGATTCACTATGAGGACCAGGTTCTGCAGGAGTGAGAAGGTGAAGCGGATGTAATTAAGGAGAGACCTGCGGGAGCGGGCCAGGAGCAGCCAGTCATCAATGTACGAGAACACTGCGATGCTGCGAGTGCGTAGGAAGGCTGCCACCGCGGCCATGCACTTATTGAACACACTGGGTGCTGTTGAGATCCCAAAGGGGAGAACCCGGTAGGAAAAGGCTTGCTCGCCTATCATAAAGGAGAGAAACCTGTGGTGAGAGTGGGAGATGGCGATGTGGAAGTACGCATCGCAGAGGTTGATCAAGGCAAACCATGCCTCCAAGGGGATGAAGGGGAGGATGGTGGGCAAAGTCACCATCTGAAAGGTGGGGGAGTAAGCATAAGAGTTAAGGGCGCGAAGGTCAAGGATGGCCCGTTGGCCTCCTCCCTTCTTGGCGACCAAAATAACGGGGAAAAGGGCTGATGAAAAGGCATTGGGGTATAAAGGGATGATCGCTCCCTTCAGTAATAAAAGACACCTCATCCCATAAGCCCTGGGAAGGGTGAGTGCTGTTCACAAACCCTGTCGGTGGCAGAGAAACCAAATCAATGGAGTAGCCATGTTGGACCCCATCCAGAACCCACTTATCCATGGTTACGTCCTGCCAGACCGGAAAAAAGGGGCGCTAGACATGAGCCAAACTGAAAATGTACCCCAGGTACAAGCAGGTTCAAGTTCACTGAAATCCAACTAAAATGGTGGGGCATCTTCATGTCACAAGGGGGAGGAAACCCAGGAGTGAGAAGGGATGGGTGAGAGAGGAGAGGATGGCCCAGCATTAAAGGCAGCGCCTACCCCTCCGCTGAAAGTGAGGCCTGCCCTGCTGGGGGAGCTGGCTGTTGTTGCCTGGAGGGCTTGGTGAGGGGGGCCTGAGGGAAAGACCTGTTGCCCGATGGGTAAGGCCTACGAGTGTAGGTGGCAGAGGACGTCCACTGTCCTGAGGCGTGGGAGGGCCTCTGTGTCGTGTAGCCGAACTTATGGGCCGTTGCTGGACTTCGTGTGTTTGTTTCAGCTGGGTGTCTGTGTCCGGGCTCGAGAGATGGATGGGCAGGTTCTCCACCAGTGCCCTCCCCTCTTCCGAGAGCGTGGAAGTGCGCAGCCAAGTGTGTCGGCGAATGGCCGTGAGGTGGCAAAGAGGCAGTCCAAAGAGTCGGCCGCATGCTTGGCCATGTCCTTTTGAGCTCTGAACAACGTGAGAGGCTCTTGGAGGATGGCCTCTGCCAAAAGACGACTGTCTGGAAGGTAAGGCATGTACGAGTCCATGAGTTTCCATAGGTAGGTGTGGTAAGCAGCAAAGTAAGCCTCATAGTGGGCGAGGCGGGTGACAAAGGCTGCGCTTGTATGAACCTTCTTGCCCATGGAATCCAGCTTTCGACCTTCTTTGTTGGAAGGGGTACTGTGAGGCTTGAAGTGCTTGCCACGTTGGCGTCCACCGTATTGGGCTTGGGGAGCGGTAGCGAAGTCAATTTTGTAGAGTAAATAATTCCTCCGGGAGGCAGGGTTCACGGAGGGAGGTGGAAGGTCGGGGTTTTTCCTGAGTTGGAGGAGGTAGGTGATCCCAGGCAGGACCGCTGACGGTAGGGGCACCTGCTGTTGCTCGTCAGAAGCGAAGAGAAAATCATCCACCTGTTGGCGCGGAGCAGCAACAGGGACCTTGAGTACCCTAGAGAGGCGGGCGAGGAGGGCAATGAAGGTAGCATCCGGAGGTGGCGTTGTCTGCGCAGTGGATGCGGGGTCCTGAGGCGGGAACAAGCAGGAGGGGTGGGTTCCAGAAAAGGGGGAGATATCATGGGCAGCAGTGTCCTTGACGTCGACATCAGAGGGGCGCCAGGAAGGACGAGGCATGGTGTGGGGACGGAAAGGCAGGAGGAGCAGAGGGATTGTGCTCAGACACAAGGACAGGGGCATAGACAGGCCCAGTCTCCAGGGGACCGGTGAATGGACTGGTCCCTGGGCTTCGAGGTCCCACCCGAAACCCCATGCCTGGTGACAAGGCTGTTGGCGGGATGTCCAACCCTTTGGGGGGGGGGGGAAGGTTGGGAGGGCATACTGAGAGGGGCTCGGAGAGCGAGAGCGCCGGCGCAGTTGCCAGGGACTGGTAGGCTGGGACAGGAGAAGGGCCCCGACGGCCTACCTCCGAAAACCCCAGTCCCGAGGCGGACGGGAGGCTGTCTTGGGCCTCCAGGTCCACGGAGGGAACAAGCAGCAGGAGCACTAGGCCCGGGGTATGCTGGCAGGCGGCTGTCCCTGCTTCGGGGGAGGGAGTGGGCGGGTCAGGACCACTGCCGGGCTCGAGCCCTGCGCTGCCGGGCTCGATGTGTTGCGCAGCTTCTGCGCCGGGGTGGGCAAATCTGTTGAGGCCTGAGGCACAGGCCGAGCACGTTGCGAGGCTAACTCCACCTTTTTCTTCTTCTTCGGCTTAGAGGAGGGGCAGCTGGAGTTGACGCACGGCTGCTTGGAGGCAGGGGAAGACTGGACAGAGGAAGATGGACGCCTGGAGGAGGTGGATGCGGAGATGACAGCATGGCAAGTGGGGCGGTGACCTCGGCCGAGGGGGCTGTGGAGGGAGCGCAGAGAACGGAGGAAAGAGCGTGTGCTCATATAGAAGCGCCTTACGTTGCGTCTCCCTCCGTTTTTTCACCTGTGGTGTCAGGGCCTTGAGGCAGTACAGGAAGAGACCGGGTGTGCCTCTTCAAGGCAGAGGAGGCACCGGTCATGAGCACTGGAGACGGGGAAGCTTCCCCCGCAAACCGAGCACAGTTTAAAACTGGATGCCATATGAGGGATACGAGAAAAACAAAATGATGGGAGAGAGGACTTCTAGAGCTGCTACTTCTGCGGTGGAAAAAAGGGAACTAGCGCTGGGCACATGGTCAGGAGTAGAGGGACGGGGCCATACTTAAGTTAATTGTTTGTAAAGACTTCCGAAACTGCTGCACACAGGCACCAGAGTACCATTTGTGTGCATTCCACAGAGACCACGAGAACAAACCTAGCTCTACACCAAAGTCCCCTATATATTGACCATTATACCAAATTTTGAATGACAGAGAACAAGTGAATCATAAATTCATCCATTAGAGGCAACAAATGTGAACCAGTAGAAACATGCAAAAGCACAAAAACCGTGAATAATGATTAAAAATACTGATATAAACAGGCCTATATTCGGTTACTGATTTTTGACAAAAGTTACCTAAATCAAAATGTAGCAAACAGCAAGACCAAAAAAGTATTTAAAAGCCTGGCTGTGTTTCTAGAAACCATTTGATTGGCTCAATGAAGGCCTAGGTTAGCAACTCAGAAAGGAATCTCAATTAGCAATCAAGGTGCAGACGGGTGTATTTTCGGCCTCTCACCAGTGCTGCCAGCTCACCTGGATGCCAGACTAGGGCTATCTCTTCCTGACACCTGTCTCTGAACAGAACTGTGCTTCTCCTCTTCTGTGCGCCCATCATCATTTTCCATTGCAATACGTAGTCGATATTGTGGGCTTGATTCAATCTCCCGCGCCAACTGCGCAGCTCTGGCCTCTCGCTGCCGGAATTCTTCAGAATTGTCTTTCTCAAGAGGGACTCTGGCATGCACAGATGGAACAGAAAAGAGAAATGAGGACCCAAAGCAAACACACACTGCCATACTCAGAGAAACGAATGCGTTGTACATGCCTACACACTGAGAAACGACCAAGACCACCCCACCCTCCATTCTCGAGAAATTTTCCTTCCAGCACTTTGTACTTTTTTCTGGAATACTAAGGAGGCTTGCAAGCATGAACCAGTACTGATCTTGCCCCAAACAACTATTTTCTGCATAAGCATGCATGCTGAAATTAAATTAATTCATGAATAGAAAATGTCTTCAACAAAAGTGCTAAAAATGAAAGACAGCCATAACTTCCCTGGTTATGCTGGTATGTTAACAAAGATCCCAAAGATGTATTCACAGTGCACAATTGATTTTACACCATTGGAAGAATTACGGAAACGGAAGAGCATGGGTAACCGAGTGTATTTCCAATATAATGCTTTCAATTTAGGCTAATACATCTAGGAATTTAAATCTACCATGACCAGCAAATATACAAACATTTTTCATTGGTTCTGACTGATCTTTAGACCTTTTTAAATCTGCAGAGCATCCATCAAGACCATTTTATAAATGGGAACACAATTACGCACTGAGTGCACTCTGAATCCCCTCTAATTTCAGCTCATCATCCTTCTCTGGTCCCTTGTTATCTACTATCTGTTCAAGGACTTGAATGGACCAGCAATATTTCTTCTCTCGGTGATGACTGATTAACTAGACCAGTGTTTCTCAACATGGGGTCGGGACCCCTGGAGAGGCACTGTCAAAGGGGTCGCCAAGACCATCAGATAACACAATATTTTCTGTTGGTCATGGGGATTCTGTGTGGGAAGTTTAGCCCCATTCTATCATTGGTGGGGTTCATAATGCTCTTTGATTGTAGGTGCACTATAAATCCCAGTAACTACAGTTCCCAAATGTCAAGGTCTATTTTCCTCAATCTCCACCATGGCAAATTTGATCCAGATCCATCATTGTTTGAGTTCACAGTGCTGTCTGGATGTAGGTGAACTACAACTCCAAAATGATTCAATTGTTCAGTTCTATTGTTGGTTCAATTCTATTGTTGGTGGAGTTCAGAATGCTCTTCTGTAGATGAAGTATAAATCCCAGCACGTACAACTCCCACATGACAAAATCAATCCCCCCAACCCCACCAATATTCAAATTTGGGTGCATCGGGGATTTGTGCCAAATTTGGTCCAATGAATGAAAATACATCCTGCATATCAGATATTTACATTATGATTCATTAACAGTAGCAAAATTACAGTTATGAAGTAGCAATGAAAATTATTTTCTGGTTGGGGGTCACTACAACATGAGGAACTGTATTAAGGGGTCATGGCATTAGAAAGGTTGAGAACCACTGAACTAGACACATTTTCTTATTTCAAATCACTATGCTGCAGCCTCCATTAAGATGCTTCCTACCTAGCCATATCATTATCATTTGATAAATAAATAAAATCTTCTTTCCCTCTGCCTCCTGAAACAGATACAACTAAAAGTTAACTTACGTATATGAAGAAAGACTGCTATCATAGGTGGTCTTCACACCATAAGTTTCTTCATTGAATTTGAACATCTCATTAGGGTCCCAGCCATTTGACTGAAATAATAAATACATCAACAGTGTAAGTGTTTTGTTAAGCTTTGAAGAGTACCTGCAATCCTTCTCTGTGGATCCATCCCAACCAGGACATTTACCATGTCAGATTCCAAGTCATAATCATCACTGTTGCTGTCTCCCCCTTCCCAGCGTTGTAGCACCTTCTCTTTGTGCTCTCCATTCACCTTGGAATTCATAGCAATAGCAGAATCTGTGAATTTATCTAGGAGACAGAGCAGATGAACATCTCAGAATGGAAAACATATAGGACCCTTCATCCACACCATGTCAGAGCCTGGTATCTTGAAATTGCGTTACCTTTGGTGGCGTAATTAAAATCAACATTGCGGAAGTGCACCAGCATGACATCAGCAGGCTTGAACACCATAGTGTCCACAATATCCTCCCTCCTGGGTCCTACTGGTTGGTCCGGCACCTTCTTGTGCACAGCATCCACGGCTAGTTCAAACTATACAGGAAAAATATCCTTGTCATTATTAACAACATCTCCCTATCCATGAAAAGCAAAGCAGAGTAATAAACCATATTGTATCCCCTCTCTGAACACTGTCCATTATCAGGTTACTAAACAGAAATCACTTTTGGGGCATCATTTTAAATTTACGGCAGCAAGCCAAATCTGTTTACTCAGACTAGCCAGCAAATCCAAATCTCACCTTGGAGCTAAGGGTTTTAAAAATCCCCTCAAAGGTGCTTCCATTTTTCACTTTCACATCGCACGTAGATCCCTGGAAAGAGAGTATTGAAGACACATGTAACACCAAGAAAATATTTCAGATTGGAATCTGAAGGTCTCTTTCCCACATCAGACAGTAGCTTTCTTCACTGGCTGCATCTCCAGAAAGGGTGAGATGAACATATATCAACAATAAACAAAGCACTGGCATTATAGCCATCAACTTAGACCACGCATGGGCAAACTTCAGTCCTCCAGGCTGTTAGGAATTCTGGGAGTTGAAGTCCAAAACACCTGGAGGACTCAAGTTTGCCCATGCCTAATTTAAATTGATGACTATAGTGTCATCACTTTGTAGGCTGTTAGGAATTCTGGGCGTTGAAGTCCAAAACACATGGAGGGCCATAGTTTGCTCATGCCTGATTTAGACTGTACTATCAAGTCTGGGCTAACAATATGTGTAATTTTTAGGTTTCCCAATTCCCACAATTCACAGAAGGAACCTTATGGTCACCAGAACTATATTTTCCTGAAAAATATAAAAATATTTGATGCCAAAAATCAGAAGTGGTATACTTTTAAAATTAGAGTTGACCCAACTGGGGGAGAAGCAAGGAAACTCGCCACCTCTCCGGATTGTAGTCATAAATGTGTACGTGGCATCCTTAAAAAATGTGAAAAATTGACCTCAATAAACAGCACTTCTCATTATGAACAGAAATTATCTTCAACTCATTCTGTAAATTTAAAAAATGGAAAAGAAACACACATTTGCAGTACAAATGAACAATACAGCTGTCAAGATACTAATTCTAGAAGTAGTCCTAACCAAGAGCTTTTCCTGCAACATGCCTTACATGTTTCAGAATAGGACGAAATTGCCAAATTGCCACCCCATGATACATTTGCCCTTATCATCTTTGGGAGACTCACCACAACTGCTGTCAGGAAGTGCAACATACGTGAATTGTTATAAACACCTTCAAAGACCTGGTGATAAATACAAAGGGATAAAAAAAAGACAACGGCCATTAGAAAATGTATCAACATCTACTGACTTTTGCTACTCTTCTAGATCAAGAGAAGATGCTTTACCAATGCTAGCACTCTAAGCACTGTAGTTACTAGGCCTGAAGACAGTTCTAGGGAATGGAATATGAGACTGCTGTTTCATATCCATGTAGATTAGAAATCATAGAGATGACAGCATCTAGTCCTGGCAAAAGCTGACTCAGATAAATAACTGCTGAATACTAAAGTCAATATGCATGTACATCCTATTGACTCAATGGGTTTCAATTCCTCTAGCTGGAACCAAGAGTTGAACTTAGACCTGTTTCATAAAGGACGCAAAGCACACATTTTATCAGTTCCTTTCTGCTGCTGTTTCAGTTTCTATTTCAAAATAAAATGAAGTGACATAACCATTAAGAATCCTGCTAAAAGTATGTAGGCTTGTTTTTGCTACCAAGTTATGAGTAGCTCCTTTTGTGTCCTTCACAGCTCTACAAGAGCATTAGTGAAGACGTCCCCCTTCTAATGCCATTGAAACATATCTCCCATTAGCTGTAGCCAAAACGACTACAGGACACCCAGTATAGAAAAATCCAGAGAGCCTGACAACATGGACATGTCTTTATTAGAGATGCTATACATTTTCTTTCAGAATGAAATGGTGGAAATTAAAGATTTAACACAGCAGAAAACATAACCAACAAGCTGGTGAGTATTTTATCAAATATCAAGACCCATCCTTTTGATTTGGAATGCATTTCAGACAAAACAGCTGAATCTTGAAAACGAACACTTTCATAATTATTTTTATAAATATAGCAGGAGAAAATTCAGATGTCAATTAAATAAATCACACATATCTCAAGACAAAAAAATCATCTTGAGGCTTAGTCTGTGATACTTACAGGAGACTGTGGAGGTCCTTTGCCTGTGCTCTGACCCCTGAAAATGAATCAGGCAAAAGGAATAACTCACAAGAAAGTGATATTATCCATTCTCTTCAAAATGCAAGCATTCTTTAAAACAGGCCATTTCTAAAAAGTTATGATCAGAACTGAATTCACCGGTGGAGATTCTAAATAGGGTTGAGTCTAATAAAATTCCAGTTTAGTACAGAGAAAATAAAACAGGGTTTCCTTGAGAAGGTAAGAAGCCAGATGTCTGCTCATGATGTAGGATGAGAAAGCCTATTCTGAAAACTCCCAATAACTATATTACAAAAATAATATCCAGTGTACAAATAAATATTCAAAAAGAATAGATCAATGTACAGATACAGACATAAAAGACCCTAAACTTAGTTAGATAATGACTGTGATACCTCTATCATGTCTTTTTTAATGTTCATGGTGCATAACAGAGTTCCTAATTACTCTTAGCAAATTTCTAGTCTTTATGGCCAAAAAATGACACATAATTTTAAAATTGCACTGTGGATTCCAACACTCCTGACTCATATTTTGCTTTCTAACAAAATCAGAATTGTAACGGGTCTCCTGCCTTACTCCTGAGATGAGGACAAAACTTTTCAAGTTTAAGATTTCCTAAGATTATTGTGGCTATATTTTTTGGGGGGAAATAGTGCATTTCTGTGTTCAAAATATACTGAAAATCTTGTAGGTTTGTTATCTTGAGTGCCTCAAGAGTCCACACAAAATTGAAACTTGAATAGAGAAGGGACAGAAAGTACTATGTTGAGCAACTAAGGCCCCTTCCACACAGCTGAATAAGACCCCGCATTTTCGGATTTAAACTGGAATATGTGGCAGTGTGGACTCAGATAACCCAGTTCAAAGCAGATAGTGTGGGATTTTTTGCCTTGATATTCTGAGTAATACGGCTGTGTAGAAGGGCCCTGAGATGGAAACTAAGCAGTACAGGAGTAGCTAATATACTGTGATGATGTATCAAACAGTTGTCTGAAGCATGGCCTCCATTTTGACTGACACCTTAAAGAATATATGAACCTAGGCAAGATACTTCAAATCTACACTCAATGGGACTTATTTCTGATAAAATAGAATGAAAACACTCAGGTAGAGGACCAAAATGAGAGTAGCATCATTTCTTTCAATCCCACAAAAATCTATATACTATTTATCCCTTTTTCAACATACAGAAAGCTAAACAGGGATTGATTCGTTGGTACAGGCTGAGCACTCCTTGTCCAGAATTCCAAAATACTCCAATATTATCCACATGGGTGGAGAGATAGTAACACCTTAAGTTTTCTGACAGTTCAATGTACACAAACTTTGTTTCATGTACAAATTATTTAAAATAGTGAATATATATATTATAGAGAAGTGGTTTAAGAAAAGATGTTAGTGAGATGACAATATTTGCATTCTATGTATTAAAGGCAGACAGTTGGAAGTTAATTTTAGCTTTTTAATTTTTTTAATGTTATGATTGTTTTTAGATGGGGGAGAGTGAGGGAAGTTAGTTTTAATGGGTGTATTGGTGGTATGAGTTACTGACTATACAGATCATACAGTATAATGATAGTTTAAGTGCTGAAAAATATATAGTTTAAAATGTATTAAAACACTGCATAAAACTACTTGCAGACTATGTATGCAAGGTGTATATCTGAAACATATGAAACATCAATAATTTTCACATGTGGACTTGTACCTCCAAGATAATGTATATATTCATGTATAAATTGACCACATGTATAAATCGAGAGCAGGTTTTGGGGGAAAATTCATGGATTTTGAGATGGCTCATGAATAAATCAAGGGTCGTTCTGCAGAGAGAAGAAAGCACCAGTGCTGCCCTGCGGTGGTGGAATCATTCCTGGTTACCACTGCCATTTTTCCACCCAAGAATTCAAAAAGGTAAGAAGCAGCACTACAGCAGAGAGTGTAGAGGCAGCTGTTGCTACTTTTAGGTCCTCCTGGGATGGGTTAAAAGTCTTGTTTTTTGTCACTCTACTCCAGTGATTCTCAACCTGTGGATCGCCAGGTGTTTTGGCCTACAACTCCCAGAAATCCCAGTTTACCAACTGTTAGAATTTCTAGGAATTGACGACCAAACCATCTGGGGACTCACAGGTTGAGAACCCCTGCTCAACTAAGACACAGTTCTTCTTTTGAGAAGAGTTGAAGTACAGCACCCACACTGATCAATCAACCCAGGTTTTTTGGGTTGACTTTTTGACAAAATATTTCTAGATTTAAACATGAGTATATAGGGAAAGTACATACAGTAGCTTCTCAGTTAATCAGAAGGTTCAATCAAGTGGACAACATGTTAAATAAATAAAAATAAATTTACAATACAGCTAAACTGCAGTCAAAAATAAATTATTACAATGTAACATTAAGCTTATTTGTATTTATATTATATTTATTTATTTCTAAATTCCTGTTTTTCAACAGTCAATACAGAATTCATGACATGTTATAGTATGGGCCTATTATAATAACAACTCTCAAGCAACCAGAAAATACATTTATCCAGCTTCTCCCAATCCTAATGGATGCCAGTTAACAGAGTCTAGTATACATGCAAATATAGGCAGTGCCTGAGTTACAGACAAAACAGGTTAATGGATGTTACTTCTCCAGTTGAATTTGTATTGTAAATTAGAACAGGTACATTTTGTAAGTCTAACTGTAGCCAAATCTATCTAAGTTTTGGATAGCAAAGGGAACGTTTAACACTCCTATGGTGTTTGTTTTACTGTCTGTGCCCATTCAGATTTCACCTCATTTTCTGTCCCTGTAATCATTGGATTTTGAAAAATGTGGCATGTTGTGGAAAGAAGGCTTAGTGATAAAAGCTTCAGTGGAGACACCTTTTCCCCATAATAATTCTTCCAGGAGTTTTCAATAACTTCCGGTTGTCTCACACCTGTTCTTAATAAAGTCTTAATACAAGTCGGATGTCTGTAACTTAAGGACTGCCTGTATAGATATTTCAAAATAAAAAAAAATAACCCAAATCCCAAACATTTCTGACCCCAAACATTTTGGACAAGGATGCTCGGCCTGTATGCATTCTGTGTGTTCTTGAAGGCTTTCATGGCAGGAATCACTTGATTGCTATGAGTTTTTCGAATGTATGGCCATGTTCCATAGCATTCTCTCCTGACGTTTCACCTGCATCTATGGCAGGCATCCTCTAAGGTTTGTTCAGAGGTCTGTGGGAATGATGCAAGTGGGTGTATATATATCTGTGGAATGCCCAGGGTCTAGTCTGTTTGAGGCAAATGTGAATGTTGCAATTAGCTAATTGATTAGCAATGGAGCAACCTTGCAGCAAACAAAGGGTGCCTGGGGGTATATTTTGTTTGGGAGGTGTTAACTGGCACTTGATTGTTGGCTGACTGGAATTCCCGTTTCTGAGTGTTCTTTATTTATGGTCTTGATTCTGGTGTTTTGTAATATTGGTAACCAGATTTTGTTCATTTTTATTATTGAAGATTGTTTGTAGGTTGTGTTCCTTCATTAGATTCCCTATACTCTCAGTGGTTCCAGATTTATTTATTTTTATTAATTGTGTTAGAAGCGAATTCAGAATACAGTTATGATGTAGAAAACCGCCCCATAAAGTTAAAAACTTGGCATTATACTAAATGTCCTTTGACCAGAAGCTGGCCATTTGGAGTGCCTCTGGTATCGCTGTAAGTAGGTCCTCCATTGAGCATGTAGCAGGGCTCAGACTGCATTGTAGTAAATGGTCTGTAGTTTCTTCTTCTCAACACTTACATGTTGTGGACTCAACTTTATATCCCCATTTATTAAGACTGGCTTTACATCTTGTGGTGCCAGAGTACAGTCTGTTCGATGCCTTCCAAAGTGCCCAGACTTGTGTGTTTCTTACCCGGTCTCAGCCACTGACTGAGGTTCTTGGTTTTAGCCTGCCACTTTTGGACTCTTGTTTACTGAGGTGTTACTGCGAGTATCTCTGCATGCTGGCTGACATCCGAATAGAGGATGGGCTGGAGATGTCAATGTCTTGGTCCTTTCATTACTGGCTGCTACCAACAGGTATCAGGTGTGCAATACTTGCTAAACAAGACATGGGAAAACTCTGGCCCTGCAGGTGTTTTGGGCTTGAACACACACGATTCCTAACAGTCTCAGGCCCTTCCTTTTTCCATTCAGCCCAATCTTTTGTAAGAACACTTTTCCTCTAGGTGGGTCTACTGCACTGATTCTCAACCTGTGGGTCCCCAGATGTTTTGGCCTTCAACTCCTAGAAACTTTAACAGCTGGTAAACTGACTGGGATTTCTGGGAGTTGTAGGCCAAAACACCCGGGGACCCACAGGTTGAGAACTACTGGTTTACTGTATACAATGCAGATGCAAACAAGGCTGCGTAGGGGCCACCCAACACAGCTGCAAGGCTACTCAACTGCTAATCAAGCTGGCTAACTGCAACATTCACTTGCCTCAAACAGACAAGAGTTCCTTATCTCACTGTGGACATTCCACAGAAATGTATACACTCCTCTTGCTTCATTCCCACAAACCTCTGAGGATGTGTGCCATAGATCAGGCATGGCCAAACTTTGGCCCTCCAGGTGTTTTGGACTTTAACTCCCACAATTCCCAACAGCCACAGGCCCCTTCCTCAGCCGCTGACATAAGGTTCTACCACACAGCCCTATATACCAGAATATCAAGGCAGAAAATCCCACATTATCTGTGTGGAGACTCAGATAACCCAATTCAAAGCAGATATGGGATTTTCTGCCTTGATAGTCTGGGATAAGGGGCTGTGTGGAAGGGCCCATTGATCAGGCCTGGGCAAACTTGGGCCCTCCAGGTGTTTTGGACTTCAACTCCCACAATTCCTAACAGCCTACCAGTTGTTAGGAATTGTGGGAGTTGAAGTCCAAAACACCTGGAGGGCCCAAGTTTGCCCAGGCCTGCCGGCTGTTAGGGATTGTGGGAGCTGAAGTCCAAAACACCTGGAGGGCCCAAGTTTGCCCATGCCTGCTCTATAGTATGCTTAAGCGGCTGAGGGGGGAAAGGAAAGGGATTAAGTCTGTTAGGAACTGTGGGAGTTGAAGTCCAAAACACCTGGAGGGCCCAAATTTGCCCATGCCTGGCCTATAGTATGCTTAAGCGGCTGAGGGGGAAAAGGAAAGGGACTAAGTCTGTTAGGAACTGTGGGAGTTGAAGTCCAAAACACCTGGAGGGCCCAAGTTTGCCCATGCCTGCTCTATAGTATGCTTAAGCGGCTGAGGGGGAAAAGGAAAGGGACTAAGTCTGTTAGGAACTGTGGGAGCTGAAGTCCAAAACACCTGGAGGGCCCAAGTTTGCCCAGGCCTGCCGGCTGTTAGGCATTCTGGGAGTTGAAGTCCAAAACACCTGGAGGGCCAAAGTTTGTCCAGGCCTGCCGGCTGTTAGGCATTGTGGGAGTTGAAGTCCAAAACACCTGGAGGGCCCAAGTTTGCCCAGGCCTGCCGGCTGTTAGGCATTGTGGGAGTTAAGTCCAAACACCTGGAGGGCCCAAGTTTGCCTAGGCCTGCCATAGATGGTAGTGGAACATGGCCATAATGCCTGAAATACTCAGGGTCCTTTTACACAGCCATATAACGCAGAATATCAAGGCAGGAAATCCCACACTATCTGTTTTGAACAGGGTTATCCGAGTCCACACTGCCATATATTCCAGATCAAAGTAGATAATGTGCTATTTGATTGGGCGGTGTGGAAGGGGCCCAATAGCAACCCTGCCTGTCAGGGCCGTAGCCGGGATTTTGATTCGGGGGGGGGGGGCTGCGACTGGGTGGAAGAGGGTCTACCCTAGCAAACCTTTTGTATTGTTATCCCAATAACCCCGTTAATGTAGGATATAATGAGCATGGTGATCAGATCATGATATGAATAAACATAACAGTTTAAATAATGTACCAGTAAGGCCTTTTCGCGGACCACCCTGAGAATTTCGGGGCTGATGCCCCCTTAGCCCCCCCCCCCCGGCTACATGCCTGCTGCCTGTGTTCCCTCTTTGCAAGGCGACCACCCCCCATGTTGTTCCCCTCCCTCGCCCTGGGGCGGGGCACCCCATTGGCTAGAGGGGCACCCAATCAGCGGCCGGGGAGACGGGCCTCCGCTTATCAGGGCCGGACACTCCTTTCGTCCCGCCCTCCTCCCCGCGGCCTGGTCGAGCCCTCTTTTCAACCCCTCGCTGCGTGTCCACGGACCCCCTACCCCAATCCCCCGGATGTCACATTTAAAGCGATACCAACCTGGTCCCGCTTCCTCCCGGGGTGCCCCCTCCTCCTCCTCCGCTCCCGGGGGGCGCGACGGTCGCGACCCGGGCTCCCCCCGCGGCCCCGGGGCTGCGGCTGCCGTTGGGGCTGGCGGGCGGCGGGTTGGCCTTGCGTGAGGCGGCGGCAGCGCCGGTGGCCGAAGAGGCAGCGGCGGCGAGGGGCGGCGTGGGCGCAGAAGCCGGGCCCGAGGCAGCGGGTTGCGGGGAGGGCGGCGGCAGCGGCTGCTTCAACATGGCGGACGCCACAGGCTCAGCTTCCCGAGCCCGCCCGCCTGGCTTCCCTGCCTGAGCACAGGCGCACAGGAGGCCGTTCGGAACGAAGGGGGTGGGTGGGGGGAGAGGAAAGAATATGCGGCCTAGGATTCCCTTGAGGTGGTTCGAATCGAACAGGAGCCTGGCCCGGAAGGGGAAGCGGCCGAGGAGGCAAGGAAGCCGGCCGGCAGAAGGACAAGACAGCGAGGGAGGGTGGTCAAAAAGAGAGAGGGTTCTTCAAGGAGGAAGAGAACCTCAATCGCGGGAGTCTAGGCCGCGCGCGCGACTCAATCACTCACTGACTGGACTTCCCTCCCTGCTTGCCTTCTCAGAACGTGTCGGGAGCGCGCTCGTCCCTTCGCTTTTTCAACGTAGGCCTCGAGGCCAAGGAACGGGTTTTCCGCTCGCGCGCACGCGACGCGCCCTCTGATTGGTCGCCTGGCCCTGCCCTTTTTTTCGCCCCCCTCCCTTTTTTTGTGTGTGTCCGCGAGCTTGCGCTTCAGAGCGGCAGCGGGGGAGGGGAAGAGAGAGAGAGAGAGAGAGTTCTAAGGCTCTCGAGCTCGAGCGCGCGCGCTTCAGCCAATCAAGAAGCGCCGCCGCGAAGTGAGAGGCTCTAGCGCGCGCAGGTGGGGGGTGGCGGGGTGAGGAGGAGGGGAGTCGGTAGAGTGCGCACGCGCGAGGAAGTCAGAGAGAGAGAGAGAGAGAGAGAGAGAGAGGGCGGGGGGGAGAGTGGTGATGTTGGCGCTGAGGGAAGAAGCCAACCCCCCACCTTTCGACGCGAAACGGTTCCAAACCCCTTTTTTTTTTGCCGTCGAGCCGGGTTGTAGAGGTGGTTAATATTATTTTGTTTAGTCCTTCCCTTCTTTTTTTTCTCTCTTGGCTGAGGTGCTTTTAAAAAGGAAAAAAAAGGGGAAGTAGTACAGGATCCCGCTGTTGGCGCCCGCGCGGACGAGAAGGAGTCAATCCGGTTGCGGCACAATGAGTCCCTGGTGGAAGGCGGGGCTTCGCTTCTGCGCATGCGCCGAGCGCGCGCTCGCCCTTCGCCCCCCCCCCCCTCCTTCCCTCTTCCTTCTAACCGCGCGCGCACCCTGCGCCGCCTCCTTCCGACCAATAGGGGGAAAATGAAAGTGCAGGATCGGGTTCCTGACTGGGGGGAGGGAGGCAAAGGAGGCGTTCCTCCGGTAATGCCCTACTGCACATGCGCAAGAGGAAACAAAGACCAGGGCCTGCCTTGTTATATCGCCAGTTCGGAGTGCGCAGGCGCGGGTACTCGCGTAAGAGAGGGAAGTGGGAACAGCACGCATGCGCACAACTCGTAGAATCCTGCCTTTAGGGTTATCGCCAGTTCGGAGTGCGCAGGCGCGGGATGCCGACAGAGAGAGAGGGAAGTGGGAACAGCACGCATGCGCGCAACTCGTAGAATCCTGCCTTTAGGGTTATCGCCAGTTCGGAGTGCGCAGGCGCGGGACGCCGACAGAGAGAGAGGGAAGTGGGAACAGCACGCATGCGCGCAACTCGTAGAATCCTGCCTTTAGGGTTATCGCCAGTTCGGAGTGCGCAGGCGCGGGACTCGCATAAGAGAGGGAAGTGGGAACAGCACGCATGCGCGCAACTCGTAGAATCCTGCCTTTAGGGAGAGAGGGATGGGAAGGCCTTTTGGGTGCCTCGCAGTGCGCATGGCTAGGGGGGGCGTGGCCTCCTGGCGAAGGCGCTGAAATCCCCGTATGTCGCTGGCAGGCCGTTGACCCCGTGTGACCCCGTGTTCTTCAATGTCACGCGGGTTGCGCGGCAACCACCTCAAGGGCAAGGCCACCCCTTTCTTTGTATTTAGATTTAGGATTACAATATATCATAGATTGTATTTTTAAACAAATCCAAGTAGGTTACAGTATAGATAAGATTACATCTGTAGTAATAGGGGGAAAGACAATTTTAGTGAGAGAATTCCAGTTGCTTGGGCCCTCCAGGTGTTTTGGACTCCAACTCCCACAGTTCCTCACAGCCTCAGGCCCCTTCCTTTCCCTCCCCCTCAGCTGCTTAAGCCCATGCCTGCCCTATAGTATGCTTAAGCGGCTGAGGGGGAAAAGGAAAGGGACTAAGTCTGTGAGGAACTGTGGGAGTTGAAGTCCAAGACACCTGGAGGGCCCAAGTTTGCCCATGCCTGCTCTATAGTATGCTTAAGCGGCTGAGGGGGAAAAGGAAAGGGACTAAGTCTGTGAGGAACTGTGGGAGTTGAAGTCCAAAACACCTGGAGGGCCCAAGTTTGCCCATGCCTGCTCTATAGTATGCTTAAGCGGCTGAGGGGGAAAAGGAAAGGGACTAAGTCTGTGAGGAACTGTGGGAGTTGAAGTCCAAAACACCTTGAGGGCCCAAGTTTGCCCATGCCTGCCCTATAGTATGCTTAAGCGGCTGAGGGGGAAAAGGAAAGGGACTAAGTCTGTTAGGAACTGTGGGAGTTGAAGTCCAAAACACCTGGAGGGCCCAAGTTTGCCCATGCCTGCCCTATAGTATGCTTAAGCGGCTGAGGGGGAAAAGGAAAGGGACTAAGTCTGTTAGGAACTGTGGGAGTTGAAGTCCAAAACACCTGGAGGCCCAAGTTTGCCCATGCCTGCCCTATAGTATGCTTAAGCGGCTGAGGGGAAAAGGAAAGGGACTAAGTCTGTTAGGAACTGTGGGAGTTGAAGTCCAAAACACCTGGAGGGCCCAAGTTTGCCCATGCCTGCCCTATAGTATGCTTAAGCGGCTGAGGGGGAAAAGGAAAGGGACTAAGTCTGTTAGGAACTGTGGGAGTTGAAGTCCAAAACACCTGGAGGGCCCAAGTTTGCCCATGCCTGCCTATAGTATGCTTAAGCAGCTGAGGGGGAAAAGGAAAGGGACTAAGTCTGTTAGGAACTGTGGGAGTTGAAGTCCAAAACACCTGGAGGGCCCAAGTTTGCCCATGCCTGCCCTATAGTATGCTTAAGCGGCTGAGGGGAAAAGGAAAGGGACTAAGTCTGTTAGGAACTGTGGGAGTTGAAGTCCAGAACACCTGGAGGGCCCAAGTTTGCCCATGCCTGCCTATAGTATGCTTAAGCAGCTGAGGGGAAAAGGAAAGGGACTAAGTCTGTTAGGAACTCTGGGAGTTGAAGTCCAAAACACCTGGAGGGCCCAAGTTTGCCCATGCCTGCCCTATAGTATGCTTAAGCGGCTGAGGGGGAAAAGGAAAGGGACTAAGTCTGTTAGGAACTGTGGGAGTTGAAGTCCAAAACACCTGGAGGGCCCAAGTTTGCCCATGCCTGCCCTATAGTATGCTTAAGCAGCTGAGGGGGAAAGGAAAGGGACTAAGTCTGTTAGGAACTGTGGGAGTTGAAGTCCAAAACACCTGGAGGGCCCAAGTTTGCCCATGCCTGCCCTATAGTATGCTTGGAGCGGCTGAGGGGGAAAAGGGAGTTGGGACTAAGTCTGTTAGGAACTGTGGGAGTTGAAGTCCAAAAAACCTGGAGGGCCCAAGTTTGCCCATGCCTGCCCTATAGTATGCTTAAGCGGCTGAGGGGGAAAGGAAAGGGACTAAGTCTGTTAGGAACTGTGGGAGTTGAAGTCCAAAACACCTGGAGGGCCCAGGCCTGAGGGGGAAAAGGAAAGGGACGGCTGTTAGGCATTGTGGGAGTTCCAAAACACCTGGAGGGCCCAAGTTTGCCCATGCCTGCTCTATAGTATGCTTAATCAGCGGAGGGGAAAAAGAAAGGGACTAAGTCTGTTAGGAACTGTGGGAGTTGAAGTCCAAAACACCTGGAGGGCCCAAGTTTGCCCATGCCTGCCCTATAGTATGCTTAAGCGCTGAGGGGAAAAGGAAAGGGACTAAGTCTGTTAGGAACTGTGGGAGTTGAAGTCCAAAACACCTGGAGGGCCCAAGTTTGCCCATGCCTGCTCTATAGTATGCTTAAGCAGCTGAGGGGGAAAAGGAAAGGGACTAAGTCTGTTAGGAACTGTGGGAGTTGAAGTCCAAAACACCTGGAGGGCCCAAGTTTGCCCATGCCTGCTCTATAGTATGCTTAAGCGGCTGAGGGGGAAAAGGAAAGGGACTAAGTCTGTGAGGAACTGTGGGAGTTGAAGTCCAAGACACCTGGAGGGCCTGCCGGCTGTTAGGAACTGTGGGAGTTGAAGTCCAAAACACCTGGAGGGCCCAAGTTTGCCCATGCCTGCTCTATAGTATGCTTAAGCGGCTGAGGGGGAAAAGGAAAGGGACTAAGTCTGTTAGGAACTGTGGGAGTTGAAGTCCAAACACCTGGAGGGCCCAAGTTTGCCCATGCCTGCCCTATAGTATGCTTAAGCGGCTGAGGGGGAAAAGGAAAGGGACTAAGTCTGTTAGGAACTGTGGGAGTTGAAGTCCAAAACACCTGGAGGGCCCAAGTTTGCCCATGCCTGCCCTATAGTATGCTTAAGCGGCTGAGGGGAAAAGGAAAGGGACTAAGTCTGTTAGGAACTGTGGGAGTTGAAGTCCAAAACACCTGGAGGGCCCAAGTTTGCCCAGGCCTGCCCTATAGTATGCTTAAGCGGCTGAGGGGAAAAAGGAAAGGGACTAAGTCTGTTAGGAACTGTGGGAGTTGAAGTCCAAAACACCTGGAGGGCCCAAGTTTGCCCATGCCTGCCCTATAGTATGCTTAAGCGGCTGAGGGGGAAAAGGAAAGGGACTAAGTCTGTGAGGAACTGTGGGAGTTGAAGTCCAAAACACCTGGAGGGCCCAAGTTTGCCCATGCCTGCTCTATAGTATGCTTAAGAGGCTGAGGGGGAAAAGGAAGCGGCCTGAGGCTGTTAGGAATGGTGGGAGTTGGAGTCCAAAACACCTGGAGGAAGGCTGAAGTTTGCCCATGCCTGGTCCAGATTATGAAAGGTAATAATAATAATAAATACGCCAAACTCCTCTGGGACTTCCGGATTCCGACAGAGTTTTGGAGCATAATACTGACCTCACGATTGTGTTATAAAGTATGGATCGTCAATGTTGCAATCCCAGATGACAGCAGGATTGCAGAGAAACAACTGGAAAAGCTGACACAATATGAGGATTTCAAGATCGAACTGAAAAGACTCTGGCACAAGCCAGTCAAGGTGGTCCCGGTGGAGATCGGCACAACGGATACAGTGCCTAAAGACCTTGGCTTGCACTTAAACATAATTGCCATCTGTCAGAAGGCCACCTTACTGGGATCCGCACCCATTATTCACCGATACATCACACAGTCCTAGACACTTGGGAAGTGTCTGACGTGTGAGCCAATACAACAGCCAGCAGAGTGTCTGCTGTGAACTCATCTTCTTGTGTTTCTAATATAATAATAATAATAATAATGGAAGGTTAGGTTGGAGTTGAAAATATTTATTATTTCAACTTGTATATCACCCTTCCCAATAGGGTGGTTCACAACATAAGTATAAAACATAATCACAACAGCAATTAAAACATAAATAACAGCACTTTATACTGAACAGAGAATATGGATTAAGCAGCCTCTATTTAGAGGTTGAACGCCTGGCGGAAAAGGTTAGTCTTGCAAGCCCTCTGGAAGGAGGACAAGTTTGTTATTGTTCGGACGTCCTCTGGCAAGGGATTCCATAAATTAGGCGCTGCTACTGAAAGGCACGCTGTCTCATAGATGACAAGCGACAGGTTCTGACCGATGGGACTTCCAAAAGATTTTGGTCCTCTGACTGTAGTGATCTATGGGGAATATGTGGGGAAAGGCGGGCCTTCAAGTATGCTGGCCCCAGACCATGCAAGGCCTTAAAGGTTAACACCAACACTTTGAAGGCAATCAGGTACTCAATGGGAAGCCAGTGCAAACGCTGTAAGACTGGTGTGATGGGACACCCCAGTGACACTCCAGCCAGCAGTCGAGCAGCAGCGTTTTGCACTAACTTGAGTTTCCGGATCACTGAATAAAATAAAAAACCTACGATGAGATGCAAGTAACCTGAAAAATATGAAGGAGAAGAAATTGAAGAATGACAAAATCAAGCAATATCTGATCAGAAAGTACTGGCTGAACACAAGAAAAATTGAATAAATTTTGGAAATAGTGAAAGAACAAATTACAGCCAGAAACACTGAAAGATATCACGTCAGAATCATCCAGTACTGGCAAAATCTGCTGTTTCAATCAGACCAAACACAGATCTACCAGCGTCTGAACCAAACAACAGACACAGTAATCATAAAGCCTGAGAAAACTGCAACAACTAAGTTTAGAAAAGAACTCTGGGAAAATAATAAGAACTATAACAAAACCGCTGGGTGGATAAAGGAGTTTGATGAAAAATTATCACAGAACAAAATGGAACATGGAAATAACTGAAATGATCAGCAAACGAGTGCAAAAAGTCAAAAACTGGACATTGCATGGCAGTGATCAACTACATGGATTTTGGCTAAAATATCTGACTAGTCTACATAGAAAAATGGCCCAACAATTCAATGAGAGCTGCAAAAAGGAAATATAAGTGAATGGTTAACAACCGGGGGAACATATTTGATACAAAAGCATCCAGGAAAAGGAGCAGCACCAGGAAACTACAAGCCGATAACATGTCTGCCCACTATGTTTAAACTATTAACCAGCATCATAGCTGACAGAATTCAAGATTATCTTAAAGAAAATAAGATATTGCCAGATGAACAGAAATATAACGGAACAGAAATATAACAGAAAACAAACAGAAAATCAGGGGCACAAAATACCAGTTATTAATTTACAAAATGATTCTAGAGAACTGCAAAAGCCGAAAAACCAATCTTCACACGATGTGGATTGACTACAAAAAAGCCTTTGATTCACTCCCACACAGTTCGATCATCAAGTGCCTAGATACCATTGGGATGTGTAAAAATGTTGGTACTTTTATTGAAAATATGATGAAGTACTGGAAAACTGAACTGTTTGTTGGAAATGAAAGCTATGGACTTGTCAACATCAGGAGAGGAATTTTCCAGGGAGACTCATTGTCCCCACTGCTTTTCATCATTGCCATGATCCCTCTGTCAACAATCTTACAGAAAACAAACCTCGGCTATCAAAAGTCTAAGAAATCTCACAAAATTTCACATCTGCTGTACATGGATGACATGGACGACCTGAAGTTGTATGGGAAAACTGAAATCCAGTCTCTGACTAACACTGTCCGAATCTTTAGCACTGATATCAATATGGAGTTTGGTCTGGACAAATGTTCGACGATGGCACTGAAGAAGGGAAAAATCATTGAAAGTGAGGGCATACATATGCCTAATGGCCAAGCGATAAAGTGTCACCAGCCAGAGGCCTATAAATATCCAGGCATACTACATCTCGACAACATCAAACATGAACATGTGAAAACTGTAGTCAGGAAAGAATACATTCAAAGGGTCAGAAAAATTCTCAAAAGCAAGCTCAATGGAGACAATAGCATCAAGGCCATAAATACCTGGGCCATATCTGTCATAAGATACACTGCTGGCATCATAAACTGGACACAGGCAGAACTGGACAATTTGGACAGAAAAACAAAAACATTCATGACCATTCATAATTCACTGCATGCTCGCAGTGATGTTGACCGGCTATTAAGATGTTTTAAGATCATCCGGAGAGGCCCTTCTCTCGTTGCAGGCGCAATTGGTGGGGATGAGAGACATGACTTTTTCCAGTGGTGGCTCCTCGGCTTTGGAACGCCCTTCCTAGTGGCATAAGATCAGCCCCCTCCCTCCTGACATTTCACAAGAAGGTCAAGACCTGGCTGTTTGACCGGGCATTTACAGATGTAGTATGATTATTAAATTGAGACCTAAGGAACGACGCTGCCGCAATTGGAAATCGACTTAATAATGAGACGCTGATATTGTGTTTTAACTTTAATTGCTAATTTGTATATGATATACAACCTCCGAAATCAGATTGGCCTTTTTGGTCATCAACGCGTTTGTGGGAAGTGTGGGATGAGTCCTTCCTGAATCTTCGCGAAGTAATGCCGAGAGAGAGAGATGATTGTGTTAGTAACTGTTCATGTATTTATCTTCGGCAGTCCTTGCCATGTGTACACCGCCTCGAGTCGCCTTCTGGCTGAGAGGGGCGGTATAGAAGTAGAATAAATAAATAAATAAATATTACTTCCCTTGATCTACTATACCTCTATTGATGCAGCTTAGAATTGCATTCCAGGTAGATTCAATCAAGGAAGTCAAGACCCTGAATTTGCAAGACTGGAGCAGGATCGCTGATAAGGATGACTTAGAGGTCTCATTGATAGGGTCACAGTGAATCAAAGTTGACTTAACAAGAAATTCTTCCTTGACAGGCGATTTCTGACAAACTAATTAAATAAAAATTAAAACTCATCAGATACATAAGTAATTTTCAGATATCTCACAACTGAAAGATGTTTTTAAGTGGAGTCTAGAGCTGCAATCTTATATGTATATAACATGTAAATAAACCTCTCCCAAAACAGGAACTTACGTCTGGAAGATATTATGATTCTACCAGGTAAAAGTGTTTAGCTAATTCTGGTAAATGTTGCAGGTGGACACCACTTCAGATGGAAAGAATATTCAAGAATATTCACAAAATTATTGAGAAATAAGTTTCTTAAGGTTTGTAAAGGAGACACCAAGGTGGGAGAGATTACTGGCAATTCAGGACTCATTGGGGGGGGGGGGGAGCAAACATAGTAACACTCAGTCTCTGAGTAAGGCAAGGGCAAAGCCCCTCTGAACAAATTCTTCCATGAAAACCCTGTGATAGACTCACCATAGGGTCATCATAAATGTTAAATCAGAAACAAAGACACATAAGAGCAGAAATCCTGCTATAGATAGGTTATGTGACAACTTGGTGGCTGAAGAATATAGTAGTCGCTGGGAGAAAATGGGAACAACGACCAACTGTTACAATTCTATCAATTTCCAATATGTTTCCCCTTAAATCATCCCATCTCTGGAAAATGTAATCAATATAAACATGGAGAAAATACCAATTATTCAAAATTAAGGACTTTTTAAAAGGCAAGGAACATTACCTCTACATATACTCCTGACTAAACAGCAAAATGATGTCTTGAATCGACTCTTAAAAGATAGCTACATACCATTCTAGAATGCTCAATGGAAACAGACTGGAAGAGTGCATACACAATGTGGGATGTGTAAATCTCCAACATCCCCAAAAGGTCACACATCTAAAAGGTATGATTGGCTAATTAATATTAAATATCCCAGAAACAATGCTATAAAAAACTGTCTGGGAAACTGATCTCATAATGACTACATTTTGGATGAAAGCTGGCACAAAGACAGACATCTTTCTAAGAATCTACACTTAAGGCAATGTGTAGGTGTCCTACAAGCTAGCCAAAACTTGTAGGCAAAATTGTATCCTATATTTTTGGCTAGAATTTTAGAAAGTTAAAAGTATTTTGGTATACAGAACCATTAATACTTAAAAGCAAAATCGGACAGCAGACAGAATTCAATGGCCCAATATTAATGCAATCACTTTTTACTGGTAATAATAAAAGTCTGCCAGTGATTCTAATAGCTAAAGCTAGATCACAAATGGATGAGATCTTAAAAGGCTTAACCACAAATGCCCATCTGAACAGCATATGAACAGTTGTGCTTAATGAAAAATGGGCATATTGCCTGTGAGCTTTAAAAATGAAAACCAAATAGTGGACAAATTTATATGTACATAGTTTACTTGTTATATATCAATGAAGACTCTTACCATTGTTTTCTAATAAGATTACTTGATGTTCTATCTGCAATTTATATCCCACTCTCCTCACAGCATGAGATTCAAGGTGGAATGAGCTCTCCTGACTGGTAAGCACTTCAACATCTTGTCATTTTCCTGCAATAGGGTTGTCCAGCATTGCACTACACATCCTAATGAACTAGTACATAACACTGAATCAAAAATAACTCCAAAATAAACACAGGAAATATACCACTTGCAATGCATTGATTAAAAATATTAAATTACTGTTGTTCACCTCTATGATAGTTTTCTATTTGTACATGAAAAAACCCTAAAATATAAAAGTAGGAGCTTGGACAACACAATCTCATATTTGACCACAGAGATCCATATACCAGGTGCTTTGGTTGTAGTATGGGAGGGGGCACCTCAGCCCGGGGCTCAAGCAGGCCAACAGTGATCGGGAGTCCTGCTTTGTGGAGATGCTGGAACCCATCAGCTAAAAGGTGGCCGTAGTTTCCTCTGCTGTAGACCACTACCTGCTTCAATTTTGCCACCAAAAAGCTTATTCATATCTAGGACTGGAAGTACAGCCCTGATGAGTGCAGTGCTTGTGTCCAAAGTGAGATAGTTGCAATGGTTCTTTCAGCAGCAGGCATGTAGCCGGGGGGGCTAAGGGGGCTTCAACCACCCCACCCCGAAATTCTCAGGGTGGTCCGTGAGAAGGCCTTACTTGTACATTATTTAAACTGTTATGTTTATTCATATCATGATCTGATCACCATGCTTATTATATCCCACATTAATGGGGTTATTGGGATAACAATACAAAAGGTTTGCTAGGGTAGACCCTCTTCCACCCAGTCTCAGCCCCCCCGATCCAAACTCAGCCCCCCCGATTCAAAATCCTGGCTACGGCCCTGTTCAGCAGAAAAGCATTTGAAACATACATTCCTATGAGAGTTCATAAATCAAACATATTTTGCCGAACTGCCCTTTCCCTGTAGTTTCTGTCACTATGTTTACTCTTGTGGGTCTAAATATTAGCATGAAACCCAAAGGACATAGTTCTGTCATCTGAACAGTGATTGTGGTTATATGATGGGAGTTGGTGTGCTATGACTAGATGTGCCATTACACTATATCCAGCGAAGTGAGACAGCAGCTAATTTTCTCTTTGTTCTAGTGCAGAGTTTCTCAAACTCTGCTCCACCAGATGTTTTAGACTTTAACTTCCACAACTCCTAACAGATGGTAAACTGGCTGGGATTTCTGGGAGCTGTAGTCCGAAACTCCTGGAAGAGCACAGTTCGAGAAACACTGTCCTAGGGCACTTCTAGACAGTGCCAAAATCTGTGCCAAATTGGTGTGAATTCCCATCCGCACTCCCCAAAATGGGCTTTCCTGGGGGGTGTAGCTACATGCCATTCTGATTAAAATCAGGATGGCATGCAGCCACACTGAAGCCTTTCAGTTTACACCCCAAAATAAGGTAAAACCTATCTGGCCCCCATAACTTTCCTCTTTGCGTCCTTCTGGTGTATGGGTGTGTGAAAAACCCGTCTTCACACACACACACACCCGGGGGGGGGGGGGGGTCTACTGGCACATTATTTCCTCAGGCCCTCCTGGCATGAGGAGGAAAGTTATGTTGGCCAGGTGGGGTTTGCTTTATTTTTAGAAGTAAATTGGGGTTTGGGGGTCAGAGTGTGGGTGCCCTCTCTGTCTTTTGGGCTCCAGTAGCTCCCCCCCCCCTTGAAAAAAGCAGAGATGGCTGTGTAGTTTGGGCCCAGGAATGGTGCGATGTGGTCTCCAGGTCCAATCGCCACTGCACCCACACCTGGTAAGACTTGGATCTTACCTTATTTAATTAATTCGGAGCAAACCAGGAACTCCTGATTTGTTCTGAATTAAGTTGTTTTTACTGGATCCAGTCCATGACTCCGCTGATTTTTAGCTATTATCCCAGTTTCATATTGGTAAAACTACATCAGCAGAGTTTATTTTGAGTAGTTCCAGCTACCTGCCTGAGACAGCATCATCATCATCATGGCTGAGGCTCTTTCTACACTGCAATATAAAATCCAGATTATCTACTTTGAAATGGATTATATGGCAGTGTAGACTAAGTATCTGATTTGATAATCTGGATTATATGGCAGTGCAGAAGAAGCCAGAGTATGATTGTCCTCAAAATCCATACAACTGCTGTTGTCATAGAATTTCCACCACATCCTGTGGATCTCAAGAACAGGATTGCTCTGCTTAATGGAGCTGATGTGGTTCACATACAATGTGTCCCATTCTTGCTCGTGAAACATTTTGCAGACTTTTCAAACAATACAACTCCCACGGAAGGTATTTTCAGAGCAGAAATTGTGAAGTATATTCCCACTCCAGGAAAGAAAGAGAAGGAGTGGACCAGCCCTATTTCAAACAACCTTTTGAAAATTCTACCACACAAGCAGAGACTTTAGTGCACAGGTGTTTAGACAAACCTGTCAGTCTGTCTATGTATGTTTATCTGGCTGTAACTCAGACGGCCATTAAACTGTGCTGAATCAGCTCAAAGGCCTAAGTGCTGTAGTTCAGTATCCAGTTCCTACTGCAACCAGCTAGATGTCTATGGGAACCCGTAAATCGGATAACATCAGTTTCCTGCTCATACTCATCAGGAACTGATACTGAGAAATATGAGTCAAGTCATAATGACTAGTGACCAATGATGACTCTATACTCCATGAATGTGTCTAACTTTCCTTCAAAAGCTATTCTAGAAAATAAAGGATAAATATCTCGCAGAGAAGTTTATTCTTTAATTATGTAAGAATTTTAGTTTATCATCTATACCAGTGTTTCCCAACCAGTGTGCCGTGGCACACTAGTGTGTCGTGAGCGATCATCAGGTGTGCCGTGGGAAATTGGAACCTCCAATACCGTTTCTTCCCCCTCCTGCCGAACACTTTTTCGTCTCCACTCGGGCTCCCTTCTTCCCAGCCTCGCTCTGCTCGCTTTGCCTCGCTTTGCTCTGGGGCGAGTCTGCGCAGTAGCACCCGCATGGGTCACGTCTTCTTCCCTCCCCCTCCCCTCCTGAACATGCTCACGCTGCCCCTCGGATCAAAATGGCGGCAGAAGCAGCACTGTAGAAAAAAAAGTAAGTGTTTGGCAGGAGGGGGAAGAAAGGGCGCGAAGGGGAAGGGTGAGGAAGAGGTCTCTGTTGAAAGCTGGCATGGGTAAACTTGGACCTTCCAGGTGTTTTGGACTCCAACTCTCACCATTCCTAGCAGCCTCAGGCTCTTTTCCTCCCCCCCCCCAGCCACTTAAGCAGCAAAGGGCCTCAGGCTGTTAGGAATGGTGGGAGTTGAAGTCCAAAGCACCCAGAGGGCCAAAATTTTCCCATGCCTGTTTTAGGGACCTTAAAGTGGTGAGCCTCCTTCCAACATTGTGATTCTGGATATAAAACAAACAACAACATAACATAACATTGTTTGAGTCCACAGTGCTCTCTGGTGAACTACAACTTCCAAACTCAAGGTCAATTCCCAAGCAAACTCTTTCAGTACTTTCTGTTGGTAATGAGAGTTCAATATGCCAAGTTTGGTTCAATTCCATTGTTGCAAGAGTTCAGGATGCTCTTTGATTGTGTGTTAACTATAAATCCCAGAAACTGTAACTCCCAAATGTCAAGGTCTATTTTCCCCAAACTCCATCTGTGTTCACATTTGGGCATATTGAGTATTCATGTGAAGTTTGGTCCTGATCCAACATTGTTTCAGTCCACAGTGCTCTCTGGATATAGGTGAACTACAACTCCAAAACTCAAGGTCAATGCCCACCAAACTCTTACAGCATTTTTTCTTGGTTATGGGAGTTCTGTGTGGGAAGTTTGTGTCTTTCTGCCATTCCTGCCAGGATATCTATGTTGTGTTCATCGAAACAGGCCCAGGTTTCACACTGAGTGTATAAATACATTTAAAAACATATTAACTATATGTATTACTGTGATAGAGTGTCATTTAGTGTCATTTTGGTTGGTAGTGTGCCCCAGGATTTTGTAAATGTAAAAAATGTGCCACGGCTCATAAAAGGTTGAAAAACACTGATCTATACCATAAGAAAGTTTCCCATTATATACATTGGACTACAACTAGAGATCAAGGGCCCTTCCACACAGCCCTATATTTCAGAATATCAAGGCAGAAATTTCCACAGTATTCGCTTTGAACTGGGTTATCTGAGTCCACACTGAGATAATGTGGGATTTTCTGCCTTGATATTCTGGGATATAGGGCTGTGCGGGAGGGCCTCCAGATTCGAATCCCCGTTCACCCATGAAAACCCACTGGGTGATCCTGGGCAAATCACATTCTCTCCACCTCAAAGAAAGGCAAAGGCAACCCTCTGACCAAATCTTGTCAAGAAAACCCTGGCATAAATTTGTCTTCAGATTGCCATAAACCCGTCCTCATGTTATTCCTTCTATATGTATATCTTATTGAGTCTTCAAACCAGTGTTGCTGATGTTGACATTTGAGAAGCGAATGCTGCTGTCTTGTATGGAAAATTCTGTGAGCAAAGGAACTTTGTACTTCTTCAGCTGACAGGGATAAGACATATTCATCTTGAGAGCTCCTTCGTTTCAAAGCTCATTCTGGTAGTTGAAATGTTTCAGGCCTCTTAGAGGGCAGCAATGATTTCTGATATTGGGGATCATCCTGCACATAATTACAAAGAAAGCCCTTTCTGTGTCACCTTTGCCTATTTATTTATTTATCATATCATAAGTGAATTGAGGGTACAGTTGTAATGTATTTAAAAACACTAAAAAAAAGTTTAAAGCTTAGCATTGTACTAATTGTCCTTTGACCAGTAGCTGGCCACTTGGAGTGTCTTTGATGTTACTATAAGAAAATTCTCCATTGTGCATGTGGCAGGGCTCAGACTGCATTGTAATAGGTGGTCTGTGGTTGCTCTTCTCCACACTCACATGTTGTGGACTCCACTTTGTAGCCCCATTTCTTAAGGATGGCTCTGCATCTTATGGTGCCAGAGCACAGCCTGTTCAGCACTTTCCAAGTTGCCCAGCCTTCTTGTGTGTCCAAGAGGGAGTCTCTCATTCGGTATCATCTATAGATTGAGGATCTGGGTTTTAGGCTGCTACTTTTGGACTCTCGCTTGCTGAGGTGTTCCTGAGAGTATCTCTGTAGATTTTAGAAAGCTATTACTTGATTTAAACTGTTGGTGTGCTGGCTGATATTCAAACGGGATGGGCCGGAGATGTCACTGCTTTGGTCCTTTCATTATTGACTGCTACTTCCCGGCAGATATCAGGTGGTGCAATAGCAGCGAAATAGTATAATTTCTCTAGTGGTGTGGGGCATAGACATTCTGTGATAATGTGGTATGTCTCATTAAGAGCCGCATCCACTGTTTTAACATAGTGTGATGTGTTCCACACTGGGCATGTGTATTCAGCAGCAGAGTAGAAAAGCGCAAGGGCAGATGTCTTCACGGTGTCTGTTTGTGATCCCCAGGTTGTGCCAGGGGATGAAATGCTTTCTAGTAAGGCCTTTGCTTTATTAGGCATTACAATTGGTCAGGTGGTACCATCTGAAATGTGCATCCTACATGCCATGCTTTGGCTTATGTAATAAATTAATTGAAAGATAATAATAATACATCACACAGTCCTAGACGCTTGGGAAGTGTTCGACTTGTGATTTTTAAAATATGAAATCCAGCATATTGATCTCATTTGCTTAGACATACTGTGGTTTTGTGTCAATAAAATAATATTAATAATAATACTTTATTTATATTCCGCTCTATCTCCCCAGAGAACACATCATGCAATGTGCGAGGCTTGATGAATACAAGGCTGGAGTTAAAATCACTGGAAGAAACAACCACCACCTTAGATATGCAGATGATACTATGATAGCTGAAAGCAAGGAGGAACTGAGGAGCTTTCAAACAAAGGTGAAAAAAGAAAATGCAAAAGCTGGGCTGCAGTTAAACATCAAAAAACCAAGCTAATAAAACCAGACTGATTGAAAACTGGCAAATAAAGGAAGAAAACATGGAGACAGCGACAATGTTTCTGCAATTACTGCAGACGCTGACTGCAGCCAGGAAATCAGAAGACATTACTTCTCGGGAAGAGAGCAATTACCAATCTCAATAAAATAGTGAAGAGTAGAGACATCCCACTGGAAATGAAGATCCGCATAGTTAAAGCAGTGGTATTCCCCATAGTAACCTATGGATGCAAGAGCTGGATCATAAAGAAGGCTGAGCGAAGGAAGATAGATGCTTTTGAACTGTATTGTTGGAGGAAAATTCTGAGAGTGCCTTGGACTGCAAGAAGATCAAACCAGTCCATACTCTAGGAAATAATGCCCGACTGCTCATTGGAGGGAAAAATATTAGAAGCAAAGATGAAGTACTTTGGCCACATAATGAGAAGACAGGAAATCTCGAAGAAGATAATGATGATGGGGAAAGTGGAAGGAAAAAGGAAGAGGGGCCAACCAAGGGCAAGATGGATGGATGTTATCCTTGAAGTGACTTGCTTGACCTTGAAGGAGCTGGCGGTGGCAATGGCCGAAGAGCTCTGGGGTAGGATGGTCCATGAAGTCACAAAGAGTTGGAAGTGACTGAACAAATAAGCAACAAAAAGTGGAAAGAAGTAATCAGGAACAAAGATTTTAATGTATTGCTGAAGGTTTTCATGGCCGGAATCACTGGACTGTTGTGGGTTTTTCGGACTGTATAGCCATGTTCCAGAAGCATTCTCTCCTGACATTTACCCTGCATCTATGGCAGGCATCCTCAGAGGTTGTGAGGTCTGTTGGAAACAGACCTCACAACCTCACTACCTCTGAGGATACCTGCAATAGATGCAGATGCAACATCAGGAGAGAATGCTTATAGAACATGGCCATATAGCTTGAAAAAACCTACAACAACCCAAAGATTGTCATCCTGATATATGCAGATGATCTAATGCTCATCTCCCTCTCTCAGTTGGGTCTTTAAAATCTTCTGGAGATTTTTAGTACCTACTGTCAAGAGGAATATCTGTCAAAAAAAGGGGGGGGGGGGGGAGGAAGTGGGAAAGCAAAGCTAAGAATCAGCTCTGTCCCCTCTCCTCTTCTCTTTTTCCTTCACAACTAATTTCTAAATAAACACATCTGCCAAAAAAGGATGAAAGAAGACATTGGTTTGCTCAACATTTGCATATACTAATGTTTATGTGTAGAAGTTCATTTAGAAATAATATCTAAAAAGATATATTGATAAATCACACTAGGGTGAGGAAGAATCTGAGTGGAAGATTTGTGAGTCTATGAAATCTGTTGTCCAAGTGGTGATAGGAAACATGAAGGTCTCTACTTCTTCCCATGGATCTTTATTTCAAAATTGGAGTGGATAGCACTTCAAAAAGAAAGCAGTTCTGTGGCAGTCCTTTAAACAGCAAAAAATGTCTCCTATGGAGATTCTCAGTTGACCTATTATAAGTAAATGTATATTGTCTCTGACGTCTGACCTCATTCTGACAATTTGATCTCAAGAGTACAGATTTCTGTGAAGCTCAAATAAAGGAATATCAGCTGGCTTGGGAAAACCTGGGGGCTGCAGGAAAGCATGCACCACAAAACAGTCAAATGAGGACAAAACCCACCCAGTGTCTACAAAACACAGTGTTGAGTGGGGTGGCACAGCGATATGGAATCCTGGGGGTTGTAGGCTGGTGAAGCACCAGCATTTTTGGCAGGGAAGGCTAAAGATCTTGTAAATGAACAACACCCATAATTCTGTAGTATTGAGTCTCAAGAGTTAAAACAGTGTCAAACTGAATTAATTCAAAAATATAGAAGCTTAAAAAAACCCTGCACTTTATTAATTTAATTTGCGATTTGCATTGTTTTAATGCTATGGGTAGCTTAATTCTATTGAAATATCCACTTTATATGTGTTTTACTTGTATGGTTCTTTTAAACTGTGAGCCTCTTTGCATCCCAATTTTGGAGAAAAGCGGGATACCAATAACAGTAATAGAAGTGAAAGCTGCTACGAATAATCAAAGGAAACTCTTATGTGAAGCCTTGTAATCATATGCAGATTTCCGCTGAATAGAAATTGACAGTTCACAGGAAGGAAGTGAATTATCCCTGTTAGCAATTTGCATACTCTAGCTCTGGCAGTTCAATAGGAGTTGCAAGTAGGTCACATACCCAGAAAATGTTTATCCTTTTATTCACCTTTAATTCTGCATAATGGTGGAACACATGCTAATTTCTTGCATTGTAGTACTTTCAGGCCACACTTCTGCCTCTCTCTGCACAGACAGCAAGGTTGACTCAAAATACTTTGCTGATGAAGTGAGGAAAGAAATGACAGCCCCTCTGTCATTCCATATACAAAAACTGAATGGATGTATGTTGAGATCTCCTTACATGTTTTTATTGTATTCTGCAGGAGAGAAATCGCTCAGGACAGAACATAGAAATATCAAATTGTTTTCTTGAGTGCGGCTCCCAGAATATTTCAGCAACCATGAAATTTGAAAATAAAATACGTTTCTCTAGGCCCCTTCTACATTACCACATAATCCATATTATCAAAGCAGATAATACACATCTGCTTTGAACTGGATTAGGTGAATCTACACTACCATATAATCCATTTCAAATCTGATAATCCAGATTTTATATGGCAGTGTGGAAGGGGCCCTAATCTCTGGTTCTAGGTTCTTTGTATACATCTGTAGACTCATAATCCAGTTCAAAGCAGATAATTTGGATTTTCTGCTTTGATAATCTGTATTATACAGCAGTGTAGAAGCGGCTTAAATTTCGTACCTCGACAGGGAATTAAACCCTGTATAAATCTTAGGCCCTTTGTACATTGCCAAATAAAATCCAGATTATTTGTTTTGAACTGGATTATATGATAGTGTAGACTCATATAATCCAGGTCAAAGCAGATAATTTGGGACCCCTTCCACAAAGCTGTATAAAATACACATTGAACTGGATTATACGGCAATGTGGATTCAGATAATCTGGTTCAAAACCGATATTATGGATTATCTGCTTTGATATTCTGAGTTATATGGCTGTGTGGAGGGGCCCTGGGTTATCTGATTTGACAATCTGGATTATATGACAGTGTAGAAGGGGCCTTAGAATGAAGTATCTCTGTTCATAACACACCTAGTATACAATTCTCAGCAGAATTCAGGTGAGATGTTAGGGTGGGATACAAGCATTTCTAGTTCTCTGGTCTTCTGTCACTCTCTCCGTAGGAGGCTCTCTGGTGGAATCTTTGCAAAAAGATGAAGACTTTGCAGAATATTTTTTTCTCCCCAAAGAATGAATGGTTAACATTTCTGTCCTTAGAATACCTAATATGCACATTGCCTTAGAAATTCCGGTCACAAAAATCCACTATCACACTCTTAACAAGTTGAGGGACCTTCAACACAACATTTTAACCCAGAATATCTGCTTTGAACTGGATTATCTGTGTCCACACTGCCATATAATCCAATTCAATGTGGATTTTATACAGCTTTGTGGAAGGAGCCTGAGATGTCAGTCTGAGAAAGCACCCAAACATTTCATGAATTCTGTGAAAGGGGAACACACACACCTGCATCTTAATCCTTAAATCAGGCAATCTTTATAGTCCTAGCAGTAATATAAGAAAGTTTGATGGTTAGGAGGTATTTCTGGTAAGCCCAATGCTCATGGAGCCCTTCAGGAGACATAACTGACCTTTTAAAAGCGTATTTTCTCCCAGATTGGGGTGGTAGTGTTGAGACAAAAGCCCCACCTCACTGACAATTGAATGCAGTTTATTTAACGCTCCTGCATTCTTGAAAGTATCACAATGGAGGGACATTCAATAGGTGAAGATGCTCCCAAGTCAGGTGGTTCTATGAGAGTCAGTGCATATTTAGTACCTTGATCACGGTGCAAAATGAATGAACCCTTTTGGGTTAAGCATCTGGCTTCACTGCAAAAGTCTTTCCTCCTTTTTAGGATCATTGTCTCCACTCACAATTGTATGGAATGAAGGGTCTGACTAAATCGACTGCAGTTCTCTCTTGGTTGTGTTACCGAGCTATTTAGGATAGCCTGGCCCATAGGGGGCAGAGGCCCAGAAGTACCCCTAAAGCGAGGATTTCAGCAAAAAACTCTGGTGAGTTTTAAAAAGCAACCTAAAAATCCCTTTCCCAAATGATCTCACCAAAGAAGTCTGGAAGAAGATGCCACTGAAGTTTTTATTCTTGTCAGCTGAGAAGGATGACCACTGCAGATTCCTTGTCGCAAAGCAGTCATAAAGTTACATTGAAAAGATATGCCATTTTTATACATTTTACAGAACTGTCAAATTCAAAACTTCCCACCCCCGCATGATGATGATTGGACAGAATACTGAAGCCAGCTGAAGCAGGAGCCAATAGTGAAACAGCGCTGCTTACGCCCTGGCAAATGGGAAGCGAGAGGCAGGAATATTTTTCAGATCAGAACAGCTGGAGTTTCCTTGATTAGATTATGTCTGTATGTAAATGAAGATCCAAGCCCCTGACCTTTCGAGTCAAAGGAATTCTTTTGTTCTTTTGTGAGAAATGGGAACTGTCCTTAATGGCCCTTTCCTGTGGACCAAGGGGCCAAATGAAGACTTACCCATGAGGATCTCAGTCTTCTGGATGGTAAACAAATGAAATAATTGTAGCCATGTGCTGGTTTCTGAGGCCAGCAGTGATGGCCGGTTATGAAATATGAAAAATAGTTATGTCATTATGCTTCAGTGAGAAGAGGGAACGAAACTTCGAGGCTCCTCCCCCTGAGGGGTGAGGGGTATTCGTTGAGAAAACAAAAACAGCCTCTTGTTTTCTAATACCAGAGGAACCCTAGTATGTCGTGCAAAACAAGTCCTTGATTGGATTAAAGGCATGACCTTTGGAATGTGGTTTCATCCTGATCTCAAAACAACAGCTGGGTCTTTCACAAACATGTAGCATTTCCTCATATTTTAAAAAGACATGTGGGAGAGGAAAAACATGCAGGAAAATTACATAGGAGGGGTTCAGGGGGAATATCACCAATATCTCCTAATTATTTCATGTGCAAGGAGTAGAAAGAAAGTCCTTATGATCTTGAAAAGCATCAAATACATATGCTTTGGGGAAAGTCCATCTGTGTCCTTGGGAAAACTATAAAAGACCTTTTCACTAATAGCCAGAGGAGAGTCCAAACACACGGAAGTCCTTGGAAAACTATGTCTCCCAACATCCTCGGGGTGGCCCTATGCAGGTCCGTCTGCATGCAGCCCTTGTGTACAAAGGGCCCATGGCTTCAGGCCTCTGTTTAAGGCCGCTCGTTGATGGCTGGAACAAAAGCTTTTCAATAACCGGCAGGTTTGGCAATCAGCTGATCCGTGGAAGAAATATTCTTTAAAGTTTAAAGAATTGCATAGAGGCAGGCAAAGGGGTTCAGAGGAAGAAAACCAAGATAGCAGAAAGTTTTAGAATAAATCGGAGAAAAAATTGAAATTGGAATGGAGCAAAAATGAGACACTTTGTATCCTTGTGGAAAGGAAAAATGTTGCGATGTGGAGTGTTCTTAACCTAAGCTGCGCTACAAAGTTTCAGGTCAAGTGAGGCATGAAAATAGAGGGATAGAAATGGCTGGAGGTCTTTGGATGCTAAGCCCCAGCCTTTTTTCTTTAAAGATGCCAGACCACATAAGAACATAAGAACATAAGAAGAGCCATGCTGAATCGGGCCTCAGCCCATCTAGTCCAGCATTCTGTGTCACACAGTGGCCCACTAGTTGTACACAGGGATCTCTAGCAGAAAGGAGGGCAAAACCCTCACCTGCTCCCGACCCCCACAACCAGTACCCGGGGAAAATCCTGCCTGCCTCCATCAACACAGAGGTGGCACTTGGATGTCCATTTCAGTAGCTACTGATTCCCTTGGTATCCATGAATCTGTCTAATCCTGCCTTGAAGCTGTCCAGGCTGACAGCTGTCACAACCTCCTCTGGAAGTGAGTTCCATAACCCAATGACCCTCTGGGTGAAGAAATATTTCCCTTTATTAGTCCTAACTTTCCTACCTTGGAGCTTTAGGGAGTACCCTCTAGTCCTAGTGTTGTGTGACAGAGAAAATATTTTTTCTTTATTCACCTTTTCTATCCCATGCATGATTTTATACACTTCGATCAAGTCACCTCTTAAACGCCGTCTTTCAAGGCTGAAAAGACCAAGGCGTTGCAACCTGATTTCATAAGGGAGCCGCTCCATCCCTTGGATCATTTTTGTTGCCCTTCTTTGTACCTTTTCCAGTTCCATTATATCCTTCTTGAGGTCCGGTGACCAGAATTGTACACAGTACACCACATGTGCAGGAACGTTGGAACTCCCTGTTGCAGGTCAAACCAAATAAGATACAGATGGGCTCTCTCTGGGGCTCGCCTTCAGTTGCTAGGCGGATTGTTGTTTTTAATTGTGGGGAAGCCCAAACTATGGCACATCTACAAATGAGAAACTGTTGAGAGTCCTGGACAGGGCTGTTGTTTCTCTGGGGTGCATCCACACTGTCAAATTAATGTGGTCTGACAGCACTTGAACTGTCATGGCTCAATGACAGGAATGTCTGGGATTTGTCGCTTTACAAGGTACCCTTCCACACAGCATATAACCCAAAAATATCAAAGCAGAAAATCCAACAATATCCGGTTTGAGCTGGGTTATCTGAGTCCACACTGCCATATTTTCCAGTTCAAAGCAGAAAATGTGGGTTTTTGGGCCGTTCCACACAGTCCTATATATCAGGATATCAAAGCAGAAAATCCCATATTATCTGAGTATGGACTCAGGGTCCTTCCACGCAGCCCTATATATCAGAATATCAAGGCAGAAAATCCCACAATGTCTGCTTTGGACTGGGATATCTGAGGCCACACTGCCATACATTCCAATTTAAAGCAGAAAATGTGGGATTTTATTCAGCTGTGTGGAAGGGGCCTCAGATAACCCAGTTCAAAACAGATATTGTGGGATTTTCTGCCTTGATATTCTTGGATATAGGGCTGTGTGGAAGGGCCCTTTATTCAGCTGTGTGGATGGGGCCGAGGTCTTCAGCCTTCTCTACCACAGAGTGCTAGTGCCTCACCAGCTACAGCTCCCAGATGCCACAGCATTGAGTCATGGAAGCTAAAGTGGTGTCAAACTGCATTAATTCTACAGTGTAGATACAATTAGACTCCCTTCTACAGATTATCTTCTTTGAATTAGATTATTTGGCAGTGTAGACTCAGATAATCCAGTTCAAAGAAGATAAACCAGGGCTGGATTTACACTGCCCTATACCCAAGGATCAGATCCCAGATTATCTTTTTATCCCAGATTATCTGGCAGTGTAGACTCATATAATACAGTTGAAATCAAATAATCTGTGGTCAGATCCTGGAATGTTGGGCTGTGTAGATCTAACCTGAATCTGATTTGATAATCTGGATTATATAGCAGTGTCGAAGAGGCCTTAGGGCCCTTCCAGACAGGCCCTACATCCTAGGATCTGATCCCAGATTTTCTGCTTTAAACTGGATTATATGAGTCGGCATTGCCAGATGCGTAATCCAGGATAAAAAGAAAACCTGGGATCAGATCCTGGGATACAGGGCCTGTCTGGAAGGCCCCTGAGTTAACTGAGCCTACACTGCCATATATTTCAATTCAATGTGGATTTTGTACAGCTGTGTGGAAGGGGACCTAATCTAGGGTCAGGGCTCTTCTACACTGCCAGATAATCCAGAATATCAAGGCATATAATCCTACATTATCTGCTTTGAACTGGAATATTTTACAGTGTGGACTCAGATAAACTAATTCAAAGCAGATATTGTGGGATTGGTATTGTCGAAGGCTTTCATGGCCGGAATCACTGGGTTGTTGTAAGTTTTTCAGGCTATATGGCCATGTTCCAGAAGCATTCTCGCCTGACATTTACCCTGCATCTCTGGCAGGCATCCTTAGAAGTTGTGAGACCTCACAACCTCTGAGGATGCCTCCCATAGATGCAGGCAAAATGTCAGGAGAGAATGCTTCTGGAACATGGACATCTCTCTCTTTCGGCATTACTTCGCGAACGAAGATTCTTAGGAAGGACTCATCCCATGCTTTTTACAAGCGCGTTGATGACTAAAAAGGCCAATCTGAGATAGGCAAGTTTGGTTGCAGAAAGCACAGCAGAAAGTCTCCTTGGGTGATGTTTCCAAGTTGCGGTTCTTTCTGCATTGTCGTTTCTCTTCGAGACCCATTCGGCATGTCTTCTCGAAAGAGGCCACAGCATTGTGGATAGTGCGTCTCCATGCCTCCCGATGTGAGGCCAGAGTGGACCATTGTTGGTGATCAATCTGGCTGAGCCTGAGATGTTGTTTCAGGGAGTCCTTATATCTCTTTTTGGGGGCGCCTCTCTTGCGCTGACCCGTGGCGAGTTCACCATAGAGTAGTATCTTTGGGAGGCAGTGGTCCTCCATCCTAGAGACGTGCCCTGCCTAGCACAGCTGTGTTCTCAATAGCATGGTCTCAATGCTGGTGATCCCTGCTTGCTCAAGGACAGCAACATTGTCACATAGTCGGTCCAGTGTATATTTAGGATTGTGTGAAGACAGTGCTGATGAAAGCATTCGAGGAGTTGTAGGTGTTGGCGACAGGTGACCCATGTTTCAGACCCATAGAGGAGAATAGACAGTACGATAGCTCTGTACACACTGATTTTGGTGCTTTGCCTCAGGTGTTTGTTACTCCAGACTCTTTTGTGAAGCCTTCCAAATGCACTATATGCCTTTGCTAATTTGTGATCTATCTCTTTATCAATCTTGGCGTCTGAAGAGATGATGCTTCCCAGGTAGGTGAACTGCTGAATGGACTTAAGTACAGCTTTGCCTATGCTGACGTGGGGATGATGGTGTTCTTCCTGTGGTGCGGGCTGATAGAGGACTTCCGTTTTTCTTCAGGCTGACTTCCAGCCCAAACAGCTCTGCAGCTGCTGCAAAGCAGGATGTGAGGCGCTGCAGAGCTGCTTCTGAATGGGTGACAAGGGCAGCGTCATCAGCAAAAAGCAGCTCATGGACTAGATAGTTTAGAGCAGTGCTTCTCAACCTTCCTAATGCTGTGACCCCTTAATACAGTTCCTCATGTTGTGGTGACCCCTAACCATAACATTATTTTCATTGCTACATCACTGTATTTAGGGGGGGGGTTGATTTTGTCATTTTGGAAGTTGTAATTGCTGGGATTTATAGTTCACCTACAATCAAAGAGCATTCTGAACTCACCAACATTGGAATTGAACCAAATTTGGAACACAAAACTCCCATGACCAACAGCAAATACTGGAAGGGTTTGGTGGACATTTGACAAGTTTGGGAGTTGTAGTTCACCTACATCCAGAGAGCACTATAGACTCAACAATGATGGATCTGGACCACACTTGACACGAATCCTCAATATACCCAAATGTGAACACTGGTGGAGTTTCGGGAAAATAGATCTTGACATTTGGGAGTTGTAGTTGCTGGGATTTATAGTTCATCTACAATCAAAGAGCCCCTTGCACCCTACCAATGATAGAATTGGGTCAAACTTCCTACACAGAACCCTCATGCCTTGAAGGAACTAGCTGGCGTGAGCCTCCATCCCAGCTCTCACTCTAGGGTTGCCATTTTTTGATATAAGAAATAAGGGACATTTACGGGATTTCTCACAAAAATAAGGGGCACTTCATTAAAATCTTGAAACTCAAACATTAGGTAGAAATAGTTTTATTAACAGAATAAGATAATGATTGAAACTCACAAAAACCCTGACTTATACCCTCTTAACAGTACATGGTATGTTTCCGCATACTTTGTCATGCAGAAAAAACATGATTAGAACTGCCTTATTTTCTCCATCTGTATTTAGTACTTGACTTTGCTGACTTTAAAAGTGCACTGTCTAAAACATTAAAATAAAATAAATTTTATAAGACAGTACATCTTCATGATTATTATGTCAATAGTTAATGGTATAGTCAGGATTTTGATTCGGGGCTGAGTTTGGTTGAGTTTGGTTCGGGGCTGAGACTGGGTGGAAGAGGGTCTACCCTAGCAAACCTTTTGTATTGTTATCCCAATAACCCCATTAATGTGGGATATAATGAGCATGGTGATCAGATCATGATATAAGTGCACATAACAGTTTAAATAATGTACCAGTAAGGCCTTCTCGCGGATCACCCTGAGAATTTGGGGGGGGGGCTGAAGCCCCCTTAGGCCCCCCCCCTGGCTACATGCCTGGGTATAATATAGTATGGGATACACAGCATTGTATAGTATGGGATACACAGCATTGTATAGTATTGGGATGCACAGCTAGGCCTATTTTAAGAGTAACTCTCAAGCAACCAGAAACTATCTTTATCCAACATGATCCAACATTCCCCTTGGGTAACGGTTAATTAGTCTACTGTACTTTGAAAAAGTCCTGCATCGCCTCTTCCTTCCAACGGGGACGCAGGCTGCCCTGCGAGTTGGAATCCCCGGGCAGGCATTGCCGTGGAAACCACAGCGCGCACCTTCCTCTGGTCAACCCTGCCCAGTCCTGTCCTGCTAGTCAAAAATAAGGGACAGGGCCTGAAAATAAGGGACACAAATTTTAGGGCCAAAATAAGGGACGTCCCTTAGAATAAGGCAGTCTTTCTCAACCAGTGTGCCGTGGCACACTAGTGTGCCGTGACGGACCTCCTGCTGTGCCGCGAGAAAAGCTCTCTGCCGGCCTTCCTCCCCCCCCCCTCCTGCCGAACTCCTGCTGTTTGGGGGAGGAGGAGGAAGGGCTGGGCTGTGGAGGAAGGGCCGGGCAGTGGCGAAGAAAAAAAGAAGGGACCGGGGCGCCGCCTCCTTCGGCCATTTCCCCAGCCAGCATCCAATCCGCCATGACTCCTACCATGACTCTCGCCCCTCGCTCGCTGAAGCCGTGTGGAGGAGGAGCCCCACCCACTGAAGCCCATCCACCGCTCATGCTCCTCCCCTATAGAAGAGCTGAAGCTGGGGGGAGGGGGCGGGGCATGGCGCAGCCTAGCTCTGCCCCCTCCCCCTGGCTTCGGCACTCCCAGCAGCTGCTCCAGCCTTGAGGGGACAGTGCCAAGCCAGCTTTGTGCTGGCTCTGGCACCGCTGGCTTGGCACTGCCCCCTCAAGGCTGGAGCAGCTGCTGGGAGAGGTGAAGCCGGGGGTAGGGGGCGGGCTTCGTCCCCTCCCGGCTTCGGCACTCCCAGCAGCTGCTCCCAGCAGGCCACTAACCCCCAGGCGTTCTTTACTGTGTTAGAGTGTCATTTTGTGTCATTTTGTTTGGTGGTGTGCCCCCGGATTCTTTTAATGTTAAAAGTGTGCCGCGGCTCAAAAAAGGTTGAGAAACACTGGAATAAGGGACATATGGGAACCCTATCTCACTCTCTCCCTCACCCACACATGCACATCATGCTGCCATGCGCCAAGCACGCCTGCTCTCCCCTCACCGCTTGGAGTCTCAGAATCAGCCCTCCCCTTGGCTGGGAGGCCTGCCAATCACAGCAGAGGAGAGCTTGAGGTGGGAGAATTTGCAGTCTGTTTCCAAAAAGAAAGAGAAGGACAAGCGGAGATCTTCAACCTTCTCTCCCAAAGGGTTTCCTACGACCATCAGAAATACATGTTTTCTGATGGTCTTTGGCGACCCCTCTGAAACCCTCTCGCGACCCCCCGGGGGTCCCGACCCCCAGGTTGAGAAACACTGGTTTAGAGGCCCTGGGTCTATATAATCCAGGGCCCTTCCATATAGTCCTGTATCCCAGAATATCAAGGCAGAAAAATCTCAAAATATATACTTTGAACAGGGTTATCTGAGTCCACACTCAGATAATGTGGGATTTTCTGCCTTGGTATCCTGGGATATAGGGCTGTGGAAGGGGCCCCAGTCCAAAGCAGATAACCTGGGCCTGAGTGTGTTCTATTATGGGAAGAGCATGAGCATGTGGCCTTGTGGAAGAAGGCTGCCTGCCGCATTGGCTCTGTTTCCCTAGCAACAGGGAAGCCAAGCCCCCTCTCCCCTTTCAGCATCCTCGGGGGGGGGGGGTGGCCCTGCGTCACGCGCGTTGCCATGGTGACACCGCGCCCGCCTGAGCCAATGGCTGACCGCCGCCGTTCTAGCCTTTTTCCAGGGCGCGCCCTCTCTATGGTACGAGTGAGAGTATCCCTGTTGTGGTCTGGGTGACGAGGACGGAAGTGAAAGGTAGGAAAACAACGTCGCGTGACCAGCGGAAACCTGGAAGCGGAAGTGTCGCGCGAGAGGGACAAGGGGGGGAGAGAGAGGGAGCGAGAGAGAGAGGGAGAGGCGGCCCAGGCGAAGCCTTCCCTTCTTCCCTCCCTCCCTCCTTGGAAGGGACGCCAGGCCGGGATGGTGAGTGCCGAATGCCGAGCGCGCGGAGACCCAGCCAGGCCCGGGGCCTTGGTTTCCCCCCTCTTTTTTTCCCCTCTCCATCCACACTGTAGAATTAATGCGGTTTGGCACCGCTTTAGACTGCCACGGCTCCATGCTAGCTTGTCCTTTGGTGGAGGCCCCAGCCCTCTATGGCAAGGGAAGGCTCAAAGCCTTGCGAAACTACAGCTCTCCGTGATTCCATGGCATGTTGAAGCGGTGTCAAATCGCATTCGTTCCACAGTGCGGAGCCAGCCTCTTTATCACCAAGAGAGAGGCATGGAAGGCAGGCAGAACCCCCCCCCCCCCCATCTTCCTGCTGCCTCTTCTCCTCCCGGCCTTTCTTAGGCCCCTTCCACAAAGCCATATCAAATCCACACTGACCTGGATTATATGGCAGTGTGGACTCAGATAACCCAGTTCAAAGCAGATATTTATTTATTTCTTCGATTTTATACCGCCACTCCCAAAGGCTTGGGGTGGTTTACAAGGAAGAATAAACAATACAGGGCAAAACAGTGGTTTAAAAACTCAATGATTGTCAAAAGCCTACCTGAAGAGGTGGGTTTTCCATGCTCTACGTAAGGAGCTCAGATCTCAAAGCTGGTCCAGAATGCGGCGGCTAGACTCTTGGCTGGCGTTTCGGCGACCGCCCATATAACACCTGTCTTGCAGGAGCTGCATTGGTTACCAGTGGAACACCGGATCACCTTCAAAGTGTTGGTTCTGACCTTTAAGGCCTTAAGAGTAGCACTTGAGGCAAGTCAAACAAATATAAGTAAATCAGGGATCAGTAGACAACCCGTGTGGGCGTGGTAAATTATATGCTAATCGTATATGTATGGAGTGAATAACTATGGACCCCCACGCTGCTGGGACTGGCCCCAATCAGCGCGAGTGTCACCAAAAGCTGCCTGGAGGGGCAATGCCCCGTGGGACAGGGGCCAGAACAAATGTATGATACAGGCTGAGACCCTACGACACAGGCAAACCCGATATCAATCACTAAAGAGCCAACCAATTATAATGAAGCCCACCTGGAGTAAAACAGATTAAATCATATATATATATAATATGGGGGTAAAAATACCCTAGAAGTGCCCCCAAGCCGCAGCGCCGTCCTGTCGTCACTCCGAGATGCGGATCACAGGTGAGTCCCAAGGGCTGGGGAGCAGAAACGGCAGGGCGGCCAAGCCAAGGCGAAGCCGCGCCATCACCTTGCCAACTCGTGGGACGTCCAGGTGACCGGCGCACAACAAATGATGCAGCGTCGATCCTACCGCCCACGTGGATGACGTGGACGGGCTCCCAGAGTTGGGAGGGACTGGAGCCAGCCGTGGGGAATCCCCGGAGGCGGGGCCAAGCAGCGTCAGAGCGGCAAACTCCACGCAATCGTGGCGTGCTCGAGGACGTAGCGGGGGAATCCCCGTTCAGGGAGGGGCGGTGGTGGAGGGGGGGACTCCAGGTAAGTGGCGGTCGAGGGTTGCAGCCGGGCTGAGCATCAACGTGGGCCTGCGGATCCCGTCCCAAGCCGGATGCAATGATCCAACGCTGGCAGCAATGTAGGTGCCTCGCACGTCCTGGAGCCAGCCCAGGAAGCAATGGGCGGTATCCAACGAAATCCAGACAATATCCAGCCCCACACGGGTGTACAAAATTATCAAAATATGTTTATTGGGGGACCACAGTGTGTGGCTGTGAGGTCCAAGCAGAAGGGTATCAACTGCAGAAGCACCAATGCACAAATGCCAGATATGTCACAATGTGGAACCAGCTGCGGGGCTGGCTGCTCCCGCAGCCGTGCCAAAGATTTACTTATATTTGTTTGACTTGCCTCAAGTGCTACTCTTGTTTATACAAGAACAATCCCTTTTGTGTCCAGTTTGCCTTTAAGGCCTTAAACCAGGGGTGCTCACACTTTTTCAGCATGCGAGCTACTCTTAAAGCAACCAAGTCCAAAAGATCTACCTGCCCCCGCCACCGTGCGCTCCCGCCAACGCGCATGCTCCTGCTGCTGTTTTTCACCCGTGCAGTGCTTCTTCCGCCTGCGGGGCATTGCAAGAAGGAGAAAGCATGAGGCGGGGCATCCAGAGGGAGCGCTCCACCCTGCCTGTCTCGCTGACAACAGAGGCTGCACAGCTGCTTCTGGATGAGAGAGAGGCAGGGCGCTCCCTCCAGAGGCCCCGTCTCGTGCTTCCTTCTTCCTGCAATGCCCCGCAGGCGAAAGAAGCACCGCAAGAGCAGAAGCCAGCAGCACGAGCGCGCACGTGCGCAGGGTGTGTACGCGCGTGGCAGGAGCCCCCCATCCGGCTGTTGAGGCCAGAAGATCACCTGGAAGAGGGCCGAAGATCTACTAGTAGCTCCCGAGCTACCTAATGAGCACCCCTGCCTTAAACGGTCTAGGGCCAGCGTACCTTAGGGTCCGCCTTATCCCATACTGTCCCGCTAGGTCGTTACGTTCCGAGGTGGGTCAACTACTGGAGGTGCCCGGCGTCAAAATGTATCATCTGACGACCACAAGGCGGAGGGCCTTTTCAATAATCGCCTTATTGTGGAGTGCCTTCGTGTTCTTACAGACCTAGTTGTATTCTGGAAGGCGTGCAAAACCCTCCTGTTCCGGCAGGCCTTCGGGTGTTAATGATAAGATTGGTAGGCACTTGCCTTCCGTGCTCTGCATACCATATTGATGTACTTATTGTGTTTTATTGCGTTGAGTGTTTTTAGTGCACTAATGTTTTTATGGTGTTTTAATATGTTTTAGCCTTGAATTTTGTGTAAGTCGCCCCGAGCCACCCGGGAGTGGCGACTCACAAGTTTAAATAATAAATAAATAAATAAATAAAGAGCCCGAGTCTCAGGCGGCAGGGAGTTCCATAGGACCAGGCCTATGATGAAGAATGCCCTCCGCCAGGTTGCTGTTAGATGAAAGGATCTGACACTAGGAATAGCACGAAGGTTCAACTCTTCTGACCGTAGTGACCTCGGGGGGTTATAAGGGCGCAGGCGATCCCTTAGATCAGTGTTTCCCAACCTTTTTTGAGCCACGGCACACTTTTTAAATTTGCAAATTCCTGGGGCACACCACCAACCAAAATGACACAAAATGACACTCTAAAACAGTAATACATATAGTTAATATGTTTTTAAATGTATTTATACACTCAGTGTGAAACCTGGGCCTGTTTCGATGAACTCAACATAGATATCCTGGCAGGAATGGCAGAAAGACACAAACTTCCCACACAGAACTCCCATAACCAAGAGAAAATGCTATAAGAGTTTGGTGGGCATTGACCTTAAGTTTTGGAGTTGTAGTTCACCTATATCCAGAGAGCACTGTGGACTCAAACAATGTTGGATCAGGACCAAACTTGGCATGAATACTCAATATACCCAAATGTGAACACAGATGGAGTTTGGGGGAAATAGACCTTGACATTTGGGAGGTACAGTTTCTGGGATTTATAGTTAACACACAATCAAAGAGCATCCTGAACTCTTGCAACAATGGAATAGAACCAAACTTGGCATATTGAACTCTCATTACCAACAGAAAGTACTGAAAGGGTTTGCTTGGGAAAAAGTGTTCGGCAGGAGGGGGAAGAAAGGGTATTGGAGGTTCCAATTTCCCACGGCACACCTGATGATCGCTCACGGCACACCAGTGTGCCACGGCACACTGGTTGGGAAACACTGCTCTAACACAGTGATACATATAGTTAATATGTTTTTAAATGTATTTATACACTCAGTGTGAAACCTGGGGCTGTTTCGATGAACACAACATAGATATCCTGGCAGGAATGGCAGAACGACACACACGAAGGTCTTGCTCAACAGCTGGGAGTTATAGTTCACCCTCAATCAAAGAGCATTCTGAACTCCACCAATGATGGAATGGAATCAAACTTCCCACACAGAACTACCATAACCAAGAGAAAATACTATAAGAGTTTGGTGGGCATTGACCTAGAGTCTTGGATTTGTAGTTTACCTATATCCAGAGAACACTGTGGAGGGGAGGGAGGAAGACGTGGCGCCTGCACAGGTCACATCTTCCTCCCCTCTCCCACAGAAGTGGCAGCATGAGCAAAGCGAGGCAAAACAAGTAGAGTTCAAAGCAGATAGTCTGGATTTTATAAATCAATGTAGAAGGGGCCTAAATCTCATGTGTAGAAATGGGTCCCATTTTCAAGATACGTCATGTTTGTAAATACAGACATTCCAAAATCTGGAAAAATCTAAAATCCTTCTGGAAATTTTTTTGGAAAAGAGATTATTTATTAATTAACTTTATTTATTACCCCGCCACCATCTCCCCAAGGGGACCCGGGGCAGCTTACATGAGGCCAAGCCCAATAACACACAATAACAACACAACAGCAAATACAGGTCCTTTAAAAAAAATTAGCATATAGTGCTAAAGTTCATTATTTTCCATAATGTAATGATAAAAATTAAACTTTCATATATTTTTAATTCATTGCACACCAACTGAAATATTTCAGGTCTTTTTTTGTTTTAATACTGATGATTTTGGCATACATATCTCAAAAAAATTAGCATATTCCATCCGCAAAAATTTTTTGAGGCAGTATTTTTGGGTTTTCAGGAGCTGTATGCCAAAATCATCAGTACCAAACAAAAAAAGACCTGAAATATTTCAGTTGGTGTGCAATATATGAAAGCTTTAATTGTTATCATTATATTATGGAAAACAATGAACTTTAGCACTATATGCTAATTTTTTTAGAAGGACCTGTATAAATAATACAATCAATAAAACTCAAACATAAGATTATCTCAGGACCCTTCCTATATAACTCAGAATATCAAGGTAGAAAATCCCACAATATCTGCTTTGAACTGGATTATCAAAGTCCACAGTATTAAGTATTAATGAGTATTAAGATGATGTCTTCCCACGTGAAAGGGCAATATTCTACAACAGGGCTGTCCAGCTGGCGGCCCGGGGGCCATATACGCCCCCCCCAGCCCCTTCCCTGCGGCCCCCGCCTACCCTGCAAAAAAATTTTTTAAAATAAAATTTTCAAAATTGATCTCCGGGGCGGGGCTTGGTGACGCACCCAGCCCCGCCCCTCCCTCCCTCCTTTCCGCCTCTCCCCGGCAGGTAAGGCGGGCCTAAAGAGAAGGAGGCTCCCTTCTCTGTTTCCGCCTCTCCTCCCGGCGCACTGATCGGCCAGGGAGGGGAGGGAGGGAGGAGGCGTGCCTAAAGAGGAAGAAGGGAAGCGCTTCCCTCCCTCTTCTTTGCCTTCTGGTGATCGGTGGGGAGAGGCAGAACCGAGGAGGGGGCTGGCGTGACACTGTAGGAGGGAGGGCGAAGCCAGGGAGGGCCCATCTTGGCTTTTGCCCTCCCTCCTAAAGGGTCATGCCAGCCTCAGAAGCGAAATCGCCGCTTCTGAGGCTGGCGTGACACTTTAGGAGGAGGGCCGGGCGGCGGAGTGGCGCGGAGCGGCCCCCCCCCAGGTCATCAGTGACTGGAAGTCCGGCCCTAGGTCCAGTAGAAGTTGGACAGCACTGTTCTACAAGGTGAAAGATCCTTGTTTTATTCTGGGAGAAGGAACTGGCAAAACCACTTCTGAGAATCCCTTGCTTAAGAAAACACTATGAAATTCATGGGGTCGCCATAAGTCAACAGTCGAATGCATGTACAATCACAAGCCTTTGTCAATCACCCTTCCTGTTTGTGTACTTCACAGAATGAAGTCTCCAATCCTTGTTAAAGTATGGAACCCCCCCCCCCAAACAACCCTATGGTGAATATGCTGTGTGTTATATTTTAAAACTGTTTGCTATAAGCAGTTGGATAGGCTTATATTTTAGCAAGCGTTAGATTAACTATTGAGAAGTTGGTGTTGTATTAGATAGCCTGGGTTCCCCCATGAAACTTTTTAGTAACTAAATGCAGACTTATGACTCTGAGTGAGAGCTTATCAAACATGGGCTGTTTGAATGGTGTGGTCCTTTCATAGGATTTTATCATCTTCTCTCTGTCACAGACAGAAGCAGCAACCACCTGACCAGATAATTTCATTCAAGTACTTTCATCACAGTCTCTCTGTTATTCCCTCTGCAGGTCACAAGGCCATTGATACCAGTAGGAGCCCAGTTCTGGCGCTGGATGTGTTGGCACCTGGCCCCACCTGGGCAGTCATGAATGGGAGTACAGTGCCCCTGTCACCGGTTGGGGGAGGGATGCTGGGTGAGCCTGCCTCTCTCCCCTCACCAGGTTGGCGGGAATTCTGTGAGGCGCATGCTCGGGCTGCCGCTGTGGATTTTGCTCGTCGTTACCGGGCCTTCTTGGCTGAGAATCCACAATTTGCCACTCCAGGAGCCGAAGCCGCCTTCTCGCGTCGCTTTGCTGAGCACTTCCTGGAACATTTTGAGGCTGAAGTGAGCCGGGTTTATGCCAGCGACTCACCACCTCGCTGTGACATCGCCCCCTTTACTGGCTGTTCTTCTGCCCGTGACCTCTCTGAGACCTGCAGTGACTCGTCGGTGGCCTCGCCTGTGGAGCCTCCCCTAGGGCCACCCTCTGGACTCTCCAGCAGCCAGTCCCGCAGCTCTGAGGATGTTTCTACCGTGACAGCAGTGACCGCCACCAAACCAAAGCTGAAGAAGCGCTTTTCGTTGCGCAATGTGAGCCGCAGTGTCCGTGGCAGTGTCCGTGGCATCCTGCAGTGGAAGACGTCAGCTGACTCGTCCCCTGGGGGTGGAGACGGGGCAGGGACAGGAGCTAACAGTAATTCCAACTCTTCAGGGGGTGGTGACTCTGATCGCTGGACTCACCGATTTGAGCGTCTGCGGCTCAACAAAGCCACCCCGGCCACTCTTCGAGTGGAACTGGCCAGTGTGAGGCGTGAGGGCTTACTGAACTACATTGTGGCTGACGATGGGTCAGGTGGGGGTAGTCGGACACGCTGGCAGAAATGCCGTCTTCTCCTGCGCAAAGCAGGGAAAGGGGAGGGAGAAGGGTACCTGTTGGAGTTCTACATCCCACCAAAGGTAAGCAGTGGGTTTCCGGATGCAATGGAGGAGGAGAGGGGAGGGCAGAGAATGGGTATAACCATTGAGATGTGGTTGTGGGAACCAAGATATTCCTTGTTTCAGACTGGGGGTTATTTTTACATTTCTCTCTCACACACACACTCTTTCTCCCCCCTAATATTTTCGACCGCTAGGCATCGAAGCCACGGGTCAGTATTGCCTGCTCCTGTGTAGTAGATGTGCGGACAACAACTCCCCTGGAAATGCCAGACAAGGAGAACACATTTGTGCTCAAGGTAGGAAAAAAGATCAGGTTGGATATAGGCAGAGCAATAATGTCTTAAGATTTTTTTATTACTATTCTTTTTATTTATACCCCACTTTTCCTCTCCACTAAGAAGACTCAAAGTGGCTTACATAAAGCATTTCAATACAATTTAAAATCCAAAAATACACAAACATTAAACAGAATTAAACCTCAATTGTATTAAAAAATTTAACAGTTAAAATCCATAAATTGCCTAAAATTGTATTTAAAGCTAAAGCTTTGCAGTCTGATTAAGAGCCTAATATATTTCAAGCAGGTTTCAAAAGCCCATGCAGCTTACGCCATGAGAAGGCATCTTGGTGCTGTTCAGATGTTTTTGACAACAACTTTATTTTCGCCGATTTGTACATTATAACAAAGTGGTCCATGGAATTGTTTTCCTGAGATAAAACTAAGAGTTCTTTACGCCAATTGATAGTACAAGTGGTGATGGCTGGACGGTGCTTTTAGTAACTGTCTTATTGCTTCTTACTTCTCTTCAGGGAAGATCCATAACTGAACAGATAATAACAACTACAACAACAACAACAATTTTGGTTTGTTGTAGGTTTTTCGGGCTGTATGGCCATGTTCTAGAAGCCTTCTCTCCTGACATTTTGCCTGCATCTATGGCAGACATCCTCAGAGGTTGTGAGGAGAGAATGCTTCTAGAACATGGCCATACAGCTCGAAAAAGGTACAAGAATCCAGTGATTCCGGCCATGAAAGCCTTCGACAATACAATAATAACTTTATTTTTTATCCCGTTCTATCTTTGTCATTTTGATGAAGGGTAATTTTTCTGTGCCTTTGGCCAGTGTTTTTCTTAAAGGAAGCTGAATCTAAAAAAAACCGTTTTGCACATTTTATGTGAAGTTGTAGCCGAGCAAGGACTCAGTAGGTTCTGCTGTAATGAGATAGTTGCATTCCTTAAAAAGGCCACATTTCAAGCTGTAAAAATAATCTTTATGGGGAAAATAGAACTAGGTGATTATCTCTAAAATATGGTCTTCCTTTGTCATCAATCCGGAAACTAAAGCTACTGCAAAATGCTGCTGCTCGACTGTTGGTGGGAGCATCAGCACGAGAGCATATTACACCTATTCTGCAGCAATTTCACTGGCTACCAATAGAGTACCGGATTGTTTTCCAGGTGTTGGTGTTGACCTTTAAGGCCTTGTATGATCTAGGGCCGGCGTGCCTTACCCCGTATGTTCCCCCGAGATCACTACGTTCGGAAGAGCAGAACCTCCTATTAGTCCCATCGATCCATTCCTGCCGTCTGTCCACAACAAGATCAAGAGCCTTTTCCGTAGCGGCACCATCACTATGGAATTCAATGCCAGTTGAAGTCCGTGCCATTAAGGAGCTGGCCCCATTTCGGAGAGCCTGTAAAACGTCCCTCTTTAGGCAGGCCTTTAACCTAAATGGCTCTTGAGGAAGTCCTTAAATTCTTGGGTTCTATATAAATTGTTGTTTTATGCTCTGTTTTTATATTGTTGTTGTTCTTAAATTGAATTGTTGCTGTTTTAAATTGATTTTATGTAAACCGCCCCGAGCCTGCTGGAAGGAGCGGTATACAAAAATGAACAATAAATAGATAAATATCTAGGTTATTTATTTTAATTTATTACAAATTTTAATCTGCAGAAAATAAAAGTAATATTTACTTGGTCTTAGGAGTTTCTTTGCTGGCATGCATATTTGTTATTGCTGGCATCCGCAGCACTTGCTAGGCTTAATCTCTCAGGGGCAGCAGCAAGGTTGGACTTACTCACATGCAAGAGTTGGTGTTTGGGGGGGGGGGGGTAAAGAGCATTCACCATGCCTGAGAAATTGCCCTGTGGAAGGGCCAGTTTGAGTTGGTGCATTTAGGGCCCCGTCCACGCAGCTGAATAAAATCTCACATTATCTGCTTTGAACTGGAATATATGACAGTGTGGACTCCGATAACCCAGTTCAAACAGGTATTGTGGGATTTTCTGCCCTGATATTCTGGGTTATGTGGCTGTGTGGAAGAGCCCTACGTAAAAACTACAGGAAATAGACTCTTCCACATTGGTAATTGTTGGTGCTGAAGTCAGAACTGTGGCTTTTGAGAGGTAACGAGCCTTTTGGTTCTTTAATCTTTCACTGCTGGTTTTGTCCCCACCATCAGCAAAAATTATAAAGCCCTTCTGAACACCTTCTTGGACCTGTGTAGCTAATGAGCTGAGCCGCTAAGATGAAGGCAATTCATTATTTCCCTCCTGCAATGGGAATTGCACCATAGTGAAATTAATATTAAATGTAATGTTTTTAAATGTTTAAGATGTATTAAAGTTTATTTTAATTTTAATATTGTTGGAATTGTATGTTGCTCTAAGGCATTAAATAAATTGCCTATATGTAAGGCACATTGAGTCTTCTTTGGGGTTGAGAAAGGCAAGGTAGAAATAAGGTAAATAAGTAAGTAAATAAGTAGCAAATTGGTAATTTGCTTTCTGTGAATAATGTTCCTCTGTTAATAAGCATGTTATTGCCAATTCATGTTGTAAAGAACGTACTGTATCTTCGTTGAAGGCTTGTATGGGCTAGTGTTTTTTCATACTGAAACAAAGAATGGGAAATTCAGCCTGTGAAAATGTACATCAGGAAAGGTTTATGTGTGTACATTCTTTCAAGTCTCCCATCAGTTTAAGGTGACCCTATGAATTTCATAGGGTTTTCTTAGGGAAGGATACTCAGGGGTAGTTTTGCTAGTTCTTTCCTCTGAAAGATGGCCTATAGCACCTGGCAATCATTGTGGTCTCTCATCCAAGTACTAACCAGGGGTAACTATGCTTAGCTTCAAGATAACACAGCATATGTTGCCTTTAACTCCTAGTAAAAATACTCTCCAACTCTTGTGTTAACTCTGTTCTATCATAGACCGAAAAAGATGGAGGAGTAAGCAAAAACTAGATTCTCTTATTATTACTTAGTGTACAATTACCTCTCATTATTGATTCCTTCTATTGTTACCTTAAGGCATATGGATTATTATTTTTAATTGCTGGGGAAGTGGTTCGGTAGTTTGATCTTAGTCTTACAGGAAATGATTCCCTACCATTTGCAGAAAGTCACATTTGCTTTTCTTGTTGATGCTATATGATTCCTTGACTAGAGATGTGGGAGGAGATGTGAAAACGTGACAAGAGAGGTCCTCTAAAGTATTATGTATTAATACCGTTCCCTCTCGTCTCCATTCTCAACCCTCCAGCTGTCAAGCTCCTTGGAGTACATCCTTGAGACAGTTGATTCGCTACAGATGCGCTCCTGGCTGGCAGACATTCAAGAATGTATGGGCCTGGGGTATGTTGCACCAATCTGTAGGAAAGGATCGCAGTTCAGTAGATTAAATATTCTACACACAGGTTTAACCCATAGTTTAAAAGTAACATGTGACAAAATCCTAGTTTTATATAATAAATCAATTTTTGTACTAACTATAATAGTATAATGGTGAATTAACAAGGAATAAGCTTGCTCCCTTCACAGTATAGTTAACACTTTAATTATTTTTATTATATGTATATGACTTTCCTAAATGATGGAGGAGGGGTATCATGTGATCTAAGTGCAGGGGTGGGCAAAGTGTAATCATTCAGATATTTTGCTTCTGAATAGAGAGGTTCAATTTTGACTCTCACAGCTAACAGCATTTCTCTCTGCAGAGAGAGCACCGATAGTCTGGAGCAGTCGTGCATGAACCACTCAGAGAGCATGCCCAGCCGGGAACTTCCCATGGTGCCGAGTGAAAGCAATGAACAGCTCAGCCAAGGTTTGCATCTGTTTATCCCAGATACACACAATTGTATCCTTATGCCTTCCAAATCCCTTTAGCAAAACTTGAGCTACTTCATAGATATACCGTATATACTTAAGTATAAGCCGAAACACCTAATTTTACCACAAAAACTGGAAAAACTCAAGTTTCTTTTGGAATAGATCTATCTTTCCAGACCAAGATCTAATATTTTCCTCCATTCTTGAAAAGAGAGACCATGTTTACTATTTCAGGTTTTGTTCTATAGCCAACAGAACATACTCTTGTGTCTTTAAATAGGAAGGCACAAGGTTGGTTTTTTGTTTTTTGTTTACAAAAGCCAGGAACATGCATATCCAGTACTCTAGTGTCTTCATTTTTTCCCCAGGTGCCTATGGTGGACTGATGGAGCGTCCTTCAGCTTCCATGTCCCCCAGTTCAGTATCTATCGCTGCCTCGCACTTTGACTCCATGGAGCTACTGCCTCCAGAGCTGCCGCCACGGGTGCCGATAGATGAAGGGCCATTTCCCACTGGCCTCCTCCATACATCTTTCCCTGAAACCCCAGATACCACAGGTAAATGTCTGGAATGGGACCACTGGTTCTCATTTTTAGTTCTCAGAAAGGTATTTCTTATACTGTTTTATGTGGACGACTATTGTACTTCAAGGATGGGAACCACCTCTGTATTTAGCACACACTCCAGTCCAAGATAAAACAACAAAGCACTTTATTGAAGAATATATGTGAAAAGCAATTCAGAAAAAGTATAAAAAACCGAAGTCCAAATACCAAGAATAATCCACAGAAATCATAGTATAGGAGTAGCATCAAATACCAGGAATACAAAAGCAGAATAAATCCAAAACATGAGATTCAGAAACAGCCCTCAAAACTTGGAACCATGAGATATGAACAAAAGGAAACATGAAACTAGAAATCCCATGACTTGACAGTAGTTCTATACTCAAACACCAACGTTGCCTGGAGTGACAGACCCATCTGCTGGGCTAGCTAATATAGAGATAAGATAATGCCTTTTCCCCAGGAAACTGATAAGAACTTTTTGCTAATAAATGTTTTGACCTTTGTAAACTCTCCTGAGAAGCTCTATGTTGACGGAACGTACATCTCCTATCTAACTGTTCATTAGTCTTTCATTTTCATCCTCTGAACTCTGATCTGTTTCTGATCTTGCTTCCCTGGTAAACTGCCTTTCAGGAATGTGGCCTTTAGACACAGACTGCTCATTGCCAGTTCTTAAAATCTCTTGCTGGCTTTCCTGCTGACTTGCAGACCCAGAATCCCCAGTGTCATCAGAATGACTAACAGGCCCAGAATCCACAGGGATCAGGTGTAGGCATAATCAAAGGCTGAACTAGGGATTGATACTGTATTGTGCCCATTGGCTACAACTGGTTTCTTCTTTGCAAACTTGGTGCTGATTGCTACCGGTCCATGGATCACCACTTTGAATAGCTCTGGTCTAGAAATACTGTAAATTAGGCCTCAGTCTTAAGGGGGTAATCTGCCCAATGTATCAGGTTCTTGGTGAGTGGGATTAGAGCCAGCAGAGAGTGAAAGCAAAGACAAACTGGGTGAGCTTTTAATTGGATTAGCTGGCACCTTCTCTTTCCCATGCTACCCCAGAGTATGCACATTCTTCCTCTCTTTACTCCATTTCTATAGTCATGGGAAATCAAATTGTGTGCTGCCTGTGACCATTTTCTCACAGTTTTCTCATTGGTGTGGACGTGGGCCTAAAGTGTTGCAAAAACAGCAAGATGGCATTCTCTCAGTGTTTCGTATATGTTTTGTCAATTAGCCCATCGGCTGTATAAAAACATTTAACAAACACATTTAACGCATACAGCATATGACCCACATTAAAATCAGAGTTAAAATAAGCAAGCTGTTAACAAGGGGTCAAGATCCTGATCCGGATCAAATATCTGCATCACCACTACAATTTACACCAAATCGACTCCAAATATGCAGTTCTCAACTTAGTTGATTCAAATAGAAAAAGAGCCGTTTTGTATGTTATTCTAGCATTCAGGCCAACCCATAAAAATGTAGTTTTAATATAAGGATCCCAGTGTGTCTTTTGTATAATATATGTCCCGAGGTGTTGGTTTCTCTCTTTCTTATACAAGTTGCAGCTAAACGGTACATGTGTGATATCTTCTACCTCTGCCACTCCACAGATACAAAATCGTTCATTATATGGGATTTGGTTAAACCTTCGATGTCTGACCATTGTGTCCAGCTGTTCAAATCTAGTTTTGATAAATACCCTCCTGAGGTGTTTAGACATTTTTGTCTTTAGATGTTGGGCTGTTTGAAAAGTATGTTTAAAATGACTTTGCCATTTCAATGAGCCGGTTTCACCGAGGGTAGCAATATCTTTCTGAGCTTCTATATCCAGTATTCACATTCTCTGAATGGATTTTGGGGCGTTCTCATTGCTTTTCTTTCCCCCTCAGGTTCCTTCCTTTTCCAAGGAGAGCCTGATCCAGGCGGGGGAAGCCTTGGTGAGACAGAGCACCCACTCTCTGATTATCCTTGGTTCCACGGCACCCTCTCCCGCCTCAAAGCAGCACAGCTGGTGCTGGCAGGAGGAACCAGCAGCCATGGTGTTTTCCTCGTGCGCCAGAGTGAGACGCGGCGCGGGGAGTATGTCCTGACCTTCAACTTCCAGGGGAAAGCCAAGGTGAGTGCAAGCAAGTTGATGTATCTTTGGAAGAGAGGCCTGGCTTGTCTAACAGCCAGGATGGCTTGTGGGTGTTTCCTCACCCAGCCTTCTTTTCCAACCGCTAGCACCTGCGCCTTTCCCTTAACGAGGATGGGCAGTGCCGGGTTCAGCATCTCTGGTTCCAGACCATCTTCGACATGCTGGAGCATTTCCGGGTCCATCCCATCCCCCTTGAATCAGGTGGTTCTAGTGATGTGACGCTTGTCAGCTATGTGGTGGCTTCACAGCGGCTGCACGGTAAGCCTGGGAGGAATGGGATGCTGGGCTGGAAAGAGCATCGACACAGTTGCTGGTCCATGTCATGCTCCATCTCCCACCCATCTTTTTCCATTGTGGCTCCAAACATGTCCCTTCCCACTTTCCGACCCAAGCCTTCCGCTCCAGCCCTGTGAAGTTTTGCATATACCATGCGGGGTGGGGGAGAGTCCTGCCCTTGCCATGTCTGCTCCTCCCTCTCTTCTCCCCACCCCCAATCCCTATTTCTGACATGGGCATCTCTGTCACAGGCCGGGACCGGGCTGGGAGCCGAGCGCCGGTGTCTGGGTTCAGTGGGGACCCCGACTCGCCCCCCAACCTCATCTCCATCCTTGCTGCCGCCTCAGCGGGTGACTGCGTGTAAGTGTGCAATAGCTCCCATGGGGGAAGGAGGCAGGGACTTGAGCGCGTGTGTGTGTTGTCACGGCCCCGCGCCATAGCCCATCGCTATATCCATGGGTTGTGTGAGTGTGTAGTGCCCACGCCATCCACTGTCTGTGATACCATGAGGCAGGGGAAGAGTTTTGAGAAAGAGGATGCTCCTGCCAGCATCTCCAGATAGGGCAGGAAACATCTTTGAGACCCTCTAAGGAATCACCATTCGTCAGTGTGTAGAGAGAGATGAGTTAGGAATAGTACAGAAATAATGATAATAAATAAGCTTTATTTTTAGGGGACTCAGGGCAGTTTACACACGCAAAGGCAAATATTCAGTGCCTGGCATATACCAAAATATTACAGCAATAGACTACAGGTTAATGGAATTTCCCTTTTGAAATAAAACTGACACTCCAAAATCATAGCTTGATGCATATTTATGGGGAAGAGGTACTGAAGCAGGTTGCCTCCTTCCCCTCTGAGCTACAAGCTGTGTGTTCTTAATACAGAGTTATGTTTGAGTTGCAGTAGGTTTCTAGTCCAGAAACTTTAAAAGGGCCAGTAGAGCTGCACAAAGACCTGGCCAAAACCAACCAATTAAAATTTGTTATTTTATGGTTGAGGAACACTGAGGCTTGAGGAAGTAATTAGCACAAAATCATCCATGGGGAAGGAAATAAACATTCAGTGTGGCCATTGTTACTGGGGATCCTCAGCCATTCCTGAAATACCGTAGAGGACTCGGAGATCTACAAGCAGATTTGATACATGTTATCACTGTCCCTGATCTGATCTATGATGGGGCAATTGTTCAACATGGTTTAAGTCACTTTGGAGTTTATCTGCTCCAGAACTAGGACAGTATTGTCAACATGAGTAACTTCAGAAGTTACTGGAAATGCTGCCAAATTGATCTAGCTTGGCAGCATTTCCTTTAGCATACAAAGCTTCTCTGTGCCTCCTTGCAACCATAGTTACGATTAACTGAATGGTTATTTATTTATTGTGTCAGAAGTGAACTGAGAGTACAGTTGTAATGTATTTAAAAACACAAAGTTTAAAAAAATTGCCATTATACTAAATGTTCTTTGACCAGCAGCCACTTGGCGTGTCCTGGTGTTGCTATAAGAAGGTCCTACATTGTGTATGTGACAGGGATCAGACTGCATTGTAATAGGTGGTCTGTGGTTTGGTCCACAACATTCAAGTGTGGAGAAGAGCAATTGAATGGGTGTCATATCATAACTTTGCAGAATTGCTCTATTAGGGCATACAGACGATACATAATTAAAAGCTGTCTACTCTGGCCTCATGGAGTGCTGTTTTCCTCCCTTTTTCATTTCTTCCCATAGCCCTTCTCCTTATGATTATGAATGATGTGACCAAATCCTCCCCCAATGTTTCGTTTAGAGTCAAGGCACCCTTTAAGACAGAGGTGGGTGATTGTGGGTTTGCAGATATTTTTGCCTACAAGGCTCGTCAGATCTAGCTGGGATAATTAAAATAATATGTGAGCTGTAGTCCAAAAACATCAGGAGGCCTGTGCTAGGACAACGTAGGAATAAAGACATACTTAACTGAACATTTCCTGCTTTCCTTGAACACCACAATAGCCCTAACACCTTACAGTACTGTGAAACACTACAAAGAACCTGCAGAACCGAAAGGTATTTGCCCGTTAAGCACGATGAACATGAAAGCTTGAAATTAGGATTGATGCATTCAATTATGGACAAGGAACTAGTAGGTGCTGTGTGACACACATTTGAAACACATCAGGTTTCTAACTGGAGCCTAATAATTCTCAGCTTCAAAAGGACTTAGTAAAAGATGCTCCAAAGAAGTTTGTAGAGAAGCCAACTCTCAATTTGGCTTCTCTTGTTGAGGCGCGAAGTAAATCTGAAGGAATTGGTTTAGTACGCTGATATCTCAGATGTTGATGGACATCAGCTCCCCAAATGTCACTGGCCAGGCATTTGGGAAATAGTAGCTCAAAAACTGTTTAGTGACCCAAATTTGGGATCTACTATTTTTGGAACACAGACACAGTCAACATTCAACAGTGTCTTGGTCCAATTGAACAGTTGTCCAACTACTACAACTGACTTATGTCAGTGTGAGAAGTTTCTGGAGATTTCACTGAAGTGCCGAATTTTATTTGGGTAGAGAACTGGGGATCTTGGAGCCCAAATCATTGCTTTAGTAGGAACATTTAAAAAACAAAAACTGGCTGCAGGGAGTATGAATGCGTGGATAATGCTGCAATAAGGCGGAAGCATTAGAAAGTGCCTTTTTCTACTACAAATGCCACTGTTCCCTCAGTGGCCATGTCAGCCATGGGATTCTGAAAGCCATTGTCCAAAAAAGTAACTCTTCTACATTCTGGGATAGGTATGCACTTGTTGAGATGGCTTGCACATAATCCCTTGCTTGTCTCCATGATTAGCAGGGCAGTGTGATATTTCGGAGTTTGGCTGTATGTCAGAATTGTACCTAGGACATGTATCACCACTAAATAACAACAAAATCAGTAATAGTCTGTTGGGCAAGTGGACTTATTAACAAAAGACCCTCCCCATAAATGTACAGCAGAGTAACTTATTAGCAGCAGTGTGACCCAGCACCAGTAGCCCAGAATGATAAAAAGAACAAAAACACACAGACCAATGTTATCTCTTCTATAGGAGGCTTTTCTTTGCAGTAAAATAATATGGTTGCATTATTTACAAGAACAAGGTTTCGATAACACAAATAAAGTTCTTTATACTTCCTTCGTTGCTTCCATGCTGGGCTTCTTTCTTATGCAGATAAACAGCTTCGCTCTCACAGAGCCTCCTCTCACACTGAAATTACACAGGAGCTTCACAGAGTAGCTTTACATATACAGTACGAGGCTTTTAACCTGGGCTCCTTTCACTGAAACTTCTTACACCATGCCTTCTCACACTCAGCCTTCTCATAGACTAAGGCCTACCTCACACTGTGAAGCCTATCTCACACACAGGCTTCTCTCACAGGCTAAGCCCTACCTCACACTGTGAGGCCTTCTCTCAGACTGAGACCTTTCTCCCACTGAGGTTTACCTCAGGCTGACTGCTACTAAGCTACAGGCACACTTGCTTATATAGAACTGCAGCTTTTGCTGAGCCATTGCATCCATTTAAACCTTTCAGTGTTTGACCCATATTTTTGTAATTAAAAATCCCTAGTTAATTTTTAAATATTTCTGACATGTTCATGGTTTCACTTCCTATAGGATCTGTGACCCAATACCCAAAGGAAAAAGTTGGCCTTGTTCCAGCAGTAAAGTTGAGGACTGGAGTTGTTTATACCAGTTCTGTTTTTGAAATTTGTAGATCTCAGTTTAGATAGCCAGAAAAAATTGAGTAGGTCAGCTTCCTTTTCTTTCTTTAGCTTGTGCATTAAGCCTTTGTATTTCTAATCATAATAAATACCAAATTTGAGTTTAAATGTCCTAAGTGATCAAATTTAAAAGGGAAAGGTATCCTTAATACAAGAATATGGATAGCAACATCTTAGGTGCCTATATCTACCCATCCGCGCATTCACCCATCAATCCATCTCTTCATTTATATTTGGCAGTTCTCCCAGGCTGGAACTCAAAATAGTTTACAAAAAGATGTTATACATATACAATTATAAAATCAAGATTAAAACAGAGTTATATAACCGTTTCCATCTTAGGTTAAAACAGATTAAAAAGAATACAGCACCATTTTTAAAAAAAATCAGTTTCCAAACACTTGCTGAAGAAGAAAGATTGCTGCAAGGAAACGGACGCTCTTTCCTAGTCAACCATACCTGTGAATGTAGTGGGACAGAGAAGGCTGATCTTCAGATTTTAAAACCAGGCAAGTTCATATGGAAGGATATAATCTTTCAAATAGTACGGCTTTATAGGTTTAAACAACCCTTTGAATTGTCCCAGAAGTAGGCCGGCATCCAGCAGAGCTATTGCAAGAAGGGGATTGCGTGTTCCCTATAACCAACACCTGCAGCTCTTTGGACCAGTTGAAATTTCTGAACACTTTTCAAAAGCAGCCTCACATTGAGTAAATTGACTAAATCAAATCAGGATGTAACTAAGGCAGGGGTGAGCAACCTATGGCCCGCGGGCCGGATGCAGCCCAGCAGCCGATTCTGTCCGACCTGGGGAGAAGGGCATCGGGGCCGGGGCCAAGAGGAAGGGGTGCCGCTGCCGCCATCCCATCGCGGGCTCTGTGGGGCCTGTGTCAGCAGACAGGCCAGAGGAGCGGCGGCTTTGGAGTGCCTGCCATCCCTGAAGGAGATTGGGCCTGCAGCGGGAGCATTTGGCGACCTACGGTGGCTGATTGCCCTGGCGACCCGGAAAACTTGATCATCTTCCAGGTTGCCAAGGCGATCAGCCGCCTCAGATCGCCAACTGCTTCCCCTGCTGGCCCGGATTGCCTCCAGGGATGGCCAGTCAGTCAGTCAGTCAGTCAACAAACCATCGGCTAAGGCTTGGTGAAAGTAGAACCATAGAATACAACATTTAAGAAATTAATAACATCACATTTGGGTTATGATTAATAAGAACAAGTGATGGCAGGCACTCCATTGCAGGGCAATCAGTCCTCCATAATATTTTTTGGCTCTCGTGTGGCCCTTTGGAAAAAATCATTGCCCACCCCTGAACTAAGGCATATGGTACTGCGGCCAAGTCAGATGTCCCACGGAATGGGTGCAGCTGTCACATTAGCTTTAACTGTGCAAATGCATTCCTAACCACCGCATGCCTTCACCTGCTGGAGGATATGCCTTTTTCCAAATTGTAAAACCACACAAAGGGGTGCGGTAACTAAAGTATAAAACACAATGAAGCTATATCACTAAATCATCAAATTTATATAGTGATACTAGTGAGTAGCCCTTGACAGGGAAATAACAAGTAGTATACTTTACTGGATGCTAAGATCTGGTTGTCTGGCACTATTACATTACACATTGTTACACATCGGACATAAATGAAGTTTGTACTGTATACAACACCTTTAGGCATAGAAAGAGTTTGTGAGGGGTTTCCCCCTGTTGCACATACTCAAACAACTGCACCAAGTGATAAATGATAACATAATATTTAATCTTTGCATTATACAGAAAGAGATTACAGTACACCCCCCCCCCCCCCCCAATCTATGGTACTAGTACCTGTGTTTAACAACATACGTTTTTTCTGGGAATATTCTAGGTCTCCAGGTGATTACAATGTATAGCTGCTTCATTATACATGGCACTTTACAAACAAAATAACAACAAAATACTTCCTAGTTCTCGAGTTTAAAATATAAGTTGACCATAAAATTATGCAGGAGGACCTCTCTAGGCATTTCTTAGGTTCTTCAACACATCTTTATCGTATTCTTCTGCCTGAAATATTTTGTTCAGTAGGGTTCACTATTATCTGCATTTTAGGAATCTATCCCTTGCAGATATGGGGGCCATACTCTTACGTACTGTGTTGGAAGTAAATTGAAGCAAAAGCAGTTTTGCATAACTTTTATATGTCACAGAAATCAGCCTTCTTGGGTGTGCAAATTAGAACTTTTTTTAAAAAAAACCAAACCTGTATCATCACCATAACCACAGTAGTTCACTGTTTTTAGTAAATCGTTATCATTGTAAGTGTGAAAACAATGGGTTTGCTAAAACATATTAAATATAGGAAAGTTAACTTAGGTCTCTTGGCAATGTTGACGTTTCACCCTCTCCTCTGTAGTCTGATGTGATACAGAAAACCTGATCCAGAGGCTTTTTCAGCCCTCCAAATCAGGTTGCCAAGGAGGTGGGGATTTCAGGAGGAAAGGGTATTCTTCCAGCTGCCTTGATGGAACGAAAGACTGCCAATAAAAACATACAGTTGGATATTGCCCTCCATTCTATGGGCATTAATTGCCCATACCCAAACAGTCTCCCAAGTGTCTGCCATTTGAATTGGTTAGTGGAATATAATAATAATAATAATGATTGGCACATTGGGTGCAGTGCCTAAAGACCTTCGCCTGCACTTAAAAACAATTGGTGCGGACAAAATTACCATCTGTCGGCTGCAAAAGGCCACCCTACTGGGATCTGCATGCATTATTCGCCGATACATCACATGTGTCCTACATGTGATCAAATACAAAGGCCAGCATAGTGATCTTGTTTGCTGTGTACTAATTTTGTTATGTATCTGGTAATAATAATAATAATAATAATAATAATAATGATGCAGTGCTTAAAGACCTTGGCCTGCACTTAAACAGAATCAGCGTTGACAAAATTACCATCTGCTAGCTGCAGAATCTGCACGCATTATTTGCCGATACATCACACAGTCCTAGACTCTTGGGAAGTGTCCGACGTGTGATCCAATACAACAGCCAACAGGGTGTCTGCTGTGGACTCATCTTGTTGTGTTTCAAATTATTATTATTATTATTATTATTATTCCTTCATTAAAAAACAAAAAAGGTCTGAATTATTTTTGGCCATAACAACATTGCTGGATAATTTTATTGCACTTCTCTATAATTTTTCAACTGAAAATTTGTACAGGTTGACCATGTAAAAGTCAAAATATCCTGCCCCCTCTCCCCGAAAATACAGAAAATACAGTAAATGGAAATAGGTAAATTCAAAGTGGTTCAAAAAGAGCTATTTTTAAAGAATTCTGAGCATGATCCTTCTGTTCTGGACTATTTGTGGTTGAACACAGGGGGCCCTCAGATGACTCACAGTTCCTCCCTCCCTCTTCTTGTCTTAACCCCACTCCGTCTTGTCTCTTTGTCTGTCTGTCTCTTTCTGCTCTCTCCACAGAACCGAACACCTCTCGTAACGTGCCGCCGCCCCCACCCCCGCTTCCCCCTGCCCGGCCACCTCATGTGCCCCCCGACCACGGCTCGCCAGAGACTGAGGAACAAGTTGAGGAAGAGGGCCGAACAGCGCCAGAGGTGGACGAGGGAGCAGCCTCAAGAGGCGGGGGTCCCCTTCCCTTGCCGGAGGAGCCAGAAGGACGAGCCAGGGCTGTGAACAACCAGTACTCATTTGTCTGAGTCCCATGGATATGAGAAAGAGAGTGATGAAAGGGACTTTGACTATCACCAGAGAGCGCTCTCACCCTGGCTATCCTACAGAATGGGCTCACATGCCCAGTAGATTTCTAGACTTTCCAACAGTGACCTATGAAATGAGGACTGGCCTTATCTCCTCCAATCTCTCCCTGTCTCCTCTTCCTTTTGGATTTGGAGCAAACGTCAATTCTGCTTGCCCCCAAAATGTAGGTACAATCCTGCCTCCCCTTTCCTGATCTCCTAATCCCAATTTGCAATAGCTTGGTACACACTACTTTTACCGTTTTTGGTTGCTGAAGTATGGGCCTGCTTTTCTTTCTTTCTTCCTCCATGCCCTTTCCAGGCTCAAATCTCTGCAATTAGGCAGGAGTTACAGCTCACTGTAAACACTACAGGTGAAAGTTGGAGTAGGTGGTGCATTCACCTCTTCCACCCCTCAGAAACATGGACTCTAGACACAGTCTTTTGCATCCCTACCCTTCTTGCTGAATGTATGGAGTCTCCGAATGTAACGTCCTCTTCCCTCCCTTCCCTGCTCTCGGGGCAGTGGAGGCAGGGAAGGTTAGCTTCCTTTTCCCAACCCAGAAATATATTTATATTCTTTCATCACTCCCCTCTTCACTCTCACAATTCGGGACTGGCCACACATGATAAAGTCTACACCCACTCAGTTAATTTTTCTTTTTTAAAAAAAGAATACTACTATACACTTTCACAGATACAGTTCCCCTTGCTCTTGTTCCCGCTACACCCCTCCTCTTCACCCCCTTTAAGATTTATTTTTCTACTGTGGACTAGTTGGACTGCTCAGGCCCTCTCTTATCTCTTCAGATTCTCTCATTTTTTTTAAAAAAAAATTACTCTTGAGGTACTGTTCATCTGTGTTTTTTTCGGTTATGTTTATTTTTTGGAGTTTGTATGAAAATAAAGGAAAACATCATTTTACCTTTTAAAAGAAAAAGGACAATCATGTTGAAAGCAGGTAAAAAACCCACCACCATGGAATGTCATAAGATGGACCTAAATACACGAGGCGAGTCGACCTAGTTCTTTTGGCTGGAGTAAAGGTTTACTAGCTGGCTTCCTTGGTGCAATGAGTTAATCCCTTGTGCAGGCAGGACTGCTGACTGAAAGGTTGCCAGTTTGGATCTGCGAGATGGGGTGAGCTCCCATCTGTCAGCTCCAGCTTCCCATGTGGTGACACGAGAGAAGCTTCCCATAGGATGGTAACACATCTGGGCATCCCCAGGGCAACGTCCTTGCAGATAGCCAATTCTCTCACACTAGAAGCGACTTGCAGTTTCTCAAGTCGCTCCTGACATGAAAAAAAATCTGGCTTCCTATAAGACAGTGGTTCTTAACCTGTGGGCTGCGGACCTCCAGTTGGCTGTGCGGATGAAAATCTGGTCTGCGAACAACCTTCCTCTTTATTTTATTTACTATTATTATTTTATTTCCACTCCTTTCATGCCGCCTGCCACTTCTTCCCTGTCACTGACCATGGCATCTGTTCTGTATCAGAAACTGGAGCTGATATGGTCTATCCAGTTTTCTGAATCAACACCCCAAACCGAATGTAAAGTTGACCAAAAACTGATTTGTAACCCTTTTGGTACTAATGTTGGAGAGTTATCCCTGGTCAAAGTGGTCCCTAGTATAAAAAAAAAGGTTGGGAACCACTGCTATAAGATGTGATTTTCATGTTCTGATCAAGAAATATAGTATATCTTTATGATAGTACTTCATCTTATGTAGACTATTGATGGGCCATGTTAGTCATCCTTTCAGTGGTTGAAGCCAAAGTAGACAAAGGTGAGACAAGGGATGCTAGGAGTTGCAGTTCAGCATGATATGGATTCAGACATGTGATTTCATATTTCTTTGCTGCAAGAAAACCAGCAGGTTAGGTTGGGCTACAACTTTTTAATAGGTTGCTACATCTTGTGTGTGTTCTTTTCCGTTTTTTAAAAAAACATCCGTCTTCAGAAATTGCAACTCTGACCTGCGGTGAGAAGTATGTATAGTACATAATGTGTGGGTAAAGCATAGCCGAGCAGAAATAGTTTGTATATGGCTCCCATCCGCCTTAGACAAAGGTGAAGAATGCTGTGAGTTGTAGTTCAGCAACATAACAGCCATACTTTTCCTACTCTGGGTTTACTGCATTACTTGATGTACATGGAAATTCTGACCACAACAGGCCTGTACATTAGTCCAGCAGTAGCTCTGTATTGCAGCAGGAGAATCGGAGTGAATAGGGATCATGGAAATTGAAGAACATGAAAGTTCACAGGGTTCTAAGTTAGTGGTTCTTAACCTGTGGGTCTCCAGATGTTTTGGCCTTTAATTCCTAAAATCCTAACAGCTGATAAACTGGCTGGGATTTCTGGGAGTTGTGGGCCAAAACACCTGGGAACCCACAGGCTGAGAACCACTGGTCTAAGTGGAGTCATGGGAGATCTGAGCAAGCATTGTTGTGGTTTCTAGCATCATAAGTACACAGGCTCTGAAACAGATCTATTGATTACTGTATATACTCGAGTATAATCTGGCCAGAATATAATCTGAGGCACCTAATTTTACCCTCCCCCCCCAAATGGGAAAAATTATTGACTTGAGTATAAGCCAAGGGTGGGAAATGCAGCATCTACTGGTAAATTTCAAAATAAAAATAGATACCTAGAAAATTACATTCATTGAGGCATCAGTAGGTTAAATGTTTTTGAATATTTACTGTATTTCAAAGGAAAACAGTAAACTAGCTCTGTAAGTGGAAAAGGAGGGTCAACAAAAACAATATGGTATCAACAATAACTTCATAATAATAATGTATTTGTACCCCGCCCTATCTCCCCATGAGGACTCAGGCCAGCTTCCCACATAGTAACAGGCAAACATTCAATGACTATATAAACAAAGCAGAGCTACATATAGATCTATAATTATTTATACTAAATTCACATGCATTTCCCCTGAAATGTTTGCAAATCCTCTATATGTGCATTTCCCTCCTGCAATATTTGCAAGTCCTATATATCTATGTTTATTTCTATCTTAAACCACTGAGCTTCTGAACTTGCTGATCAAAAGATTGCAGGTTCAAATTTGGGGAGCAGCATGAGCTCCCGTTGTTAGCCCCAGTTTCTGCCGGCCTAGCAGTTCGAAAGCATGCAAATGTGAGTAGATCAATACGTACCGCTCCGGTGGGAAGGTAATGGCACTCCATGCAGTCATGCCAGCCACATGACCTTGGAGGTGTCTACAGACAACGCCGGCTCTTCGGCTTAGAAATGGAGATGAGCACCAAGAGTTGGACACGTCTAGACTTAATGTCAAGGGAAAACATTACCTTTACCTTTAGAGCTCTCTCTCTCTCTCATCCATACGACTTGCAGAGGTCAGTGAACCCTTTCAAGGGAAAAAATGCACATATAAAGTTAATACGTTTAGATACACAGAAATCAGGCTTGCAAAAAAAATTTCAGCAGAAATGCATACATAAGATGAATGTTATGTATTTATTTACATAATTTCTACCCCTCTCTTCTCAACCCCCGAGGGGGGACTCAGAGCAGCTTGACAAAAGGCAGCAATTTGATGCCGATACACAATATAAATACAATATAAAACCATAACCATTCAACATTAAAATACAGTTAGCATTAACACGTAATACACATTCACTTAAGTTAAAAACAGTGTTCCGTCCGCAACATGAGCATTGAGCCGTATCCATCAACTTGCCATTACAATTCCAATCCAAAGTGCTGCATTGTGCTAATGTGCAAAAGCCTGGTCCCACGGCCAAGATTTCACTTTTTCCCTGAATGCCAGGAGGGATGGGGTCGATCTTATGTCACTTGGAACTGCATTCCACAGGAGGGGAGCCACCACCGAGAAGGCCCTATCCCTCATCCCCACCATGCATATAGATACATACAGATAATACAGGACTTGCAAAGATTTATAGGGGGGGGGGGGAGAATCAATATATTATTTACAAGTTTTGGGGCATGTGATTGCCCAAGGAAGAACAGCATTCCTTTCTCCCTTTTTAAGGGAGGTGAGAGAAATATATCCTATATTGCAAGCAATGGCTCGGAGCCTTGACCCCATTATAAGTCGAGGGAGGCTTTTTCAGCTGGAAAAAGGGCTGGAAAACTCCATATAGTAATTATCTTTCAGTTGTCAAAAGATCTAAAGACATGTAGTAGCAAGAACCTCATCTGAATTCCATATGCAGTTAAAATGATCCTCATACATGATAAAGAGACATAATCAAGCCTGGGGCTGTGAGTGAGGTTTGCAGAAGAGAACAATCGTGTAGAACAAACACAACCCAATGAGTATTAAGTGTGTGCAATGGTTCGAATACTCATGGGGACCTTGCTGGAGAGAGTAATAAAGATTTTCACAGATACTTACTGGAATGGAGCATCCTAAAAGAAGCCAGCTGACATCCTAAATCAGGCGTGCTCATTAGGTAGATCGCGATCTACTGGTCGATTGCATAGGGCGTCCTGGTAGATCGCAGGCAGGCCGGGAGGAAGGCTCAGTCCAGCCCCACAGGCTCCCGACGCCGGCCAGTCAGCGTGGCGGCGACGTGACCGGTATCGCTATGGGTCATGTGGGAGCCATACACGGTGTATATGGCTCCCATGCCATTTCCGCCGCCGCCATGACGTCACGTGCGCCGTTTTCCCTACCATTTTGTGGTCTTGCCAAAGGGCATGGGGGAGCCAGAGGTGGCTCCAACTGCGGCTGCTGCAGCATGGACTGGGACTCAGAGCAGTTGGTAAGCCAGTGGAGGGGCTTCCTCTTTTCTTCTTCCCTGTTCCTCCCCCTCGCTCTCCTTCCTTCCTTTTTCCCTTCCTTCCTTCCCTCTTTCCTTCCTTCCCTACTTCCCATCCCTTCTTCCTTCCCTTCTTTCCCTTCCTTCTTCCTTCCTTCCTCTCTCTCTCCTTTCCCTTCCTTCATTCCCTCTTTCGTTCCTTCCCTACTTCCCATCCTTTCTTCCTTTCCTTCTTTCCCTCCCTCCCTTCTGTTCTTCGTTCCTTCCTCTCTCTCTCTCCCTCCCTTCCCTCCCTCCCTCCCCTCCCTCCCTCCCTCCCTCCCTTCCTTCCTTCCCCATCACCTTTCTTCCTTCCCTTCCTTCCTTCCTTTCCTTCCTCTCTGCCTTGAACATTTGCTGTTGGTGGTGGGGGTTCTGTGTGGGAAGTTTGCCCCAATTCTGTTGTTGGTGGGGTTCAGAATGCTCTTTGATTGTAGGTGAACTATACATCCCAGCAACTACAACTCCCAAATGACAAAATCAACTTTTTTTTTAGTGATGGCCACTCCTTGTAGGCGTCTTGTGGCCAAATTTGGCAGCAATTCGTCCAGTAGTAAGAAATCAGTTTGTGTGGGTCAACTGTAAAATAGGATGTGTGGAAGGACCCTGGGTTGTCTGAGGTCCTTTCCACACAGTTGAATAAAATCCCATGTTATCTGCTTTGAATCAGATTATATGGCAGTGTGGACTCAGAAAAACCAGTTCAAAGCAGGTATATATGTTTCACATTTTTGTAATGGCTAGGTAGATCATTTTGACTTGGTTGTTATAAGTAGCTCGAATGCTGAAAGAGTGTGAGCACCCCTGTAAATGGACACCCACATCACACATGTTTTTACTTTGAAGGTTTGACTTTAAAATATCCTTCCACAAACTTGGTCATGTTGATACTTTTATTTTGTTTCTCTTGATCGGCTTTTGGGTACAAACATTTTTGTTGGCCCTCTGACGCCACAGATTCCTCGTGCATGGATTCGATTACTCTTTGAAGGGAACCATAAGGCTGATGTGGCTCTTGAGAAAAAATAGTTTGATAGCCCTTGTATTAGGTCAAAGTCATTTAGAGTTAGTCTAGCTGTAGAATATTTCAGTGGAAAGGTTATTTGTTTTCCATCTTCCAATGCTGTATGTTCAGTGGCTACAGGGCACTGGACATGAATCCACTGTCCTTTTGGGGGCGACAAACTCCTATTCTTTAGACATCACTATTGAATTCATTGCTAGGAAGGCTATTTTTGTGCCTGGAGGAAGAACAGTGCTAGCTGGTTTCATTTTTAAGTGCTTTCTTGGAGTGGATTCTGTTCTTAAGTGGTATTCCAAGAGTACTGAAGGAAGTAGTGGAAGTCATTTCGGAACCAATGGCCATCATCTTTGGAGGAGGGCAACTGTCGTCCCTATCTTCAAGAAGGGAAAAAAGGACGAACCAAACAATTATCATCCGGTCAACCTCACATCAATACCAGGCAAGATTCTGGAAAAGATTGTCAAGGAAATGTCTGCAAACACTTAGAAATGAATGCGGTCATTGCTAATAGTCAACATGGATTTATGAAAAACAAGTCATGCCAGACTAATCTGATCTCTTTTTTCGATAGTTACAAGCTGGGCAGATGCAGGGAATGCTGGGACTGTAGCATATCTGGATTTCAGGAAGGCCTTCGACAAAATCCCCCATGATCTGGCAAACAAAGTAGTCAAATATGGGTTAGGCAAAACTACTATTAGGTGGATCTGTAATTGGTTAAGCGAATGAACCCAAATGGTGCTTACCAATGTTTCCTCTTCATCCTGGAAAGAAGCGATGAGTGGAGTGCCGTAGGGTCCGGTCCTGTTCTACATCTTTATTAATGACTTGGACGAAGGGTTAGAATAATAATAATAATACACTTTATTTATATTCCGCTCTTCTCACCCCGAAGAGGACTCAGTGCAGATTACATTACTCGTACGGCAGACAGTCCCTGCCGGCTGACATACAATTACAATACATTGTACAGACAAACATGTGCAGACAAACGTGTAATTAGAAGGATTTTTTCTCTTCTGGCTGCGTAGCGGGTGCAGTTGCTCCATTACGTCACAAGGGGGTGCTGTTGTTTCATCCTCATCCTCAGACGAGAGCCTCTGGTTCCGCATTCCTCCTCCTGGCAGCCGATCTTCCTTATTTTATTCAGGTGTTGTAAAGTCCTTATAAAAATCCTTCCCTGCTGAGCGGTTCCTATTCATCTACTCATAGCTGGCTTGTTTTCGAACTGTTAGGTGGGCAGTGGACAGGGCTCACAGCTGGGTGTCCAGACCAGCCCGGGAAACGAACATGCAACCTTCAGATTGTAAACACAGCTGTTGTTACCGCTGTGCTATCTCTCCGGCACAATCATCAAGTTTGCAGTCAACACCAAATTGGGAGGGATAGCCAATACTCCAGAAGACAGGAGCAGAATTCAAAATGATCTTAACAGATTAGAGAGATGGGCCAAAACTAATAAAATGAAGATCAAGAGGGACAAATGCTAGCTACTCCATTTAGGAAGAAAAAAAATGAAATGCAAAGATACAGAATGGGGGATGATGCCTGGCTTGATAGCAGTACATGTGAAAAAGACCTTGGAGTCCTCATGGACAACAAGTTAAACATGAGCCAACAATGTCATGTGGCAGCTAAAAAAGCCAATGATATTTTAGCCTGCATAAATAGGAGTCTAGTATCTATATCCAGGGAAGTTATGCTTCCCGTCTATTCTACCATACCTGGAATACTGTGTCCAATTCTGGGCACCACAGTTGAGGGGGATGTTGACAAGCTGGAATGTGTCCAAAGGAGGGTGACCAAAATGATCAAGGGTCTGGAGAACAAGCCCTATGAGGAGCAGCTTAAAGAGCTGGGCATGTTTGTTTATTTTTATTTATTTTGAGCATTTATACCCCATCCTTCTCACCCCTGGAGGGGGACTCAGGGCAGCTTGCAACAGCCAACTATTAGATACCAACAAATATACAATCGAAACGTTACGATTAAAAAAGCAGTTAAACAATTATGAATATTCAATTTAAAACAATCGTCAACATTCAATTTAGCCTGCAGAAGAGAAGGCTGAGAGGAGACATGATGGTCATGTATAAATATGTGAGGGGAAGTCATAGGGAGGAGGGAGCAAGCTTGTTTTCTGCTGCCCCGGAGACTAGGATGCGGAACAATGGCTTCAAATTACAGGAAATGAGATTCCACCATTTCTGCCCCGGGGGTGTGGTGGAGGCTCCTTCTTTGAAGGCTTTTAAACAGAAGCTGGATGGCCATTTGTCGGGGGTGCTTTGAATGCGATTTTCCTGCTTTTTGGCAGGGGGTTGGACTGGATGGCCCATGAGGTCTCTTCCAACTCTATGATTCTATGATTTTATTATTCCCCCTGCCACTCATCCATTCACTGCTTGTCATTTCAGCCATGTTCTATATCAAACCTTCCCTACTGAATAAAGTTCTTGACTTAGATTGGCCTGTTGGCTCTTTAATAGTAGGCGTGCTTGTGCATTTCAGTATTTTGGAACATCTTTTTTGGCAATGAACTTATCATTTGATGTAAGGTCACATGGGTAGGAATTAGATACCTAAAAGCTGTGCAACGTTGACTGTGAAGAAGAGGCAGAACAAAACACAGCCAAAGGCACTGAGTCACAGAGCACTGAACTCCCATGTTTTGCAAGATTTCAAAGGCCAATCTAGTATCCAAGTTGTGTGGGCCACTTTCAAGCATGGTGCAAATTCAACAATTCCAAGCAGGAGAAAGGGTTAGTCAGAACAGTGATTTTCAACCTTTTTTGAGCCACGGCACATGATTTTACATTTACAAAATCCTGGGGCACACCACCAACCAAAATGACACTGTCATTTTACTAACTGTCACCCTCCCCCCTTGTGACGCCAAACCCCCCTCCTGCCTCCCTCCCTCCCCTGGGAGGCCCACACACAGGAGGCCCATCACTGTCCCGTGGGGGAGGGCTGCGCTATGTGGCCGAAGCGCATGCGGGCTTGGCTGAGCAGGACGAATAGGAATTGAGCACACAGGGTGGCTCCGAGCCTCAGAACAAACTGCAGCAGAGGCTCGAAGCCATTGCCACCCCCAGCTCTCCTTCCCAAAGGGGTTCAGCCTCCCCAGGAGTGCCTCCCCCCACTCGCGTACCTTCAGCTTCCCTGCTATCGCCTTGGGGCCAGATCGGGAAGGAACCAAGCTGGGCTATGGAGCTGCTCATCCCGGCCTCTGCTCTGCAGCAAACCTGGAGCCCAGCCAGGAGAGGCCAGGAGATGAGGGGTTGCTCCCCTTCCCCGGCGCGGAGGGGCTAGAGGGCAGAAGGCCTCGCCTGAGCCTCCCGCAGAGTCCTCCTCCCTCTCCTCCTCCTTGCTGCTGGAGGGGAGGAGGGCAGAAGAGCGGCCAGGAGCCAGGAAGCAGGAGGAGCCGCAGCCCGGCCAGGTAGCCCTTGGCGCGCAGAGGGAGGGAAGGAAGGAAGGGAAGGAGAGAGAGAGGAGGGAGGGAGTGAGGAAAGTTCTGGATGCCGAGGGCTCTCCCTGACTGCAGCCAGGCTGGCTGGCATTGCTGCTTCGGCCAGGAAAGCCTCATTTCCGCTGCTTGAAGTTTCCTGCTAGTCTCTCTCTCTCTCTCTCTCTCTCTCTCTCTCTCTCTCTCTCTCCACTGTAATTTCCCATGGCACACCTGATGATCTCTCACTGCACACTAGTGTTCCGCGGCACACTGGTTGAAAATCACTGGTGCAGAAATCTGCAGCCCAGTTAGGAGAGCAGCAACTTGTTGCAATTTGCAATGCTTCATTGATGTCTTGCAGCAACTTGCAAAGAGCCTTCAGGCAAGTGGTTCCCAAACTGTGGCCCTTCAGTTGTTTGTGACTTTAGTTCCCAGAAGCTCCAGTCAGCTTGACCAACAGTCAGAAATCCTGAAATCAGAAGCAAGATCCTTGGCAAGTTGCCGCAACAATTTATTTATTTATTTATTTAAAACTTTTATATACCAATCTTCTCTACCTCCGCAGAGGGACTCAGGCCGGTTAACAGCAAGAATTCAATGCCAAATCAAGGAAGACTTACAAATTGCAACAAGTTGCTGCTCTCCTTGCTGAGCTGGCGATTTCCACACAACCCTTCCACTTACCTATATAATATAATGTAGTATATTATAATATGATATATTATAGTATAATATGGTATGGTATAACATACAATATTGATAATGTTGTAATGTAATGGAATATAATACTACTACTACTAATAATACGATATTATAATTATATATTTATATATTATAATTATATATTTTGTGTTGCATGCAATATTACTAATAATATTGCGATATAATTGTTGTAGCTCAATGTGATATTGTTATAGTACAATGTGATATGTAATATTGATGTTGTGCTGCGGCAATAATATAGTTTATTGTATTTGCATTTTGCTTGTGAGCCGCTCTGAGTCCCCTTCGGGGTTGAGAAGAGCGGCATATAAATGTTGTGAAATAAATAAATAAATCTCCCGCCTCTCTCATGCACACTCACATATATCTGAGAACATTTTACAGGTGAAAAATGGGAGATGTGTGACCAAATAGCGTAAGAGTGTGGTCAAGATAGCAAAAGTTCTAAATGAAGAGGAACAGACCAGCAAAACATCAAGGGAGCTCATTTCCCATAGAGTTCAATACCAGGAAGGTAGAGTAGCAAGGAACTGTCCAGCGTGCTGAATTGGCACAGGTTTATTATAGCTGCAGCCGTTTGCTTCTGCTTGAGCCCATGAAAAAGGGCAAGGCTCTCCTTTTGCACTTTGGATTCAGTTTGCAGCAACTGGGGGAAGTGGAGGGTAGCTCATCCCATCGCTCTAGAGCAGGGGTGGGCAATTATTTTTTCCAAGGGGCCACACGAGAGCCAAAAAATATTATGGAGGGCCGTACCTAAAGGCTGAACGACATTCTAATCTACATGATTGATTGATTGATTTACTATATTTACTATATATTTCACATCATTAATATTAACATATTAATATATCAATAAATATTCATATATTATTAGTATTAATATCATAATTATTATATTATAGTATATATATAGACATTATAATATATTGAAATTATAATATAATATAACATTATTATATTATATTATTTATTATATTATTATATTATTATAATAATATTTTTAATAAAATAATAATAAAAACCACTAAAATTAAATTCAAGAAGACAAGGTGTGAACCAAGATGAAGGCTGACATCCTCAAGAGAGGAAGGATCCCAAGATGGAATGGCCCAATGGCCCCAGCCCAGAGGATGGCAAAGCGGACCCAGCCGCCGCCGCAGCAGAGCAGCAGGCGATTGGAGGTTGCAGGCCTTCGCCCGCTCTCGCCCCCAGCCGTTCCCCAGCTGATCGCACTGCTATGGAGTGCCTGCCATCCCCGGGCCTGCAGGGGGAGCAGTCGACGATCTGAGGTGGCTTATTTGATCTGGCGACCCGGAAGACGATAAAGTATTCTGGGTCGCCACAGCGATCAGCCCCCACTGGTTGCTGAGTGCTCCCGCTGCAGGCCTGGATCGCCAGGCACTCCAAAGCTGCTGCTCCAAAGGGATGTCAGGCACTCCAAAGCCACCACTCCTCCGGCCTGTCTGCCGACACAGGCCTCACAGAGCCCGCAATGGGATGGCAGCAGCAGCACCCCTTTTTCTTGGCCCCACCCCCGACACCCTTCTTCCCGGGCCAGACAGAATCGGCTGCGGGGCCGGATCCAGCCCACGGGCAATAGGTTGCTCACCCCTGCTCTAGAGGCCCAAAAAATCACACCCTCCAACATTTGATAAATGAAAAGATAGATAAATGAAGATAAGCAAAGCAATATCAGAGTGTGGTCAAGATGGCAAAAGGTATCAGTGAGGAAGAAGAAACAAGATAGGAGAGGATACAGCAGGCTGCTTTTGTTGGAAATAGCAACTTTCCAAGCCTTCGCTATTTGTTTGTTAATAATAATAATAATAATAATAATCTTTATACTCTGCCACCATCTCCCCGAAGGGGACTCGGGGTGGCTAACATTAGGCCAGGCCCTTCTAAAATACAATACAACACAGTAAAATACAAAATACAAAACAAAATACATCAGAAATAATAATTAAAAGGAAAAATATACTTACAATAACAAATGAAATGATATAGGGAATTCACACACAAGAATCAAATAGGATGGGCAGGCCAAGTGAGCACAATAAAATGATAAAAACCCTGGGTTAGATAGGGGTAGGAGATAGCAAATGGGGGTGGTGAAGAAAATAACACTTTCATTTTAGGATGGAGGAAAAGTGCATCATAGGGGAACACTATATATGGAGCAACAGAACTGGAGGGGATGGTCATTTTTCAAAGGCACAACAGAAAAGCCAGGTCTTCAGTTTTTTTAAAGTCTGCGAAGGCGGGGGCTTGCCTAATCTCACCAGATAGTGAGCTCCAAAGACCGGGAGCCACAGCAGAGAAGGCTCTCTCCCTGGTTCCCATTAATTTTGCCTGTGACAGTGGGAGAGGCAAGAGGAGAGCCTCCCCGTAGGATCGGAGGGGTCGTGCAGGTTTGTGGCAGGAGATGTGGTCACGAAAGTTATATTTGCTAACCTGTATTGCATGCATATGTATGTATATCTTTTTATGTACTGTATGTATATCTTTTGGGCAACTGCAGCTTCAACTTCAAAGAAACATTTTAAAACTCTGCTAGCCATGTATACTAATTTATGCAATGGCATGACTTTGTCCCTGGCAGTTCAAAGACATGGTTTATCAGTTTAACAGCTGAGTTACCTGTGTGCCATTACATGCTTGTGAACATCACTTGTTCAAAGAGTTGACTTCTAACAAGGTCATGCCTTTCCTTGACTAGTGGTTTTCAAAAGGTGGTCTCCAGATGTTCATGGAGATTCACATTTGCCAAATGGATATGACATAATTTTTCCTTTTCAAAAAATTTATGAATGCCCCCCCCCCCCCCCCAGCTTTTGCCTGAGTCTCTGGGAAGGGCAAGAATTTTTACCCCTGCCCTTTATATGATGCTGAGTCAATTGAGTACAGACTACTATTGCAAGTCGGACTCAGTTTTCAGCAATTGAGGTAAGCTGATGACCAAGGGGAAAGTGAGAGGAAGAGGAAAAAATTGAGACATTTTAAAAGCAACTGAAAAAATGGGACAACAGAGAATTAATCCGGACTATCCCTGCCAAATTGGACAATTGGAGGATATGTTGTTTATGACTCTGTATATACACACATATACCCATATATTTGTGCAACCATTTTGGACCACTCTGATAACCACTACATGAGACTACACAGAGAAGCCCCTGAAACCCACAAGGACGTGGACAATTTCAGCAAAAAGGAGGAAACCATAAAAATGAACAAAAACTGGTTACTAGTATTAAAAAACATTAGAATCAAGAGAGTAAATAAGGAACACCAGTCAGAAACTGGAGAACTCCAGACAGCAAGCAATCAAGTGCCAGTTAACAGCTCTCAAACAGAGGATGCCACCAGGCAACAGAGGTCAGACTACCCTATGCAGATACCCTCACTGATTGACTTTGCAGCTTCATGGCTACTCAATGCTATTTAAGTTTGCTTATTGCAACATTCACACTTACTTTAAACAGACAAGAGTTCTTCCTCCTAGTAGACATTCCACAGGTATATACAGTATACACTTCACTCGATTCACTGACAACATAACCTCTGAAGATGCCAGCCACAGAGGCAGGCAAAATGTCAGGAGAGAATGCTACTAAAACATGGCCATATAGCCCAAAAATCTCACAGCAACCCAAAGTTGATCCATAACCTCTCAATGCTGTATTCTACTTATCTTTCTTAATAGTTTTGTTGCTGTTACTGCTAGTTATAGGGAGAATCAAGGAGACATCCATAGCAATGAAGGCTTCCCCCTTCCAGTTACGGAAAGACCAATTTCAGCAGGCATTTATTTATTTATTTATTTACAGTATTCATATTCTGCCCTTCTCACCCCATAAGGGACTCGGGGTGGATTACAATGCATATATACATGGCAAACATTCAATGCCATTTAGACATACAATACACACACACACACAGAGGCATTTTAACATTCCAGTTTTTCCGGCTTCATATGGGTATGTTCGATTCTGGCCACAGGGGGAGCTGCTGCTTCACCGTCCACTTGTGACACCGAGTCCTTTGATGTATTTCCTCATTCTTCTGCATGCTGCTGGAAAGTTTTATGGCATCATAAATTTATTAAATTAGGCTCCCTTCATAAAGAGGTTCCTAAATTTCCTACTTGACAGATGCAACTGTCTTTCGGACAGCAAGCTAGACTATTAATGGTTGGGAACTTACTCCAACCTGGGCTGGCTTTGAATTCATGACCTCTTGGTTGGTAGTGATTTAATGCAGCTGCCTGCTAACTAGCTGTGCCACAGCCCTGTCCTTAGCTGTAGTTACCTAGACCATTTGCTGCTCCTTGGCATCTATTTGATATTGCTGTGTGCTTTCAAGTCATATTCCACTTATGTCAATCCTAAGGTGACCATATCGTGTTGTTTTCTGAGGCTAAGAGTATGTGACTTATCCAAGGTAAATAATCAATAAACAGGTATGAAATTGATTTATTGATTATTGACCTATACATACATATATTTGTGGGTATATATTATTTTGGTGTATAATCAGGAATGTATATTTAATTTATATACTTTTCCAAGGTAACCCAGTGCACCTTTCCACTTCATCATATGAGAGAAAAAATCCACTTTCTGCAACCTGCAGAATTCTGGGTTGGTAGTTTAGAGAGGGTGGTAAAGTGTGATAAGGCCCTTCATGTCCAAGTGGAATGTGGGGCAGCTGGCTGGGTGTCAGCTGCATAAGATCTCTACTGACTAGAAGGTCATAAGTTTGAGGCCTGCCCGGGTCGAGGTGAGCTCTTGACCGTTTGTGTAGCCTGTTGTCGACCTTTGCAACCTGAAAGACAGTTGCATCTGTCAAGTAGGAAATTAAGGTATCACTTAGTGGGGAGGCTTAATTTAACTGATTTACGAGGCCATAAAAAGATCTCCAGGAAACACACTGAGGAATGAAGGAGTGTGACAGCTCCCCCTGGTGGCCAGATGTTAAATTGCCTCTGTCTGTCTTGTGTGTTTGTGTGTCTAAATGTAATATGTACATTGCAATCCTTAGTCCCTTACGGGTGAGAAGGGCGAAATAGAAATGAAGTAAGTAAATAAATAAATAAATCATCATCTCCAGTGTTGTAGTTTAAACCAGTACACTGTGCTGCCTATATTTGGCATTTATATCCCAATACACTGCGCTGCCTATTTTTGGCATCTATGATAAATACCTGCACTTTGAACTTGTGTTGGTTTTGCAACAAATGCAGCATCATGCTTGTCTCCATGAGTTTTGCAAATGAAAGACTACTTTAAATGCAACTAACTCCATTAGAGAAGAACGAATATTTTTAGGGGAAATTGAATGCCAGCTATAAAGATAAGAAGTGGTCTTCCTCCAGATCTGACAACCTCTCCATCTGGCCAACGCTTCTCCGCTCTGGTTGGCAGAATTTCTCTGCTGGGAAGTTCTTTCCACCCCTTGCTACCTGATCCTTTTAACTGCAGATGCCAAGGGTTGGAACCGAGGACCTTCTGCATGCACAACATGTGCTCTTCCACCGTGGTTCCTCAGCTTAAGGTCTGTAATATAGAGACACTCTTGAAACACCTGACATCAGAGACTCAGGCAGGCAGGAATATATTCTTAGGATGAGCAATTACACCTTGAAATCTAGCTGTCTCTTTCCAAAATGCAACTGAGAAAGATATAGCTGTCACCAGCAATGACAGTGGCATAGATGGAGTGAAAGTTCTCTTTCTAGACTTGAGCAATCAGCAAATATTGCTGATCTTTCTTTAAAAAACTTTTTTTGAAAAATCTGTCAGCAATCTTTCTAACCAGATCCTTACTTTACTAGCCTGCTTTTGCCAATTATCCAGCTGCGTCATAACAGTGGAAATGAATAGTTTTGATTCGGGGCCTTTCTGACCAATTAAGATTCTTAATATGAAAGGCCAAGTGCTGTCAAATCAGTAGCAAAGACCAGTTAGTATAGTGTTTCTCAATCTGGGGATCAGGACCCCTGGGAGAGTCGCGAAGGGGATGTCAGAGGGGTTGCCAAAGACCACCAGAAAACACAGTATTTTCTGTTGGCCATGGGTGTTCTATCTGGGATGTTTGGTCCAATTCTATTGTTGGTGGGGTTCAGAATGCTCTTTCATTGTAGGTGAACTATAAATCCCAGCAACTACAACTCACAAATGTCAAAGTCTCCCCCAAACAACACTCCACCGGTGTTCACATTTGGGCATATTGAGTATTCGTGCTAACTTTGGTCCAGATCTATCATTGTTTGAGACCACACTGCTCTCTGAATATAGATCAGTGGTTTTCAATCTTCCTAATGCCGTGACCCCTTAATACAGTTCCTCATGTTGTGGCGACCCCCAACCATAAAATATTTTTGTTGCTACTCCATAACAGTATTTTTGCTACTGTTATGAATTGTCATATAAATATCTGATATGCAGGGTGTATTTTCATTCAATGGAACAAATTTGGCACAAACACCCAATACGCCCAAATTTGAATACTGGTTGGGTGTGTTTGTGTGTATGTGATGTTGTTTGGGAGTTGTAGTTGCTGGGATTTATAGTTCACCTACGATCAAAGAGCATTCTGAACTCCACCAACAATGGAATTGTCAGGAACTTCAATGCTTTCCAGTAAAGACGCTACAGAACTGCTGCTTCTTCCAGTGGTAGTTTATTGAAGACACAAAACCTATAAAGCTGAAGCACCCGCTTCCCATCACTACAATCCTTATATACTAATCCCTCCCCCATGCAATGCCTGGAGAGGGTTGCATCCTGACTCAGCAATCCCAGTGAGTCTTTGCATTACCCAGAGTTCCCTGGGTATTACATCATACCCCAGAGTCTTATCTAGACCAAAGGTCATAGTCCCAGTATATTCAACTGCAAAGAAATAGAGCAAAGTTCATGGTTGAGTCATCTCTCTCTGACTCAGCAACTCAGGTGAAAGTAGTAGGCTCATGGCAGGCTGGGATCTGTCTCTGGCCCCAGGCATAGAGATTCTAGCCCTGACAGGAATTTAACCAAACTTAGCACACAGAACTCCCATAACCAACAGAAAATACTGGTAGGGTTTGGTGGGCATTGACCTTGACTTTTGGAGTTGTAGTTCACCTACATCCAGAGAGCATTGTGGACTCAAACAATGGTGGATCTGGACCAAACTCGGCATGAATAGTCAAGCTGCCCAAAGGTGAACACTGGTGGAGTTTGGGAAAAACAGACCTTGACATTTGGGAGTTGTGGTTGCTGGGATTTATAGTTCACCCACAATCAAAGAGCATTCCGAACCCCACAGACGATAGAATTGGGCCAAACTTCCCATACAGAACCCCCATGACCAATAGAAAATAATGTGTTTTGTGATGGTCTTTGGCGACCCCTCTCACACCCCCTTGCGACCCCCATAGGGGTCCCGACCCCCAGGTTGAGAAACACTGATATAGATGAACTACAACTCCAAAACTCAATGCCCACCAAACCCATTCCAGTCTTTCTGTTGGTAATGGGAAATTTGTGTGCAACAATTTCATTGTTGGTGGAGTTCAGAATGTTCTTTGATTGTAGGTTAACTATAAATCCCCGCAACTGGGCCGGAGGTTTAGCACAGCTGGTAAATCATCCACAACTATAAGGTCTATCAACCGAAAGGTTACAAATTCAAAGCCTCGGGTCGGTGTGAGTGGTCGACCATCAGCCCTGCTCACTGTTGACCTAAGCAATTCAAAAACAGCTTTAGCTGCAATTAGAGGAATTAGGTACCGCTAAAAGTGGGGGAGGTGTTTTACAACGCCATAAAGAAAGAAAAAAGATAAGAAGTGGGGATATGAGTCAGTGGGCTAAGGTGAAATTATCTTTCCTTGGTAGAATCGCAGCAGTGAAAATGATGGTCCTCCCAAAAATGAATTTTCTGTTCGCAACCCTCCCAATTATCAAAAAAGATTCACAATTTAATATTTGGACTAGAGACATATCCAGATTTATCTGGAATGGGGAAAAAACCCAGAGTAAGAATGAAATTACTCCAAGAGAATAAAAAAGACGGTGGGTTGGGAGTCCCTGATCTGAGAAGATATTTCGAGGTGAACTGTTTGGCCTGGGTCGGAGCTTGGATAAAGTTAGAGGATAATAGACTTATGAATCTAGAAGGCCACGATCTCAAATTCGGTATGCACGGGTATCTGGGTTACAATAAAATAACAAGTGACAAAAAATTTAAAAATCACTATATCAGAGACCCACTAATCCGAATCTGGAACAAACACTTTAATAAAATATACTCCAAAACCCCCACATGGTTATCACCAGTGGAGGCATTCCGATTAAGACAATTAAAGGATACCAAATGGTATACTTATAAGGATTTGATATATTGGAACGGGCTAAATTATAGGTTGAAAAGCAAAGAGCAACTAGCCCGAGAAGGAAAGGAGCTGGGATGGCTCCCATATCGTCAAGTTATGGAAAAATTTAAATTGGATTTAAAAAAAAGGGTTCGAGGATGACCAGAAAGAGTGGGAGAAGGTTCTTCTAGGGCGGGATTAATATCTAGTCGGAAAGATATATCGACTGCTTTTCCAAAATGATTTAAAATAGAGGACCATGTGAAAAAATGGTCACGCAACATTGGAGTTAAGATAAAACGGAATACTTGGCAAACCATCTGGGAAAAAAACGCAAACTCCTCCGTTTGCTACAAATATAAGGAAAACTGGATTAAAATCCTATACAGATGGTATCTCGCCCCTGACAAATTGGCCAAAATATACAAAAATGTCAAAACGGAATGTTGGAACTGCGGAGCCCGGAACGGAACCTTCTTCCACCTATGGTGGCTGTGCCCGAAAGCCCAAAAATATTGGAATACAATAAACATGGAAGTCAATAAAATTCTCTCAAAAAAGATAGAAAGAAAGCCAGACATATTCCTTTTAGGGATTATGGATCCAAGCTTCGACCCCAACGAAAAGCGTATACTCTTGGCCATAACCACCGCCGCCAAACTGGTTTATGCCAGGTATTGGAAATCTGCCAGCGAACCAAGGAAAGAGGAATGGCTGTACAAGGTGATGGAAATGGTCCAGATGGAATGGCTGACTCAAGAGTTTAAAAGTATGGATAGGAACCCTACCAAAAAGATCGATTGGACGATCGTACAAAACTATTATACGAGGGAACACAAGATAGAGCTAACATTGAATTGGTTTCGTTAGGGAAAAGCTCTCGCCAGATTGGTAGGACCAATCTGAGAGTACTTGAATACCAGACATATAAGCGTCTGGGCAAACCACGATAGAAGGGTATATAAGTTGTCTTAAGCTAAACTAATTACGGTCTGGGTGCAAATAAGATCACCGATCCTCATGTTTGTATATTTTTCCATAGGCACAAATAGTCATTCTGAAAAGCAGAAGATGGAAGATTCATATTGCAACCACAAGTTGTAAAATCAAAAAATGGACTGTTTTTACCCCCCAATCCCCTACGTAATGTTATGCTTTTCACCATCTCCCCCCCCCATTTTTCCTTCCCCTACCCTTCCCTGCACCCCCTGTTACTCTTCCCTTCCCCACTTCCCCTTTCTCAACCCCTGTTTTTGTGTTTTTGTGTTTTATGTTACTTTTAATATTTGAAACTGCAATAAAGAACATTTATAAAAAGAAAGAAAAAAGATCTGAAAATGCAGGAATGAGGAAATCCTGATGACTCTTCATCATAGAGGATGGAGCGACAGCACCCCCTGTAGACTCAAGTCCAACTGTCCATGGCATCAAAAACAACACCTCCTTCTGTTCTGTTTGTCTGTGTATACAAACAGCATTGAATGTTTTCCGTGTATGTGTACTTGTGATCTACCCTGAGTCCCGTTTGGGGTGAGAAGGGTGGAATATAAATAAATTATTATTATTATTACTACTACTACTACTACTACAACTCCCAAATGACAAAAGCAATCCCACCCAACCCCACCAGTATTCAAATCTGGTCGGTGGATATTTGTGCCAATTGTGGTCCAATGAATGAGAATACATTCTTCACATCAGATATTTACATTACGATTCATAACTGTACCAAAATTACAGTTATGAAGTAGAAATGAAAATAATGTTATGCTTGGGGGTCACCACAACATGAAGAACTGTATTAAGGGGTTGTGGCATTAGGAAGGTTGAGAACTACTGCTTTAGAAGAAAAGAAAAGGGATCCTGTTCTAGGTTTGCAACTCTAGGAATGTGGTTGGTTTCTTTCTAGAATGGTATGGACCCCGCCAATCTCCACAATCGCATCTCCCTGTATGAACCGATGTGGACTATTAGATTTAACAGGGAGGCTCACCTCTCACTCCCACCTCCGTCACAAGCGCGTTTGGTGGGGACGAGGGAGAGGGCCTTCTCGGTGGTGGCCCCCTGCCTTTGGAACGCTCTCCCCAAGGAGATAAGACAAGCCCTGGCACTATCCTCCTTCCGCAAGGACATGAAAACCTGATGGTTCCATTTCCAAGATTAGCCCCAGGCCCTACCCTGTCCATTAGTTAGGTTCCTGTTCTGTACTTTACCCACTTACCCAGCCCTTTGCCAACTCGCTGTACTAGTCCTGGCCCAGCCCTATTATAGCTATTCAGCAGGCTTGGGAAATGAATAGCCCCAGACTCTACCCTTGGCCCTGTTCTGCACTTTACCCACTTCCCCGGCCGTTTGTCTCCCTGTTGGCCCAGCCCTTTTAAAGCTGTTAAGCAGGCCTTGGAAATAAATAGCCCCAGGTTCCAGCTTGACTATCAGACAGGACCCTGCTTGCACTTTACCCACTCCCCTGGCCATAGTTTCCTTCGTTGTACTAGCCAAGCCTTCTCATAGTTGTCTAGGCCTACTCTGAAATTCTGTCCATTGGTAGCTGAACTTTTGCCTGAAGGAAATTAGTTCTGGAACTTTTTTACTATTTTGAATATATGTGTGTGTGTGTGTGTGTGTGTGTGTGTGTGAGATAGAGTGGTATACAAATAAAAGATTATTATTATTATTATTATTAACTTGATATCCACCAATGGGAGCTAGATACAAAACAATGGCTGCAGATGGAGATACCCACATATTTTAAGAAGAGCATGGCCTTGACCGTATTCTCAATTTGAATTTATTTTTAGTAATACCAGAATTTAACTCCTCTATTATACAATACAGAGACCCTTATTCACTCTGATAATCTTCTGGATCTCAAAATATCTTCTCTCTACCTCTGGTTTGGTGCACTATTTCACAGCTGCCACAGAGCGTCTCAGACCTTATTTAAAATATGGCATAACTACCTAGTCCTCTTGGTTTTAGAAGTTCCATAAACAATGTAGGCCTTGTGCAAGAATCTGGGGTTTGAGTGTTGGGCTGGGATACTGGAGACCGGGGTCTGAATCCCTGCTTGGCTCTAGAAAGCCAACTTCAACGAGTCATGGGCTCTCCGCCTCAGAGGAATCAAGTAACCCCAGCTGAACAAATTCTTCCAAGAAAACACTGTGACGGGGTCAGCAATGACTTGAAGGTACAAACTACAATAATCCTTAGATACTCTGGCAATTATTATAAATGACAAAGTTTCAATCCCAGAGGCCTTTTGATTATTTAATACAGGGCTGTCCAACTGGTGGCCCGGGGGCCGTATACGGCCCCACAGCCCCTTCCCTACGGCCCCCTAAGCTTTTTAATAATAAAAAAATAAATTAAAATATTTAAAAAATTACCCAATTCCAGGTTTTGGAGCAAGTATCGCGAGACTACGGAAGCCACACGGGATTTCACTCTCAACGCGAAATCTCGCCTGCATTGAGAGCGAAATCCCGTGTGGCTTCCGTAGTCTCACGATACTCCTGTTGCCGAAATCTCAGCTACTTAATCCCTGCGGCCCACGCAGACGTGATTTGTACCTTCCCGGCTGCTGCCTCGGTCGGTCGTCGCCTCTGTTCGTGGTCCGGCTGCTCCTGGATCCCGTGAGTTTGGGAAGGTAGGCTAACCTTTATGTTATTATTATGTAATTGTGTATTTGAATGCCCACCCTGCATTTAATGTTAGTAAAATATTATATTTGACTGCATGGATGCCCCTTTTGAATGCCCACCCTGCATTTAATGTTAGTAAAATATTATATTTGACTGCATGGATGCCCCTTTTGAATGCCCACCCAGCATTTTATCTCAGTAAAAGATTATATTTGACTGTATGCATGCCTCTTATGAGTAGTAAGCCGGGGGCGGAGCTGGGGGCAGAGCTGGGGGCGTGGGCAGAGCCAGGGGCGGGGGCAGACCCTACGGCCCCCCAGGTCATCAGTGACCGGAATTCAGGCCCCTGGGCCGGTAGAAGTCGGACAGCCCTGATTTAATAGATATGGAGAGGTCTTAGTCCAAACTAAGTCCAACCTTTCTATGTGTATTGCAAGACATATGACATGATGGGTACCATTATATATATATATATATATATATATATACACACACATACACACACACACACACATATATATATATACACACACACACACACCCTACTCTCAGATCTGATCCCTGAAAATATACTAGTTAGAATCATAGAGTCAGAAGAGACTTCAAGGGCCATCCAGTCCAACCCCCTGCCAAGAAGCAGGAAAAAATTGCATTCAAAGCACCCCCGACAGATGGCCATCCAGCTTCTGTTTAAAAGGCTCCAAAGAAGGAGCCTCCACCACACTCCAGGCCAGAGAGTTCCACTGCTGGACAGTTCTCACAGTCAGGAAGTTCTTCCTAATGTTCAAGTGGAATCTCATTTCATGTAGTTTGAAGCAATTGTTCCACATCCTAGTCTCCAGGGCAGCAGAAAACAAGCTTGCTCCCTCCTTCCTTTGACTTCCCCTCACATATTTATACATGGCCTTCGTATCTCATGTCAGTCTTCTCTTCTGCAGGCTAAACATCCCCAGCTCTTTAAGCCACTCCTCATAGAGCTTGTTCCCCAGACCCTAGATAATTTTTGTTGCCCTCCTTTGGACACATTCCAGCTTGTCAGCATCTCAATTGCGGTGCCCATAATGGGACCCAGTGTGATTCCAGGTGTGGTCTCACCAAGGCAGAATAGAGGGGTAGCATGACTTCCCTGGATCTAGACACTAGACTCCTATTTACACAGGCCATAATCACATTGGCTTTTTAAGCTGCTGCATAACATTGTTAGCTCATGTTTAACTTGTTGTCCACGAGGACTCCAAGGACCCTTCCACATAGCCCTATATCCCAGAATATCAAGGCGGAAAATCCCACAATATCTGCTTTGAACTGGGTTATCTGAGTCCACACTAAGGGTCCTTCTGCACAGCCCTATATCCCAGAATATCAAGGCAGAAAACCCCACATTATTTGACTGCGGACTCAGATAACCCAGTTCAAAGCAGATATTGTGGGATATTTTTGCCTTGATATTCTGAGATATAGGGTTGTCTGGAACAGCCCAAAGATCTTAGGCTGATTGTGTGCCCCCCTCCAGGTAAGAAAAGCCGGGAATGTGGTGCAGCTGGCTAAATGTCAGCTGCATAAGATCTCTCTGACCAGTAGGTCATGAGTTCGAGGCCTGCCTGGGTCGAGGTGGGTGCTCGACCTTTAAGTGTAGCCTGCTGTCGACCTTTGCAGCCCGAAAGACAGTTGCATCTGTCAAGTAGGAGATTAAGGTACCACATTAAGTGGGGAGGCACATTTTGACTGAATTATGAGGCCATTAAAGAACTCCAGGAACGCTGAAGAATGCGGAAGGAACAACAAGGGACGCTGGGAACCCTGAGAGATGAGGAGTGCGTCAGCTCCCCCTGGTGGCCAGAAGTTTGCCTTTGTTCGTTTATATGTGTGTTTGTGAAATAGCAGGAATTGTATGTGTATCTGTAATCCGCTCTGAGTCCCCTTTGGGGTGAGAAGAGCGGAATATAAATAAAGTAAATAAAAAATAATAAAATTATTTATTTATTTATTTACGACATTTATATGCCGCCCTTCTCATCCCGAAGGGGACTCAGAGCGGCTTACAAGTCATATGAACATACAACATACTATCTTTGTATCTTTGCATTTCATTTTTTTTCTACCTAAGTGAAGTATCTTGCATTTGTCCCTGTTGAACTTCATTTTGTTAGTTTTGGCGCATCTCTCTAACCTGTTAAGTTAATTTTAATTCTTGTCCTGTCTTCTGGAGTATTGTTAGAATAGGTCTGCTAAAGATACAGTAATTCTGTATAGTTCTCAGCTCAGTTCCTTACGCCTAATTTTCCTTCCCTTTGAAATATATCCCCCCCCACCCTGCTCTTGATTTGTTTATTTCAGGACTATGTGGAGCAGAATCCAGGGTATGTACTAACTCAGTGTTTCCCAACCTTCCTAATGCCGTGACCCCTTAAAACAGTTCCTCATATTGTGGTGACCCCCAACCATAAAATTATTTTCATTGTTCTACATTCTCTCAGGCCAAGGATGCAGGACCCTGATAATTAGGGTTTTTTTAAAAAAAGACCTACAAAATTACTTGCCAAAGTAGTCTATAGTCCAGGCATGGGCAAACTTTAGCCCTCCGTGTGTTATGGACAAGCCACACTCTCAGTCTGAGAGGAAAGAAAAGGCAAACCCCATGAATATTTATTTATTTATTTATGTCATTTATATTCTGCCCTTCTCACCCTGCGGGGGACTCAGGGCGGATCACAATGCACATATACAGGCAAACATTCAATGCCATTGACATACAACATATATAGACAGGCATAGAGGCAATTTAACATTCCAGAAATCAGTTAAATTTAGCCTCCCCACAAAGTGGTACCTAAATTTCCTACTTGACAGATGCAACTGTCTTTCGGGTTGCAAAGGTCGACAACAAGCTACACAAATTGGTCGAGAGCTCACCTCGACCCGGACAGGCCTCGAACTCATGACCTTCTGGTCAGTAGAGATCTTATACAGCCGGGGGCGGTCTGAGATAATTTCGCATGGTAGGCGAAAATTATTTCAGCGCCCCCAACATAACTTTTGGGCCCCGGGCCTTACCTTGCGTTCCTCCCACGCGCCCGCCCTCTGCAACGCCCCGTGCGTGGGGCCGGCAGCGGGCACCAGGAAGCGCTAGGAGAGGCCTTATCTCCGCGCGCATGCGCTGTGCCTACAAAGCTCCGTTGGCACAGCGCATGCGCGCGGAGGCCGATGCCGTCCGTGCTGCTGCTGCGTCGCCCGCCCGCGCGCATGCGCTGTCCCTATGGAGCTCTAGAGAGCTCCGTAGGCACAGCGCATGCGCGCGGGAGGGGGAGACGCGCGTACGCTATCCCTATGGAGCAAGAGAAGTCCGTAGGCACTGCGCACGCGCGCGTAAAGCTCCACGCACATGCGCAGTGCCTACGGAGCTCTCTTGAGGTCCGTAGGCACTGCGCATGCGCGCGGAGGTCGGCGCGCGTGTGCGCTGTGCCTACGGAGCTCAAGAGACCTCCGTAGGGACAGCATGCGCGCGCGTGTCCCCTCTCAAGCGCATGCGCAGTGCCTACGGACCTCAAGAGAGCTCCGTAGGCACTGCGCATGTGCGTGAGATTTACGCTACGCATGCGCAGTGCCTACGGACTTCTCTTGCGGTCCGTAGGCACTGCGCATGTGCGCGAAACCGCGCATCGCAGCGCAGCAGCAAGGCGGGCGCCGCCGCAGCGCTGCAGGGCGGCGCCTCACGATGGCGCCCCACCCCGCAGCGGCCAAGATGGTGCTCTGGCGCGGCGCTGTGGGCCGCGTAATGGCAAAGACCGCCCCTGTATACAGCTGACACCCAGCCAGCTGCACCACATTTCCGGTGGAAAACAGAACTTCCCAAGAAACCTTGTGATAAGTTCATCTGACGCTCACCGTAAGTCTGAAACAACTTGAAGGCATACAACAACAGCCAATTCTAATGCACAGTCTTGATGACAAGAATTTTTTTTTTAAAAAAACAACTAAATGAATATAAAAAAGAGGTAAGCACCAGAAAATGGCAAAAATACCCATAAATGCACATGAACAATAAAGAGGGGAGGAACAATAATATTGCAATGGCTTTAACCTTTTGTGAAGAAGGATAAAGAGACCTACCGTAGAGTCTCGCTTATCCAACCTTCGTTCATCCAACATTCTGTATTATCCAATGTATTCTGCCTTCCACCTGGAATAATGTTCAGGGTTGGAGAAAGAATTATTTATTATCTATTATTTAGGTAGAGGCTGATCTCTACCTCCGCAGATGGGCTCAGGCCGGTTAACAGCAAGGATTCAATGCCAATTACAATGTAAAACATCATAAAAACAATAAATATTAGAATACAAGTAGAATAAATACATATAAACCAGGTTGCCAAGATAAAAAACATGTCCAATTTCGGTCCACATACATTATCGATAGTTAGTCTATTATTAAACTCAACCATTATTCCGGGAATGCTTCTTTCCAGATCCAGGATTTCAATAGCTTCCTGAAGGTCAGGAGTGAGAAGGCAGATCTAATCTCAGTTGAGAGGGAGTTCCACAGCCGAGGGGCCACCACAGAAAAGGCCCTGTCGCTCGCCCCCACCAGTTGCGATTGCGAATGTGGCAGGACCGAGAACAGGGCCCCTCCTGAAGATCTTAACGGCCTTGATGGTTCGTAAAGGAGAATACGTTCGGACAGGTAAACTAGGCTGGAACCGTATAGAAAGAACCCTTGTCTGTTTTGGTGTTCAATTTGTAAATACAGTAATTACTTCATAACATTATCGTACATTGAACTGCTTTTTCTGTCAATTTGTTGTAAAACATGATGTTTTGGTGCTTAATTTGTAAAATCATAATGTAATTTGATGTTTAATAGGCTTTTCCTTAATCGCTCCTTATTATCCAACATTTTTGCTTATCCAACGTTCTGCTGGCTATTCTATGTTGGATAAGCGGGAATCTACTGTATTTTGAAAGCCATGCCCCTCTTTTAGAAAAGTGCACTTAAATGTAATTCCCAAAGTAACAGGAAGGAGATGGAAGGAAAGAAACAATTTTCGTGAGTTTCCTGAAGTTCATCCAACCATGTATGCTCTGGGATCCTATGGACCCCAAGTAAAGAACGTGTGCTTTAGGGTGCCATATGATTTTTGTTCTTTTTGTTGCTACCTTTCTGGGAAAAGTGACGGTGTTCTAGGTACAACTTGGGTTTTATTTGGAAATGATACTGTGCATGACAGCAGCACAGTGGGTTAAACCGCTGAGCTGCTGAACTTGTTGACTGAAAGGTTGACGGTTCAAATCTGGGAAGCAGGGTGAGCTCCCGCTGTTAGGCTCAGCTTCTACCAACCTAGCAGTTAGAAAACATGCAAATGTGAATAGATCAACATGTACTGCCTTAATGGGAAGGTAATGGCGCTCCATGCAGTCATGCTGGCCATATGACCCTAGGAGGTGTCTACGGAAAACGCTGGCTCTTTGGCTTGGAAATGGAAATGGAGCGACACCCTTCAGAGTTGGACAAAACTAGACTTAATGTCAGGGGAAATGTTTACCTTTTTTATGAGAGTAGAAGAGATCTGTCTGTCTATCTGTCTATATGTCTGACCTTAAATCCATGGATATCTATCTATCTCTATCTATTCTCCATACTCTGTCTCGTTCCCCTGTTCTCCCTCCTCCTTTCCATCTTAGTTTCCCTTTCCCTCTGAAAGTCTTCTCTTGAGCTCTCTCTAATCCAGAGGCGGCAGCTGCATCTATTTTGAGCTCAAGGAGCTCCCAGCTGCTCCCCTTATAGGGTAAAAGCCGGTGCCCCAGCGGGGGATAGACATGGACACCACCTCCTTCAAGACAGATCTTGTGGCTCAGGAAGGAGTTTGGGGGGGGGGAGAGGACCTGTCATTCATGGGGGGGGGAAAGTGATGCTAGGGTGAAGGACCTTAGTGAACTCTGTCTCTCTGCACATCCCTGTATGATTGTGGTACCATGACCTCGGTTGTGCATGCGCCCCCCCCCCCCCCAACACACACCCTTGTAAAAAGATAGGAGAAGAAAAGGCAGAAGTCCTTTATAGCAGAGAGGGTTGGCCCTATCATTGGGTAGAGTGAACAAGTTGGCTCAGGAAGGTGATTTGGCTTGTTAATTTTCTGATTATGTGATTTGTTCATTTACCAACAGGGTTGGGAGGAATTTCCGGCTACACATATGCGTCCATAGAACATGACAACTTTGGAAATACTAATGCACCATCAGTGGGGTGGATGTAAAGGTGACTCTTCCTGGCCGTCACCATTTGACAAAAAATCTTGGGTTTGTTTTAGTGGTTGACTATGTATTTATTTATCGTGTCAGAAGTGAATTGAGGGTACAGTTATAAAGTATTTAAGAAAACACAAAGTTTAAAAATTGGCATTACTCTAGATTTCCTTTGACCAGAAGCTGGCCACTTGGAGTGCCTCTAGTGTCCTCCATTATGCATGTGACAGGTCTCAGACTGCATTGTAGTAAGTGATCTATGATTTGCTTTTCCCCACACTCTCATGTTGTGGACTCCACTTTGGGGTCCTATTCTTAAGATTAGCTCTACACCTCGTGATGCCAGAGCACAGTCTGTTCAGTGCCTTCCAAGTTGCCCATTCTTCTGTGTGCCCAGGAGGCAGTTTCTCATCTGGTATCAGCCACTGATGGAGGTTCCATGTTTTAGCCTGCCACTTTTGGACTCTTGCTTGCTGAGGTGTTAATGGGAGTATCTCTGTAGATCAGGGGTGCTCGTTAGGTAGCTTGCAAACTACTAGTAGATCTTCGGCCCTCTTCCAGGTGATCTTCGGGCCTCACCAGCCGGATGGGGTGCTCCTGCCATGCGCGCGCACACCCTGTAAACATGCGCGCTCCTGCTGCTGGCTTCCGCTCTCGCGGTGCTTCTTTCGGCTGCGGGGCATTGCAGGAAGAAGGAAGCACGAGGCGGGGCCTCTGGAGGGAGCGCCCTGCCTCTCTCGTCCAGAAGCAGCTGTGCAGCCTCCGTTGCCGTCGAGACAGGCAGGGTGGAGCATTCCCTCTGAATGCCCCGCCTCGTGCTTTCTCCTTCCTGCAATGCCCCGCAGGCGAAAGAAGCGCTGCGTGGGTGGAAAACAGCAGCAGGAGGACGCGTGACGGGAGCGCACAGCGGCGGGGGCAGGTAGATCTTTTGGACTTGGTTGCTTTAAGAGTAGCTCGCATGCTGAAAAAGTATGAGCACCCCTGCTGTAGATCTTAGAAAGCTTTTATAAAAAAATTTAAGGTGTTGACTTGCTGGCTGATATCCAAACAGAGGATGAGCGGGAGAGGTCACAGCCTTGGTTGACTGAATGCAATGGTTGTGGTGATGATTCAGTATCAGCTTCTAAGTACTTGCCTACATGTTGGACTTTTTCATTAAATCCTTATTTGCTTTGCAGGAAGGAAGAAAAAAAGAGAGGCTATTTTAGATGTATGGTACTTCATATATAGACCAATGTCGTATTGGTCAAATAGATAACCCTAGGAAATGTACAAGAAAGTCACAGAGGCAATTTCCTAACCCACAGGAAGACCAACAATTGGTATACTCTTGGTATGCTTCCCTCTAAATATGTTGGGGTATGGTTTCTAAATAGGCATGAGGTTGCACTATGAATGTGTAATGCAGATTAAGAATCCCTTGTACAAAAGGCTTGGGCGTACAAGTGTCTTGGATTTCAGATTTTGGAATACCTGTATTTTCATCTATGTTCATAATGAGATATTTTGCAGATGGGAGTCTAGTCAACACACAACATTTATTTAGGTTTTATATACACATATTATACATACATTACATACATACATACATATATATATACATACATATATATATATATATATATATATATATACACACAGTATATATAGGCTGAGGGTAACATTCTACAATATTTTCCATGACATTATGCACGAAGCCACATTTGTGTACTCTGTACCACCAGAAAGCAAACGTGTGGCTACTACAGCTACCTATTTGGACATTTTTGATTGTGGGGTATTTTGGATTTTGGATGGAGAAGTGCAATAATATTATCCAGCAGTGTTTTATGGCAAAAAATCAGAGCTTTTTGTTTTTTAAGGAAGGTATTATTATTATTATTATTAGAAACACAAAAAGATTAGTACACAGCAAACACGGTCACTCTGCTGGTTGTTGTATTGCATCACAGATTGGACACTTCCCAAGTGTCTAGGACTATGTGATATATCGGCTAATAATAATAATAATAAATATTTGATACACAACAAGATTAGCACATAGCAAACAAGATCACTATGCTGGCTTTTGTATTGGATCACACGTCGGACACTTCCCAAGTGTCTAGGACTGTATGTATAGGTTGAAGGTAACCTTCTACAATATCACATCACACAGTGACGTATAGGCGAATAATGCGTGCAGATCTGTGTAGGGTGGCCTTTTGCAGCTGACAGATGGCAATTTTGTCAGCACTGGTTGTTTTTAAGTGCAGGCCAAGGTATTTAGGCACTGAACCCAGTGTGCCGCTCACCACTGGGACTATCTTTACTGGCTTGTGCCAGTCTTTGCAGTTCTATCTTTAAATCCTCATATCGTGTAAGCTTTTGCATTGCTTCTCGTCAATCCTGCTGTCACCTGGGATTGCAACATCGGTGACCCATACCTGGTTTTCCCCCCACGATCGTGAGGTCAGGAGTCCTGTGCTTCAAAACTCTGTCAGTCTGAATTCATTAGTCCCAGAGTAGTTTGCCATTTTCATTTTCATAATTTTTTGCAGGCTTGCGATGGTATTTGTGACACAAGCTCCAATGGAGCAATGTTCCATCTGAGCAATGGTGTTGTGCCTCTGCTTATAGTCCATCTGTGCGATCTTCTTGCAGCAGCCGAGTATGTGATTATTATTATTATTATTGTTATATTTATATTTATATCCTACTTTATCTCCCCATAGGGGACTCAAAGTGGTTTGACATAAAAGCATTAGCATACAGTTTATGCTATGAAGGAAGGAAGATTAAGAAATATAACACTATACATGTTGAGAAAAGAGTAGATGGAAATCAATTCGTTTCTTTGAATACACCGTTTAATCCTGAAACAGACTCCTGGTTATTTGAGACAAAGTGGCAAAGAGTGAAGATTTCAAAGCAATGGGTAATTCACGTGTGGAATCTGGTGATGGGAAAGCTGCTAATAAAATAATCAATTCACTACACTTACGTCAAAAATAAATAGTTCAAAATGGTATGCACAGGTTTTCTATTTCAGTTTTTTTTTCTGCACACCAGCACTTTGTGACAGATTAGGTGGGAAGAAATAGAGGAGGTTTGTGCCAGGGGAATTTTGCTGAACGATGATTTGAATTTAGAGGCACCAGATTATGTCTTATCTCAGAAGCTAAGCAGGGTCAGCATTGGGTAGTGCTTAGATAAAAGACTGCCAATGAATAACAGGTGCTAGGGTTTTAGAGGAAGGTACTGGAAAAACCATCCCTGAGTATTCGTTGCATAAGAAAACCCTATGAAACTCATATCACTTGTATGTCTTCTAGCACACATTGTGCTCCCATGTCAGTGAATTCATTTCAGCACTTTGGAGAGAAGCTTGGGGAGATTTTGTAAAGTTTGGACTAAAACTTTGGAATAGATTCCCTTGAAGCCAGCAGATGCAACTGCTTCCCACAAAGAACAAGATGGGGAGGAGAGATTGTACGATTTCAGTTATGAAAGTAATTGAGCCATACGCTGAGACAGGATCAGGTAGTTCAATAGTCACTTCACTTTAAAAGTATCCCTTATTCGAAATGCTTGGGACCAAAAATGTTCTGGATTTTTGAATCCCTGTATATGCATATACAATCATAATAAGATATCTTGGAGATAGACCTAAGTCTAAACATGAAATATATTTGTGCTTCATATATTTATTATTATTATTATTTACTTAATTTATATTCTGCTCTTCTCACCCCGAAGGGGACTCAGAGCGGATTACAGTACACATACTTGCAGACAATCCCTGCAGTTCAACATATGACATATAAACATGTGACATTTATCACAGTACAATACAGTACATACATTTTGACATATTACACACAAAAATAGACAAACAGAGGCAAACTTTCTGGCCACCAGGGGGAGCTGACGCACTCCTCATCTCTCAGCGTTTTCCAGCATCCCTTGTTGTTCTTCCGCATTCCTCAGCGATTCCTGTGTTCTTTTTTTATGGCCTCATAAATCAGTCAAAATTTGCATCCCCACTTAATGTGGTACTTAATCTCCTACTTGACAAATGTAACTGTCTTTCGGGCTGCAAAGGTCAACAGCAAGCTACACTTAAGGTTGAGAACTCACCTCGACCCGGGCAGGCCTTGAACTCATGACCTACTGGTCAGAGAGATCTTATGCAGCTGACACTTAGCTAGCTGCGCCTCATTCCCAGCGCCACATTCCCGGTAATATACACATTAGTTTTGTGCATTTGTATAGAATCGCTATCTGTTTCTGTTTGTTTCATTCGTAAGTTCCCCCAGTTTAATTTTCATGTGCCTACTGAAAATGGGTGCCTTTTTGAATTGCCATTTTCATCCCACATCCGAAAAACTATTTTTTTTACCCATTGGCTACTATGGCGGGCTTCCCCAGGCACCCCTTCCCCTTGAGGGCTAGAGGGGTGACAATTGCCACACATGGAAGGCACATTTACCAACTTTTGTCCACCAAGTTTTATAATGTTTGGGTCATCCCCTGATTTTTGGGAATATTTTTTTCATTCTATAAACAAAGTCTCCTTAAAACATTCCCTCTTTCCCGCTGCTGGCCCTGCACTCTAACTTCTCCAGGAGCATCAGGAGAAGGGAGGCAGGGCAGGGCATCATTCCTTCCTGCTAAATGCCAAAGGTGCTCCACACACCACACACACAGCCCAGTGCTCAGCCCCACCATTTCACTTCTTCTTTAAGTGGTGGCAATAGGGGAGGGGGATTCCCCTCTCCTTCCCATCATTTTTGGCAGTTGCATGGTTTGTCCTTATATCCTGCATTATTACCTGGATTAAAAGCATCAGAGTTACTTAAGATACTCCTCCTGCTGCGATGCTTTCCCCTCAGTCTGCAGAGGAGACCTGGATTTAAAGACAGGGCATAAGATACCACTATTTCTGTGATGCTTTCTCCTCGGTCTGCAGAAGATAAGTGAGATTAAAGACAGGGCTTAAGATACCACTATTTCCGTGAGGCGAGGCGGATGGCGTTCTTCTCCTCCGATTGGCCCAACATGCAGGGCTCAGAGGGAAATAACGCGCGGCAATTCTCTGTGGGCCGTGTGAGGAGTGCCACCTTGCCCAAAAAGAAGTCAAAGAAATGGTACCTGCTCCCGCTTGCTATTTTTGTTCCACAGGAGGGGTTTATATTGTTGTGGTCCCAAATGAAATGAAAGGAATGAAAGAACATGAAATGGGAGAAGTGGATACTGCACACACCTCTAATGCACCTTATATTTATTTGCATTACTTCTACCCCGCTCCTCTCAATCCCCAAGGGGGGACTCAGAGCGGTTTGACAAAAGGCAGCAATGCGATGCCGATACACAATATACAATATACAATATAAAACCATAAACATTCAGCATTAAAATACAGTTAACATTAAGCACATAATACACATTCAATTAGGTTAAAACAGTGTTCCGACCACAACATAAGCATTGAGCCATATCCATCAACTTGCCAGTACCATTCCAATCCAAAGTGCTGCATTGTGCCAATGTGCAAAAGCCTGGTCCCATAACCATGATTTTACTTTTTTCCTGAATGCTAGGAGGGATGGGGTCGATAGTATTTCGCTTGGCAGCGCATTCCACAGGCGGGGAGCCACCGCCGAGAAGGCCCTATATCTCGTCCCTACCAACCGCATTTGAGAAGTTGGCGGGAGTGAGAGCAGGGCCTTGCCGGATGATCTTAAATTACGAGGTGGGACGTAGAAGCAGATGCGTTCCGACAAGTAAGACTTAGCCTGAAAATAATGTTATACAATTATTTTAATAATTTTGCAGTTTTTATTGGTATCATGCACCCCTGAGCTTCTCGTAATACTATCTCTGTTGAATTTCTTTAGAAAAAAAGATATAAATGTTTTTCTTGTGTGTGTGTGTGACATTTCCTTTTTTCCCCACACACATACTAGGAGAAAAGGTATAAAAGTCGGGAAAGAAAGAAAGAGGGAAGGTGGGGGTGGTGGAGGTGAACTACAAATCCAAAACTCAAGGTCAATGCCCATCGAACCCTTCCAATATTTTCTGTTGACAGTGAGAGTTCTGTGTGCCAAGTTTGGTTCAATTCCATTGTTGGTGGAGTTCAACATGCTCTCTGATTGTAGGCGAACTATAAATCCCAGCAACTACAGCTCCCAAATCAACCCCCCACCCCACCCCCAACCTCACCAGTATTAAAATTTGGACTTATTGGGTATTTGTGCCAAATTTGGTCCAGTGAATGAAAATATATCCCGCATATCAGATATTTACATTACAATTCATAACAGTAGCAAAATTACAGTTATGAAGTGTCAATAGATTTTATGGTTAGGGGTCACCACAACATGAGGAACTGTATTAAGGGGACAAGGCAATAGGAAGGTTGAGAAACACTGTCATAGGACTTGTTCTTTAGACCCTTGATCCTTTCAGTTGCCCTTCTCTGGACACATTCCAGCTTGTCAACATCTCCCTTAAATGTGGCAGGCTGAAACCTGGAACCTCAATTAATGGCTGATACAGGTTGCGAAACTCCCTCCTGGATACAGAGAGGGCAACTTGGAAGGTGCTGCACAGGATGTGCTCTGGCACCACAAGATGCAGAGCTAACCTTAAGAAATGGAGTTACAAAGTGGAGTCCACAACATGTGAGTGTGGAGATGAGCAACCACAGACCACTTACTACAATTCGCTTTGAGCCCTGCCACATGCACAATGGAGAACCTTCTTACAGTGACACCAGAGGCACTCCAAGTGGCCAGCTTCTGGTCAAATGAAATTTACTACAATGTCATAGTTTTTAACTTTGTTTGTGGTTTTCCTATGCGTGGACATGAAAAATACCCCCAAACAAATGGTATTCTCGAGTCGCCTTCGGACTGAGAGGGGCGGTATAGAAATATAGTAAATAAAATAAATAAATAATAATCTCAATTTGCTTCTGTCATGAGAAATAAAATAACCAAACCCAGAATATTGGAATTGATGGTTTCACTTTTAATGAAGGAAATGCCTTTCAGACTATGTATAAAATCCCTTCTTCATGCCCATGAAGTATCTAAAGACCCCAGCTTCCATAGACATGGTATGCCTTCCTTCCAGCTGGTCCTCACTAAGCCTGGACTCATCTTTTCTTAGAAATGAAGTACTAGGCAAGTTCTTTTGAGATGTTTGGGATCTTTCCGCAAAATGATCTGGGTCTTTCTTTTCATGCGGAGAAGATGATGGAAGTGAGCCAGTTGGCTCAATAGGACCTTTGAAAAGAAGGTGCCCAGGAGTTATTCTTGTATCTCGGCGAGTGTGTGACTGCTGACAGGTTTCACAACTAAGTCTCTGTGATACACATTTAAAGGACAGACACCTCCAACTTGCAGATTTTAATATGCAGACAATGGTAATATGTTAACATCTGAAAACAAGGGTGGAAAGATACAGACAAATGGGTTTTCTGGTCAGTGGTTCCTCTACATCAGGCATGGGCAAATTTGAGTTCTCCGGGAATTTGGGACTTCAACTCCCAATATTCCTAACAGCCTCAGGCTCCTTCCTTAAACGGCTGACAGGAAAAGGGAAGGGGTCTGAGGCTGTTAGAAATGGTGGGAGTTGACGTCCAAAACACCCGGAGGGCCCAAGTTTTCCCATGCCTGCTCTACATTCTCTAGGGTTAAGAGTGCAGGACCCTGCAAAAGTAGGAAAACATGAATTTTAAAAAAACTATTTTTAACCTAAGACAATACTAAAGCAGAATTGGTGCTTTTAGCAGAAGTACGGTCAGGAGAGAGTGATGCACAAGCACAGGCCTTAGTATAGCGAGATAGCTTGCCAGAAATCATGCTAGCAGCCTTCCCGAGAATAATGCACTTTGATTGGTACGTCAGGCACAAGCTGTGATTTGTTAGAGTACATCATGTGCCTTTCCCTGATAACACTGGCCGTGATTGGCCTAGCTAGCACCCAGCGTGTATCTGTTTACAGTACAAACCGCACATGGGCAAATGAAACCGTTCTTCCCTGCTGGCACAGAAGGACGGCGTAGTAATGTTGCAAATTAAAGAACAGGATGCTCATATGACAGATAACATACTGTGGGAATGAAGAATTAATACTGCGTAGTGCTGTTTAGCAAATAAGAATGCAAATAGAGTGTGAAGCCAAATAATGTGATATTTAATTGGATAATAGAAATGTGTTGATGCTTTGAACCAATGATGATGATGAAGAAAGGAGGGACAAGGGACCTGCCGCCATAGAGTGTATATAAGGGATAGTTGAAGATTGTACGGGGTTCTTGCCCTGAAGCAGCGAGTTCTGTGGGCAGGTCCCGTCAGCTGACGTTGTGCAAAATAAACTTTGGCTTCATTGTACCTGCAGTACGGTTGTTGTGTTTTCTCGTTCCTGCGCTCGCACGTTTGCGCCGCCTGTACGTAAAAGGTACCACCTGGGAGTTTTGGGACTCCAGATTTGCTGCTACAATACCTCTTTAGGAATCCCTAGATTAGTGGTTCCCAACCTTTTTTTGACCAGGACCACTTGACCAGGGACCACTTTGACCAGGGACCACTCTCCAACATTAGTACCAAAAGGGTTACAAATCAGTTTTTGGTCAACTTTAGATTTGGTTTGGTTATTTGGGGTGCTGATTCAGAAAACTGCATTTGATAGACCACATCAGCTCTAGTTTCTACTTACAGGACATATGCTATCCAGTAGTCTCCATCTGCTCGCCCACAGAAAACTATATTAAGCCTCGGCATTATAAGAGGGTTTTCCAAGACCAGTTGCTCCCGTTGCAACAGTGTAGTAACGATGAGGCCACGGACCATATTTTAGTTCTTGTGGGCCACAGGTTGGGAACCACTGCTCTAGAAACACCGGTGTGTTTCTGTAGTCCACTTTTGCCACTGGAGGCCATACAAATGGTGATTTCTAGGAGCTAAAGATAGCCGAAATAAGTATTCTCTTAGCGAACCACTACATCTATGTTTCTCAACCTGGGGGTTGGGAGCCCTGGAAGGGTAGCAAGGGGGTATCAGAGGGGTTGCCAAGGACCACCAGAAAGCCAGTATTTTCTGTTGGTCATGGAGGTTCTGTGTAGGAAGTTTGGCCCAATTCTATCATTGGTGGGGTTCAGAATGCTCTTTGATTGTAGGTGAACTATAAATCCCAGCAACTACAACTCCCAAATGACAAAATCAATCCCAAATGTCAAGTCTATTTTCCCCAAACTCCACCAGTGTTCACATTTGGGCATATTGAGTATTCGTGACAAGTTTGGTCCAGATTCATCATTGTTTGAGTCCACAGTGCTCTCTGGATGTAGGTGAACTACAACTCCCAAACTCAAGGTCAATGCCCACCAAACCCTTCCAGTATTTTCTGTTAGTCATTGGAGTTCTGTGTGCCAAGCTGGTTCAGTTCCATTGTTGGTGGAGTTCAGAATGCTCTTTAATTGTAGGTTAACTATAAATCCCAGCAACTACAACTCCCAAATGACAAAATCAATCTCGCCCGCAACCCCACCGGTATTCAAATGTGGGCGTATTGGGTATTTGTGCCAAATTTGGTCTAGTGAATGAAAATACATCCTGCATATCAGATATTTACATGACAATTCATTACAGTAGAGAAATTACTGTTATGAAGTAGCAACAAAAATAATGTTATGGTTGGGGTCACCACAACATGAGGAATCGTATTAAGGGGTCGTGGCATTAGGAAGATTGAGAAACGCTGTGCTACATACTTTAGCACAGTTCTATGTCCAGCTTTATGTGGAGAAACTAGAAATTCCTAGAAAATGTATTAATCAAATTCATGAAAAATGAAATTTGCAAAAACCAACCATACAAATGTGGAGGGCCAATGGTTGTTTTTAACTTGTATTTCGAAAAGAAGGGAGAAGAAAGTTCTATTTCGGCTAATAAATTCTGTCTTTATATCCTGATCTTCTCAAGAGCTCAGGAAAAATATTTGACTTTATCCCCTACAAGCACTCTGTGATGTTGTCTAAGCTATTAGGTAGTATCTGGCTCAAGATCACTCTGTACTTCAAAGCTAATGCTATCCGCCACTGGGACCAATCCAACTCTCTATCCATTACACACACTACAAACTGGCTTTCCTGAGGTTTCCCTCCTGTCTGAAGGATAGCAAAGCTTCTTAGATAATCAGATGGCTTTTGTGAAGTACTAGCCTGTCGTTGAGTGTTTGGGTGCAAAGGAACTCCTTAATCCAGTAAAAGGAGACAACTCATAACTGAATGTGTTCATCATGCTCCATAACTGATCCTGGGTGAGTATGGGGGAAAAGCAAAAAGCAAAAACCAAAAAAAACCCCAGTCCATATCCTGTCCCAACGTTTTCCAACTGGAGCAGAGAACAAGATGGATCACCACTATGTTCAACACCGTCTGAGCCCTAGTTCAATGCTGGCACTGGGACAGATCCTAAAAGCAAAGGACAAGCCATGTAGGAGACACGAGCTGTCCTCAAAGGTGGGCAAATGAATGGCCTCAGTTGGAAAGACTAGGAGGTTACTGATTTAGCTGCCTCCCCTGCAACATCTGCTTCCTGAAGCTGCTTTTTCACTTGGTTAGATGCCACATTTGCAATTGCAGCCCCCAAAAAATCTGAGCTAAATTAGTAAAGTCCACAGTGGAGGCTAGAAATGGAGATAGTTTGGGATGATACAAACCAGACATTGTCATTGTTATCCTTCTGGGTCGCCTTGCAGATATGGGGCTTGGGGGTTTTACAATCCAGTGGCTCCAATCCTTTCTGGAAGGTCGCACCCAGAAGGTGTTATTGGGTGACACCTGTTCGGCTCCGCAACCTTTGTCTTGTGGAGTCCCTCAGGGTTCAGTTCTGTCCCCGATGTTATTTAACATCTACATGAAACCGCTGGGAGAGATCATTCGGAGTTTCGGAGTCAGGTGTTATCTGTACGCAGATGACGTCCAGATCTGTCACTCCTTCCCACCTGTCACCAAGGAGGCTGTCCAGACTTTGAACCGGTGCTTGGCTGCTGTGTCGGACTGGATGAGGGCTAGCAAATTGAAACTTAATCCAGACAAGACAGAGGTCCTCCTGGCCAGTCGAAGGGCCGAACAGGGCATAGGGTTACAGCCTGTGTTGGACGGGGTTACACTCCCCCTTAAGATGCAGGTTTGCAGCTTGGGAGTGATCCTGGACTCATCGCTGAGCCTGGAGCCCCAGGTCTCAGCGGTGGCCGGGGGAACCTTTGCACAGTTAAGACTCGTGCGCCAGTTGCTCCCGTACCTTGGGAAGTCTGATCTGGCTACGGTCGTCCACGCTCTGGTCACATCCCGAATAGATTACTGCAACACGCTCTACATGGGGCTGCCTTTGAAGACAGTTCGGAAATTACAACTAGTCCAACGGGCGGCAGCCAGACTACTAACTGGAGCTACATACAGGGAGCATACCACCCCCCTGTTGTGTCAGCTTCACTGGCTGCCGGTCCAATTCTGGGCTCAATTCAAAGTGCTGGTGTTGACCTTTAAAGCTCTATATGGTTCTGGCCCAGCTTACTTGTCCGAACGCATCTGCCGCTACGTCCCACCTCATACTTTAAGATCATCCGGGGAGGCCCTGCTCTCGCTCCCGCCGCTTCCCAGGTGCGGCTGGTGGGGACGAGGGAGAGGGCCTTCTCGGTGGTGGCTCCCTGTCTGTGGAATGCGCTCCCTAGCGACATACGATCAATTCCATCCCTCCTGACATTCAGGAAAAAAGTGAAAGCCTGGATGTGGGACCAGGCATTCGCATAGTAGCACAGGACAGCACTTTAGTAGTTTTAATGAAAAGTTGGTGAATAGGGCTCAATGCTTTTATGGATGGAACACTGTTTTTAACATAGGTGAATGCATAGGATGTGTGAATATAATTATATTTTAATGTATTTTAGTGTCAAATGCTGGAGGGTTTTATATTGTGTTTTATACTGCAATTGTGATGTAGGCATCAAATTATGCCTTTTGGAAGCCGCTCTGAGTCCCCCCTCGGGGGTTGAGAAGAGCGGGGTAAAATGCCATAAATAAATAAATAAATAATAAATGTCACTGTTACTGTGATTTTAAAGAGCAAGTTTTTCTTGGAAAGCATGTATTGTACTTTTGAGATTGTATATTATTTGATGCCATGGCCTATGGCTGGTACAATAAATCATTCATTTATTGTTGGATGCCAGGATGGGCCTTGGGCAGGCATGTAGCTGGGGGGGGGGCTTAAGGGGCTTCAGCCCCCCCCCCAATTCTCAGGGTGGTCTGCGAGAAGGCCTTACTGGTACGTGGCATGGTGGTGTCCTTGTCCGCGCCTGGGCCCTCGGCGCACTCTCTTTCCTTATTGGTGCCCCTAGTCTCAGCCTTCGGTGCCGGGAAAGGAAGGGGAGTGTGCCAACAGCCCAGGCTCCAAAGTGGATGCCACCACACCACAGACCATTAGAAGGCCACAATAGGCCTTCATGCCCATGTACTCGGCAGGCCTTCTCGACTGTGCACTCAGCAGGCCTTCGTACCTGTGGATTGAAGTTTCGCCACATTCATGGCTGGGAGTGGAGTGCATTATTTATTTATTTATTTATTTATTTATTTATTTATTCATGGCATTTTACCCCGCTCTTCTCAACCCCCGAGGGGGGACTCAGAGCGGCTTCCAAAAGGCATAATTTGATGCCTACATCACAATTGCAGTATAAAACACATTGAGACCGTCGGCTGCCTTCTGGGACTCTCTGGATTCAGGTAAACAACAACTCCCATGTGAAAAAAGGCACTCATTCCCCAATCCCTGCCTCTATGCATAGTTGGGCACATTGGCTCTATGTGCCAAGTTTAGTCCAGATCCAGTGTTCGCTTGGTTCAATGCCCTCTGGATAAGGGCGCACTGCAACTCCCAGATCCAAGATCAACCACCCCCAATCCCCCCCTGTCCTGTATGCACAGTTGGCCATGTTTGGTCCAGATATGATGTTGGCTGCCTTCAGTGCTTTCTGGATTCAGATAAACAACAACTACAATTTGAAAAGGGCAATCATTCCCCTATCCCTGCCTGTATTCACTGTTGAGCACATTGGCTCTATGTGCCAAGTTTGGACATGAACAAGTGTGTAGGGCAGGGCTACGATGGAGTTGCCACCATGCTGGCCATCTAACTGGAGTTCAAACAAGAATTTGAGAAACATACCCCAAAAGCAAGATATTTTAATTGTGCAAGTCATCAACTGAACCTTGCATTGAGTGATACATTTTCAAACTCTTCTGTCATTAATTGTCTTGGAACAATAAAAGAAACAACAAATTTCTTTAGAAACAGTTCAAGTGCTAACAATATTATGCATATTAATATCAGCGTTCATGTGCCAGAAACAAAGAAAAGACTGACATGTTTATGAGAGACTCATTTAATTGAGAGGCATGACAGTGTATTGACATTCGTTGAACTATTTAAGCCGATTGCAGTTGCCTTAGAATAAATCTCAGAGAAACCATGGAAAATCTCTTCTTCAGCTTCAAACTTTTTGACTGCATTTGAAAAAAGTAATTTCATTGTTAGCCTATTTGTTTGTGAACAACTCTTCAGCCTTACTTTGCCCCTATCAATTTTTCTTCAGGAAAAAAGTCTTGATATGGCATCTGCCATAAACCACGCTAAGTTACTGTTAAAGTCTTTAGAAATTTTGAGAGCAGATGCAAAAGATCATTTTGTAAAACTCTTTGACTTAGTAAGAACAACATCTGAAAAAATATTTCAAAGCAACTTGACTATTCCAAGGCACAGTTCAAGACAGGTGTATTGGGCAATCCAGGGACTAATTATGTAGAAGATTATTTCAGAGTTGCGGTGTTCATGCCATGTGTCAATTTGCTCATACAGAACATTACTGCAAGGTTCATGTCAAATGAAGACATTTTAACCAGTTTCCAGGTTCTCCTCCCTGGGTTTTCAGGTCCAGACAAAGTTCACCATATGAAACTACTGTCAGAATACTTTGAAAATGATGCAGCACTTGCTTCCGTCAAGGCTGAGTACATAATGTGCTGTAATATTACACTATCAATCAAGAAAGATAATGAGGTACTTAAAGTGTTGGAACTGTGTGACTATCAGTCAATAAATTTCCTTTTGACTGTGTTAATGACAGTCAAAAGGAAAGATCGTTTTCAACCATGAAGAGAGTGAAAAGTGTATCTTCTAGAAGTTTAATGACAGACCAGAGACTTAGTGGACTAGCAATGATTTCCATCCATCGGGACATCACTATCAAACCAGAAAAAGTAATTGACAAAATGGCCGGGGAGAAGAAAAGAAGACTGTTGCTGTAAAGTAAAAATAAGTCCAAAAGTATTTTAAACATTTTGTTAATGAAAGTAAAGAAATAACATTTATTATTTAAACTGTTATGTTTATTAATATCATAATCTGATCACCATGCGCAATATATCCCATATTCATGGGGTTACTGGGATAACGATACAAAAGGTTTGCTAGGGTAGATCCTCTCTCACTCACACTCAGCCCCCCAAATAAGAATACTGGCTATGGGCCTGGCCCTGTCTGAATATATATATATTTGTATTAGGATGGGGAGAAATGGGATAAACTGGTAAATGTCAAAGGAATCTTGTGTCTCCTTTGCAATATCATCAGTAGATTTGATGACTGTTGTGGGGAGAAACCAAAAAATTGAGAGCCTGGAGAAATTGTATGGGATGTTATGGAGGTGGGCATGGCAAGTTAGTTAAAGCAGTTGACCAAAGTTCTTGTCACTCTGGTCAGGCAAAGTCCTAGGCCTCTGGGACAAATTTTGCAAAGTGGAACAAAACTGCTTTTGGGCCCAAGGGAGTGTCCTCTCAAAACTGAGTTTTCCTTTTGAGAGAGAGGGCCGTCAGAAATTTGGTGACCTCTCTTTGGCTCTCCAGGCCCTGGAACAATGGACTGGCAGAACCCCCTGATGTCTAAAATCACTCATGGGTCTTTCCCCCCAGTGTTTGGCCTGTTCGCCCCCCAATTTCACCCTCTCTTATAGGCTCTGGTACCAAAGTTGTAATATTTTGTTTGAGTCGTCCTGTTGCAAAGGATTGTAATTGACACATTGAGAAGGAAAGAAAAAAACATCTCAACACTCTATATTCATTGATGGAGTCACAATTGTTGACAGGCAGAAATCCTTCTGTCTGCACTGCAAATCACTCGGTGATCTATTAATAGATACTAATCTTTGTTATTGTTATGTGCCTTCCAGTCGACTACAATGTACGGTAACCCCATCACGGGGTTTCCTTGGCAAGATTTATTCAGAGGGGGTTTGCCATTGCTACTGAGGTTGAGGCGGCAAGACTTGCCCAAGGTCACCCAATAAATTTCCATGGCCGAGAGAAGATTTGAACCCTGACGTCCCAGAGTCCTACTTTCATATCACACCACAATGTTATAGAGATATTATTTTGTTTCAACTAGCATGACATCCCATGCCATTCTTGGCTTTATATTTTTGTGAGGCCCAAGAGCTTTTTAGCGAAGTATTCTAAATGCTTCTCCTTAAACTGCAAATCCCAGGATTCCATATGATTTTTCTGTAGTAGTTACAGTTATCTACTAAAGTGGGATATATAACTATAACAGTGCAGTATCATATGGTATCTAGTCCAAACATTCAAAACTCTATTCCATGTTGGCTGGTGAAGATACCAGGCTCAACAGATAGAATCGATCTTCTGCCAAACCTTGGCAATCAGGTAGAGTTTAGAAATACTTTAGACTACAGAATTCTCCAACCAGCAGGATCAATTGGGGGATTCTAGTATTTGGAGTCTAAATAAAGGAAAGTTTCTAAGCTGTACCCGATTTAGAGGTTGTCTGGAGTGTGGGTGACAAGCCGTACCGTTGTCTTCAGCAAGCACATGTTCTGCAAGGACATCCCAGAGTCCAAGTGACAGTGAGGTCTCAATTATGCTGTTTGCAGGCAGTCCCTGTTCAGTTCTGGTCATTTCCCCAGTTACCTATGGGACTTGCAACTTGGCCCAAAGTAACCCCATCCCTCTGCAGAGAGGCCCCGGGGAAGGGCGATAAGTCGAAGATCTGGTGGGGAAACTGACCTCACCAGCTGCAACTCCTGGCACAGCAGGGTGAAACAAGGACATGGTGGGGAACCCCAGGCTATGCGCTGAGCCAAAGTCCCCCGTCGGCTCAAAGGTGGGAAACATGTGCCTAAGAATCAATGCTGATCGTAGGTAAAGGTCAGTACACTCCCTACCATGACAGAACAAAGCACATTTACCTTTTTTCCCTTTCCTAGATTGCTACAGGTATTCTGGGAGCATAATTCAAACTATCCACACAGAGTGGCTCAAATGCCCCCTAGTTTTCTTCCTGTTCTCCACCTGCAATGCACGTCTGTAAGGAAAAAGTAACAGGAGCCCAAATGTGCTTTTTTGGGTGCCATTTAAGAATATAGTTCAGGGAAGAAGTAGGTTTGGATTTGGGCAGTGGGTCTGGGAGCCAGTAGTTCAGGGTACTTGAGAATTGACATTCATGCCAGAAGCGATGGGCTTGCTCCTACATGTCATCTCTCTCTTTTAATCTTTCTTTCTTTCTCACCTCCTTATAGAGACTCAGAAGGCCTTGGGTGGCTCTATATATTGCTCCCATTGTCTTTACAGATTTGGAAAGCTTGGGGTATCTCACTTCATCTTGCTGCCAATGTGCACTGGCCTTGTTTACTGAGGTTTCCCTCAGGAATGTGAGTCCAAAGCCCTGCACCCCCCTCACACAGCCCCCCTAACGCGCCCCTCTCCCCCTTGACCACCTTCCATTCTCTCTTGTGGCCGCTGACTTTGCCAATCCCGAAAGGTTACGGCAGTAATCCGACCCCTGCGGGATGCAGCTGCCCGGCTCGTTATTGGACCCAGGGAACTCAACACCCTCTCATTGCAGCACATAAAATTCACGGGTTTCCCAGGCCGGCTTGTTGCATAACTTGACCCTGAGCCCTGTGCAAATGGACTCCCTGCTTGTTCTTGTTCCGAATGACCTGGACTCTGAGGCTCTGCCCTCTGTGCTGGGCAGCTATGGCCCATTTTCTCACCGTACCTCAGGGAACCAGAGTATAGTCCATGGGGATGGGAGAAAGTAGCATCGCTAGAGTTAGTATCGCCCAGTGCGGTTATTCATGATGTCATCCCCACCTCCTCCCATATCAGGCCATACCTGAAGACTGTAAGAAATTTCACAAAATCAGCAATGATTAAAAAATAGCAGGAATGATTACATCAGCATGTGCTTGAAGTGAAATCATTATTTGGAGTGTTATTGTGATTGGTTCTTTTCATGTCAGGAACAACTTGAGAAACTGCAAGTGGCTACTGGTGTGAGAGAATTGGCCGTCTGTATGGATGTTGCCCAGGTTTTGATGTTTTACCATCCTGTGGGAGGCTTCTCTTATGTCCCCACATAAGAGAAGCCTCCCACAGCTAGAGCTGAGACAGGAGCTCACCCCAATCTCCGTATTCAAACTGTCAACCTGTCAGTCAGCAGTCCTGCTAGTACAAGGGTTTAACCCATTGTACCACCAGGGCAATAATGACAGTTTTTTCAAGAGCACATGCACATAATAATAATAATAATAATCACCTATTTATATCCCGCCAACATCTCCCCAAAGAGGAACCCGAGGCGGCTAACATGAGGCCAAGCCCATAATTACATCAAAATACAATACAAGTACAGCAAAATAAAATACAAAAACAACAATACCATCAAAATAAATACATAACATTAGAAGACTTAAGAAGTGAATTAGCATAGATGTTTAGCCTTCTAGGTGTTTAGATACAATACCTGCAAGTTAGGTGTATACAAAACATTTTATGGTTGTATTGGATGTTGGGGATTTTTAAATAAGAAAGAAAATACATTTCTGTTGAAACATTGTGCAAATGTTTGATTCTTCTTAAATGGCAGGATGATGAAGTTTTCCACCACTAATGGCTCACTTGCTTTAGATATGTTTAGATATGGGTTCCATCTCCAATATCTTGTAAATATTATACATTTGTACAAATATAAAAAGGTAAAGGTTTCGTCCAGTCATGTCCGACTCTGGGGTTGGTGCTCATCTCCGTTTCTAAGCCGAAGAGCTGGCGTTGTCCGTAGATGTTTCCAAGGTTATGTGGCCGGCATGATTGCATGGAGCACCGTTACCTTCCTGCCAGAGCGGGACCTATTGATCTACTCACATTTGCATGTTTTCGAACTACTAGTTTGGCAGACAACAGCTGGAGCACACCTCGCTCCCTTGATTTGAACCACCAACTTAAGGTTGTTAATGTTTCCTCCAGCAATTTTAATTCCAGCCTTGGATTCATCAAGGCCTGCATGTTGCATGATGTGTTCTGCATACAAGTAGGGTGAGAGTATACAGCCCTGCCGTACTACTTTCCCAACTTTGAACCAGCCTGTTGTTCCGTGGTCTGTTCTTATTGTTGTTACTTGGTCATTATATAGATTTCTTCGGAGACAGACAAGGTGACTTGGTATCCCCATACATATCACCAAGAACTTGTCACAATTTATTATGACCCACACAGTCAAAGGCTTTAGAATAGTCAATAAAACAGAAATATATATATTAATTTTAATAGAACATTTTAATTGCTTTCCCTTATATTAAGTTACCTACAAGTTAGGAAGAAAAGTTCTATCCCATCCTGTACCACACTGTACTACCAATTCAATAGTGTTTTCACACTGAAAATAGGTGTTCCTCTTCCTGAAACAGTACAGTCTACCATGACTTTAGAAAGTCCTTCACCTCAGGATCATGTCATTCTAGGCTGTGCCTGACTTTGGCTTTAACTGGTACACGATATCCCTTGTGGAAGAACAAAGATGTTCTAACACACTGGGAATTATTGGGAACTTTCAGATATATTTGGTTTCATGTTTAATCACACCTAGAACAGAACAATTTTAATCCACAGGATTTGTTAGTCAGCATAGCTATTTCAAACTCTATTGCTTTCAGCGAGCCTGCTCTAGCAACATAGGTACAACCAAATCAGAATCCAAGCCCTTTCTCACTATATTGTTTACTCAACATCTGCGCACCAGGGTTTTCCTCTTTCATCAGTTTGCACTGCCAACCTTATTGCATGAGATAGGTGGGCAAAATGAAGCCAATTGATGGATTTGGAGTTTATCACATAAGCCAGGCAACTTGCAATTACAGCTGGCTGGAACTTATCACATGACGTTGCTACTCTACTGGTTTCTTTTGGTTTCCAGACTGTCTCCTGGTGGGAGTCAATCTGGAAGGTATTTATTTATTTATTTATTTGTTTGTTGGGACTTCTCGACCGCCGACTCCCAGGGGCTCGCGGCGGCTCACAGAGCCAGTGGCATAGTGCCATGGGTTAAAACAACAATATAAAACAGTTAAAAACACAGATTGAAATACAAATTAAAACAGGCAATACAGTTAAAATAGCAGCAGCAAATCTAAACAGCCAGGTGGAATCTGCGCCGGCCTACTCCGAAGGCCTGTCTAAACAAATGAGTTTTACAGGCCCGCCTGAACGGGAGTAGGTCGCGCAAGGCTCTGGTTTCAACCGGGAGGGCGTTCCATAGCGTGGGAGCTATTACTGAGAACGCCCTCCAGCGGGTAGATGTTAGGTGGGCCAGCCTTACGGATGGAACTACTAGAAGGTTGGCCTCCTCAGACCGCAGTGATCTCGCTGGGCAATATGGGGTGAGACGGTCCCTCAGGTACGCTGGCCCCAGGCCGTGGATGGCCTTAAAGGTAAGAACCAGCACTTTGAAGGCGACCCGGTGCTCAATAGGCAGCCAGTGCAGATCCTGCAAAATTGGTGTTATATGGCAGCCTGCTGGGGTCCCAGACAGGAGCCGGGCGGCAGTGTTCTGCACCAGCTTGAGCTGGTGTTTCTTGTACAAACACAAACAATTGGTTAATAATTTTGCAATTTTGCACAGGGAATGTGGCAAAGCTGGCTAAGTGTCAGCTGCACAAGATCTCTCTGACCAGTAGGTCATGAGTTCGAGGTGGGTGCTCGACCTTTAAGTGAAGCCTGCTGCCGACCTTTGCAGCCTGAAAGACAGTTGCATCTGTCAAGTAGGACATAAAGGTACCACATTAAGTGGGGAGGCAAATTTTGACTGAATTATGAGGCCATTAAAGATATCCAGGAATGCTGAGGAATGTGGAAGGAACAACAAGGGATGCTGGGAATGCTGAGAGATGAGGAGTGTGTCAGCTCCCCCTGGTGGCCAGAGTTTGCCTCTGTTCATCTATATGTGTGTATGTGGAAAACGGCAGGGATTGTCTGCTACCGTATGTGTACCTGTAATCCGCTCTGAGTCCCCTTCGGGGTGAGAAGAGCAGAATATAAATAAAGTGTATTATTATTATTATTATTTGGAGTTTATCACATAAGCCAGGAAACTTGCAATTACAGCTGGCTGGAACTTATCACATGACATTGCTACTCTGCTGGTTTCTTTTGGTTTCCAGACTGTCTCCTGGTGGGAGTCAATCTGGAAGGTATTTCTTGTACAAACACAAACAATTGGTTAATAATTTTGCAATAAGAACCACTTTCCAATGATCCCCACACAAACACACTCCTTCCCCAAGTACAACAAAAGAGGATGACTCCATGCTGTTATCCTGCTGTGATTGTACTTGTTTGATAACCTCCAAATAATGCGTTAATGGTCTCCTTTCATATGTATAAAAGAAATGCTTTCCAGGCTATTTCTCACTGGGTGAGTGGTGAGAGGTGCAATGTCATGTGATAAGTCTCAACTTGTTGTAGTCTGGCAAGCATCAGAGAATTTTTCTGAATGTTCAGAGCAGGGGTGCTCACACTTTTTCAGCATGCGAGCTACTCTTAAAGCAACCAAGTCCAAAAGATCTACCTGCCCCTGCCGCCGTGCACTCCCGCTACCGTGCGTGCTCCTGCTGCTGTTTTCCGCCCGTGCAGCGCTTCTTCCGCCTGCGGGGCATTGCAGGAAGGAGAAAGCACGAGGTGGGTCATCAAGAGGCTGCAGCGCTTCTGGACGCCCAGGGCCGTGCCTGATCTCTGAGTTTGGTTCGGCAATGGAGGCTGCACAGCTGAATTCATGATGATCAGAGAGAGTTTAAATAATGTACCAGGGCCTTTTCGTGGACCACCTGAGAATTTCGGGGGGGCCCATGCCTGGGCAGGGCGCTCCAGAGGCCCCGCCTCGTGCTTCCTCCTTCCTGCAATGCCCCGCAGGCAGAAGAAGCACTGTGAGAGCGGAAGCTAGCAGCAGGAGGGTGTGCGCGCGCAGGGCGTGTGCGCGCATGGCTGGAGCGCCCTATCCGGCTGGTGAGGCCCGAAGATCACTTGGAAGAGGGCCAAAGATCTACTAGTAGCTCGTGAGCTACCTAATGAGCACCCCTGGTTCAGAGGATGAGGGAGTTATTGGGTTCCATCTGTGAGTGTTTGAAGGGAATTGCAGGTATTCAAGGCTGATGTTTTGGATTCTTCAGGTCATTCCCAGGCAACAGGGGAAAATCAAAGTACTAGTCCCCTTGAGAAAATACCTTGAGAAGATGAGTTTTCATGATAGAATAGATTAGACCTGAGAATGCAGGGCATGAAAAGCCGGCAAACTAGATATTATGAAGATTTGAGACAAGATCTTGAGGTCCAGATGTGTTAGGCATGATGTCATGGGCGTCTTGGAGGGCTTAAATTAAATGGTTTGCTTTCAGGCCTTTCAGAGGAGACAACGTTGCTAAAGAAGATCTTGGTTCATGTATTGTTATGGATGCTGTTTCATGTTCCTGTTTCATTTGCCAGTTTAATGCTCCTGTTCATGCCTATATATCTTTGGAGAAACTTTTGGGAAAGTTCCTGTCTTCATGTTTATGGATATACCTTTGGATAAATGTTATGCTTTTGGATTCCTGGTTTTGTGTTTTAACCTGGCGTTTTTGGATTACTGTTACAGAAGTCTGGCTTCTTTTGAGAAGTGCATATTATATCTTTTAATGACTCTTTTTTGCCTTTTAAAAATATCCTTTCTTTAATAAACATTTTTTTATTGGAATACTGGACTCTGGTGCGGTGTTGGGTGAAAGGGGGTTTGCCTGCCTTGTCTGATAACTTCCTTATAGTTATGCCATTCTTTACTTATTTAATTGTCGTATTTCAGAGAAAAACATCCAGTTGTGTTTCATGATATTCAAAATATTAGAATTGTCAAATACTCTTTATTGGACCACTGCCAGCCATTCCTAATTAGCCTTTAAACAAATTCTATAGCTTGTATGGGGGCTTGGTGTTCCAAAGAAGACAAAGGATGGTGGGATAAGCAGCAATAAAATACAGGATGGATGGGGAAACAGGTCAAGATTGTGTGTGTGTGTGTGTGTGTGTGTGTGTGTGTGTGTGTGTGTCAGGAGCGACTTGAGAAACTGCAAGTCGCTTCTGGTGTGAGAGAATTGGCTGTCTGCAAGGACGTTGTCCAGGAGATGCCCGGATGTTTTGATGTTTTACCATCCTTGTGGGGGGCTTCTCTTATATCCCTGCATGGGGAGCTGGAGCTGACAGATGGAGCTCATTCGTGCTGTCCTCGGGTTCTAACCTCTGACCTGTTGCTCAGTCCTGTCAGCACAAGTGTTTACCCATTGTGCCTCCAGGGACTCCTGGTCAAGATAACAAAGGGACACATTAACAAATACATGGGATACCTGAACAAATTCAAGTCAGCAGGCTAGATGGCACGCATCCAAAGGATCCCAAAGGAGACAGCTGGGTAAACCTTAGTGGTATTAATTATTATATTTGAGAACTCATGGAGAACTGGCAAGGGACCACAAAGAGAGAGGGGAGGGAGGGAGCAAAAAAAGGCACAGTTGTGGATGTACAGATTGGGAAAGGAAAATGCTTTCAAATAAATAGCTATATGGCATAAAGGTTTTTGAGAAAGATGCATTGGTTTCTTGCAACGTCACATCTGAAGTGTTTTGGGGAGCCAAAACTGCAAATGTAAGCCCCGAGCCCAACAGCAACCACTGCAAGTTGCCTACAGCCATGTCAGTCTGTAGACGATTCTCCAAAACAGGCAGAGATATCGGCAGGAGGGATGAACTCTGCGGGTGAAAACATAACATGGTTATGGAACAGGTGTGAGAAGATGATGAATAGGACAGTGCGATGATCCTGAATGATGTACGGAAGCTGGAGCAATATCAAAGGGGTTAAAGTGGAGTGGAAGGCGGAAGCAACGCCACTTTCCTCTCTCCAGGACACCGTAGCCCCTGCCCCACGGCATCCCACCCCTCAGCTGGCTGCCCCTGCATGAACTCCGGATGATGATTTCCTGTGGATATTTCTGGCCTTTGGTTTTGGGGAAAGCCCATGGGCGGGGTGGCGCTTCTGTTTTGCTAAATACTTTACACCTGCCAGAACTGTTGTGAATGAGTGTCTGGGATGAAATCACTTTTGTTTAACTAGAATGTGCATGCCTTCCAGTGCTTCACAGATTAGAACCAGGTCGCATGTGGCCAAACAACATCAAAAAGTAGTTAAGATGGAGGAACACACAAGCCAGGAGTGGCTGCCGCAGTTTGCTTTTGCTTGAGCTTACTGGGAAGGCTAAGACTCTACATCCCTCTCCCCTTTTTTTTGGTGCGTTAACTGGTTCCAAACTGCTTTTGCACTTTTAACTCAGTTTGTTAAAACTGAAGTAAGCTGCGGCAAAAGTATGAAAACTTAGGGTACTGTTCCATTATGTGGGTGGAGGCCAGAAGGGGGCACATAGAGAGAGAAGGATAGTCCATTTTATGGGGGGAGAGGGGTAATATTAATAATAATGCTTTATTTATATCTGACCCTATCTCCCCGACTAAAACCATTTTCCTGAGTTTTCCTGTTATTTCTCCCACTCATGTTGCCATTGTTGAAACACCCATAGTTTAGGTTAAGATCGTCCGAGGAGGTCCTGTTCTCGATCCCACCTCCTTTGCAGGCACGACTGGTGGGGATGAGAGACAGGGCCTTCTCAGTGGTGGCCCCTCGTCTGTGAAACTCCCTCCATAACGAAATTAGATCAGCACCCTCCTTCATGGTCTTCAGAAAGAAAGTAAAGACAGGGATGTGGAACCAAGCCTTTGGGCAGTGACCTGCAGGGGCCAATCACCCAGGCGACCCGGAAGACTTGCGAGAAGCAGTGCGAGAAACGAACAGGATTATGTGCAATTGACATTTGGAAAGGCCCCGGACTACGGTTTCTGGATTTTGTAATTTAAATGCTTATATTAATATGTTTTCAATTCCATGTTTTAAATGTCTAAATGTTGTTTACATTTTTCTGTTTAATATGGTTTAATAGTATAATGTATATTTATATGTTACTGTTGCTTTTATGCTAGGTTTTTATATGTATGTTAGGCATTAAACTTTGCCCTGAATTGGAAACTGCTTTGAGGCGTCCCTCCCGTGTCCCACCTCTGCCCCCCTTCCCCGTGGCGAGAAAAGCGGTATATAAATGAAGTAAATAAATATAATAAATAAATATTGGGAAATGTTGGAGGGAATAACCAGCAAAAATGGTTTTCCTCCTTCAACTCCCCCTCCCCTTAAAATGGACTATCCTTCTCTGTGCAGACCCCCTTTCGGGTTCTGCCCGGGTAATGGAACAGTGCCAAACTGAGTTACTTTTTTCAATTTTCCATCCACATTGCAGAATTATAGCTATCAGTCGCCACAATACCCCAATGTGTGCCCGGTATGTCATATGGTGGTCATTCTTCTAAGGATGAGCATTTCCATAAATAGCTAAGACGGTGGAAGTGTAGCCTATATATCAAAATTTTCGAAAAGGCTGATTCTCACATGGGATGGTGCCACCAAATGCGTATACTCGGTTTTTCCCAGATCATATTCAGAGACGGTAACATCAGGCCCGGATTAACACCTTTCTGCACCCTAGGCCACACTTTGGAATTACGCCCCCTTTAAGCCAACCTCTACCGCACCCCCCCATCCTTTCATTCACTTGTCCCCCTTAGGGCCCCGCATCCAGCTCTCCCAGTGTGGCCCCACTAGGTCCGCCACAGGAGTTTCCCTCTCGGCAGGTACTATGGATGCAGGCATGGGGGGAGGAGCCTCCTCCCCGATGCCGGGACTTGAGGCACTTGGCTCCTACCCGATATCGGGGATTGCGTATGCATAGTAGTCAGCAGCTGTACCGATGCCGCGCTTCTCCCCGATACCGGGTCTTGTCGCGTTGGGCTTCTCTCCTGTACTGGGGTTTGCGCATGTGCTGTAGCCGGCAGTTGCGCTTCTCTCTCCAGTAAGGAGGAGTCTCCTCCTTGTGTTGGAGGAGGAATTCCAGCTTTCATGGTGTTAGGGCATGTGCAGACTGCGCAATGGAGTTTCCTGTACTTGAACTGAAGGAGCCAGCAAGTGGATGCTGTCTGCCGAGGGAGTTAATTGTTCCTCCTGTCGACGTTGACGTCAGTGTCGAGAGACCCTGCGAATACGCCGTTTTTGCAACAATAGCAGAGGCATGAGCTGGTATTCAGGAAGGGGCAGGGGCGGTGCCGAAAAGGAGGACCTCCGGTATCCTTCCTTCCTCATCTCCATGTGCGTTGCGTTTTTATTTGTTTATACGTTGTTGGGTTTTTTTGGTTCGTGATCTGCGCCCCCCCCCCCGGCTTACACGCCTAGGCCATGGCCTAGGTTGGCCTTATGGGTAATCCTGGCCTGGGTAACATGTAAAACAAAATGGCACATGAATCTGGCTACATATAATTCCTGTTGTCACATTCATGACAATTGCATGATTATACTCAATCCACACCGATAAGATGGGATAGGTTCAGGATAGCATAGTCACTACCATATTAACAGTGATACTAGACATTCAAGAGAGGATCACCAGTCACATGAATCTGTAGTTTGTCTTGTGTTCGTCTAGTGAGAAAATGTTCCAGCTAGCTCTTAGTAGAAAGTTTCTCGGAAGAACTGGGTTGTTGTGAGTTTTCCGGGCAGTATGGCCATGTTCCAAAAGTATTCTCTCCTGACGTTTCGCCTGCATCTATGGCAGGCATCCTCAGAGATTGTGAGACCTCAGAATAGTGTTTCTCTTCTCAGAATAGTGTTTATGGGAAGAGGGAAAAGTAGTGATCAGGTTGACAACTGAATGGTATTTGCATGACTGGCATGAAGAGGTAAACATGTTCTGTTTGTGAAGAGAAAAAGCAGGATATAAATGAACATAACAATAATCCTGTATTGCCAAAGGTTACACAGCAACAAAACAACAATAAAAATTGTTTTCTTGGTAACTTGGCTTTTTGGCATCTTCCTCGGGTTGTGTGTGTGTGATTCAGAAAATTTCACTGAATAGACCACATTGGCTCTAGTTTCTTAGAGGGAAAGTCTATCCAAGACTTAGACATATCTTAGATACTTGACTATTTTAGGGCCCTTCCACACAGCCCTATATCCCAGGATATCAAGGCAGAAAATCCCATATTATCTGAGTGTGGACTCAGATAACCCAGTTCAAAGCAGATATTTTCTGCCTTGATATCCTGGGATATAGGGCTGTGTAGAACAGTGTTTTTCAACGTTTTTTGAGCCGCGGCACATTTTTTACATTTATAAAATCCTGGGGCACACCACCAACCAAAATGACACAAAATGACACAAAATGACTCTCTAACACAGTAATACATATAGTTAATATGTTTTTTAATGTATTTATACACTCAGTGTGAAACCTGGGCCTGTTTCGATGAACACAACATAGATATCCTGGCACCAAACATACTAATACTAACCCAAGGAGGGACCATCAGTCAAAAAATTGATTTTGTTATTTGGGAGTTATAGTTGCTGGGAGTTATAGTTCACCCGAAATCAAAGAGCATTCCGAACTCCACCAATGATGGAATGGAATCTAACTTCCCACATAGAACTCCCATAACCAAGAGAAAATACTATAAGAGTTTGGTGGGCATTGACCTTGAGTTTTGGAGTTGTAGTTCACCTATATCCAGAGAACACTGTGGACTCAAACAATGTTGGATCAAGACCAAACTTGGCATGAATCCTCAATATGCCCAAATGTGAACACAGATGGAGTTTGGGGAAAATAGACCTTGACATTTGGGAGTTGTAGTTTAACCTACATCCAGAGAGCACTGTGGACTCAAATCATGATGGGCGGGCCTCTTCCTCGTGGGGAGGGGGACACTCCACCCCTTTCCGACCCTCCCTCTGCTCACCTCAGCCTCTCTGCTGGCCTTTCCTCTTCCTCAAATGGCAACCGCTGGGAAGGGGGCAGGGCCCGAGTGATGTCACCCTTCCCTCCTCCCTCCCTTGATTTGAGGCTGGTTGGCTGGGGCGGAGGGGAAATGGCCGAAGGAGGCGGCACCCCGACCCCTTCTTCTTCGCCGCCCAGCCCTTCCTCCTCCTCCTCCCCACGCAAGCAGAAGCAGAAGGAGTTCGGCAGGAGGGGGAAGAAAGGGTATATTGGAGCACACCACGGCACACCTGATGATCGCTGACGGCACAGTAGTGTGCCGCGGCACACTGGTTGAGAAACACTGGTGTAGAAGAGCCCTTAGATATGACTATTGAAGACTACCCAGTTCTCTATGGGTGAGCAGCTGGTGATTGGTAGATGCATATGTTCTGTATCTCAAAAACTAGAAGTGATAGGAGAAATCTGGTGCTATTTTTGGAATCAGCAGGGCAAATATTCCCAGAAACCGGGCTAACATTTGATGCACCAACATATGTGTTGGGCATTATTATAAACATGCAAATATTTTAATTTTTTTTAAACCCAAAATCCCAAATGCTTCTGGTCCCAAGCATTTTGGATAAGGGATACTGAACCTATATAGGGTGCCAGTGCAGGGACATGAGCTCTGGGGTGCTCAGAGGCAAAGGGCATGGGGAGATCCAGGAGCTAAGCTGACTGCTAGCAGGGCAAGAAGGATGCAGGGAGGGTTCAGCCTCAGGTTAATGCAAAGAATGTCACCGCAGCAGCCGTCAAGTAACCCTATCTTCCTCTCAACTGCCCCGAAACCACCGCACACACAAGGATTTGGTGTCCGTGGGCCAGAGAGGATTTAATGTTCCCATCGGGGAGAGTCCTGAGGAATCACATGTCTTTTTTGGGTGCAGAGGAGGCAGCGGCAAAGACAGGGGGTGACGGCTGGGACGGAGCGACAAGAAAGCTTATGATGTGACAAAAACCCACTCAATACGGGCCTGACAGCCAGAAGGGCCTCCCTGTCACACCGACTTCTTTGCAGATACAGTTCTGTTTTCAACTGTAGAAGTAGATGTCTTCAATGCTAGCCAACTCTGTGGTAGAATTGTGTTTTTTGGGGAAAGCTTGACCCTTTTCATGTCCCGGCTTTCAGTGGGGGCCCTGATCAGTTTTTGGGAGCCTTCTGAAATCGGGAAGGCAGATATCTGTTTTCTCTCTGGAGTGCCGAAAGATCCATTTTCTATCAGACCATTATGGGAGGGGGGAGCTTCTCAGGCTCCCCTTCCCATCATTTTAGGCATTTAAGCTCTACTCTAGAGGAAAGCCGCTTAGCTGCAGGAAGGCATGCACTTTAAGGAGGCTTCTTACCTGTTTCTTGCTCTAGAGGAGGTATTCGGCATGCAAGCTTTCTGGACCTCCACACCACATGCACTTTCCAAGCCAAGGAGGCAAGTTTACTCAAGAGTAGGTGCTCGGTTGCAAGCAGGTGCACATGCTTTCTGGTCCTATATGTCACACACACACTCATTCCAAGGCAAGGAGGCTGCACACGAAAAGCAGTTGAGGAGCCAGGATTGGTCCCTGCTTGCTTTCGTGTTAAGTTGATTTTCTTATCAAGAGGAGTCTTCCCATTACACCTCTCAAAAGTAACGAAAGAACGAACGAAACAAAGGAAAATGGTTCTGCGCACAACTCTATTCTCTGGTGGTGATTGACTACAGTAGTATTATGTAAATGCCATTTTCATATCTCATAAACAGAGCTTGGAGAAATTAAATTGGTGAACAGCAGGGTCTCTACAGTTCCTTAAAAAAACCCAGTCATTCTGAGGATTCTGGTAATTGTAGGACGAAAAATGTAAGTTTTCCAGGCTCTGCCCACAATGTCCTAGAGTGACACGGTGTTGAGAAACCTTGTCCGAAATTTAAATGGCAGCTGCCAGGTGCTGAACAGAATGTGAGATCTAAAGGGCACTCCGGGGCATGCATCGGGGCAGATCCTGCTGATGTGATAAGGTCCGTAGCAGGACCAGGCTTGGCGATGGATGCAATTTTGAAAACAAAAATATTCCCTGCGATTAAACTAAAATAACCAATTGAGAAAAGGGATGTGTTTCAGCCTCTCCCCATGATGTTACCTTTCTACTTGAAGGAAGATGTCAGTTTTGACTTGTTATCAAGGAAATGTGGAGACATTTGATAACGTGTTCTCCCAAGTGCATAGAAATAATACATTCCATCGGATCACCTCTGGACTTTGGCAATTCTCATTACAATCTGTGTCGACTATGTGTTTTATATGTTTTTGTGGCACTGTCATGTGCTGTTTCGTAAACTGCCTCAAGTTCCTTTTGGAAGATAGTGGCGGAATATAAATAAAATATAAATAAAATTATTATTATTTTACTGACACAAAAACACAGTATGTCACAGCAAACGAGATATATATGCTGGATTTCGTATTACAAGTCAATCACTTCCCAAGTGTTTAGGACTGTGTGATTTATTTCCGAATGATGCGCACAGATCCAAGTAAGGTGACCTTTTGCAGTTGACAGATCGTGACTTTGTCAATTATAATTGTTTCCAAATGCTGGCTGAGATCTTTTGGCACGGCACCCAGTGTGCCGATTACCACTGGGACTACCTGTACTGGTTTATGCCAGAGCCTTTGCATTTCGATTTTGAGGTCCTGATAACAGCTGAGATTATCATCATCATCATCATCATCATCATTGTTATTGTTATTATTATTACAAAACAGATTTAAGATAATAAATATGGTGGCACAAAGCCCTGCTGACAAATCCCATTCTTCTACTTCTGGGAGGAAGATGTTGGCAAAGGTACTGTAGAGCTGTGACCAAAATAAACCACTGAGATGAGAATAAAGCTCAACAGGTTTTCTGCTTGATTGGACTATGGAGGCACAATCAGGCCCGGATTAACCCCTTTTGGTGCCCTAGACCACACTTTGGAATTACGCCCCCAAACCAACCTCTACCGCACCCCCCACCTCCTCCTCCTCGTGGCGCCATGAGCCCTCCTTCCTTGAGGCAGCGACCCCGGGGGCGGGGCTTCCCTCCACCTCCTCGCGGCACGCCGTCCTTCCTTGATTCAAGGGCATGAGGAGGAAGAGGCGGGGCTTCCCTCCACCTCCTCCTCCTCACGGCGCGCCCTCCTTCCTTGCGAGGAGGAGGGAAGCCCCGCCTCCTCCTCCTTGCGCCATCCTTCCTTGACTCAAGGAAGGAGGGCACGAGGAGGAGGAGGCGGGGCTTCCCTCCACCTCCTTCTCCTTGTGGCACACCCTCCTTCCTTGAGTCAAGGATGGACAGCGCGCCGTGAGGAGGAGGAGGAAAGCCCCGCCCTGAGGCCGCTGCCGGGCATGCGCAGCAGGAGGGCGCGAGCGCCTCTGCCTCCTCCGCCATGTTCCTGGGTGCCACGCATGCCCGGCAGAGGCCCCAGGGCTTCCCTCTGCCTTCTCCTCCTCGCGCTCTCCTTCCTTGACAAGGGGACAGGGGCAATGGTGAGGAGGGCACCCTTCCAGCTCCCCCGCCCCCTCCCGCTCTCCCCGAGAGAGAGAGAGAGAGAGAGAGAGAGAGAGAGAGAGAGAGTCATCTCTATGCCGCGCGTTGCGGTTTTGTTTCAACTTTTTTTTTTGTCCATGTGGACTGCACCTCCCCTTGGCTTGCACCCCTACACCATGGCCTATGGTGGCCTTATGGGTAATCCGGGCCTGAGCACAATGCCAGAATCAATATATGTAGTAGTAATAATAATTTTCAACAGCCTTTTGAATATCTCCTACAATTTCAAAAACTGACAATTTAAACAACTCTTTAAGACCTCCCATCCAGTCAGTAGACATGCTGTCTAGGAAAACTAGAAGTTGAAGGTTTCTTTCTTTTTTAAAAAAAAGAGTTAATTATTTAATTTGGCAATGGGGTGGTGAAGCAACCTTATCTCTGGACGAATGCAAGATCAAATGCTGCCCTTTCCCTAGCACACAGCATCAGCTTCATGCTCTTGGCTCCACGGCCGTCCCAAAGGAAAAGTTTCATTCTTCACTGCTGCACACATGCAACAGCTGCCATGCAAAAACTCAGTCATATTTGATAGGGAACCCTTTCCCCAGATAGCAACGAGTTATAAAAAATCCCACAACATACTGAGCTGTGAGATGAGGTTTCAGCTCCCCCCTTTATTCCACTGCCTGGATTGAGCCTCAGGAGCCCCTTTCTTGCTCCTCAGTCCCCTTCCCTCCCCACAAGAGGTCCTTAGAAATCTCCGGACGCATTCATCACCTCTTCACTTGATGAGTTAAGGGAGTTCCCACTATCCATCACACTTGTGTCCAGGTATTTCTTGGAAAGAAGCCGATGACTTTCACTCAACGGTGAAAGAAAGAGGAGGTGAAAAAAAATATCCCAAAATAAAAATGCTTGTAGTTCTCAAGGAATCTGGTTGCTACCCCTCCATGAACCTTCACGAGCACACAGGAGACTGGATGACTTGGAAGGCGCTGAACAGACTGCGCTCTGGCACCATAAGATGCAGAGCCAACCTTAAGAATGGGACCACAAAGTGGAGTCCATGGCATGCAAGGAGAAGAGCAAACCCTTCTCTAGGCATTTGTAGGTCCTCCAATGCGATTTAATGGCCAATGTCCATCAGAAGTTCAACAAAGTTGTTCTGGAAGACCTAGAGATTCCTAGAATGGTTTTCTCTCAGGTTAACATTTGTGTTTTTTTATTTGAAATGTTTCCATTCTTGGGAGCGCCCTAACTCTCGATCCCAGTGAGTGCAGAAGGGTAGTTGTAGATTGCATATGGTAATATATAAATGAACCACCTCGAAGACTAAGATCTTCTGGGGAGGCCCTGCTTTCGGTCCTGCCTTCTTCACAGGTGCGGTTGGTGGGGACGAGAGACAGGACCTTCTCGGTGTTGGCTCCTCGGCTGCAGAACTCCCTCCCTAGTAAAATCAGATCAGCCCCCTCCATCCTGACCTTCAGAAAAAAATCCCTAAAAACATGGATGTGAGACCATTCTTTCGAATAGTAATTTTTCAGTGCAATAAGTGAATTATGCAATGATAACTGGAATGGCCTCGGGCTATGATATTGCATTGCGTAGTTTTAATAATTGGTTTAACAGGAAGACATTGGTGATATATGTTTTTAATGGTTTTTATATGGATTTTTATTATGTCATGTTAAATGTTTTAATGGTATTTATGACTGTTGCGGCATCACATTGCTGCCAATTTGTAAGCCACCTTGAGTTTCCTTCGGGCTGAGAAAGACAGGATAGAAATATTGTAAATAAATAAAATAATACATTTTAATGATTGAAATGTTTTTGCAGTTGGTTTTAATGTATATGTTTATTTGTTGGATGTAAGTTTGTGTGGCAACGAATTGTTGCCTATATATGTGTGAACAGCTCTGAGTCCCCTTTGGGGTGAAAAGGGCAGGGTAAAAATATGGCAAATAATAAATAAATAAATAAATAAATAAATTTGCCTTCCCATCCCCGAAATAACGAGACAACACACAAATAAGTTTGGGTTCAAATTTTGGGCAACTTTTATTTAAATGTTACCTATTTAATGTATGCCTTAAGGCTTAACCTAAACCAATAGGTGTCAAGAACCTGGTGAACAAAGCCGAAAAGGTATCCCAGCCGACCATACTCCTCGGCTAACTGGGGCGAAAAACCTAGTTACCCTAGTAACCAAAACCAGGCAACTGCTAAGGGAAATGGACAGAAGTCTTTTCAACCATGTCGATATCAGACTCTGCCATTCCTGGGCCATCAAATCTTACCTCACCGATTATCTAACTTTCCGGTGAGTGTTTTTGCAAATGAACCACCCCCCTAAAAAGGTGGGGGGCCTTGTGTGAACACCAACTTTGTATTTTCCTATCTATTTTCCGCTAAAGCCTATTTATATAAACCCACCATGCTATCTAACCCCTAAACAGTATAGGGTTAGGCAAAAAACCTTCCCAGAACATGAGAAGGGAAAAATTCCCAAGCGGCTCCAAGGCAACCATGCTATACTGTTAATGGGCGGGTGTGGCGGGCCGAAGCTCAGGTCCGAATAAGGACCTAAGGGGCTGGCCAGCCCTGTGCTGGCCACGCCCCCTTCTCTGGATGGTTCCATTTGGAACCATCCATTCTCTCCTAAGGGGGGAGGCAAACTGCTCTCCTCCCCCAACCTTGTTGGGAGAAGAAAGTCTTAAATGCAAATATAGAAATAATTATTACATTCAAATATAAAAACAGTATGTTTCACCATGGTGCTATCTGATTACCCCCCATTAACTCCCCTGTTTATTTATTTCTTTATTATTTATTACTTCAAACTTGTATACCGCCACTCCCCGAAGGCTCGGAGCGGTTTACAACAGTTTGAGTCCACACACAACAATACATCAACACAACAATGAACACACAATGGAAAAGAAGAGGATAGCAGGAGGGTGGGTGGGAGGGAGCACATGGGTGAGGATAAAGAGCCAAGAGCGGCAATAGTCCTACTAAGGCACCATCTTGCCATCAAAAGAGGGAAGATTAGGGAGCCCTAACGGGATCGCTGGTGACCAGTTGCAGGTGAAAAGAGAGACCTGCATTCTTCCATATGGCAGTCTGAGGAGAGGGTCCCGACCTGCCAGTGAAGTGTCCTTGTAGTCCTTCATAGGACCAGGACGTGTCCCCCAGGGCTCCAGCTGCTTATAGCGCGAGCTCCAGAAAGTCCTGGATGAAAAAGTCCTCTGGGTCCTGAATTCCATTGGCATGGGCCACCTCGCCACTGGCAGATTAGTAGAGGACCTGGTGGCTCTTATAGGCTCGACCATCTCGGGAGGGAGCCGGTCCTGCCCCACACTCCATGGTGAGGATGGAGGCATGCCTTTTTTTCCTTTGGTTTCCGGCGCCGCCTCTTCCTCTGCCGAGGGCCTTGCCACTTCCGGTCTAGGTCATTTCTAGAGTTGGAGTCCTGTTTCTTTTCTTCTTACAGTTCTTGATCTTTCAGAATGACTTGGTCTGAAATCAAAGAAGGGATGTCTTCAAATGAAAAGGCTGTCTTCTGAGATGTAAGACAGATAGCGACTTTTTCCTACCAGATACACTATCCTTGACATCCAATTTCGCATCAGGCATCTCACCACAGTGCTAAAGATTTACAGAAAGTTGTGCAACATTCTCTATGGTTCCTGGAAAGCTCGTACCCACATGACACCCATGTGTGGCTCATTTCTTGGTCATGGACATGTGTCTCCAAAATCTATAAAAAATACAACAATTTTTTTAAAAATAATTATATTCCTTTGGAGTTTTTAATTTGTTTCCAGTTTTTAAATGTCTCATTTAAGATTTCAGTGGTTATCAACACATTATTTGCTATATTTAACCAAACCACCAGCTTATTCAGACAACTTGTTATCAACACAAGAAGTGATAATCTCACCACATGGATGGAGCTTTCTTTCAGGTGAAGGTTCATGCTCTTAGGAAATGTATTGGTAAACTATTTTGGGCAATGAGTGTGTTAAGCTAACATTTGTTGAAAGCTTCAAACAACTAGTGATCCTTTGACTGACGGGGCAGTCTGGATTCACGCGTGGACAGGGAAGGGAAATGGGCCAAATGAACCACACATGGAAGAGGAGGCCAACAATGTTTTAAACCAGGCCTGGGCAAACTTCAGCCCTCCAGGTGTTTTGGACTTCAACTCCCATAACTCCTAACAGCCGGTAGGCTGTTAGGAATTGTGGGAGTTGAAGTCCAAAACACCTGGAGGGCTGAAGTTTGCCCAGGCCTGGTTTAAACACTGGGTAAGGTTGCCATCATCTATAATTTTATTTATTTATTTATTTATTTATTTATTTATTCGGCTTTTATGCCGCCACTCCCTAATAGGCTCGGGGCGGCTTACAGCCAGGAGCAAAACAATATACAATAGACATATACACTCTAAAATGCAATATATATATTTTAAAAACCAAGATAAAATACACGATAAAAACAGCATTAAAAACACAGTTAAAATAATTAAGAGGGTCTGGCAACGTTGGCATGACTTGGGGGTCCCGATATTTGGCCTATGCCTGGAAAGCCAGCCGGAAAAGGTGAGTCTTACAAGCCCGCCTAAATGGGAGTAGGTCATGGATAGCCCGTGTGGCTGGCGGTAGGGCATTCCACAATGTCGGCGCTATGACCGAGAAGGCCCTTCGACGGGTGGCAGTTCTTTTGGCCACTTTGGCGGAGGGAACAGCTAAAAGATTAGAGTCCTCCGAACGAAGTGATCTGGAAGGGTAATATGGGGTGAGATGGTCCCTCAGATACGCTGGCCCCAGGCCGTGTAAGGCCTTAAAGGTATGAACCAGCACTTTGAAGGCAATTCGGTGCTCAATAGGCAGCCAGTGCAGGTCCTGCAAATGGGTGTTATACGGCATCCTGCTGGGGAACCAGACAATTCAAGATCAGTGGTTCACAACCTTTTTTTTAAAAAAAAAAAAACAGGGACCGCTTTGACCAGGGACCACTCTCCAACATTAGTACCAAAAGGGTTACGAATCGGTTTTTAATCAACTTTAGATTTGGTTTGGTTATTTGGGGTGCTGATTCAGAAAATTGTATTGGACAGACCACATCAGCTCTAGTTTCTGATACAGAACATATGCCATCTAGTCGTCACCATCTGCTCGCCCACAGAAAACCATATTGAACAATCTAGAACTGATGTGGTAGTAGTAATCTTTTGTGGGTAGTCAGTCTCTCCCCTTCCGACATCCCCATTACCTCAGCACTATAAAAGGGCTTTGCGAGACCAGTTGCTCTCGTTGCCGTGTGGTTTCGAGTAATGCTGTAGTAATGGTGAGGCTGCAAACCATATTCTTGCAGACCACTGGTGGTCCACGGACCACAGGTTGGGAACCACTGCTCAATATGATAAAGAATCAAGTCAAGACAAGGCAGCTGAATACATTCTTTCTAGATTATCTATAGCCATTGTATAGCAATATATATAGATGTCATCATCTTTATATTTTGTTACTGGCACGGAAAGAGTAACAAAACATAATGCAGTTCTGACTGAAATCAGCTCCAGAGATTTATTTTAATCACAGATAATTATTTCAATTGTCCGCTAATGTTATGACTGTATTCCAACTTTACTCAGAGTAAGTTTTCTTGAACCCAGTATTTCTGAGTAGCCACGCATTGTATTATATCATGGGCTGGGGAAGAGTAGTGTATCGGACATAGATTTAGCAATAACAACAGTAAATCATTCTAAGCGAATGAAATCTACATATGTTTTAATGCAAAATCCATTGATTTAATTGTAGGCGTGCAATTGCTTTCAGGTTACCTTTTGACTTATGGACATCTTATGAATTTCATAAGGTTTTCTTGACAAGTTACAAAATGAATCTACTCTAAATATGACCAATAAGGAATTCATCCTAACAGTAACTCTATGTAGGATTTTTGATTATCACTCTTAGCCTAAGGTACATCAGATGCCCCCCCCCCCCCAAATCAAAAGTTGACGATAGCAATAGGGCCAATCCAAATTGGAATTATCCTTGGGCCCTCTGAATGGTCACCATGAGAGACTAAGGGAGGTGGAGGGACACAGAACCCATGGCATATGTGTGTTCAAAACGCTTGTCAGTAATCACCTATGAACTTGTATCTTGTACTGCTAGTAATATAGTATTATATAGTATTTCCCATTTACACAGAATGGCACGCAAAGTTGCATATATGGGAATAAGGGCAACTCTATGCATCTTCATTATAGACAACAAGTGACAGAAATAAACCCTAAATCTGCTACAGGCAGGAGGCAGAGGCTAGAGTGAGATCTCTTGCAAGGAACAGGCGAGTGTTTGAGTGACACATGGGTCTGTGGACTCCAAGCTTCCTCTCCCCTACTCCCCCCTCCCTCAAGCCAACCATCCTCCTGGCTTCTCCCTCTCAAGTCAGCAAAAATACCTTCTCTCCGCAGAAGGCAATATGCGAGTTGGTGGCTGAGGTGATGTCAGCGCCAGTCACCCAATGGGGACCCACTGACAATGTCCGAGGATCTGGACCCCTGGCTGCCTCATAAGGACGTGTGCCAGCCTCAGAGCTCGGTGAAGGCTTCTGTACGAGGACGGGTCGTGTGGGCTTTCCCTCCATCGTTGGATACTTTGTGCCAAGGACCATGGTCTGCTGAGAAGGAGGAGGAACTCAAAGGGGGCACGAGTGACACTCCGTTGACCATACTGTTGGGGAGCAGCAGAAGCAGGCCAAGGCGAAGAGGGAAGAACATCTTTAAACACAGCAACGGGGCAGCTGTGTTAGGGCAACAATGGAGAACGCCCATGCCAAAACAGGGGAAGAGTGCCTGGCTTACTTTGGAGTGAATGAGCATTCAGGGCTCTCTCCTGAGCAGTTTAAGAAGCACTTGGAAAAATATGGACACAATGGTAAGTCACTGTTCTCTTGGTACCCAAATGGCCAAGTGCCAGGGTGCAGGAAAGGACAGAGGGAGGTATGGAAGGGAGGGAGGCGGATGGACAGCTGGCAAAAATGATGGATGTGGAAAGATGGACCCAAAGGAAAGCAGGGATGATCACCCAGATGATGGAAAAGCTGATGAACACAAATGCATGGATTATAGACCCAAAAGATGGATGAACAAAAGGAGAGAAGATGGGAGGGAGAGCACCAATGCATCTCAAAGAATGATCATTACATAGTCACTAGAAGAAATGAAAGAAGGACAGAGAGAAAGAGTTGGACAATACTTTGAAGTTGACCATAGAAAGTGAACTGGGTTAGAGACAGAAGCAGTAGCAAAGAAAGGCCGCACTGAAGATCGCAAGCTTCGGGGAGCAGGGGGGAGGAAGCCGGCCGGGGACAGGGCAGCTGCTGCTTTGCTAAGAATAACCCAGTAATTCCCTTTGGTATGAACCAGATATCAAAATTGCTGATGGGCAACTTATAGGAGCAGCCGGGAAATTGAGGGGAGGGAGAGGGCAATGTTGATAGTCCATAACTACAAGCAAGGCTGTTTCAAGGCAAGGTAGATCCAAGAAAAGAATCTCCAAGGGGAACTTGGGATTAGTTACAAAGGTCATGGTTGTGGCCTATGTAGGGGTCGTTATGGGCACAAAAGTCTTCCTTTGAGAGGTATAGCATCCTACCAAAGATGCATTGAATGAAATATCAAGGGCTGTGTCATTTCTCTTTATTTACCCATGTACAACCCCTTATTGAAGGAAATGATGGACCTAAGTGCTGGACACACCAGTAGGAATGTGGTTAGAATATGATTGGATTGTGTGCACCTATGCTCTTGCCATTATACTTCTGTTCTGAGTGTGAGAGACCTGCTTGAGTTCCACTCCTTGTAGAGTCCTCTCCACGAAACCCTTCTGCCCTAAACTTGATTCTTCAACAGTAGTTTGGGCCCAACTGCATCTTTCAAAATTACATCCCATAAAGGACTCCTCAGTGCCATGTTTCCTTCACAAACAATCCTAGGAACCTAAAATGAGCCCATGCTTTACTTTGAACAATTCTGCTCAGATCCCAGATATTCAATTTGAGTTCTATATGGGAAGTTGACTGCTTTGCAAACGTATTCATGCAGCTTTTAGCTCTAGACCCCTCTGTCTGCAATTTTGCCTGACAAGCCAATAACAGTCATTATTCTAACCAACTATTCTCTTCTTTTCTCTTCTCTCTCCATATGCCGCCTCCAAAACTCTCAGAACTCCCAGCTGAAGAAGGTGAGTCCCCCCAACACATATGTGGAGAGGGATTGGGAGGTGGTGGGAAACCGCTCCGTAGCCTGATCTGGTCTGGACCAAATTACTTTAGCTGACTTTGTGGAATGACAACAATGACTGCCATGTTTGACCTGAAGCTTTAGGCTTTGAGACTTCTCAGGGTCTCTAAGGCAAGGATTTAGAATCAAGGCTATATTTTACCAACCAAGCCCTGGAAGTTGTGCTGTTTGGTTTGCTCCCAACCATAGAAATAAAGTTTTCTTCAGAGCTAAAGAAAAAAATCTGCCATACTCCATCACCGAAATTACCATGTGACCATTAGTTTCCTAGTGTCCTCCATAGCTTTCAAGGCCTTAGCATCACAACACCAACCAATCCTACCAATGATCCTAGTAGGGCATTGAGGTGTGAGAGCTAAATCTCAGTCAGTTCTTTGAGGTGCTGCTGAGCTGCCCATGGAGAATATGGGCCAGTTGAATCTGATCTTGTAGATTCAATTGAGATGATTCCTTGGTGAGGCAAACATCTTTTGGAACCCTAAAGGGAGAAAGATCAGCTCATAACTAGAATTGTGATGCAGGAATGGGGAAAGAATTAAGTACCCACAATAACCTAAAGGTATCAGGTCCTGTCTGATCTTAGAAGTCAAGCAGGATCAGCCCTGGTTAGTTTCTGGTGGTTGCCGCAGGCTTGGTTTCAGAGGAAGGAAATGGCAAACCACTCATGAGTATTTCTTGCCTAAGAAAACCCTATGAAACTCATGGGGTCACCATAAGCCAACAGGGAACTTGAAGGGACATACACACCCACAACACTCCCCATAAATTTTCCTCCTGAAGTTATGCATTCTTAATGTATAAAATTATCAAAGAAACGTCCCCGAGTGATCGAACATCCCAGCTCTACTCAGCTAACCCTTGTCCAAGAAACGAATCCATTTTTGGGGGCCAATGTAGGTGGCTCTGGGTACAGCATTTCTCTTACCCTATTTTCTCAAACTCAGAAACTGAGTAGAACAGTTCTTCTCCCTTTTTCTCCGCTTCCTTGACTGAGGCTTTCATTTCACCTGTTTTGATTTTCAGGCAAAACCATTTGGGAGCTGGTGGCGGAACAATTTGAAGACTTGCTTGTGAGAATCCTACTACTTGCAGCCTGCATCTCCTTCGTAAGTGTCTGCAGTCTTTGTGGCTGAGCAAATCTAGATGAATGGTTGTATCACTGAAAGGGGTGAAATTTCTTGGTGCAAAGTGTTGAAGGAAGGCAAACAGTTTGGAAGTATGTGGAGAATACAGACATGGTGAGCCTCATTGTAGGCAAGATACCTTATTGGGTGCCTATAGGTCATGGTACTAACTGTTGGTGGGAAACACTCATTTTTTCTGGCCTATATTGGAGACCTCATGAACCTGGGTTGATTTTAGCTGGGTAACATGAAGATACATGGCCTACAATGGTAAGGCCTCACTTATGTCAATAGGACTCGAAGAGAGGAAACTGTAGTAGCACATATAGATAGGGTTCACATGTATAATTGGAGGAATTAATGAGTGCCTAATTTAACTCGGGGTTTAGGCAAAGTATTTTGACTCAGTGAGTCATCTGATTCAGATTTGGTAAGTGCTCTTCGTACCTATACACTGGACCACATATGTCAAACAAAAGGCCCATGGGCCGAATCTGGCCCACCACACAATTTTATGTGGTCCATCAGACTGTCAATGCCAGGGCAACATAGTTACATTTATACAGTCTTAGAATTATAAGCGGGCCTTTGAAGGCAGCCATAAGGCTGATGTGGCCCTCAGTGAAAAGGGGTTTGACACCCCTGCACTTGACTATATTTTTCATCTTTACCTATTTAAATTCAAGTGTGCTCAGATTAAAGGTATATATTCAGAGCAAGAGATGCCTGGAGTTATATGTATTTGTCTCACACTCGAGCTTGCTGTTGCCTACACACAGTGTATTTAACAGAACTGCTGACATAGGAAATTAGCAGCCTGTCTCTCTGAATTTAAAGACTGTCCACCGTCTATTGAAATGTTTTAGAATGTCATATGTTCACTAATTTAATTAGATTATGCTTGTTTCCTCCTTAAAATGGGATAAAATAGCTTTGGAATAGTGAGGGTAACGAAATCCCTTGTTAAAAAAAAAACCCTAATAGGTAACTTTGGTGCAAATTTATAATTATTTCCTCATTAATTCCTGTAGACCAGTGATTCCCAACCTTTTTTTGACCAGACACCACTTTGACCACAGACCCACTTGCCCAGACACCACTTTGACCAGGGATGACTCTCCAACATTGATACCAAAAGGGTTACGAATCAGTTATTGGTCAACTTTAGATTTTGTTTGGTTATTTGAGGTGCTGATTCAGAAAATGCTATTGGAAAGCCCACATCAGCTCTAGTTTCCAATACAGAACTCATGTCATCCAGTACTTGCCATCTGCTCGCCCACAGAAAACCATATTTAATAAGCCTCAGCACTATAAGAACTTTTTGTGAGACCAGTCACTCTCATTGCAACGGTGCAGTAACGATGAGGCTGCGAACCATATTTTAGTTCTTGCGGACCACTAGTTGGGATCTACTGCTGTAGACTAAGGTGCACATACAGGATAGAATTAGTGCTGTTTGACACCACTTTAACCACCATGGCTCAATAGATTAGAATTAAGGACGTTCTGGTTGTAATCCATAGCACTGAGCCAAAACAATTAAAGTGGCCTGAAACGTCATCAATTCTATAGTGTAGGGCAGGCCTGGGCAAACTCTGGCCCTCCAGGTGTTTTGGACTTCAACTCCCACAATTCCTAACAGCCTTTTGGCTGTTAGGAATTGTGGGAGTTGAAGTCCAAAACACCTGGAGGGCCAGAGTTTGCCCAGGCCTGGTGTAGGGTCTTCCTTACTTGCATGTCTGGATAAGATTGTCTTAACAAAATGTAGGCCATGTTTTTACTGGCCACATTATTGATTTCTGTGTCCACCCTATTAAATGCATATACTAAAGTCAGTTAGGAGACAAGGATATCCCTGACCTTTTAGTTCATTGGCAACAGAAGTTGGGGTTTCTCTCCCCAAAGCCTTCTTTACTGCCTACTTTCTTGATACCTGAGATGCACTCCTCTTGCAGCAAGATACCAAATCCTTCAAGAGCACATGGCCTAGCTCAGCAACAGGAGGTCGCTGTAAAGGTCATCATTAATAGCTTCGTTCTCATGTAGCCTCAGTCCTACCTAACAACCTTTGAGTCTTCTCAGAAAACCTAACAACCTTTGAGTCTTCTCAGCCAAGGGGCAGAAGATTTGTGGAGGGCTAGCCCTAGATATGTTGAAGAGAGAGACAAGACGGTGCCTTGCTCCACATTCCACTTGTAGAAGCTGGCTGGACTGCTGGACGAATTGGATGCTAGTGATGGGATAACATCTTCCACCACGCATGAGGGCAGTAGGCCAATTTAAGGGATAAGGATAGCTATGGGGTGCGTATAGCTCCATAATCCAATTAATGACTAGAAGAATCAGGAAGGACACTGTGGGACTACTGCTAGTCCCCCTCAACAGCTGCTGCCTGAAACTATTGCTTTACTCACTGGTAAAGCCAATCCTACTTGTGTTGAGGTTTGTTCTGGTCCAGTCACCATCCATTTCCTCTCTTCATGCAAATCTACAAGGAATGAGAGAGCATGATGGAATTGCTAGATGTCGAGAAACAGGGATTGACTGAATTGCCCCCTTCGCAAGACATACACATGGGGATGACCAAAGGCAAGGAGAACATGATGTGGATGATCTAGTGCAGTGGTTCTCAACCTGTGGCTCTCCAGGTGTTTTTTCCTACAGCTCCCAGAAATCCCAGCCAGTTTACCAGCTGTTGGGATTTCTGGGAGTTGAAGGCCAAAACATCTGGGGATCCACAGGTTGAGAACTACTGATCTAGCTCCACCGTTTACCGGTATTTCTATTTTAATGCCTGACTTCAAGCTTTCCCCTTCTACAACTGCAATTAAACAGCAGTCAGCTAAGGAACATTCATATCCTTTCTTATTGGCTATGTGGACATAATGTTCCCACATAGAACCAGAGACAGGAAATACACAACTTTCCAGGTGTTTTTGGACTGCAGCTCCCATAATCCCTCACCATTGGTTGTACTGGCAAGAAATCATAAATGAGTCAAACACTGGTTGAGAGGTTGTCAACTCAGATTTGGGGCACTGATTGAACTCCACCCTTGAGCAATGACTCCATAATAAATCTTTGACATAGGAACAGTAGATGATAAGATTGATACTGCATCCCACAACATCTCATAAGCACACAAGTTGAATTTCTATAATGCATGCACACACGCATATGCTGCCCCTTTCGGACCCACACACTTAATTTGTATGGCACACACACCTTCCGTTCACATGTGAAACTATGTGTATCCAGTTGTTGCACACTTGTGCCTGCCTGCGCTCTTACACAACATCCATATGCTCAGACAAACCGGGGCCCTTTGCATCGGCGCTCTCAGGTTTCGCGGGATCAACTTACATGCTTCATCTTGTACACATGCAAAGCCCGGGCTGGCTTCAGCTGTCTTTAGATTCCAAATGTCAAGAAGAATCAAAAGGCATATGTGACCCCCAGAGGGATAAGAAGAATGGGGGGAAGCAGAGAGGGAAGGCAGAGCCAAGAATCCCAAGTGGGAAATGAGTAAGAGCTATTTCTGAGCAAAATGGAGTTTCAGCACCCACCTTTCCATCACCCGTCCACTACTTCAGATTTAACCACGCATCTCTTCTCTTGGCAGGTTTTGGCCTGGTTTGAAGAAGGCGAGGAGACTGTCACAGCCTTTGTGGAACCATTTGTCATCTTGCTGATCTTGATTGCCAATGCCATTGTTGGAGTATGGCAGGTAAATACACTATCTGACAAACACACCAAAAGAAGCATTGATGACATTATTCGTAATGTTTCCTATACACCATTAGAATAATAGAGTTGGAAGAGACCACATGGGCAATCTAGTCCAACCCCCTGCTGTGCAAGAAAAGCAGAATCAAAGTACCCCTGACAGATGGCCATACAGCCTCTGTTTAATTACTCAATGTTGTCATTAAGTTGGTGTTATTATCACCATATTGCTATGTCTGCTTCAAGCAGGAAGGAGGTATAAGGCATACAAATGTAGATTAGACGCCAATGTTTAATATGCATTTACATAACCTCTGTTTGCTGCGCTTCTGCTTAATTGTTTGCTTTTGAGGAAAGGGAATGGTATGTTTATGAAGAAATGTCCTTTTCTAGGTGGGCAGAGAAGACAAATTGCTGTCTCCAAAATGTCTTAGTTGTGGTTGTGCTCTTCTACTTTCAGGAAAGGAATGCTGAGAATGCCATTGAGGCTCTAAAGGAGTATGAGCCCGAGATGGGCAAAGTATATCGGTCTGACAGGAAGTCTGTGCAGAGAATAAAGGCCAGGGATATGGTTCCTGGTGACATCGCAGAGGTGGCAGGTAAGTGCCAGACTGAGATGTAGTATTAAAGAAATGAGGAGTGGAGAAAACTGAAGAAAGAATGGGTACCAATGCCAAGGAGATGCTGGGGCATCTCAAAGCAATTGTCACAGGTTGCTGGCCCAAGGTGGCCTACAAGCCCACCCTCCCCCCAATTAAAGCATCAGGAATGATGTCACTAAAGATGATAAAGGTTAACATTCAAAATAGCTGTCCTCAAATGAACAAACGCCATCAGCTGTACGTGTTCCTTTTTGAAGGACCATCCAGAAAAGCATTCTTTATGGTCAATTAAATCAGAAGAAGATATCACAATGTTTCCTTTTCCCCTGCTTTCTAGAAAAGATGTAATATTTTCCCTGGGCTCAAGCGAAAATACGTTGGGAAGGACATAGTGCATACACTTCACCATAAAGAGGTGCAGGTAGTCTACTGAGTTCCCATCCTGTGGAATCCTGGACTTTGCAGTTTAGTGAGGACTTCAAATGCTCGGTTTTAGGCCCTCAGTACCTTCAAATCCCTCGATTCTGGAGGATGTTGTTAAAGCTATAGCACTGTAATTGTGTAGTGTGAAAGATCCCCATATCTATATTTATTATGTTGACATAATTTTTGATCTGGACATAGGTCTGGACTGTATGCTTTGTCTTCCACTAGAACATACTGTAGGTCCTCAACCTGTGGGTCCCCAGGTGTTTTGGCCTACAACTCCCAGAAATCCCAATCAGTTTACCAGTGGTTAGGATTTCTGGGAGTTGAAGGCCAAAACATATGGGGACCTACAGGTTGAGAACACTGCACTAAAACAACGAGGGACCGGTAAAGGTTGAAGGATGGAGGGCAGTTGTGTTCGCCTTATGGATTTGGTGTGTTCATCCACCTTGGCATTGAACAAAGGAGTGCTCTTTCCTAAGATATGCTAGGATAACTATGGACAGTGTGGCATGAAATTAATTTCTGTGGTTGCAATAAGCAAATGGAGAGAGAAGGAGGCAATTTTTTTTATGTAAGAGAAAGTTGAGAATTGTTATTCCATTTGGGGAAACACCAGGTGGCCTTTTTTGTTGTTGTTTGGAATTTACACAATTGGTTTGGTGAGTGTCAATCAGTCATGATCAGGGCAACGAAGGGGTCAAGATCTCAAACTTGCAAAATATAAAATAACATCTTTTTATGGCATCTGAATTTCTCATTTTTAGAAAATCAATGTCCACTTGAGGTTTCCCCACCTTTTTTGACCTTCTGATGGAGATCACCCTGGCCAGTGCTGGTCAACAACAGCTTGCCAACATAAAGCCCAGAGCTTGTGTGTGTGTGTGTGTGGGGGGATTCTAGGCGTTGTTGCCCATAAAAGTATATTTCCAAAGCACGGAGATGGACAGTTTCTCCTTCCACTTGTGTTTTTTTTTCCTGTGTCAGGAGCGACTTGAGAAACTGCTGATTTCTTCTAATTTCCCCCTTCAAATGGGGTGTATAAAAGGTAGATTGTGTGTATGTGTGAAAGGAAGATTATCAGCAAGTTAGGTATCCCCACTCCATAAAAATTTTGGAAAAAAATAAATTCCAAACTCAACTGACTTCAACCAATTTCCAGAAAAATTGGGGTATGGGTTTTTTTCTGGCATCCCTCAATCTTTGCAATCCTAAGAATGTTCCAGCAGAAAAACATTCATGCCTAGAACCGTGTAGTTGCGCTCCTTGGCACTGTAAAAACCAACCAAATGCATGACATTAGACTGAAGTGTCAGTAACCAGAGATCTGTGGGGAGTTCCATATGTGCTCGGACGGTGCCCTGCTTCAACCCTGAACTCACAGGGGGCAATGAGATGCTGCTTCAGCAAAATGTTTATGGCTCACCCATCCTCCTCCCGAGCCCTGCCTGTCCCTCCATCAAGTAGCTTGTTTACTCCTTGGGCTTGGCCTGTCTTGACCCAAGAGCGGAGGCAGAGAAGGAGAGTGAAGGGGGATGTTTTGGGAACAGGCCGTCCCCTTGGAGGTTGTGGGCTGGAGGTGGAGCAGTGAAAACAGAGCCCTGAGGAATCCCCTTCAGCTGCACTTACGGGGGACAGCTGTCCTCCAGGCTAGGCCGGCAGCCAATTCGTCCCCTCCCTCCGCTCTGAATTAATTTAATTCAAAGATCATTTGCTCCCAGGGCAAGTTGCACAGGTGTTTCCAAAATATAAAGGGCACTCAGCCACCCACTATCCTGCTGCAGCCCCTCGTGAGATGGGACAGCCTCCCACGAGGGTCTCGCAATTTCCTTTCTCTGTGTCTCTCCATATATATTTATGGGTATTGTGTGCATTTGTGAGAAAGAGAGATGATCCCTGGGTCACTTAGCAAAAAAGGAGAAAACAAGTCCCTCAAATAGAGGACTCACATTGGCCTAACATTTGTGCATAAGCTCATTTGCTATATATAGATGCATACTTCGTAATAATTTAGTAATCAATAATGGAGCCTCCGGTGGCGCAGTGGGTTAAACCGCTGAGCTGCTGAACTTGCTGACTGAAAGGTCGCAGATTCGAATCCAGGGAGCGGTGTGACCTCCCCTTGATATCCCCAGCTTCTGCCAACCAAGCAGTTTGAGAACATGCAAATGTGAATAGATCAACAGGTACCGCTTCTGTGGGAAGGTAACGGCGCTCCATGCAGTCATGCTGGCCACATGACCTTGGAGGTGTCTATGGACAACACTGGCTCTTTGGTTTAGAAATGGAGATGAGCACCAACCCCCAGAGTTGGACACGACTGGACTTAATGTCCTTACCTTAGTCATAATTGCTATATAGTAATTCTCACCATACAAAGAAAAATCTTTGACCAGGTAAAGATTTATGGATCTGCTCAGGCTACTGTTCAGGTGCTAATGTTAGGTCAATGTGTTCAATGCTTCGGTCTCTTTTCAGTTTTATGGTTCTTTATGTTATAATTGGACTTGGACTGAACAATCCTTCCAAAATAGGATAAGTGGAAATCTGACCCTGCAGCAGTCCGGCTTGCTTCTTATATAGGATTTCACCAAGTCCCTGCTTTTATCCTCATTGAAATTGGAAAGTCTTTCTTAAATAGATATATAAATATCTTATTAAAGATGTTTTTAAAGAAGTGCATGTACATACACATACACACTTTATTAAACGGAACTAAACTTAGGAATCATTCAAAGATAAGTTCCAGAATGTTTTGAGGAGTACTTCTGTCTGGGACACTGAATTAGGAAGTGCGCTGTTCCCTCTGGTTCCTATTAATTAGATCACATTTCTCACCAACTCAGTTTAATATTTTTCTAATTTTGAGTAAAAATTTGGGAAGTTGAGAAGTGCATTTTAGAAAAATATTAGAATGTAAACCAGTAGCCCTCCTAATCTAACATGAAGGCCAGAGGATTTTCCTCTTCCTCCTGCATAAACTAGAATCATAGAATAATAGAATCATAGAGCTGGAAGGGACCTCGTGGGCCATCCAGTTCAACCCCCTGCCAAGAAGCAGGAAAATTGCATTCAAAGCACCCCTCACAGATGGCCATCCAGCCTCTGTTTACTACTCAGAGTAAGGTAAAGGTTTTCCCCTGACATTAAGTCGAGTCGTATCTGTCTGACTCTGGGTGTTGGTGCTCATCTCCATTTCTAAGCCGAAGAGCCAGCATTGTCTGTAGACACCTCCAAAGCCATGTGGCCACCATGACTGCATGGTGTGCTGTTACCTTCCCATCGGAGTGGTACTTATTGATCTACTCAAATTCGCATGTTTTCAAACTGCTAGGTTGGCAAAGCTGGGGCTGACAGCGGGAGCCCACCCCACTCCCCGGATTCGAACCTGCAACCTTTCGGTTAGCAAGTTCAGCACCTCTTTTCTATGGCCCATTATTTTATTTTCTCCCTTTTAAAGCTGACCAGATGCAAAAGGAAGGCGATATGGCTTCTGTGAGTTGCATTAAAGTCTGACTTCTCTCACGGCAAAAATTATCTCTTCCAAACGCAGCTCTTCTGTCCTCGTTTGTAATTGGCCTCCTGCTAGCAGATACCACAATAATATTCATTTGGGAGGGAATTTCACAGGTTAATAATACACATTGTGGAGAAGTCAAGGGCCCTGTGCTCCTAGGGAGGGTGACTTTGAGAAAGAGATAATTCTGAGAAGGGATCCATGCAGCTTGGGTGCCAATTATGTGCAGCCCATCTGATAATAATGGTGATATTATTATCATTGTTATTATCTGATGATGATGGCAATGATTTTAAGTGCACTGGCCAAGCAGTTTTAGCATCTCCTTTGGAGATGGAAGAACATAGGTTTGGCCACTTCTCCCCCAGTCTGACCTGGCCTCAAGTTTGCCTCCCTGCAAAGGGACCCATGACCTCTCCATCTCCTTGAAGGAGAGAAGGCAACCCGGTGGCCGATGGTCCCCAACGACCGGCTTCGCCTTGTATGGACACTGGCAGGCAGCTGGTGATGCCTCGGGAATGTGATGAGGCAGGCAAGGAGGGAGCGAGAGAGACACTTAATGCGCTGGTGGAAAAGCGAGCTGGGGTACACTGGGACATCTAGGGTTTCTGTGCCCTGTGACATGGAAGAGGGGACAGGCCAAGGGAAGGCCAGGCACATAGGTCGCGGGCAGTGCCTCCAAAGCACTGCCAGAAGTTAAGGAACAGGGCGAAATACTCCAATGTTCACCCTCTTTGGCCTTTTTTTCATTGATCTTACAGGGAACTCTTCCCTACACAATGTCTCATAAACCATTTGACCATTTTTTCACCACATCAGAAGCAACTTGAGAAACTGCAAGTCGCTTCTGGTGTGAGAGAATTGGCCGTCTGCAAGGATGTTGCCCAGGGGACGCCCGGATGTTTTGATGTTTTACCATCCTTCTCTCATGTCCCTGCATGGGGAGCTGGAGCTGACAGAGGGAGCTCAACCCACTCTCCCTGGATTGGAATCGCTGACCTGTTGGTCAGCAGTCCTGCCTGCACAATGGTTTAACCCATTGCGCCACCGGGGGCTCAAGTGGCTATAACCAACAGTTCCTTTGGTGGGCTTCTTGTAGGCAAGAATAATCTTTTTCAAAATAGCATTATTGCAAAATAAATTACTCATCATGGGAAAACTCTGAGAGTGCGGTGTTGGAAAGAGAAAGATGTGCTGTGGGAAGGAACTCATTGGTTTCTTCTATTTGGAAAGTGAGACTTGATAGGTGACCTCATCACACTAGAGAATGAATCTACTTTAAATCTGGTTGCTGCTCCCTGCAGAATTCTGGAGTTTGTAGTTTAGGGAGGAGAAACTGCAAGTTGCTTCTGGTGTGAGAGAATTGGCCATCTGCAAGGACATTGCCCAGTCTCACTAAACTACAAACCCCAGAATTCTGCAGGAGGCAGAAACTGGATTTAAATTGGATTCATTCTCTAGTGTGATTAAGTAGTTATTCTACAATAAAAATCTGGAAGGCTTGGTTTCATGATGTTTGATAGATATTGAGAATTTTCCTTGGGGTCCAGCTGGGAGAAGTGGAAGAAAGTGACCCAGGGCTATCAAAAACTCCACTACTATCTCAGATGAACAGAGTAGTAGTAGTTGTAGTAGTAGTAATAATAATGATGATGATGATGATGGAACCCCTGGTGGTACAATGGGTTAAACCCTTGTGCCGGCAGGACTGAAGGCCAACAGGTCTGGGGAGAGCGCAGATGAGCTCCCTCTGTCAGCTCCAGCTCTCCATGCGGGGACATGAGAGAAACCTCCCACAAGGATGGTAAAACATCGAAACATCCGGGTGTCCCCTGGGCAATGTTCTTGCAGATGGCCAATTCTTTCACACCAGAAACAACTTGCAGTTTCTCAAGTCACTCCTGAGACGAATAATAATAATAATAATAATAATATATTTATTTATATCCCGCCACCATCTCCCCAAAGGGACTTGGCGGAGCTCATAAAAGCACCCAATGGTGCCAACATATAAAATATAAGAATATAAAGTACATAAGAAAAATAACACAGTAAGAATAAAGTCCACCTAACAAATTACATAAAACTTCGTATAAAACCCTGATTTAAAAGATTCGATCAAATGCAGCATAAATAATAGGAAGGATTAAACCTCAAACACAAATCTGAAATTGCTTGTTTGCTTAGTAAAGTTTTTCACAAATGTGAGTGTCCTTTGAAAAAAGTACGGTATATTCGCTGTTTGCATAATCCATCCTCTTGTTTTTCATTGAATAAAACATGGGATACCAGACAAAATAAATATTTAGAGCAAAGTCATCTTGAGAAGCCAGATTTCTACACATCCTTAATAGTATATGCAGTGAGCTGACACTGATTTTGATCTGAATTTACTTTAATTAATTTAATTCACTTCTAGAATGTTATAGTGTAACTATAAGAGCTGCGGTGGCGCAATAAGTCAAACCCTTGTGCAGGTTGAACTGCTGACCTGAAGGTCGGCAGTTTGAATCAGCGGGATGGGGTGAGCTCCCATCTGTCAGCTCCAGCTTCCCGTGCAGGGACATGAGAGAAGCTTCCCACAGGATAATAACACATCCGGCTGTCCCCTGAGCAACGTCCCTGCAGACGGCCAATTCTCTCACACCAGAAGCGACTTGCAGTTTTTCAAGTCACTTCTGACATGATAAAAAAATAGGGTATCTATTGAATCTGGGGATTTGTAGTTTCTTGAATTATTTAGAAGTCTTTACCAACAGGTTCTGGTGCCTTACCAAAACTATAAATTGCAGGACTATGTAGGATGCAGCAATAGCAATTACACTGGTCTCAATTTGCTAAAATTAGGCAGTGACAGATTCTGATTAGTCCTGTATTTCAATCTCCACGGAGTGACTTGGCTTTAACAAGTGCAAAGGACATGATTTGCATCTTTCTGGATCCTATTACAGTTTATCCCACTCCTACAGCTGCATAAATATGCTTATCTCTAAGGCCTAATTATAACTTTCTATTTTGCCTTCCTACATATAAAAGTGGATTTATGTGTATGTGGAAATCTCTGCCCTGGAGTGTGGTGGAGACTCCTTCTTTGGAGGCTTTTAAGCAGAGGCTGGATGGCCATCTGCCAGGGGTGCTTTGAATGTGATTTTCCTGCTTCTTGGTAGGGGGTTGGACTAGATGGCCCATGAGGTCTCTTCTGACTCTATGATTCTATGACAGCTCATGCTAGCACAAAAACTCGTGAGAACGTTATCACACAATGCTGTATACCACCATAGTGATGTATTAGTCCAGTTGGTGCTTCAGTCTTATTGCCTGATGTTGTTCTCCAGACATTGAAGTATTGTGGGTAGTTGAGGGGGAAAATCCATCATGGAAATAATCTGTGAATGATCTCTTTCCTTGTAACAATTCAGTATTTAATTCAGATATAGATATCTGATAGCAATATCCTCCATTCATCAGTGGGTGCAGTTTGGATGTGATCAGGTTATTTATTTATTTTGTTTATTTACAGCATTTCTAACCCACCATTCTCAACTCAGGGCAGCTAACATAGGCAACAATTCAATGCCACAATATCAATAAACAACAATACAAAACAATGAATATATATATATATATATATACATGTATATATATATATATATAAAATATTAGTTAAATAATATTAAATATTTAATAAATATAAATAATATAAATAATAATATTAGTTAAGTAATATTAAATATTAAATATATTTAACTTATTATTTAAATTATTTAATATAATATTTAATCACATCACATCAGCCGTTTCCAATTACATCATAAGCCGTAGGCCCGTAGCCAGGGGGGGGCCTTGAGGGGCTTGAGCCCCCCCCCAATTCTCAAGGTGGTCCGTGAGAAGGCCTTACTGGTACATTATTTAATCTGTTATGTGTATTCATATCATGATCCGATCACCATGCTCAATATATCCCATATGCATGGGGGTATTGGGATAATGATACAAAAGGTTTGCTAGAGTAGATCCTCCCTCACTCAGACTCAGCCCCCTCCCCCAAATCAAACTCAGCTCCCCCCCCCCCAAATCAAAAACCTGGCTATGGGTCTGATAAGGCGTTTCCAATTATCGTAAGTCGTATGGTCCAGTTAGAAGTCCCTGGTGCTGCTGTGCTCACTCGGCGAAAGCCTGGTTCCAAAAGCATGATTTTAGTTTTTTCCTGAAGGGAAGGAGGGAGGACGCCGATCTAATCTCGCTTGGGAGGGAATTCCACAAGCGGGGGGTCACCACCGAGAAGGTTATCCCTCCCTCATGGATTCCCAAGGAAATCTCTGGCAGAGAAGACCCAAACCACAGAGAATGACTTTTCTAATATGTTTAAACCCCCTTAAACCCCATCTTCTGATTTTTAATTTTTTTGAACAAAATGTTGTTATATCATCGTAAAATTATAGCATGTCCTACCATTGCACCATTTTGACATTGTAACACTGTTATGGCTACTATTGGGGGAATAGAGAAATCAATGTGGAATGTGGCGCAGCTGGCTAAGTGTCAGCTGCATAAGATCTCTCTGACCAGTAGGTCATGGGTTCGAGGCCTGCCAAGGTCGAGGTGGGTGCTCGACCTTTAAGTGTAGCCTGCTGTCGACCCTTGCAGCCCGAAAGACAATTGCATCTGTCAAGTAGGATATAAGGATACCACATTAAGTGGGGAGGCAAATTTTGACTGAATTATGAGGCCATTAAAGAACTCCAGGAACGCTGAGGAATGCGGAAGGAACAACAAGGGACGCGGAGAGATGATGAGTGCGTCAGCTCCCACTGGTGGCCAGAGCTGCCTCTGCTAACCTATATGTTGTGTATTGTGGTAACAGCAGGGATTGTCTGCTAAGTATGTGTACCTGTAATCCGCTCTGAGTCCCCTTCAGGGTGAGAAGAACGGAATATAAATAAAATGTATTATTATTATTATTATTATTAAATGAGAAGTGTGGCCCAACAGTTTATTATAATGCCACTAATGTGGTCAAAACCCTATGCAAAATATGATCTTAAAGCTGGCAGGGAAGCAAGAAGAGAGCAGCCAACAATCAGCTACTCTCACAAGACTGGCTGGGACAGATTTCAAATGGAAAAACATAATATAAAGGAGTAGTTTGGTAAGGTCCTTTGTTTTAAAGGTGCTACCAATGGTTTTCTTTCTTCCACTACTTTCGTTCTATGTTGGATTTGATACTGTCCTCTGCTGCCATCTAGTGGCCATCTAAACCAGGTTTTGTGTGGCTCTGATGGTTCTAAATATGGAGTACCCTTACAGCTACAACTCAAGAGTTTTTTGTGGTGGAGGGTATGTGCATGTTTAGTCCAAAGTGTGGGAGAGAAACATCATTGGCCCATCTGCGGCAAGCGAAACGTCTGGCTCCGTTGCAATCTGGCCACGGTGATCCAAGCCACGGTCATCTCGAGGCTCGACTACTGTAACGCGCTGTACATTGGCCTTCCCTTGTCGGCGATCCGGAAACTTAAACTAGTGCAGAACGCGGCAGCTCGCTTGCTGCTAGGAGCTCCACAAACGGCACACATAACGCCACTCCTGCGCGAACTGCACTGGTTGCCTTAAGAACATAAGAACATAAGAAGAGCCATGCTGAATCGGGCCTCAGCCCATCTAGTCCAGCATTCTGTATCACACAGTGGCCCACCAGTTGTACACGGGGATCTTGAGCAGAAGGGAGGGCAAAACCCTCACCTGCTCCTGACCCCCCACAACCAGTACCCAGGGAAATCGTGCCTACCTCAACCAACTCCGAGGTGGCACTTGAATGTCTTCAAGGTGTTAGTTCTGACTTCCAAGGCCTTATATGGTTTGGGGCTAGTGTACCTGAAGGAGCGGCTTACCCCATATGCACCCAGAAGATCACTGCGTTCAGAGGGGCTTAATTTACTTGAAGTTCCAGGCATGAAGTCTGGAGCATTTTCAGTAGCGGCACCTGTTCTGTGGAATTCGCTGCCGCCAGAGACACGAGCCTTGCAGGACCTGATGGCATTCCGCAGGTCCTGCAAGACCTGGCTCTTCAGACAAGCGTTTGGAGTCTGATAGCGCTCGATCGACGCTCACTAGCTTGTCATACCACCACCACTCCTATGATCCAGCTCTGGTTGTGATTTTATATGACTGTTTTAATGGAATTTTATGCGCTTTTAATCACGTTTATATGCTGTTTTATGCACCTATATGCTGTTTTTACATGTGAACCGCCCTGAGCCTCGGGAAGGGCGGGCTATCAAATCGAAATGATAAATAAATAAATAAATAAGACTCAGGGTTGCTTCAAGGAGAGCGTGGAGCTGACGATATGAAGTCATATATGAAGTGACACTGTCTTCCCATGTATACCTTTCTAAAGCGTGTCCTTCTAAAAGTGCTGGGTTGCTGTGAGTTTTCCGGGCTCTATGGTCATGTTCTAGAGTCTAGACGCATGATCTACTGACATTTCACCCACATCTATGACAGGCATCCTCAGAGGTTGTGAGGTCTGTCTGATTTTACTGTCCTGATTTTAGAGTTGTTGGTTTTTTAAATAAAAAAAATGCTGGTAGCCAGGTTTTGTTCATATTTATAGTTTTCTCCTTTCTGTTGAAATTGTTGACATGCTTGTGAATTTCAATGGCAGTGAATAAAGAGCAACACTAAAAAAACACTCAAGAATCAGTCAGGACCAGTTAACACCTCCCAACAAAGGATCCCCCAGGCAGCAATCAGCCAAGCTTTGAAGCTACAAGGCTATTAAATGCGAATCAAGGTGGCCAATTGCAACATTCACACATGCCTCAAGCAGACAAGAGTTCTTTATCCAACCCTTGATATTCCTCAGGTGTATAAGCCTCACTTGCCTAGTTTCCAACAGACCTCACAACACAATTCCATTGACAATAAAGATATTCTATTCCTCTGAGGCGGAGAGAGTGACTCGGCCAAGGTCACCCAGTGGTTTTCTATGTCAAAAAGGGATTTGAACTCTGGACCAGAGTCATAATCCAATGTTCAAAGCATTATCCCACCTTGATTCTATAGACCCTTATGTACCCACCCCCCCACCCCCCAGAAAAAACTGTTAGATAGTAACAGAAGATGTGGCAGAGTGAAATACATAGTCACTGAGATGTGCACTTACTTTGGTCTCATAGGTGCCATTCATGGTACAGTGGGAGCCCCTGGTGGCGCAAAGGGTTAAACCCTTGTGCCAGCAGGACTACTGACCGAAAGGTTGGTGGTTGGAATGGGTAGTGGGGTGAGCTCCCATCTATCAGCTCCAGCTTCCCATGTGGGGACATCAGAGAAGCCTCCCACAGGATGGTAAAACATCCGGGCGTCCCTTGGGCAACGTCCTTGCAGACGGCCAATTCTCTTACACCAGAAACGACTTGAAGTTTCTCTAGTCACTCCTGACACAAAAAATGGTACAATTTTGGTAGCTCTGTAACAGTTGTCTCAGTAACCTGCCCAGCCCCACATCTCAGAATTCACTTGTTTATAATGAAATGTAAACACAGTCCATTTCTCCCTTCATTTCTACTCCAGCAGAGATTGTAAATACAGTTGACATCAGTTTATAACATTAAGGACTCATGAATATCTTTTCCCTTTCTTTCTCCGTAGTTGGTGACAAAGTACCAGCTGACATCCGTATTATTTCCATCAAATCCACCACTCTGCGTGTGGACCAGTCCATCCTGACAGGTACAGTATACTGACTTGTAATTAAAAAAATACGCAAATTGTAAGATTAACTATTATAAAATCCTGGCCATAGGCTAATAAATAGATATAATTGAAATCTCAACAGGTTAGAGGAGATTTGTGAAATGAAATACAGGTTGGGTATGCCTTATCTGGAACTGTGACATCTAAAATACTCAAAAATCTGGAATTGTCCACACAGGGAGTTGAGATAGTGATTTCTTTGCTTTATGATGGCTCAGTGAACACAAATATTGTGGCATGCACAAAATGGTTTAAAATATTGTGTATGAAATTACCTTCAGGTTATGTGACTAAAGTATATATGAAGCCCTGTTCTAGAGGGCTTGGGTCTCGCCTGCAATGTATCTCATGGTATATGCAAACATTCAACAATCTGGGGGAAAAAATTCAAATTCCCATACACTTCTGGTCCTGAGCATTTGGATTAAGGGATATTCAAGCTGTAACTATCTTGTGTCATTTCTCAAAGACGGGGTACAGCTGGGTTATAGAAATATCAGGAGATGAGGAGTTCTGTGGTTAAGCCAATGGATTGCCAGTGAGAGGGGAAGGGTTAACCTCTTTCATCCTCCATCATTAGGGTTCTCATTCTCCAATCTGATCAGGAAAATATAAATAAGAAGACAACATCATCAGATACACTAAATTGGTTCCTGGAACTTTTCTCAGAGAGCTTTAATGGCTCCTCAGAGTTGTTATTAGAGCAGGCCTGGGCAAACTTCGGCCCTCCAGGTGGTTTGGACTCCAACTCACACAATTCCTAACAGCCTACCGGCGGGTAGGAATTGTGGAGTTGGAGTCCAAAACACCTGGAGGGCCGAAGGTTGCCCAGGCCTGTATTAGAGGAATCCTCTGGGACGATACCCCCTGATAAATACTAGATTAGATTTACTATCTCCCCAAATTTTATTTATTATTTATTTATTCATTTCTACCCCGCCTTTCTCTACCCCAGAGGAGACTCAATGCGGATTAAAAATCTGGCAAAATTCAATGCCACACAGGTAAACAATGAACACATTTCATCAAAATATAAACGATCTAAACATATAAGCAATTAAAACACATATCAATCAATTAAACAGATTTTAATCAGCACTTATTGCTGTGTTTTATTGAATATAAATTAGCAGGGGTTTAAATATACTGTTTCTATGTATATTTGTTTTATGTGAATTGACACTGTCGTTGTTTTATACATGCCTATGTATTTTATTGTTCTTGTATGTTTACAGCACTAATATGTGCTTTTGTAAGCTGCCCCGAGTCGCTTTTGCGAGATGGTGGCAGGATATTATTATTATTATTATTATTATTATTATTGACACAAAAACACAGTATGTCACAGCAAACAAGATCTATATGCTGGATTTCGTATCACAAAAATCACAAGTCAAACACTTCCCAAGCATCTAGGACTGTGTGATGTATTTTCGAAGGATGCGCGCAGATCCAAGTAAGGTGGCCATTTGCAGTTGACAGATCATGATTTTGTCAATGTTTATGGTTTCCAAATGCCAGCTGAGATCTGTTGGCATGGCACCCAGCGTCCCGATGACAATCTGTACTGGGTTATGCCAGAGCCTTTGCAGTTTGATTTTGAGGTCCTGATAGCGTTTGAGTTTTTCCTGTTGTTTCTCCTCAATTCGGCTGTCACCTGGTATGGCGACATCAATAATCCAAACTTCTTCTTCTTCTCCTTATTGTTGTTGTTGTTATTATTATTTTACTGACATAAAAACACAGTATGTCACAGCAAACGAGATCTATATGCTGGATTTTGTATCCCAAAATCACAAATCGAACAATTCCCAAGCGTCTAGAACTGTGTGATGTTGTTGTTGTTGTTATTATTATTATTATTATTAAAGCGGGTGAATATTTTTTGAAACAAGAAATTAGATGTAATAACCGTAAATAAATACATTGCCTTTTTCCCTACCTCTGCACCCCTTCTCTGCAAAATATTAGATATTGGCCAAGACTTAATTTACGAACAATAACTCAATTGTCCCCACTTCCCCTTTCTTTTTCCCCAACTTTCACACCCTTCCCCCTTGTTTGTGTGTGAAAAAATGGAAATGTCTAACACACACACACACACAAACACAAAGCTGGTGTATATGTGGGTGCATCCATCCCATTTGTGCACACTCACGACATTGTTAGGTGATCCTTTTCTGAATGTACGGATGATTTAACTCTTTATTCTCCCACCAGGTGAATCTGTCTCTGTCATCAAACACACTGATCCCGTCCCAGATCCTCGTGCTGTGAACCAGGACAAGAAGAACATGTTGTTCTCTGTAAGTGTGACCAATAGAGTTGATGATCTAAGTCCTGCGTTCAAGTGGCGCTCTTAGTGGGATGGTCACAGCATCTCCCCAGTAATGTTCAATTGGTAGTATGGTAGGACTGAGGAAGGAATATAACATCACCAAATTGGCATTTCCCTGCCCTCTCAAGCAGCAGATGGGAACAGGAAACACCCATGCAATGATGATCTTTCACCACACTTTTATCCCAGTTGCTATTTATTGGTGAGAGTGAGGAAGCCAGAAAGGAATAATAGACCTGAGCTTCCTACGTGTCACTGTAGTTGTACATACCGAAAAGAAAACACAACATGCTTCCTCAGGTCTGATTGATTGCATTCAGTAAAACTGAATGATGAAAATTAAAAAAGCAATTTGAGTGAGAGAGGATCTACCCTAGCAAACCTTTTGTATCATTATCCCAACAATACCCCCATGCCAGGACCGTAGCCAGGATTTTGATTCGGGGGCTGAGTTTGGTTCGGGGGGCTGAGACTGGGTGGAAGAGGGTCTACCCTAGCAAACCTTTTGTATTGTTATCCCAATAACCCCATTAGTGTGGGATATAATGAGCATGGTGATCAGATCATGATATGAATAAACATAACAGTTTAAATAATGTACCAGTAAGGCCTTTTCGCGGGCCACCCTGAGAATTTCGGGGCTGAAGCCCCTTAGCCCCCTGGCTACATGCCTGCCCCATGCATATGGGATATATTGAGCATGGTGATCAGATCATGATATGAATACACATAACAGTTTAAATAATGTACCAGTAAGGCCTTCTCGTGGACCACCCTGAGAATTGGGGGGGGGGTATGAGCCCCTCAAGCCACCCCGGCTACAACCCTGATACCAGCCGAACATGGAGGGGATGGGGAGTATAGGCTTCCAGCATAGCTTTGCCTTTCACAGCCTTGGGCTTTTGGGTGGTGATTGCTTGAGCTGAATCACAGGATTGTGCTTCCTTGAACATACTTAACTACATTTTCCTTCATGATATTGTCTCTTCAAGACATTTGGAGAGGGTTCTTCATTTCCTCACATTCTCATTTCTCTTGCTTCTCCACTCTACGCCACCCATACCTACTTCCAGGGTACCAACATTGGCGCAGGCAAGGCTGTTGGCATTGTCATCGCCACGGGCGTGAGCACTGAGATTGGCAAGATCCGCGATGAGATGGCGGCCACCGAGCAAGAGAAGACACCCCTGCAGCAGAAACTGGACGAGTTTGGCGAGCAGCTGTCCAAGGTCATTTCACTCATCTGTGTGGCTGTCTGGCTCATCAACATTGGGCATTTCAACGACCCCGTCCATGGCGGCTCTTGGATCCGTGGCGCCATCTACTACTTCAAGATTGCCGTCGCCCTCGCAGTGGCTGCCATCCCAGAAGGTCAGCTGAGGCCATTCCGGGTTCCCACATCCACCTGTCCTGGGATTAATGAGTGGCAGCTGGTTACCTTTTTAAAAATAGTGATTGCAGTCACCATTTTCTCCCTATTTTTCCTATGTCTGTAGTTTGTTTTTGTTTTTTTTTAAAGTTTTGCTCTGGTGACTGAGCTGCGGAAAAAATGTACTATTATTTTCCAAAAGATCAATGAATAGGCAATGATATAAAATCACAACCATTATTTTAACAAGTCGTGGATATATTGGACAATATACCACTAAAGAACAAGTGTGATGCGCACACACACACACACACATACACACACACAAAATAAATCTCAGACAATATTCATTCCTGCTTGTGCTAAAAATTCCGTTGTTGAAAGAGTAGTGACTTTCTTCACCGAGAAAACATTGAGTGACTGTTCACATTATATTACACTTGCAAACAATGTTTTTATTGTATCAGTTCATGTAAGGGTAAAGGTTTTTCCCTGACATTAAGTCCAGTCATGTCCGACTCTGGTGGGTGGTGCTCATCGCCCTTTCTAATCCCTAGAACTGGCATTGTCCGTAGACACCTCCAAGATCATGTGGCCGACATGACTGCATGGAGTGCCGTTACCTTCCCATTGGAGCGGTACCTATTGATATACTCACATTTACATGTTTTCAAACTGCTTGGTTGGCAGAAGCTGGGGCTTACAGTGGGAGCTCATGCCGCTCCCCGGATTCGAATCGGCGACCTTTCATTCAGCAAGTTCTGCAGCTCAGCACATTAATCCACTGCACCACCAGAGCTCCTCGGCTCATGTAGAAAAGGACAGAAAGAACTACCATACAAGCAGTAGTGGGTAAATGTTAGATTGGGATCTGGCAGTAGATTTCTGTGTGATCTCAAGTAGATCAGTGATTTTTAAAAACTCCCAATACCAGTGACAAAATGATTTGCCTAAATTCAGAGTTTTGAAAAATCATGTTTGGGTTGTGAGCAGTTGAGATGTTCTGGGGATTTTGGTTTCGAAAATAGATCTTCCAATGCGATTTTATGGTATAGTTACAGCAGAAGTTACCATAGTCATATTGGAACATCTAGTAAATATTTTATTTATTTGTTTACATCATTTATATTCCGCCCTTCTCACCCTGCAGGGGACGCAGGGCGGATCACAATGCACATATATAGGCAAACATTCAATGCCATTTGACATACAACATATACAGACAGACACAGAGGCAATTCAACATTCCAGCTTCTGGCCACCAGGAGGAGCTGTCGCATTCCTTTATTCTTTTTTGTGTATATTTCCTGGAGATTTTATGGCTTCGTAAATCAGTTAAATTTAACCTCCCCACGCAAGTGGTACCCAAATTTCCTACTTGACAGATGCAACTATCTTTCGGGTTGCAAAGGTCGACAACGAGCTACACAATTGGTTGAGAGCTCATCCCAACCCGGGCAGGCCTCAAACTCATGACCTTCTGGTCAGTAGAGATCTTATGCAGCTGACACCCAGCCAGCTGCGCCACATTCCCGGTGCTCCAGATGTGCTCTTTCTAGGAATCTTTGTTTCCTCCAATGCCACTCTAAGGTGTGCTTGGGCAGCAGGCATTCATTTCAATAGCATTCATAACATCCCAAATTTCTAGCATGTGTGATATGCTTGGGAATGTATTCCCTGTGGATCTGGGGGTCATACTGTACTGTGCAATCAACTTTTCCCATCCTCTTTCTCCCTAACCTCTTTCTCAGGACTTCCTGCTGTCATCACCACTTGCCTTGCCCTGGGTACTCGCCGTATGGCCAAAAAGAACGCCATCGTCAGAAGCCTGCCCTCCGTAGAGACCTTGGGCTGCACATCTGTCATCTGCTCCGACAAGACCGGCACCCTCACCACCAACCAGATGTCTGTTTGCAAGGTGAGCTAAAACCTGGTGCCAACATTGCCTGCTGTGTGTCTACTCTCCACGCCAGTCATTATGACATTGTCTCATTTCGTTCTCCCCCTCCTTCTCTCCCTTTCTTCCTTCCATCCTCCTTCGTTTCTCTCTTTCTGTGCAGATGTTTGTCATTGACAAAGTTGATGGAGATAACTGCACTCTGAATGATTTCTCAATCACCGGATCCACCTATGCCCCTGAAGGAGAAGTGTAAGTAACTCCAAACAATGCCACAAGCCCTGAGCTATTTATTTATTGTATCAGGAGTGAACCAAGGGTACAATTGTGATGTATTTGAGAAAACACAAAGTTTAAAAATTGACATTATATTAAATGTCCTTGATCAGTAGCTGGCCACTTGGAGTGCCTCTGGTGTTGCTATAAGAAGGTCCTCTGTTGTGCATGTGGCAGGGCACAGGCTGCATTGGAATAGGTGGTCTGTGGTTTGCTCTTCTCCACACGCACATGTCATGGACTCCATTTTGTGGCCCCATTTCTTAAAGTTGGCTTTGCATCTCGTGGGGCCAGAGTGCAGTCTGTTCAGCACCTTCCAAGTCATGCAGTCTTCTGTGTTCCCAGGAGGGAGTCTCTCATTTGGTATCAGCCATGGATTGAGGTGCTGGGTTTTAGCCTGCCACTTTTGGACTCTTGCTTGCTGAGGTATTCCAGCGAGTGTCTCTGTAGAGCTTAGAAAACTATTTCTTGATTTAAGGTAGTGATGTGCTGTCTGATATCCAAACAGGGGATGGGCCGGAGATGTCACTGCCTTGGTCCTTTCATTATTGGCTGCTACTTCCCGGCAGATGTCAGGTGGTGCAATACTGGCTAAACAGTATAATTTCTCCAGTGGTGCAGGGTGCAGACAGCCTGTGATAATGCGGCATGTCTCATTAAGAGCCACATCCATTGTTTTTAGTGTGGTGAGATGTGTTCCACACTGGGCATGTGTACTGAGCAACAGAGTAGCAAAACGCAAGGACAGATGTCTTCACTGTGTCTGGTTGTGATCCCCAGGTTGTGCCAGTCAGCTTTCGTATGATATTATTTCTAGTGCCCACTTTTACTTGATATTTAAGCAGTGCTTCTTGTAGGTCAGAGAATGAGGTCCAGGGTAACTCCCGGGTATTTGGGTGTGCTGCAATGCTCCAGTGAGATTCCTTCCCAGGTAATCCCCAGAGCTTGAGATGCTTGACTGTTCTTAAGATGAAAAGCACATGTCTGTATTTTAAATGGATTAGGAATCAGCTGGTTTCCCCTGTAATAGGCAGTAAAAGCACCTAAAGCTTTAGCCCTGAGCTTATCCTATTGCGTGTGCAAGGGTGATACACCTCACGCCATGAACAATAATGCAAAGACAAGTGGTTGGATGAAAATGGCCACAACTCATTTATTGAAAACAGGAACAAGGATTGGCGGACATGCATGAGCCCTGGGTCAGGGGTCGGACAACCCACGCATGTCCTAAGGCGCTTGCAAGCCTAGGTGCCACTGGCCCAATACCAGTCCACGTAAACACGGCACCCCAGGAGGCCAGGGCGTTATCCCCCCTCACAACTAAGGGGGTGATAAGCCAGCCCGATCCAGGGCCTATGCGACACGCCACCCCAGACACAGAGTTGCGACAAAGAACATAAACAACAAACAGTAACCAATGCAACCATGCAAATAAATATATAAACAATGAGGAACAACCCAACATGCCATGAATGAAGTAGGGAGGGTGGGAGGAAAAACCGTCTCTGGCCCCCTCGTGCTGCACGGAAGTCCCGGGCAGCCTTAAATGATCTGTCCGGGCGGAAGTGAGGGCCGGCTGGCTGACGTCAGGGAGCAGGGCAGGGCCAGCCCTGCCATTGGTCAGCCGCCACGGATGGCGGGAAGCCTTCCCGCCACGTCCAGGGGCTCTTAGGGAGAAGAAGCCCCCCTCCTATCTAACAAGACGGTGGCAAGGACAACCCCGCCCCGCAAACTGCCTGGCCGGTAAGTCGGCCAGGCCCATTACGCCAATCCTATACTCTGAGGAAGAAATAAGCCTTGCTTAATTGTGTCTCCTGTTTACAGTTTTAAGAATGATAAACCTGTCAAACCTGGACAATATGATGGTCTTGTTGAACTGGCTACTATTTGTGCCCTCTGCAATGATTCTTCTCTGGATTATAATGAGGTCAGTCCTTCTCTGTGGCTCCATATCTTACCTACTAGTTGTAGTCTTCGGCGAGGTTAGTCCCACTAGTTCTCCCTTTATTTATTAGCTGTCTATGGTTTCCTTCAAGGAATCTTGATAACAGTTCTGGAGTGAGCAACAAGAACATTATGAAGAGATTCGTGTATTTAGTAATGTATTACAAGAGTGAATCAACTACTTAGTTTCCTGAGGAATTACATTTCTTTACAAACCACGATCATGAGAAAATGAGTAGCAACACAGTGTTAATAAGACAGGTCAACAAAATACAATTTCCATTGTTCACTGGCATGTGGGAAAGCTGAATGGCTGCCAATGGAAGCTCCTGTGAACAGAGCTGACCATACTTTTAGGATTTTCCAAGGAGAGATCTCAGCAAATTGTTAATTACTGAATAATAGCAATAACAACCATACATTTTCTGTCAGAGATAGGGGAATGCAGTTGCATGAGTCAGTACCATTTGCGGTTTTACATAAGGAAACAAAATTATGGAGAACACCCCTAGAATAAATTAGTAAAAATAAACCTCTCGGCAGCTCTTCATCATCCCTGATACAGCTTGTTTAACACCCCCCCCCCCCCTTTTCCATTTTTTCCTTTCTTCAGTCTAAAGGTGTATTTGAGAAGGTGGGCGAGGCGACAGAAACTGCCCTGACCTGCTTGGTTGAGAAGATGAACGTATTCAACACAGATGTGCGTAGCCTTAGCAAGGTGGAGCGTGCCAACGCTTGCAACGCTGTAAGTAGCAACTTCCGAGAACGACCCCTTTTTAGAGCCCTGTCTTGCTCCAGTCTCACAATCACTTAGATTAAAATACATGACAAAACTAGGCAAATTGAGGTCCTGAATCTGGGAGAAAGTTGGGGTCATCCATGGGGCATCAGGGCAAATCAGACAGGCACCAAAACCCTGTGCTCTGCATTGTCTGCATTGCCCCCTTCCCCATCCCATGTGTGGGAAGCATCGCTGCCCAACTTCCCCTCCCACTTTCCCTGTTCTATCAAATGAGAACACAGGAAGCCTCCCATGTACTCAGGGCTCTGTCATAGGATGCTTCCAGCACAGTTCATGGACAGAGCCCTGCTGGAAGTAGCTAGCTATGCATCATTGGATGGGATCCGTAGGGCTCCATCCAGGAACTATGCTTGAAGCGTCCTACAATGGGTAAGAAAGCCCGTGTGATGAAGTCGTAAGAGGGCCTTAGTCATAGCAAACTAGGTGGCGCTGCTGCTTTGCTTCTACAGTGTTGCTAAAGTTCTGGTGGTGAACATTTCAGAACTCTAACAAAACTTTTGAAACTTCATTATTATTTTATTATTGGAGATTTTTAAGACAGAACCAATTAGAAACTACCATTTATAACGAAATTTTGAAAGTTTTGTGAGAGTTCTGAAATGTTCACCACCAGAACTTTAGCAACACTGTAGAAGCAAAGTACCAACGCCACCTAGTATTCACCACCAGAACTTTAGTTTTGTAAGTACTTTAGAACCATTTAGAACCATGATTGCCCAGGCTGTCTGTCTGTCTGTCTGTCTATCTACCTACCTACCTACCTACCTACCTATCTATCTATATTCATTTTCCCAACCTAATGCTTGTGATATATAGAATCATAGAGTTGGAACAGACTCCAAGGGCCACCCAGTCCACCTGTGCAGGAACATCCAATCAAAGCACTTCTGACAGATGGCCATCCAGTCTTTATGGACTCCACCACACTCTTAGGCAGCATATTCCACAGCCCTTATGGTCAGGAGGTTCTTCTTAATATTTAGTTGGGATCTCTTTTCCAGCAATTTGAACTCATTGCTTCCTGTCCTATTCTCTAGAGCAGTGATTTTCAACCGTTCTTGAGCCACGGCACATTTTTTACATTTATAAAATCCTGGGGCACACCACCAACCAAAATGACACAAAATGACACTCTTAACACAGTAATACATATAATTAACATGTTTTAAATGTATTTATACACTTAGTGTGAAACCTGCTCGGCCTTTTTCTTTTGTCCACCACTCATATATAGGACTTCATCTGTGTCATATTTTTGTCAGGGCCTATCATGTTTTCCTTCTCAAAAAAACTTCTCCATCAGGCTCAACATGCCCAGTCTTGTTGTGATCCCAATCCCACAGTTAACTATGGATGTCATGCAGCACTATCTAACTTTGTTTACTTAGCCGGGTCTGAGCGAATCCAGTAAAATAGTAAAAAAACAACAACATCACTTCTTAGGTGACACGAGGTGCAATTTGTTTCTTGAAACTTGTGATGGGGCTAGTTTATATAGGAGGAATGAAGTTTGAAAATAATTTCCCACAGCACACCTGATGATATCTCACGGCATACTAGTGTTCCACGGCACACTGGTTGAAAATCACTGCTCTAGAGAAGCAGAAACAAGCTTTCCCCCTCCTCAACATGACATCTTTTCAAATATTTAAACATGGCTAGCATTTCACCTGTTCTCTTCTCCAAGCCACAATGCAATTTCTTCCTTGCATTCTCTATTTAGATCAGTGAATGCATAAATGATAGCATGTCATAATTTATATTGTTGTTGTTGTTAATTCTGTTTAATTTTGAATTACTAAAATGGTTTGATGTGTTTCTAACTCCCTGTTGTGCTGCTCTCTCTTCCTTCCCCAATTCCCCAGGTGATCAAGCAACTCATGAAGAAGGAATTCACCCTGGAGTTCTCCCGTGACAGGAAGTCCATGTCTGTCTACTGCTCCCCAGCAAAAGCATCTCGGGCTGCTGTTGGGAACAAGATGTTCATCAAGGTTAGCAAAGCCTCCTCTCGTGCTTCCTGAAACTGCAGCCTGTGAAATCAATGGCCATGTTGACTGGAGGAACTGAATGGTTGTTTATCCCCCTCCCATTTTTTCCCCAACTTGTGAGTATGGCATGGGATACCCATCAAAACAAAGGAAACACCTGATAATTGTTGTCACCCTTAGTCACAGTCCATACTAAAACCTGAAAGCCTCATTATTCTATCATTCAGTTCCAGAATAATATCTGGAAGATATTATTGTTTCTCTTCTGGGAAAAAAACTATCTTTGTTCCTTCTCCTCTAGTTTGCTGATCCCCTCTCTTGTTCCTATAGTTGGAAGAGACCCCAAGAGTTATTCAACCCTACCCTATTTTGCCATACAGGAATACACAATTAAAGCACTCCCAACGGTTATCCAGACTGTTTAAAAACTCAACTAAAGCTGAATACACACAAGGACTATATCTTAGCTCTAGTACAGTCTCCTACCCTGATTTGACCCTGTTAAATCCAAATTCCAATCCAAAATCAAACTTGTCTTGCAAGCCACAGAGTTCCTTCTCACAGAAGACATCTGGGTATTAAAGCACCAGGAATGTGGTGCAGCTGGCTGGGAGTCAGCTGCATAAGATCTCTACTGACCAGAAGGTCATGAGTTTGAGGCCTGCCCGGGTTAGGGTGGGCTCTCGGCCTATTGTGTAGCCTGTTGTCGACCTTTTCAACCCAAAAGGCAGTTGCATCTGTCAAGTAGGAAATTAAGGTACCACTTAGTGGGGAGGCTAAATTTAACTGATTTACGAGGCCATAGAAAAGATCTCCAGAAAACACGCTGAGGTATGAAGGAGTGCGACAGCTCTCCCTGGTGGCCAGATGTTAAATTGCCTCTTTCTGTCTTGTGTGTTTGTGTATCTAAATATAATGTGTACATTGTAATCCGCCCTGAGTCCCCTGCGGGGTGAGAAGGGCGGAATAGAAATAAAGTAAGTAAGTAAATAAATAAATAAATATTAAAGGGCTTTCCTCCCATGTTCATGTGTTCACTGTATCTGTTTATTTATTTAGTTAGTCATTTACAGTATTTATATTCCGCCCTTCTCAGCCCAAAGGGGACTCAGAGTGGATTACAATGCACACATACACGGCAAACATTCAATGCCGTTTTTAGACATACAAGACATACAGACAGATAGAGGTAATTCAGGATTTTTTCCACCTTATGCTCCTGGATGTTGCTTGATTCCTGTCACGGGGGGAGCTGTCGCTTCATCCACTATGGCACCTTTGATTGTAGTATTTCTTCCTTGCTCTTTGATCTCCGACATTTTAAAATTATGTCATTAATTAACCTCACCCATGTGAGATGGTGCAAGTTATATCCATATTTCAACTGATAGCTTGGAAAGTACTTCTGCTTTTGTTGTGTCTTTCCCTCAATGACATTTTCTGGAGTTTCCAGCTTAAAGGTTTGGTAACTGGCTCTAGAATTAATATAGGCAGTTCCCAAGTTATTGAGAAGATAGGTTTGTTCTTAAGTTGAATTTGTATGTAAGTCAAACAGGTACATTTTTAAGTGACACTCCATAGATAGATAGATAGATAGATAGATAGATAGATAGATAGATAGATAGATAGATAGATCGATCAGTGGTTCTCAACCTGTTGGTTCCCAGGTGTTTTGGCATGCAACTCCCAGAAATCCCAGCCAGTTTACCAGCTGTTAGGATTCTAGAGTTAAAGGCCAAAACATCTGGGGATCCACATGTTGAGAACCACTGCGATCGATCAATAGATAGATATGGAGCTCTCGGTGGCGCAATGGGTTAAACCAGCAGGACTGAAGACCGACAGGTCGCAATCTGGGGAGAATGCGAATGAGCTCCCTCTGTCAGCTCCAGCTCCCCATGCAGGGACATGAAAGAAGCCTCCCACAAGGATGGTAAAACATCAAAACATCCAGGTGTCCCCTGGGCAACATCCTTGCAGACGGCCAATTCTTTCACACCAAAAGCGACTTGCGGTTTCTTAAGTGGCTCCTGACATGAAAAAAAGGTAGATAGCTATTGGATAGCATAGGGAAGGTTTAACACTCCTGCGACATTTGTTTTGTTGCCCGTGCCTGGGTTCAGAAGATTTCACCTCACTCTCTGTCCCTGTGATAATTGGAATTTGGGGGGAAAAATGGCTTGTTATGGAAACAAGGATTGGTAATAAAGCTTCAGAGGAGACCCCTTTTCCCCATAATAATTCTTCCAGGAGTGAATTTCCCTTCCACAGGGTAGATTTCTCTCATTTTCTGTTGTCTCACCCCTGTTCTTAACTATGAGTTGTATATACTGTAAGTCAGATGTATGTAACTTGGGGACTGTACAAACCAAACCTTGGAATTGTCACTTTTTTTGGACCATACTGCCCATAATCACAGAGCTAACATGACCCACTATCCATACCAGTTGTGTGATTTTGGGAATGGTGGCCCTAAAAAGTAACAATACCCAGCTTGATACGTATGCATTGCTTGCCACCTTTTTATCTTCAAGTCACACACTTATTGACTTCTTATTCTTCCTCCTTTCTAGGGTGCCCCTGAAGGTGTGATTGACCGCTGCAACTATGTCCGTGTGGGCACCACACGTGTCCCCCTCACTCCCAATGTCAAGGACCACATCATGAGTGTCATCAAGGACTGGGGCACAGGACAGTACACCCTCCGTTGCCTGGCATTGGCTACCCGGGACACCCCTCCAAAGAGAGAAGACATGGTTCTTGAGGACTCTACTAAGTTTGTGGACTATGAGGTAAATCTGAGCTCAAATCACATGGAGAGGGGTGGGGGTGGGGTGGGCGGGGGATGATGATATAGAGATTGGAAAAATAATTTCTTTGGATTATAGCTCTCAGCACCCCATAGTCAGTGTGGATACTGCAGTTCAAAAAGTTTGCATTTCCTAACTCTAGATCAGAAACATAGCACATGGGGTAATAAAACAGAATGGCAACTATTTGAAAAGGATATTATCAAGCAAATTTTCTTTCTTGCAAAATATTAACAAATGTCCTCACATTACCTTCTGGAAGTGTCCTTGGATGCTTCCTCAACAGAGCCCAACGGGGCCCATCATATGACACAAGGCTACTTTTGGTGGGGTTCCATACAGGAAGCATATTAGGACGCTTCCCAGACAACACAGGAGACTTCCCATGTTCTCATTAGATCAGTGGTTTTCAACCTGTAGGTGCCCAGGTGTTTCGCCTTACAACTTTCAGAAATCCCAACCAGTTTACCAGCCTGGACTTTCCACAGATATATAAACAGGTAAGCTGGTTCTGGCTCAGCTTACCCATCCGAACGTATCTCTCCTTACGAACCACCCAGGCATTTAAGGTCGTCTGGGGAGGCCCTGCTCTCGATCCCACCTTCCTTAGAGGCGCTCTGGGCGGGGATGAGAGACAGGGCCGTCTCAGCGGTGGCCCCTCAGCTGTGGAATTCCCTCCCAAGGGATTTTACATCGGCCCTCTCCCTCCTGACCTTTCAGAAAAGAGTAGAAAACTAGTTCTTTTGGAAACACGACGTAATTGGATAAACACAGTATGATGAAATAATGAACACGGAATGGCTTAGGCGATATAATTGGATAAGGAGTTGAACTGGAAGACATTGATTATTTTAGTTTTAATTGGTTTTATATGGATTTTTGTTATATGATATCAAATGTTTTTAATTGATTTGTATGTATGTATGTATGGTATGGCATCTAATTGTTGCCAATCTGTACACCGCCCTGAGTTACCTTCAGGCTGAAAAGAATGGGATAAAAATGCTGTAAATAAATAAATTAATTAATTTTCCTAGTTTCCAACAGACCTCACAACTGAGGACACCTGCCATAGATGCAGGCGAAACATCAGGAGAGAATGCTTCTAGAGTATGGCCATACTGCTCGAAAAACCTACAACAACCTAGTTTACCAACTGTTAGGATTTCTGGGAGTTGAAGGCCAAAACATCTGGGGACCCATGGGTTGAGAACCACTGCATTAGATGGAGTGGGGAGAAGCTGGATGGTGACGCTTTCTCTGTGTGAGGGGGAAAGCGACACAGTGGGAGATGCAGTTGCCCCGCTGCCCCACGGATTCACCACACTACCTGCTGAATCCCACTGCTATTGCCCAGCTTTAGGACCTCAGTGATGAAGTCTTCCATTTCATTTTGTCAGTTTTTACAACATTCCCAGTTGTGGATGCTGTTAGATTGTAGGCAGAAGTATGTATGGTACTGCATTTAGATCTGCACTCAGTTCTGATAAGGAAAGATTAACACCGTCTTACAGGCCAGCAGCTTTTGCAGACTGATTTTGAACCCTTTTTTATTTGTCCCCCCCCCCCCTTCCACAGATGGACCTGACCTTTGTGGGCTGCGTGGGCATGTTGGATCCACCCCGCAAAGAGGTGATGGGCTCCATCCAACTGTGTCGTGAAGCCGGCATCCGTGTCATCATGATCACAGGTGACAACAAGGGCACGGCCATTGCCATCTGCCGACGCATTGGCATCTTCTCTGAGACCGAGGAAGTGACCGGCAGGGCCTACACCGGCCGCGAGTTTGACGACCTGCCCTCAGGAGAGCAGCGGGAAGCCTGCAAAAGGGCCTGCTGCTTCGCTCGTGTTGAGCCAACGCACAAGTCCAAGATTGTGGAGTTCTTGCAGGGTTTCGATGAGATCACAGCTATGGTGAATATATGGATGGCAAGGGAAGGGTGGGAGGAGGGTTGGGAGGCTAAGAAGCCATCCAATTCTTCTGGCAGTGAAGGATGAGGTCCTTTACCCCTGAAGTAATCATTCTGTCCCATCATTATATGAAGAAGGGCATATTTTCTTTTTTCTGCCCTGAATATACCGGGTGACATCAATTTTTCTATTTTCTCCATATCTTGAATAATTATTTAAGCTTGGGTTATATCCCTCCCATACATACAGTGCATCTACACTGTAGAATTGGAGCCCCTGGTGGCACAATGGATTAAACCCTTGTGCCGGCAGGACTGAAGACCGACAGGTTGGAGGTTCGAATCCGGGGAGAGTGAGGATGAGCTCCCTCTGTCAGCTCCGGCTCCCCATGTGGGGACATGAGAGAAGCCTCGCACAAGGATGGTAAAACATCAACATCCGGGCATCCCCTGGGCAACGTCCTTGCAGACGGCCAATTCTCTCACGCCAGAAGCAACTTGATACCATTTTAACAGCCATGATTTATGTGATAGAATCAAGGGAGATGCAGTTTTTCAAAGTCTTTAGACTTCTTTGCCAAGACTGATGGGCCTTATCAACTGACAAATCCCAAGATTCCATAGCAATTAAAGTGGTGTCAAATTGCATTAATTCTACAGTGTTGATGCATCCATCATTGTTTCAATTAACGTAATAACAGCCTTCTAGAATAAATGGATGGATGGCATCCTTGAAGTGACTGGCTTGATTGACTCTGAAGGAGTTGGGGTTGGTGACGGCCAACAGGAAGCGCTAGCATGGGCTGGTCCATGAGTTCATGAAGAGTCAGAAGCAACTGAATGAATAAACAACAACAACATTTATATGTATATTTCATATTGTTGTTCTATCATCATTGTTGTCATTATTCTTACATTGGTATCCTGCCCCCCCCCCCCCACCCCAAATTGGAACTCTAAGGCTCCTTATACACGGACATATAACCTACATTATCAAAGCAGATAATCCATATTATCTGCTTTGAACTGGGTTAGCTGAGTCTACACTGCTATATAATCCAGTTTAAAGCAGATAATTGGGATTTTACATTGCAGCGTAGAACGGGCCTTAGAGGAAGCTAGGCTGATAATGGTTGCAGAAGCATTAAATACAAGTTGCAGAATCATTGATAACCTCCCATTCAAACTTCAGCGTCGTTGTTATCTGTTTAAGTTCTTTTAGCCCCAGATTAACATTTTGAAAACTGAATTCAAATGTTCTCGATCTCAAGGGAGCTTGGAAAAATGGGAACCACAGTTCCCAGAACTCTGCTGTCAACACCATCAGTAAAAGGACATGCTGTCTGGAGGGAACTTGGGAAATGCAGAGCAAAACAGTAGTTTTACCAGACTCTGGTTATCAGAGCAAATAATCCACATTATTTGCTTCGTGCTGGATTATCTGAGTCTACACTGCCATATAATCCAGTTCAAAGGAGATACTCTGAATTTTATATGGCATTGTAGAAGGGACCTAAGAAGCACACAATGTAAAAGAACAATAAAATTAAAAAGCATACAAAAAGTGAGCATTTTATACCAGACATCAAGTTAAAATAATAAAATACAATGTTAAAAAGATAGGAAGCTATAAGTGTTTAGTACCCTCTAGCCCAGTGGTTCCTAATCCGTGTGGGCTGCGAGACCTAAAACAGGGTCCACGGCTCTAGATTATTCAATATGGTTTTCTGTGGGCAAACAGACGGCAACTAATGAATGGCATATGTTCTGTAGACCATATCTGCATTGGATAAAGCTGATGTGGTCTATCTAATGCAATTTTCTGAATCAGCATCCCAAATAACCAAACCGAACTGATTTATAACCATTTTGGTACTAATGGTTTATAACCATTTTGGTACTAACCTGATATGAATAAACATAACTTTAAATACTGTACCAGTAAGGAAATTTCAGTCTTTAGGTACTAATGTTGAGAGTCATTCTACTGCTGAGAAAGCCCTATAACCAAAATTCTCAGGACAGCTTGATGCCACCAAAGATGGCATCATAAAATCACGAATCGCCTGAAACAAGAGAGGCGAGAAATGCTTTAGGAATGGGTTTTAGTTGTGAAGTTACCCATGGCCATATCCCTCTGTTTTGACTCTTAACCCTTTCCCTCCCTCCCTCATTTTCTCCTGATAGACTGGTGATGGTGTAAATGATGCCCCAGCTTTGAAGAAAGCTGAGATTGGTATTGCCATGGGCTCTGGCACTGCAGTGGCCAAGACTGCTTCAGAGATGGTGCTGGCAGATGACAACTTCTCCACCATTGTGTCCGCTGTAGAGGAGGGGCGAGCCATCTACAACAACATGAAGCAATTCATCCGCTACCTCATCTCCTCCAACGTGGGTGAGGTCGTCTGGTAAGGGACCTCGTCCCCAACCCTCTTGATACCTCTTTTCCTACTTCTCTGCTATCTCAGTTTCATTTGACAGGTCCAGTTCCTATGTTAAGCAAACCTGGCAAAAGATTTTGAATGCACATGTGTATGTGCCTTCAGGTTGCCCATTGACTTATGGTGACCCCATGAATTTCATAGGGTTTTCTTAAGTGAGAACAGAGATATATTGAATGGCAATTTGGGGGAGATCTTGCCTCTCAGGGTTGCTATATTACTGCTTCACAAGAGTTATTTATCCATGTGTGTATGTGACTTCAAGTTGCCTGTCAACCTTTGGTTACCCCATGAATTTCATAAGGTTTTCTTAGGCGGGGAATAGTCAGGGGTGGTCTTGCCAGTTCCTTCCTCTGAATCATAGCCCACAGCACCTTCTGGTACAGTATTTCTTGGCGATCTCCCATATCCAAATACAAATGAGGACATAGCAAATACAAATACATGGACATAGAAAGGTGGAATCTAAGCCATTGCTGCGACAAAGCATCTTAGGTCACTCTTCTGCCTTCAGGGCCTAAAAATGGGCTTTAAAAGGATGGATATGCAAGCTATTGGCCCTTGGTAGAGAAAAGCCATCCCACATACAGGGAGACCTGGAATATCTTTAACTAGCTGTACCCGGCACGCGTTGCTGTGCCCTATTTAGGAGATGCGAGAAAGTCTGAGTATGTAAGGGTTGGAATTGTTGTTAGTGAATTGGGTGTTTTATGTTTGTGACTCAGCTCTTTGCCTGCAGTCCTTTGGGTTTGACTTGTACCATGGCCAGGACGGATCAGCTTGGGGAGGGCTTGTCCTGTGAGGGGATCTCTATCTTCACAGGTGCGTCCAGTGTCTGTTGGGGGACTGTTAAAAATCCTTTCCGTATCCTTTTAGCCACCTTTCTCAAGATCTTCATGTCTAGCTTACTTTCTGCTCCTCTCTTTTTCAAGATGTCCTGCTCTGTGTCTTTTGCACCCATTGGTCGATGTCCGATGAGGCTTTCCTCATGGACAGGCCATCTGAGGGAGCTCTTCCAGCGCTGGGCATCAGAAGGTACTTGGTGATGACCTCCATCCCTTGGAACCAGCATATAGAGGGGCTGGAACACCCTCCTTGGCAAACCCCATTGTTGCTGGATGGTCCTCTTATTAATGTGGAATTCCAAGCCACTGGAGATCTTTTGGGAAAGGAAGAAGAGCTCCCCTTGAATGGTGTTGATCTCCATCATGGTCTTCTGATTTGAAAGTGTTGGAGGAGGCTCTGGCACTCATCTGACAGTTTGTTATGGGTCGGAATGTTCATGTTGGCTGGCCAGTACAGCAGTTATGCAAATCCGCCCTTATTGGCAGCCAATCATGTTGTCAGAATGTAGAGGCTGGGGGAGTCTTTGGCAGCCCCGGAGGATGCTGGGAAATGTAGTTTTTTTACTCGTTGTTTTGGGGGCCTTTTAGGTTTTGGGGGGGAAAGTTTCTTTGCTACAAACGTACCTTGCTTGAGGCCTATTTCTGTTGGCAAGTTTTGTGTTTTTGCGTTGTAAGGTTTCTCTGTTTGAGGTAGTCTTCACATGACGACTGTTCCTTTATATATATAGATAATGAGTGCTAGACTCAAAATAGTGAACCAAACCCAAGATTTATTGAAAAATAACCAGTAAAAATGCTGGTGGCCCAAAATGCTTAGTTGGTTGCAAAAAGAAGTCCTTGGAAAAGGAAACGATCACTTGCCTCTTTGTTTGCAGAGTGATGGTACTTTCTTTGATTCCAGGTTTCCTGCTGCCCTCCGGCTTGTAGGCCCACAAAGTCCTGTAAAAGCTCCAAAATCCACAGTTTATGTTGAGGACAGATCCTCCTTTGCACTGCAGGCTTTGGTTGAGAGCGCAGGGTAGGTTTAGTAGGTGAACTAAGATGCTTTGTCGCAGCAATGGCTTAGATTCCACCTTGCTATGTCTGTGTGCTCTTCTGGAATGAACCAGAAAGGAAGTCCTGTCTCTCAGGTAAACTCTGGAAAAAAGAGGAGTTAAAGGCGGTGACGTCAGGTTTGGAGCCAAGACACAGCTCCGCCACTAAGTGCCCACGTGGCAGAACAATGGAACCAAGGCCTTGCAGGTAAAGGCAAACAGGGACACAGTACAGACGTAAAACCAGCCCCGTGGGGGCGCCACAGCCAATCCTATTTTGCTTCCAATATCATATAAGATCTAGTGCCTGATTTAAGTCTCACTGTTTTGTTTTTCTTTCCCCCACTCTCCTTTGCAGTATCTTCCTCACAGCTGCTCTGGGTCTCCCTGAAGCCTTGATCCCTGTACAACTGCTGTGGGTGAACTTGGTGACTGATGGTCTCCCAGCCACCGCCTTGGGCTTTAACCCCCCTGACTTGGACATCATGAACAAGCCTCCTCGTAGCCCCAAAGAGCCCCTGATCAGTGGCTGGTTGTTCTTCCGCTATCTGGCCATCGGAGGTATCTGCTTCTCTACCTCTCCATTCAGCGTACCTTTCCCCTTAACTCGGAACATGCCCTGAACACACATTATGAGTCCTGTTCCTATATATGAAGTCTGGTTTCAAAATCTAGAACACAGCCCAACCAAAACAAAAACCTCTGTGTCTTAGTTTTTAGTCCTATTCCTGGGGTTATTTGGAGTGCTGATGCAGAAGTTTGCATTGAATTAGGAAAAACTTTAGAAAAACTTCCTAATTGTGAGAGCTGTTCAGCAGTGGCACTCTCTACCTCGAAGTGTGGTGGAGGCTCCTTCTATGGAGGCTTTTAAACAGAGGCAGGACGGCCATCTCTTTGGGGTGCTTATAACACAATTGTCCTGCTTCTTGGCAGGGGGTTAGACTGGATGGCCCACGAGGTCTCTTCCAAAGGTTATCATTTTATTTTTTCATGTCAGGAGTGACTTGAGAAACTGCAAGTCACTTCTGGTGTGAAAGAATTGGCCGTCTGCAAGGGTGTTGCCCAGGGGATGTTTTTGATGTTTTACCATTCTTGTGGGAGGCTTCTCTCATGTCCCCACATGGGGAGCTAGAGCTGACAGAGGGAACTCCGCACTCTCCCTGGATTCGAACATTCGACCTGTCGGTCTTCAGTCCTGCCGGCACAAGAGTTTAGCCCATGGTGCCACTGGGGGTTCTTATGGGTTATCATGATTTTCTATGAGTGCATCTTGCACAGTAGAGCTGAGAGGAGAAAAACGGGTGCCATTTTTGGACAGCAGGTCAAACATACCCAGAAATAGGGCTAACATTTGAGACCTCAAAATGTGTGTTGACCAGTGTAATCTTACATGACTGAATTGTAATCAACTCAGAATTGCATATCATTTCCAGAATCCCTTTGTCATGATAGTTGGGGGATTCTGAAAGCTGTTGCCCAAAAATTGTTTTCCAAGCTTTAAACTCCCAATGCTGAGGACAACAACTTTGACAGATTCCCCAGCGATCTTCTCCTTGGGCCGATGTGATACAAACTGGACACCTTCTTTATTCATCCTGCTAAACCAGACCTTCTAACTTAAACAAGAATCTTTATTTATTGGACCAAGAATCCAAAACAGTTCCATTATTTACAACCTGCATTCAGCTCAGTTCCATTATTTCCATTTTCTCCAGGGGTTTTTCTCTTGGGAACATTTTTTGTGTTTGTCTTCCTCTCTCATAGAAGGAATTTTCCCCTTTGCTTTGCCCCTAGGATACGTCGGAGCTGCCACTGTTGGTGCCGCTGCTTGGTGGTTCATATATGCTGAAGATGGACCTTCCGTGTCCTACCACCAGCTGGTGAGCTCTGATTTCTTTATAGAGGAGTAATGGAATGAGGGGAGTGGAGTAGCCATCTTGAGGGACGGAAGGATGTCTTCATTCAAGGTAGCCATGCTCTCTTTAAGATCAATGTCTCACATTCTCCTTTTCTGTTTTCCAGTCCCATTTCATGCAATGCACAGAAGACAACCCTGACTTCGAAGGCTTGGAATGTGAAATCTTTGAGTCTCCTGTCCCAATGACCATGGCTTTGTCAGTCCTGGTCACCATTGAGATGTGCAATGCTCTCAACAGGTAAGGGTCAACAATGAGGGTCGGTTTCAGCATCGCACACACAATATTGCATTAGAGAAAGCCCTTGAAAATACCCTTCGCATTTATATACATAGTAGTGATTTCCCCTTCTCTGATCTTCTAGGCTGTGTGTGGAAGTGGGGAAGCTTCAGGAAGAAACCACTGGGTGTCACACTCTCTCAGGGGTTTTGGTTTTACAAGAAAGCTGAGATTGTCCAGAATTAAACAAATTACCACGTTTTGTTCTTTTGCTATAATACAGTGTTTCTCAACCTCCCTAATGCTGCAACCCCTTCATATAGTTTGTCATGTTGTGGTGACCCCAAACCATAACATTATTTTCATTGCTACTTCATAACTATAATTTTGCTACTGTTATGAATCGTAATGTAAAGCTCTGATATGCATGATGCATTTTCATTCACTGGACCAAAATTGGCACAAATACCCGATACGCCCACATTTGAGTACTGGTGATGTTGGGGATTGATTTTGTCATTTGGGAGTTGTAGTTGCTTGGATTTATAGTTAACCTACAATCAAAGAACAGTTTGAACTCCACCAATGATGGAATTGAACCAAACTTGGCACACAAAACTCCCATGACCAACAGAAAATAATGGAAGGGTTTGGTGGGCATTGACCTTGAGTTTTGGAGTTGTAGTTCACATATCCCCAGTGAGCACTGTGGGCTCAAACAATGATGGATCTACACCAAACTTGGCACGGATACTCAATATGCCCAAATGTGAACACTGGTAGGGTTTGGGGAAAATAGACCTTGACATTTGGGAGTTGTAGTTGCTGGGATTTATAGTTTACCTACAACCAAAGAGCATTCTGAACCCCACCAACGAGAGAATTGGTCCAAACTTCCCACACAGAACCCCCATGACCAAAAGAAAATACTGTGTTTTCTGATGGTCTTTGGCGACCCCTCTGACACCCTCCTCTTGACCCCTACAGGGATCCTGACCCCCTATGCTATAATACCATAGAATTATATTATACAGCAAGAGATTGACAAGTCTGTCAATTTTAATTTCATTCTATCTCGTATTTTTCCAATTTTAATTCCATTTGCTCCAATGTTTGCAGAGCTCTAAAATGTCTTTATGAAAATACATATACATTTTTGTGCACATTTCTTCTAATGCGTGCATAAGATTATTTCAAAATAATGTGTTTTTGTAAGTTACTTTCAATGGTAGACTTTCCCCAAATGTATGCTTTTTGGTTTTGACGGGAGAATTCCATTGAATATTTTTGGTGGGGAAAGGCTGATTATATTATTATCATGTTTCTTGCTGAGAACATAGATACAAATTTTTTTGGGGCTACAAGCTATTTAATTTCTCAGCCAGCACAAAGCGAGTGGAATTTGTAGTCCAAAAACTTTCTAAGCTGTGTTTCCTCTGCGAGTCCAGCCTCTCTATCCCCACACATAGCTTTCAAGCTGATTTGAGATGCATCCCATTAATCTCTTGAGCAGCCTTCCTCATATGATTGACAGTTGCCAAATGGCTCAAGTCTAAGGAGACAGTTTATTGAGTTATACTGACTGGTAGCTTACACCTGGGGATCCTTCGCATAGTAACTTCCCCCAACTTTCCCCTTTTCTTTTGTGCACAGCCTTTCAGAAAACCAATCTTTGGTGAGGATGCCCCCCTGGGTGAATATTTGGCTTCTGGGATCCATCTGCCTCTCCATGTCCTTGCACTTTGTCATCCTCTACGTTGACCCCATGCCCGTAAGTGTTGTTCCAATCTGGTCTCTATTCCAGGCATCCTTTGGGGACTGCTTCACAGCATGTCTCTCTTGATTTCACCTGATTGTATCTGTACATGACTTCAAATCACCTGCAGACTTATGGAGTGACCCATTAATGTGAAAAAAAAGACCCACCGAAATGTATTGGGCCTCAGGGCCCATCCAGATAGTACCTTTATCCCAGGAGCTTCCGCAGCAAACAGGAGGGTGGCCAGACACCGTTCCCTGTAAACACTGAAGCACTTTCTGCAAAAGGCAAAAAACGTGAGATTTTCAGGTGCGGGAATATTATGGTTTGGATGTGCGGATATTCACATGTCTATATGTCCCTGCAATCATAAATCACGGGATTTTAAAAATCTGGGTTTGTTCCCGGGTTTTGGATGTTTGTTCTTGATTGGTTGGTTCCTAAAAAGAAGAAGAAGGCAAAAACTTTGTGTGCCAAAAACTTCATGAAACATGCGGAGGGCACATTTTCTCTGGCCAAGACAAAGAACAGAACTTTTGCAGTAAGTCACGGCAGTGATTCTCCACATATCCACATAGCGCAATTTTTTTAAAAAAACTGCTGAAGTTTCCGGTGGAAATCCTGCGGCAGCCATCTTGGGAACCTCTAAATCTCACAACAAAGCACCAAGTCTGGAAAACGGAGGCAGAAATCCCAGGATCAACAGGTCTATATGTGGACGTCTTCTGAAGTCCCAGGAATTTTTGCCTCTGTTTAAAACCCGTGATTTAGTGATGTCTGGAAGCGCCCTCAGTTTCACCAGTACAGGGATACAGGATATGCAACCTCCTGATATTGTTAAGCTATAACATCTGCCAAGACCTATTCAGTGTAGTTAATGGAGATGGATGATGGGAGTTGTAGTTAAAGAACTTTCAAAAGGCCAAACATACCCCACCACTGCCCTAAGATCTGTGGATAACACGGAATTCTGACTTTACACACAGTAGTATTTTTGTATTGCCTAGTGGCTACATATCTTTCATGCTTAATGAAATGAAATATTGTGCCCTTTGGCAGTCCAGGTTATGGGTCAGTAAAACCCAGATCATGCAGCTTCTATAAGCTGTGCTTGTTAATGAGAGAACCTCCAGGTCTCTTGCACATGGGAAGGCTAGAGCGCGACCCCCAGGGCCTATAGAGTTCGTCCGTCCATCCAAAGCCCCTTTTTTGGCCCTGGTGGGACACCACAGTGCTAATGAAGGGAACCTTTCACTATTTCCGTAATTTAACACAATTAATTTTACATTCACTGGTTTGCAAAACTCGGGTTGGATCTTCACTGCCATATAATCTAGTTCCAGAATTATGATGAAGCACTCACTGTTTTGCTTAAACTCAGGCTGGATCTTCACTGCTCTATAATCTAGTTTCAGAATTAACTGCATTGAATTTGATTATATGACAGTATAGACTCATATAATCCAGTTCGACACACTTAATCTGCATTCTGAAACTGGATAACATGGCAGAGTAGATCCAGCCTCATTCTGCTGTAAGTATCTTGAAGGAAAGTGGAAAATGGTATTCAAGACATTGACGTCCCACTGCCACCTGTGGAAAAGCTTTCTCCACCACATCTATGTTGCCAAACACTGATTGCTCCCTTTTCCTCTTGCTCTTTCCAGATGATCTTCAAACTGACACATCTGGGTTTTCACCACTGGATGGTGGTGCTGAAGATATCCTTGCCTGTCATCCTCCTGGATGAAATTCTCAAATTCGTTGCCCGGAACTATCTGGAGCGTAAGCTTTTTCAAACCTAACCCCACCCTCTCTACCTCAGTTTGGTCCCAGGCCTTGCCCCCTCCCACGCCTTCTCTTCTTGCCCCTTCACTGGGTTCAGGAGTTCATGAGAAGAACCTTCTCAGTGAAGAAGGGAAGGCATTGAGTGTCCCTCTCCTCTGACCTTTTCTCTTGCCGTTTCTTCTTCTCCCTCTCCCTTTCCCATTACTCATGTAACCGTCCATCCATCTCCATCTGCACCCATTCAGGGCAGTTCTACTTAGATGAGAAAAAACGTGGACACTGGGGTTCCTCTGCATACAACTGGGTGCATGAGGACTTGGTTTCAATCTCTAGCAATTTCAGATCTGAATTAAAGCAATGACTGACACATGGGCCTTAGAGAGTACATTGTGGTTGCTGCTATAATTTTTTGTGATACAGTAGTCTCGCTTATCCGACATAAACATGCCGGGAGAACGTCGGATAAATGAAAATGCCAGATAATACGGAGTCTCCTACTGTTACCCATTCAACATGGCTTTAGACACCTAGAATACTAACAACAGGGACTAGAGTGGCCCAGCAGGAAGTGCCCGGATGCGGAAGAGGAGCATTGAAATCACAGCGGGAAGGAGGGAGGACGCGTCAATTTCCAGTCCTGCCCCTTTCCCCCTTCTTCTGCTCCTTGTCTTGCCTTTTTCACTTATTGGGAATGGAGTAAGAGTTGAGGAGCACTCCTTTAATTGAAGGGTAAATGCTGGAGGAAAAAGAGGGAATCGGATAAGGAAGTCGGATAAGACGGAATGTCGGATAAGCAAAGGTTGGATAAGTGAGACTCTACTGTATTGTTTTATGTTTATGTATTGTTTATTTTATATGCAGCATTCTAGAGTGCTTTAGTGAGCTGCCTCGAGTCCCTTCCGGGAGATGGTGGCAGGGTATAAATAAAGTCTATTATTATTATTTCTTACAGTTATTTGGATGTCCCTTGCATAGCTGAAGTAGTTGTAAGTGGGGTAGGTAAGAACCATCTAGGAGCAGGCATATGCAAACTTGAGCCCTCCAGGTGTTTTGGACTTCAACTCCCACAATTCCTAACAGCTGGCAGGCTGTTAGGAATCATGGGAGTTGAAGTCCAAAACACCTGGAGGGCTCAAGTTGGCCCATGGCTGATCTTAGGAGTCTAGGATTCCCAGATGTTGTGAAAGTAAATGAGTTAACGCGAGAGCTGGAGAAGAATAATAGTTCCTCTTTCATTGCCAACTACCCTATATTGATCTCCATTCCTTGATGGGTTGCCGATTTTCTGTCCTTTCCATCTACCGTATTACCACTCCATTCCACTTATCCACCCCATCCATTCCATTTCATCTATTCACCAAGACTAATCCCTTTCTCTCCTCCTCATCCGCCCTCCTCTCAATGTCTATTAACTCTGATTTCTTTTATCCTTTTCCCTCCTGTAGCATAAACTCCTTCCCCCTCTGTTCTCCTGTGTCCTGCATCCCAGGTATCTTACAACCCTCAACCTGCATGCCTTGCTTATTCTTCTGGCTATATCATCATATCTGTTTGTTTGTCCATTTGGAAAGAGCTGCAGTCTTTGTGGGAACCTGGGGAGGGAAATGTCTCTTCCTCGCTTGAATTGTCTCTCTGCTGCATTTGGAAAGTCCAGGAAACTGGGGCCCAACCACAGTGGCTGCTGGGACAGGAGAGAAAACAAATCCTTGAAATGGGACAATTCTGAGAAATATCCATTCCTTCAAATAAGAAAAAAAAGTTAATTTTTTCAGTTACAATTAGCATGAAAAATGATTAATAATAACTACTTGATGTTTAGTGTAGACATGAAGTTGCATGAATTGCAGCAGCTCAAATTCCTAATGCAAGCCAGGGTTGTCAGTGGGCCAGTCTCATGGTGGCGCAATGGGTTAAACCCTTGTGCCGGCAGACCTGAAGACCGACAGGTCGAAGGTTTGAATCTGGGGAGAGTGCAGATGAGCTCCCACTGTCAGCCCCAGCTCCCCATGTGGGGACATGAGAGAAGCCTCCCACAAGGATGCTAAAACATCAAACATCCGGGCATCCCCTGGGCAACTCCTTGGAGATGGCCAATTTTCTCACACCAGAAGTGACTTGCAGTTTCTCAAGTTGCTCATGACATGAAAAAAATGAGTAGTAGTTTAAATGAGATGTGTAAGTGAATGAGAGAGGCGCCACAGAAACATCATACAATGAAGTCCCTTTTACACTACCATATAATCCAGGTTATCAAAGTTGATTATCCAGGATTAGATGAGTCTACATTGCCAGATAATCCAGTTCAAAGCAGATAATCTGTATTTTATATGGCAGTGTAGAAGGGTCCATAGACAGATTTAAGTTTGACCCAAGTGGCTCAGCAATGTACAGTATATACTTTTAAAAGTACAGAACTGGGATGAGAAAGGTAGAGAAAGAAGAAGACGGTATGAAAACACACTACTTGTGTACTAGTTTATGAGTCATTTTTCCCAACCAAAACTTTTGAAAACTATGGTTTGGTAAAGATTGAGTCCTTTTTGAAGATCTCTACCTTCTCTTTCCCACTCATTCAGTCACCCTCTCTCTCTCTCTCAGTCTTTATTTCATACAAACAGCATCCTAGTATTGCAGAGAAGGAAAGACTGTTCAATAATTGTTTCTGCAGTGATTCTTTACGAGATGCTACATCAACTTACCATATACACTCGAGTATCGGCTGAGTTTTTCAGCCCCCTTTTTAGGCTGAAAAAAGGCTCCCTTGGCTTATACTCCAGTCACAGTTATTTATTATTTTACTCTGTAATTATTAATATTTTTAATATTACCACAAGGATGGTAAAAACATCAAAAAACATCCGGGCATCCCCTGAACAACGTCTCTGCAGATGGCCAATTCTTTCTCACCAGAAGCAACTTGCAGTTTCTCAAGTCGCTCCTGACACGATCTTTAAAAATTAAATCTATTTAGTATTGTAACATTTATTATTTTACTTTATTGTTATTATTACATTTATTATTTTACTCTATTATTACTCTATTATTATTGGAAGGCTATGGAAGCACATTTACATTGAAGAAAGTTAGAATAATTGTTTAGAGTTGGACAGTCTTATCTGTTTTTATGATGTACCACTGCTTTACAGTGCATTTTAATATGTATGTGAACCGCCCCGAGCCAGCCGGGAAGGGCGGAATATAAGACTGAACAAATAAATAAAATAAATAAATATCTTAAATTACAGTTTTATGTAAATCTTCAAAAACATTTATTGGTCATTTTTATTGGTATCTATTTTTATTTTGAAATTTAACAGTAGCTACTGCATTTCCCACCCTTGGTTTATACTCGAGTCAATACGTTTTCCCAGTTTTTGTGGTAAAATTAGGAGCCTTGGCTTATATTTGGGTAGGCTTATACTCGGGTATATACGGTATGTTGATAGCCTCCATTTGACGCCATTTGATAACTTTTGATGCCAGTTAAGCAAGTGACTGTTGTTGCTACTATCTTGTAAATCTATGGCTTTATATGGCAAGCTTATGAGTAAAATGCCCCTTGCAAAAATGTGTCTGCTATTACTACTTTTCTCTTGGTGGAACTTGTGGAGAGCTTCCAATAATTTCCCAATTCCACCAAACACAGTTCTGAAACCTACTGAACAATGGCACGGAGCAGTAATCACTAGCTTGGCACATTCTAGAAACTTTGGACTACAGTCTGCATCATTTCTCGTCAGCAAGGTCATGGTCCTGCTGGATGAGGTTGGTGCAAACTGCAATCCAATACGCTAAGGCCTTCTGCACTGCCATATAATCCCGATTATCAAAGCAAATAATTCACATTATCTGCTTTGAATTTGATTATATTTATTTATTTACTTCATTTATATTCTGCTCTTCTCACCCCGAAGGGGACTCAGAGCAGATTACAGTACATATACTTGCAGACAATCCCTGCAGTTCAACATATACATATATTGACGGACACAGACGAACAAAGAGGCAAACTTCTGGCAAACTTCTGGCCACCAGGGGGAGCTGACGCACTCCTCATCTCTCTCAGTGTTTTCCAGCTTCCCTTGTTGTTCTTCTGCATTCCTCAGCGATTCCTGGAGTTCTTTATGGCCTCATAAATCAGTCAAAATTCGCCTCCCCACTTAATGTGGTACCTTTATCTCCTAAATGACAAATGAACTGTCTTTTGGGCTGCAAAGGTCGACAGCAGGCTACACTTAAGGTCGGGCGCCCACCCCTACCCGGGCAGGCCTCAAACTCATGACCTACAGGTCAGAGAGATCTTATGCAGCTGACACTTAGCCAGCTGCGCCACTTCCCGGTATATGAGTCTACACTGCCATATAATCCAGTTTAAAGTAGATAATTTAGTTTTTTATGGAAGCGTAGAAGGGCCTTAGAGGACGCAAGGTTGATGATGGATGTAGAAGCATTAAATACATGTTACAGAACCATTGTTAACATCCCATTCAAACTTCAGTGTTGTGTTATCTATTTAGATTCTTTCAGCCCCAAATTAATAGTCTAAAAACTGAATTCAAATGTTCTCGATCTCAAGCGAGCTTGTAAAAATTGGAGCCACCGTTCCCAAAACTCTGCTGTCAACATGACTAGTAAAAGGACATGCTGGCTGGAAGGACTTTGGGAATTGTAGAGCAAAGTGGTAGTTACCAGACTCTGGTTTGAACACACATTGGAAATGTGATTGTGCCCAATGAAGGGCTTTGTTCACCTAACTTCTTTGGGCATTTCCATTCTCAGGCACTGCTTTTTCACTTTCTGTGCATACTCAAGAGAAGCCCATTTGGTGTCGGCATCATTTGTATGCCTTCCTACAAGGTTGTGTTTGGAAAGTCATGATTTACCTGGCTTTAATTTTTCATGCACAGAAACAGGAATATCTCCGCTGCCTGACCTGCTTATCAGTATCTCTCTGGCTGTGCCCCAGCTGCCTCCACTGCCTCTTGCTGGTTGCCCCATGCCATGCTTGGCCATTCATATGAGCACTTGCTTGGCTCCACATTTGCTGGAGTGTTGGGCAGGATAAATTGAGCTCAGGGGATGCTCCTTCACTGGGACTTGCTGTTCTTGCTATTGCTGGTTTATATTGGGAGCTGTGGATGGTTGGGTGAGGAGCAAAACTGCCATGTGGGGAGAGCTTTTATGCACTGGAGTTCTTCACAGTGTAGCCGGCATGCGTGGAATCAGGTAAGTGATTCAGGTCTTGTTCACTTATGTTTCACCCCGACATCTCTTCTAAGGCTAAATTTCCAAGTGTGCATCTCAGGAAGGGGGATTTTCATCTGAATTTAAATATTTAGGGGTAGGGTTTGATCAGACCAAACTATTCTTAGTCAGGGACCTAATATTAATAGAGTATTTGTTGAACTGCGAGTAGGACAGTTTTCAGAGGTGTGTGGAGCTTCCCAGGTTATTCAATAACCGCAGAAAGACTATACATTGTCCAGTATTTACCACCAACCAAAATGACACAAAATTACACTCTAACACAGTAATACATATAGTTAATATGTTTTTAAATGTATTTATACACTCAATGTCTAACCTGGGCCTGTTTCGATGAACACAACATATATATGACTTCCTCTCACATATTTATACATGGCTATCATGTCTTCTCTCAGCCTTCTCTTCTTCAGGCTAAACATGCCCAGCTCTTCAAGCTGCTCCTCATAGAGCTTGTTCTCCAGACCTTTGTGAAATTTCACACTGAGTGAAACTTGCTTCCAGTTAACTATGGATATCATGAAGCTGTTATAAACATTTCCTTTGGGGGAGCAACTCTCAAAAATCCAGTAAAATTGGGGGAAAACATTTCCAAGCGGAGAGGCTCAATTTGTTTCTTGAAACCTGTGAGGGGCTGCTAGGGGGGAGAGTGCCAATTTCTCACGGCACACCTGATGATCACTCACAGCACACTAGTGTGCCACGGCACACTGGTTGGGAAACACTGGTCTAGAGAGTGCCTTACTGACTTCACTAGAAACCATACTGAAGCTCATATATAGTTGACCCTTGGTATCTACTGAGGTTTGGTTCCGGAATCACCAATTGATACCAGAATCCATGGATGCTCAGACTCCTTTGTATACAATGGTGTGGTCAATTACAGTCCTTTATATAAAATGGCAAAATGCTTTTTGGATTTTTTTTTTAAAAAACCATTTTCCAGCCATAGATGGTTGAATCTGTAGTTACAGAGAGCCAACTGTACCTGGACTCAGCATAGAGACATCTCCTCTTAGAAAAGAATCAACTGCTGTTGTCGAAGGCTTTCGTGGCCAGAATCACTGGGTTTCTGTGAGTTTTCCAAGCTGTACGGCCATGTTCCAGAAGCATTCCCTCCGGACGTTTCACCCACATCTATGGCAGGCATCCTCAGAGGTTGTGAGGTATATTGGAAACTAAGCAAGGGAGGTGGAAAAAACTCTGTTGGAGGCAAGTATGAATTGCAATTAATCACCTTTATTATCATTGCAAAGCCTTGCAGCTTCAAGGCCTGGCTGACTCCTGCCTGAAGGAATCCTTTGTTGGGAGGTGTTAGCTTGGCCCTGATTGTTTCCTGTCTTGAATTCCCATTTTCAGAGTGTTGTTCTTTATTTACTGTCCAGATTTTTTTTGATTTTTTTAAATACCAGTAGCCAGATTTTGTTCATTTTCATGGTTTTCTCCTTTCTGTTGTAATTGTCCACATGCTTGTAGATTTCTATGGCTTACCTGTGTAGTCTGACATGGTGGTTGTTAGAGTGGTCCAGCATTTCTGCATTCTCAAATAATACGCTGTGTCCAGGTTGGGTCATTGCTCTGCTATGGCTGACTTCTCAGGTTGAGTTAATCTACAGTGCCTTTCATGTTCTTTGATTCGTATTTGGTGGTCCCTATGTAGACTTGTCCACAGCTACATAGTATACAGTATCAGGGCCAGCTAACACCTCCCAACAAAGGATTCCCCCAGGCATGAATCAGCCAGGCCTTGAAGCTGCAAGGCTTTGCCATGCTAATCAAGGTGATGAATTGCAACATTCACACTTGCCTCCAACAGGAAAGAGTTCTTTCTCCCACCCTGGACCTTTCACAGATATATAAACCTCCCTTGCTTAGTTTCCAACAGACCTCACAACCTCTGAGGATGCCTGCCATAGATGTTGGCGAAATGTCAGGAGAGAATGCTTCTGGAATATGGCCATACAGCCTGGAAAACTCACAGCAACCAAATCAACTGCTGTCTTGTGATGACTTGTACAAGGAAAAGTTTGGGCACAGTCTAAAAACAGGTAGACGGTCAACTGATGTGGCTTTCCCAGCTCTAGTTACCAAATTTTCTGCCCGGCTGAAATCATAGAGTTAAAAGTAACTGCATGGGGGATTAAGACCAATGCTTATATGCAGGAATATATAGCTAAAATACTCTGAAGAGTTGGAATTACCATCCAACTCTGTTGAACTGCAGAAATGCTGTGCTAGAAGGAGCTACTGCTAAGGAGCCACAGAGTTATTATGCTTCTGAGCAAGAAGTATATAATATATTCATCTTCTCACTAAACTATTTTGTGCCTGATCTGAGTAAGAAAATTAAAGGAAAGAGAGTGCTGTCCCCATCACTCCCCATGTCTACACCCCAGCTATGTAATCTGCTTTTGGCAAGGATTTGCTCCAGATTGTCCACTTGAAGCACCCTGCAATCATATATTCTGCACTGCTATCTGTTCTTCACGGTCTTTTCTCTCCATTCTCCCCATCCCCTTTACAGATAATGTAGAAGAGAAGAAGAAGTGAACCTTTGAATCACCATGGAAATAACCTCTTCATCCCCAACCATGATGATCTCCCCTTGCACCTCTGCCATGTCTGCTGTTCCCACCTATGCTTCTGCGCCCCTTCCCTTATTTAATAGCCACTTTTCTCTCCCCACACGCCTTCTGTATCTCCTTCATTGGAGACTTACCAGTGTGGGCCCACGACGGTGGCGTCTGCCCTGCCCTGCCCCCTGCCCGCTGCTTCACCGTCCCAGAACCCACTAGCTACTTGGCTTCTGTACATTTTGAGCCAGCTGCCCTTCCTTGTCCTTGCGCGCATGCGCATACACACATACGTTCCCAGTGCTTTCTGCAGAAACAACCACATTAATTACGTTCTCGTTCCCGTCCCCACCACCCCTTCCTACGACTAGAACCCACCTCAAGACAGGGGTTGGATTTTTTAATGCACACATAAAACAGAAAGAAACATTTTGTTAGGGAAAACAAACAAGTGAGACTCCTCAACTTGGAGGAAATGAAGAGATTCTTCTAGCTGCTTATTTATTGATATTAAAGAATAAACTCTTAACTGGATCAAGTGGTTTCTTGACTTTTCTTTCATCACATTGGGCAAATGGAAGTGATGGGGAGGTTGGAGCTATTTGAACAAGGCATTCCTTGTCTGGATGCAAGGTGTATGTATGTATAGTATTTGTTCCCTTTCCCATATTCTCTTACTTATACCTTGGGTTGCATGACATGAATAATAGCAACCAATGCTAAGAGCCCATCCAGACAGTACCTTTATTCCAGGAGTTTCTGCAGCAAACAGGAGGGTGGCCAGATGCCGGTCCCTGTAAACATGGAAGCAGTTGCTACAAAAGGCAAAAAGCATAAGATTTCCAGGTGTGCGGATATTGTGGTTTTGAGCCAAATATACAGATCTTCGCATGTCCGTATGTGACTTGTGGAAACATGGAATGGTGATAAAGCTTCAGTGGAGAGACCTTTTCCCCATGATAACTATTGCAGGCAGGGTAATTTTTTTTTATAATAATGTTTATTAGTTTGCACAATCATTAAAAACAACATTTAACATGAAACATGCATAGACTTTACACTAACATCATCTTGACTTAGACTAACACACTAACAACAACACCAAACATTTAACTGAGTACTTCCAACCTCCCCGGCTGCCACCTGCAACATCTCCCCCGATGTTGTCTCTTGGGATTCTTAATTCTTTATAACCAAAACAACCAATGCGTGGTATTAAACATCCTTGTACCAAATAATTTTAACTGATTTACATCATTATTTCAGACCATCCTTCAAACTTGTTTTGTTTGAAGAAGTCCACCACTTTCGTCCAGTCCGTTTTCTTTCTATTCATCGTTTGATCAATGGCTTGCGTCAAAGAGTCCATTTTAACAATCTCAAACAATTTTGAGGCCCAATCTTGGATGCTTGGAACAGAGTCTTCCTTCCATTTCTTGGCTATTGACATTCTCGCTGCTGTGATGCAGTAAACAAATTTTTTTCGGTATTCAGATCTAAGTGGCAGTCCAGCAGCCCCAACAGAAAATACTCTGGTTTTAATTGAATTTGTATATTCAACATATTCTTCATTACACTATATAGCTCCCTCCAAAATTTGTGAACCTTTTCGCAGTTCCACCATAGGTGGAAGAAGCTTCCAGGGGTTGATTTACACTTCCAACAATTTTTATCATAATTCTTATTATATTTAGCTATCTTTAGAGGGGTAAGATACCATCTATGGAATATCTTGATGTTGCTTTCCTTGAGATCATAAGCATAGGTGTATTTCCAATGCATCTTCCAGAGTCTTTCCCACCGAGCTAAGGGTATCTCGCGTCTGAAATTTTGCGCCCACTTAATCATACAGTTTTTTATCAAATCTTGTTCCGTTTTTAGTTCTAGAAGTTTCCCGTACAGTATCGAAACTCTTTTATCTTTTTTCTCTAATAATTTGTCCCAAAACCCTTTTTTCTTTTCAAATCCTACCCTTAAATCTTTATTATAGACATCTCTCATTTGAAAATAGTGGAGCCAATTCATTGACTTATCGAGCTCCCTTAGCTCTGGGAATTCTTTCAGATGCCATTCATTTGTTAACATATCCTTATACTTAAGCCAATTTACCCTTCCGTATTGTCTTCGAAAGAAAGCTTCCTGGGGGGACAGCCATAGTGGGGTTTTCTCTATTAATATATGTTTGTATTTTAACCAAATTTTCTATGGAGGGGGAGAAAACCAAGAATAAGATGGATAAATATGATCGATGAGGTAATTAGAGGTGGGCTAGGTGTACCTGATTTCCAGACTTACCATGAAGCCTGTGCTCTAGATTGGGTATGTGATTGGGCCGCACTTACAAATGAAAATTTGTTATCAATTGAGGGGCACGATCTTAGGGTCGGATGGCACGGCTATATGTATTACGAAAGAACAAAGATAGAAAAAAACTTTTAAGAATCACTGTATCAGAGGAGCGTTGCTGAAAATTTGGTTAAAATACAAACATATATTAATAGCAGGCAGGGTAATTTTAAATGGTAAGTGAACATTATTTTGGCGCCCTGCCCCTAAAACATTATTTTGCCCCCCTCTCTGCGCATGCCCAGAAGCTCCTGTGTGCAGGCGCAGAAGCCTGTAAACACAGCACTCCCTATTTGGCACGCAGGGAGGTTTGCTACGGCGTGGCGTTGGAGCGCACAAGGCCCAAAAGCGGAACATCGGCCGGACACTGTCTGGCGGACGGGGGAATGCGCCCTTTACCCAGATGGCGCCCCACGCAGCGCGGTCCTTTGTCTACCGGTAGGACCGCCCCTGATTGCAGAAGTGAATTTCCCTTCCTGGAGGCAGATTTCTCTGACTTCCTGTTGTCTCACCCCTGTCCTTAACTATGTGTCATTTGAAAGTCAGATGTTTGTAACACTGGGAATGCCTGTAGTTTGATGAGTTTTAGCACAGCTTCTTTTATGGTATCTGGGTGTCACCAAATTGTTCTAGTTTCCTCTTAGGATAAAACACAGCTGCTAATAAATGAGATAGAGAATGAAAATGAGTAAATCATATACTGATGGACATCCCCAAATCCTCAGCTGCTTACAATAGATATTTCCCACATCTGAACATGCTGTATTAATGATTGATCATTTTATTTTGCATGGCACAACCCCCATATCTATGGGGCCAGTAGCTGCATTTTAATTTATCCATGTTCAATGAAATATGTCCCGTGTAGACATTTTCTGTGGTATTCCTGGACTGTAAATACGTCATTTCTATAGGGCTTGCTATTATCTGCAGTATTGTGTACCTGTGTGAAGTCAGGGAATCCATCCCTCATGGATACTGGGATCATATTTCACCAACAATATCTGGTAGGTGCCAAAGCTCCTAAATCTTACTCCGTTCTCCATCATAGCCTCACAAAACACCCATTCAGATCCTTGGCATGCTGGATGTGGCAATCAACTGGCATATTTCCTGACCAAAGATTTCTCAAGACTACTAATCAGAAGTATTGATCCCATACCATGAGATGGTGTGAAAAAAGATTGGCGAAAGGGTTGAAAACCTGATTGAAAGATTCTAGAAGTGGACAAAGAACTGAGGAGGCCGACAGGAGGCAGCAAAGAGTCAATATATTGGTGACTGAGCATTTCCACTATTGCTCACCAATGTACTATCTCCAACTGATGTAAACTGATATCTTCAGAGATGATTGCAGGCCCTCCTTGTCTGTCCTATGCCACCTATTTTCACAACAGACCGCCTATCAAAGTGTTCTAAGTAATGACTGCATTCTTACACTCAGTTCATTAAAATCTATTTACTTTGTTTCTCTTTGCTCATAAAGCAAGCCTTTAAGCAATGGAAATATTTGTGTAGATCTTGATCCTTTTGGATTTCCCAGACTGGCCTTTTATTTCCTCTCCCCCGAAGGTGAATTGTGCCTTCTGGAGCTCTCTGGGAACAGGCATGCATTTTTTAAACAGGGTTGCTGTCCTCTCTCCCTCCTGTGCTGTGCAAAGATGACTGCAGACGCAGACTGCAGCCAGGAAATCAGAAGACGTTTGCTTCTTGGAAAGCGAGCAATGACCAATCTTGATAAAATAGTGATGAGTAGAGACATTACATTGGCAACGAAGATCTGTATAGCTAAAGCAATGGTATTTCCTGTAGCAACCTATGGATGCAAGAGCTGGACCATAAGGAAGGCGGAGCGAAGGAAGATAGACGCTTTTGAACTCTGGTGTTGGGAGGAAAATTGTGAGAGTGCCTTGGACCGCAAGAAGATCAAACCAGTCCATACTCCAGGAAAGAAAGCCTGACTGCTCACTGGAAGGAAGGATAATTGTGCCATCGCACGCTGGGCCCATAGAATGGCTGTTTCTAGGACGTGACCTCTGTTTGCCCAATGGGACACCGGGGTGCCTCAGCTGGAAGGGCCCCTTGGTTTCCCCAATGATAAAGTCATTTGAGGCTTGAGATAAGCTTAACGAAGTTCTTTATTTGGGCTTAAATCTTAACAAACTAGAAGGCTTGAAACAGGTGACTTTCTCAGTCTGCAGTAACAGGGCCAGCGAACTGGGTAATACTGGTCTTCTCCTTTTGGGGAAAATCCTATGACCCTTCCCTGGGCAATCTTTCTTTACCTTGCTGGTGTGAGGCCCCTTCTTCCAACTCCAAACTGCATTATGGATAACCAGATGTCCTGTACCAGGCAAGGTTCCTGTCGATTTGCCAGGCTGTTGGGACTATAGATGATCCCTTCACAAAAGACTGTGAAACTGTTCTGTATTTCTCCAGCAAAGGCTGGCCTGTTACCCCAGGAAAGCTGGTCTGTTACCCCAGCAAAGCTTTAAGATTTAATGCCTTTTTCCAAGTAGGAAGGAATAGGCTACCTTAAATCACGTCCTCTCCAATAGAGTAGCTGTTAAGACTGAGAGGAAAAACATCCCCTTTCCCTCCCAAATCCTGGGGATAGAGGTGGGTCTGCAACTTTTGATTGATTGGCATCCCTCTGGGCCCGTAAATGCAAACCCAGAAAGTCACCTACAAAATAAAATGCAAGGGAATGAGCTCCTGCAAACTTGTAGAGCAACAAAGGGAAAGCAGAGCCCTATTGGCACTGCTGTGCCAGAACAATAATAGAGACAAAGATGAAGTACTTTGGCCACATAATGAGAAGACAGCAAAGCTTGGAGAAGACAATGATGCTGGGGAAAATGGAAGGGAAAAGGAAGAGGGACAGACCATGGGCAAGATGGATGGATGGTATCCGTGAAGTGACTGACTTGGCTTTGAAAGAGCTGGGGGTGTTGACGACCGACAGGGAGCTCTGTGGTGGGCTGGTCCTGGAGGTCACGAAGAGTCAGAAGAGACTGAATGAATAAACAACAACATACAGCAGTGTAGACTAATATAGTCCAGCTCAAAGCATATAATCTGGATTTTATCTGACAGTGTAAATGGGGCCTCTCTCTATCTTTTGCTCCTGGCAACAGAGGAATTACTTCCTAATTTAGTTGCTGAGTGTTATGTATTTAAATGTTCGAACCGGAAAATACAGCTTCAGGGTGGGTTTTTTTGGCAAAGGTTAGGAATCAGGAAATATTTTATTTCTGTAAGTCACCAGATGGTTCGTTCTAGTTCCAGATAGTTGCTTAAATAAGAGGTCATCATCCTTTGTGTCAGGCTAATGGTTAAACAAGAACGGCATAAAATGGGTTCTCGGCCCTGGTGATTTCTCTCTCTTTTTTTCCCCAGCAACCTTGCTTACTAGATAACTGTGATACAATTTTAGGCTATATCCAGTGCAGACTGGCATGTCAAATAATTCGCAGAGGAGAGGGATGTTATAGAAAAGAACATCTTGTACCAACAAAAGAGAGTTTTAAGATTCAGTGTGACTAATAGGATGATGGAACTGGCTCCTTCCCGCACCCAGGCTTTCCCCTTCAAACACACCCTTTTTGGTTTTCGCTTTCGTTTCCCAGATGGTTTTTCCCTTAGCAGGAACTTGTGATTGGAAATAATCCCTGCAGAGACAAAAACATCAGAGAATATGAGACGGGAAGAATCAGCTCAGCTGATTTCAGCTTCCTTCTCCACTTGCCTATACATGCTACGCACCACTTTAACAAACGGGTGCACAAGTACACAGCTGCCCATTATCCAGGAGTGTGAAACAATCAAGCCAAGGCTCAACTTTTTCCATTTAATGTCTACGTTCAACCTCATCAGCTGACTTTTAGAATTGTTCACACACATCCATTTGTTCCATGTTGTAAAAGTATGTTCGGTAGCTGCAGATCTCCAGGGTCATGCAGTAGTTTATTTGATGATAATTTTGGACAAAGAGGCTAACGGTGAAGGCATTGGTTTTATATGTTTTTAAAGGTTTATTGTATGTATTTTATAAACTCTGTTTTAAATGTTATTTTAAGTGTTTGTTGTTAAGGTATCAAACTTAAGCCACCTTAAGTCACCTTCGGGTTTGAGAAAAGCAGGATAGAAATATCATAAATAAATAAACAACAAATATGCCTGTGATAATGTAATGGCCCTGTAGATCATACGATTTGGCCCTGTAGCCCAGTATCTCCTATTTACAGAGCTCTGAAAAGTTTCTTCATCTTTTTCTGTGGCGCGGGACTGTGGCGCAGCAGGCTGAGAGTCAGCTGCACAAGATCTCTACTGACCAAAAGGTCATGAGTTTGAGGTCTGCCTGGGTCAAGGTGATCTCTCGACCAAATTGTGTAGCTCATTGTTGACCTTTGCAACCCGAAAGACAGTTGCATCTATCAAGTAGGAAATGTAAGTACCACTTTGTGGGGAGGCTAATTTAACTGATTTACGAGGCCATAAAATCCCCAGGAAGTATGAAAAAGAATGAAGGAATGCAACAGCTCCCCTGGTGGCCAGAAGCTGGAATGTTAAATTGCCTCTGAGTGTCTGTCTATATACGTTGTATGGCATTGAATGTTTGCCTGTATATGTGTATTGTGATCCACCCTGAGTCCCCTGTGGGGTGGGAAGGATGGAATATAAATGATGTAAATAAATAAATAAATAAATAAATTTTCCTGTCTACAGTTCTTAGAATGACTTCGGGTGCACCCCCCTGGTAGAATTAAGATAAGATCCCAATATTTCTTCTAAAAGTCACTCCCATGGCAAGATCCCACAGGAAACACAAAATGGCATCCTGCAGTTGCAGGTCTGCAAAATAAACCCATCTGTGCACTCTCAAAGACGTGAACTGCCTGAGGAAATTCATCTGGGGCTGCTACTTCCCCATTATCATGGAGGTTTTGAAAGACCATCCAGACAGCACTTATCATGCATGCCCTTATGCGTTTTCCCCTGGAGCATCCAAACTATGCCTCGGGGGAAAAACTAATGCTTTTGGAACAAAGCAGGAAAACCCTGCTTTGTTCTGAAATAATTTGTCAGCTGGAAAGACCCCGGTCTTTCAGAAGACTCGGGTCTTTGCAGCTATGGGCACTGTGTAGATGGGGCTGGGTATCGCACCGCACGACCTCCAGTGTCCATTTACACATTTGTCTCAGGTTTCTTGGCCTCCTGGAGCTCAAGAAACCCAAGATAGCCCCCACCAGCTCCCAAACCCGGATACCATTCGTCCTTCTCCAGAGCTCTCCTGGTGCGTAGAAATGATGTGCCAGTACAGGTGAGAAGGAGAAAATAACTTCCTCCCTTTCTCCTGGCATAGGGTTCCCATATGTCCCTTATTCTAAGGGACGTCCCTTATTTTGGCCCTAACATTTGTGTCCCTTATTTTCAGGCCCTGTCCCTTATTTTTGACTAGCAGGACAGGACTGGGCGGGGTTGACGAGAGGAAGGTGCGTGCTGTGGTTTCCACGGCAATGCCTGCCCAGGGATTCCAACTCGCAGGGCAGCCTGCGTTCCCGTTGGAAGGAAGAGGCGATGCAGGACTTTTTCAAAGTACAGTAGACTCAATTAACCGTTACCCAAGGGGAATGTTGGATCATGTTGGATAAAGATAGTTTCTGGTTGCTTGAGAGTTACTCTTAAAATAGGCCTAGCTGTGCATCCTATACAATGCTGTGTATCCCATACTATACTATACCATTACGTATTGACATAATAATCATGAAGATGTACTATCTTATAAAATTTATTTTATTTTAATGTTTAGACAGTGCACTTTTAAAGTCAGCAAAGTCAAGTACTAAATACAGATGGAGAAAATTAGGTAGTTCTGATAATGTTTTTTCTGCATGACAAAGCATGCAGAAACATACCATGTACTGTTAAGAGGGTTTAAGTCAGTTTCTTTTGTGAGTTTCAATCATTATCTTATTCTGTTAACTATTTCTACCTAATGTTTGCGTTTCAAGTTTTTTAATGAAGTGTCCCTTATTTTTGTGAAAAATCCCGTAAATGTCCCTTATTTCTTATATCAAAAAATGGCAACCCTATCCTGGCATGTCATTTCTATGCACCAGGAGATCTCCGGAGAAGGGGGAATGGCGGCCAGGTAAGTTATTTTCCATTTTAAAGGCTTTTTTGGGGGGGGGGAGGTTTTTAGTGCCCTGTGCCCTGCGAGAAAGTCTGGCAAGGCATCTGGACACCCACCCAGAAAAGCGCAGATGTTGTGAAGAGTTTGTGGACTTCAACATGGGCGCAATCATGCTTAAGAAACACGTTTGCTCCCAGGTTTAAGGTCTTGTCTAGAACTGCCCCAGGGCATGCCGTCTGTGAGACAAACCAAACACAAAAAAAGTCCCAGATTTCCGTAAGAGCTTCTGAGGAAGCTTCATCTGCTCTTCCTGTTCCATTGTGCTGTTTTGTAACTTTTACTTGCGGTTTGGTTAGAATGTAACCTGTGTCAAATGAAGAGATGATGGCATATAAATGCCAGAAAGACATTCCCATGCATATATACGTATAAGTCAAGGACATTTGGTGGAGAGAGGAAAACACCAATGATGCCTCAAGATGCCAGCTGAGCCTGCTCAATCCTGGCAACCATGACAAAGAGAGTAGAGGAATTGGTCCTTCTTTTAGGTTCTCCTGGGATGAGATAAACTCTTGCCTTTCACCACTCTACTCAGAAATTAGTTCTTTTTTATTATAAGAGTTAAGACACAGTACCGATATCGACTCATGGATAAATTGACCCACTTTTCTGAGTGGATGTCTTGACTAAAATTACTAGACTTATACATGAGTATGTAAGAAATAAACTTAGCAGGGACAATCTTGCAAAAAAAAAGAAGAAGAAGAAAATAAGTCCTGTTCTCAGTTTACATCAGTTTAGCTGCTGTTTCCCCACCGTCCCTCCCCTGGGGCTGCTGTTCAAGCCCCCAAGGGAACATGATGGGAAGTATGGTCACGCTCCAAAGAGGCTCTTCTTCTGCTAAAACAGCAAATAGCCGAGAGACCGCCCTTCTGAGGCAGCCTGGGCCTCACTGTGCCCAGCTAGCCAGGGGCTGGCATGCAGTGGAGCTGCTTGAAAGGAGGCCATGGTATCTGTTCTGCATTACCTGCTTCTGCTCTGGCTGGGTTGTGGCGGAACAGCCAGCAATGAGCAGGAGATGCCAATGCAAGTTGTCGAAGCGACAGGTGGGTTCCACGGATGAAAGTCGATGGAGATGGTGGAATGAGATGGGTTTCTACTATGAGGGTGAAGAGGGAGGCAGTAGCAGTAAAGTGGAAGTGTTGCCGTATAATTCAAGATTTGCTAGTATGCTGCCCTGTTTAACTGAGCCTGATAAACTCCATTTTAATAATGGCAAATGCTTCACATGATTTGTATTGTTTGTTGAGCCCCGTCATTTGTGCTATGCTAGAAATGGTGTAACTTCAAAAAAAAAATAGCATAGCAGAAATGATAGGGCTCAACAACCAGAAGTTATAGTTATATACAGTGTCAGGCCCTGAGAACATCCTCTTAAACAACAATATCTGACTACATTCTGAGCTGGTCACATAAACCTCAGATAAGGATGACCACAGATGCATTAGATATTGCTCATGTATACTTTGTGTTTGTTGATATTATTCTGAAGTTCTATAAAATACTGATGCTTGAAATAAACTCTTATCTCAACCAGTGCTGTGAGTAGATTGGACTGAAAGCAGTGCTGAGACTTGAAGATCCTTAGTTATTGTTTGATTTTTTTTTTTGCCTTCCTGCTCCTAGCTGAGACCTGGGCAACCTATGCCCCACGGGCCAGATGCGGCCCAGCAGCCGATTCTGCCTGGCTCGGGGAGAAGGATGTCGGGGGTGAGGCCAAGAGGAAGGGCTGCCGCTGCCGCCATCCCATTGTGGGCTATGGGGCCTGCGTCGACAGACAGCCCGCCGCTCCGGAGAAAAATCGGAGGAGCAGCGGCTTTGGAGTACCTGCCATCCCGGGAGGCAATCTGGGGCTGCAGAGGGAGCATTCGGCGTCCTGCGGCAGCTGATTACCCTCGCAACCCGGAAGACTTGATCGTCTTCCGGGTTGCCAGGGCGATCAGCCACCTCAGGTCGCCGACTGCTCCCGCTGAAGGCCCGGATCGCCTCCCGGGATGGCAGGCACTCCAAAGCCAAGATGGCAGGCACTCCATGGCAGGGCGATCAGCTGGGGAACGGCTGGGAGCGAGAGTGGGCGGAGGCCTGCAGCCTTTGTCTGCTGCTCTGCTCTGCTGCGGCCCGCTTTGTCATCCTCTGGGCTGGGTCCATTGGGCCATTCCATCTTGGGATCCTTCCTCTCTTAAGGATGTCAGCCTCTATCTTGGTTCGCACCTTGTCTTCTTGAATTTCATTTTATTTTATTTTAGTGGTTTTTATTATTATTTTATAATAATTTTATAATAATAATATAATAAATAATATAATATAATTTTATATTATATTATAATTTCTATATATTATGTCTATATATATTCTATAATATAATAATTATATTAATACTAATAATATATGAATATTTCTTGATATATTAATATGTTAATATTAATGATGTGTAATATATAGTAAATATAGTAAATAAATAATGTAGATTAGAATGTAGTTCAGCCGCTAGGTGCGGCCCTCCATAATATTTTTTGGCTCTCGTGTGGCCCCTTGGAAAAAATAATTGCCCACCCCTGTTCTAGCTCTAAGTTCCACCCGGGGCATTTAGAAGGGCGTATACCCAACAGAAGCAGGAATAGCATGCCTCTGAGCATGTTCAGAATGGTTCTCTCTTATTGTGGTCAGCTTCCAAGTATCTGGGATTACAAGCAAACAGGTTTCTCTCTCAGGGGGCATTGTTTATATTTGAAAAGTTGTAATACCTGAATTTCCTTAGTGTTTACTCCCAACTCCATTTTTCCTGTTTTGTTTTGTCATGTCTTTGAGACTAGAAACCTGTGTCATTTTAAATCTTTATAACCTAAACATTTACTAGTAATAATCATTGTCATTTTTCAAGAAGGTCTGAGATAAAAAAAATTCTATTATTGAAGCTAATGCAAGTTAGGAGCAGTTGCATTATGAGTCACAGGGTAAATTTGCATCACTAGCCAACCTAGCAGTTCAAAAACATGCAAATGTGAGTAAATCAATAGGTGCTGCTTCTGTGGGAAGATAACTGTGCTCCATGCAGTCATGCTGGCCACATGACCTTGGAGGTGTCTACGGACAACAGCGGCTCTTCGGCTTAGAAATGTAGATGAGCACCAACCCCCAGAGTTGGATACGACTGGACTCAACGTCAGGGGAAAACCTTTACTTTTATCTAATGGTTGCCAGCAAAGACAGATATCAGGATGGAATCACCTTATACAGATAGCATTGGTTTAAATGTATTCTCCATTGTAATCTTGGGTCAGATATAGAGGAAAGAATGGGCAAAATCACTCTTGAGTGTTCCTTTTCTAAGAAAACCCTATAAAATCCACGGGATCACCATAAACTGACAAGCAACTTGTAGGCACATATACACACACCAAGACTATCCTCATCACAGAGCCTGAAACAAGTTCATTTTGGACTACAACTCCCAAAATTCCCCAGTCTACATGGCCACTGGTCATGCTGAGTCAGGACCTTGGAACTCTAATTGAATTGGGGAATAAACATGGAATTAAAGGTGTTTTTTGGTTGCCCTCGCCATCAGAGGTGATTGGCATCACACGCTTTGAAACTCCCACCCTAGAATACTTCTAATACCTTATTGTCAAGTTTAACATGCTAATTTACAATATTTCTAGCTTCTCAAACTTTTAAATAAATAGCTAGGTAGTGAGGGAGGAATTATTTCTTCATCTCATCCAGGGGTGTCAAACCATTTTCATCAGGGGCCACATCCTTATGGTTGCCTTCAAAGCGCTGTTGAATCCATAGATGGAGAATTCATAGATGGAGAATCCATGGATACAGAGGACCAACTAAACTTTTTAAAACATATTGTCAATGTTTTTTTAAAGTTTTTTTATCCAGTTTGGTTCCTCAGATGTCATTGAACAACAACTCCCATCACTTTTGATTATCCAAAATGCGGACTGGTGAAAATGTGGATTGCAACCCAACCATACTTGTGGCTCTGAAGTTAAGGAAAGGTTAAAGGACATTTTAACATCAGACATCATATCCACAAGCCTTGTATCTAATTTCAAACTCCACTCTCCTGAGAAAACAGGACAAACTGCAGCCTTCCAGATGTTATGGTGTCATAACTCCCATCACCTGTAGTGATGTTGAATGACGAGGAATACAGTTGTAGTCCAGCATCTGGAGGGCAAGATAACATGACAGGGCAAGCTGGATTGTGACTGAGGGCCTTGAGAGAATTTATACTGAAAATCTGATTTTTTTGTCTCATATCTCAGAGTCTGATACACTAATTCTGCCCTGCCCTTTTGACCCTACACTGGCCTCGGATTATCTGGATTTGACTTGGTCCGGTCCGTCTGGGGATCTGCTGTTGTACACATATATTCAATACCTTCAGCCAGGTGCAAGACTAGGTGACAAGTGGGGACTGTTGCTCTCCAACATCTCCAGACAAGATGATGTATGGTTCACTTGTCAGTGGAATGGCACCCCGGGATCAAACCACACATTCACAAACAGGACTGGTAAGTATTCTCATTGTTCAAAGTGCAATTAAACTGGCGGAGTTCAAACATTTCACAGCTTGGCTTTCTCTAGCTCAGAGTTTCTCAAATCCTGCTTCTCCAGATGTTTTGGACTTCAGCCCCCACAATTCTCAACAGCTGGTAACAGTTGGGATTTCTGGGAGCTGAAGTCCAAAACACCTGGAGGAGCACAGTTTGAAAAACACTGCTGTAGGCATTTTGAAATGCAAATCCTATCACTTACGGTAGCTAGCTAGTAGTCATGTGCATCTGGGGTGAAAGGGAACCAGGCCCGGATTACCCATAAAACCACCCAAGGCCATGGCCTCGGGCGGCAGATTTGGGGGGGCGGCATTTCCGGGCCTGAAGGAAGGGGTGAGGGGATGTCCCGCCGCCCCTAGGGAGACTCACGCGGCTTCGCCCGCCGCTGCCCCGCTTGCGCGGGCGGGTGCCACTCCTTCCTTCAGTGAAGGGAGGGGGCGGAACCGGAGTGAGGGAGAAGGCTCAGCTGGAAGTCCCGCCCCTAGGGAGACTCACACGGCTTCCCCCGCCGCCGCCACGCTCGCCCGTGCCCCAAACACGAGCGTGGCGGCAGCGGTGAAAACCGCGTGAGTCGCCCTAGGGGCGGAACTTCCCCCGGCTCCGTTTCCCTTCAGTGAAGGGAGGAGGGGCGGACTAGCCTGGCGCAAGAGAAAAGGAGCCGGGAGAAGCCTCGCCCCTGCTGTGCCGCCCCTAGTGCGACGTACATGCCTTCCCCCGCCGCCTGCTCGCTTGCACGGGCGAGCGAGGGGGCGGCGGGGAAGCCACGTCACTCGCCCTGGGGCGGGGCGGCGAGGCTTCTCCCGGCTCCTTTTCTCTCGCACCAGGCTAGTCCGCCTCTCCTCCCTCACGCTGGCTCCGCCCGGCCCTCCTCCCTTCAGTGAAGGGAGGAGGGCCGGGCGGAGCCCCCGTGAGGGAAACGGCCGGGAGAAGCCGTGCTGCCCCCACGCCGCTCCTAGGGCTACGGACGTGCCTTCCCCCTCCGCCTCCTCGCTTGCACGGGAGGCAGCGGGCGAAGGCACCTCCATCGCCCTAGGGGTGGCTCAGCGGCGGCGAGGCTTCTCCCAGCTCCTTTTCCCTTGCGCTGGCTCCGCCCCCCGCAAGAGGCCCTGCCCCCTCAAGCAGCCGCAGCCCCGCCCCCCCGGGGGGCAGGATTTAGAGAGTGGAATAGGGCGGCAGAAGCCTTTAATCCGGGCCTGAAGGGAACCCCTAAAACTTTGTTCCCGCAGAGCAGGCAATTAAAAGCAAAACACAACCAGTCTCCTTAGGTGAAGTAGAAAAATCTTTTATTTTCAGCATGGCCACACAAAGAGGGTGCAGCTAAAGACAGCAAGTGCCTTCAAAGAAAAAGCTGCCCGTGTCGCTACATTCTTTGTTATATTTTATACATTTTTTCACTAGGCATAGTGTAACTTTTCTCCACACATCTCTTATCCAATCAGTTTCTTAAAAACATGCTTTTCTCAATATTTTCCATTTGGCACTTTTACCCTAATAAGCTCGACACATCCGGCGCCAGCATCTATAAACATTATATTATTGATTTCTAGATAAACATTGAATTGTCCGGTCACTGATGTTTGGCATCCTGTGTATCTGGAACACACAATCTCCCCTTTGCCTTCGATCTTTCTATTCCCTTTTGCAAGGAGGGGCACTTTCATTTCAAGCTAACATTTCAGCATTTTTCACTCTTTAGCTCATTAACCCCTTCAGGGGCAAACCTTGATTCGTTTCGTGTCCTGGATTTTGGTCAGGGTCCCAATCCATTTCGACGGAGTCTCCCAAAATCAGGAGGTCAGGCATCTGTTTTCTGTTTTTTGTGCTGAAAGATCAGTTTTTTTTCGCCGAGTAAGGTGCACGTAGGCCCGGGTGCATAGGCCCAAAGCACCGGGGTGTCTGCAGCTGAGCATTGAGTAAGGAGTACTCAGGTCCAGTTTAGTGAACACCTTAGCTCCCCGCATCCGCTCCAAAAGCTCGGGGATCAGGGGTAGGGGGTAGCGGTTCCGGATCGTGATCTTGTTGAGTTCCCTATAGTCATTGCAGAGCCGCAGCTCCCCCGATTTCTTCTTGACAAAAAGAATCGGCGCCCTGGCCGGGGACTGGGAAGGCCGAATGAAACCCTTCCGCAGATTCTCATCCAGGAAATCTCGGAGAGCCTGTTGCTCTGGTTCCGAGAGAGGGTAGAGTCTCCCCCGCGGGATGGGGGCTCCAGGTTGCAATTCAATGGCGCAGTCATAGGGCCGGTGAGGGGGCAAACGTTCTGCCTCCTTCTCACTGAACACATCCCAGAATCCGGCATATTTCTTGGGCAGTGTGGCAACGTTTTCCACTTCTTGAGCCTGGCAAGCCCGAGCCGGCTAGGTCTCTGTGTGGGCAGATTCTTGGTAGACAGCCAAACTTTATCCCCCACCAGGATCGCAGGGCCCTCCTGGCGCCGCCGATCAGCCATCCGCTTATAATCCGCTTTAGCCTGGTCCAATTGAGTGCGCAGCAAGTCTTGCAAGGCAGTGAGCTCCTGAAGCCAATCTTTCGCTTCCGACGCCCCTCCGGACGGGTCCACCGGAGGGTAAAAGCGAGGATGGTGTCCATAGTTGGCAAAGAAAGGAGTCTCCTTGATGGATTCGTGCGTCGCATTGTTGTAGGCGAACTCCGCCAAAGACAACAAGGACGCCCAGTTGGTTTGCTGATAGTTGACATAGCACCGTAGGTACTGTTCCAAGGTGGCATTGACCCTTTCGGTCTGGCCATCGGACTGCGGGTGGTGGGCCGTGGACATCCGCACATCAATCCCCAGCAGCTTCTGGACAGCCTTCCAGAACTGGGAAGTGAATTGGGTGCCCCGGTCCGTCACCAAACTCTGTGGAAGTCCATGCAGCCGAAACACCTGTTGCACAAACATATCAGCAGTCTCTTTGGCAGTAGGCACCCCCACACAGGGGATGAAGTGTCCCATCTTGGTGAAACAGTCCACCACGACCAGAATCGTAGTGAAACCCTTGGACTTGGGGAGGTCGGTGATGAAATCAGCCGAAATCATCTTCCAGGGGGCAGAAGGGGTCGGGAGCGGCTGGAGCAAACCGGCCGGCTTGCCCCCCGGGTTCTTAGCCCGCTGACGCACAGGGCAGGAGCCCACATAGTCCTCCACATCCCTCCGCACCTTGAGCCACCAAAAGTCCCGAAGCACCAGTTGCAGAGTCTTAAACAGCCCAAAATGGCCTGCGGCCCGGCCATCATGGCAAAGCTTGAGAATGTCCGCCCGCTCGGGCCCAGGGGAAACATAGACAGAGTCCCGGTGGTAAAGCACCCCGTTCTTTACCTGGAAGGGGGCTTGGGGCCCCTTGGTCAGCTGCTCTTGTACCCACGGGTCGGTCCGCTGGCGAGCCTGGACACGGGCACTCAGAGGCCTCTTGTCTCCAGGGGCCGGCGGGGCCACGGGAGGGTTCACAGGGAGCGCCCGAGCAGCCGCAAAGTTCTCCGCTTTGAGCAACCGGGCCTCGGACGGCCCGTTGCCATCACGAACGTACTCCGGCTGACAACGCATCCGCTTGCTTGGTCTGCTTGGGGTCACATAGTGGATGTGGAAATTGAATCGCTCAAAGAACAGGGACCATCTCTGTTGCCTCTGGTTCAATTTGCGCTGGGTCTTCAAGTGTTCCAAATTCCGGTGGTCGGTGTGAACCTCCACTGGGAATTTGGCCCCTTCAAGCAGATGTCTCCAGACTTCAAAAGCCACCTTGATGGCCAAAAGTTCCTTCTCCCAAATGGTATAGTTCTTTTCCGGAGCCGTCAGCTGCCGGGAATAGTAGGCACAGGGCAACAAGTCCGTCCCCTGAGGCTGTAGCAGGATCGCTCCCACCGCCACATCTGAAGCATCGGCCTGCACGGTGAAAGGGGTGCGGGGGTTGGGGTGCTGCAGAAGCGGCTGAGTGGTGAACAGCTGCTTCAGCCTGCGAAACCCCACATCCGCCTCCGGTGTCCACCGGAAAGGCACCTTTCCCCGCAAACACTGAGTGATAGGATCGGCCCACTTGGCAAAGTCAGGAATGTACTTTCTGTAGTAGTTGGCAAAGCCCAGGAATCGTTGAATGTCTTTTTTGCTGGCCGGGGCAGCCCAATCAACCACGGCTTGGACCTTGGTGTCGTCCATGGCGATGCCCGTAGGAGAGATGCGGTAGCCCAGAAAGTCCACCTCACGCAAATCAAAAGCGCACTTTTCCAGCTTAGCATAGAGCCCGTGAGCTCTAAGCCTCTGGAGCACTTCCTTGACATGGCGGTCATGAGTCATTTGATCCGGAGAAAAGATCAACAGGTCGTCTAAGTAGACCGCCAGATAGCGATCCAGCAGGTCCCGGAAAATTTCATTCATGAAGTGTTGAAAACAGGCGGGAGCGTTGCACAAACCGAATCCCATCACCAGGTATTCGAAACTTCCCCACTTGGTCTGGAAAGCCGTCTTCCATTCGTCTCCCTGGCGAATCCGGACAAGGTTTTAGGCGCCACTCAGGTCCAGTTTAGTGAACACCTTAGCTCCCCGCATCTGCTCCAAAAGCTCGGGGATCAGGGGTAGGGGGTAGCAGTTCCGGATCGTGATCTTGTTGAGTTCCCTATAGTCATTGCAGAGCCGCAGCTCCCCCGATTTCTTCTTGACAAAAAGAATCGGCGCCCTGGCCGGGGACTGGGAAGGCCGAATGAAACCCTTCCGCAGATTCTCATCCAGGAAATCTCGGAGAGCCTGTTGCTCTGGTTCCGAGAGAGGGTAGAGTCTCCCCCGCGGGATGGGGGCTCCAGGTTGCAATTCAATGGCGCAGTCATAGGGCCGGTGAGGATCAAACGTTCTGCCTCCTTCTCACTGAACACATCCCAGAATCCGGCATATTTCTTGGGCAGTGTGGCAACGTTTTCCACTTCTTGAGCCTGGCAAGCCCGAGCCGTCATACAGTGGCCCTGGCAATGGTCGGAAGAAAAAAATAGCTGTCTCTTGGCCCAGGAGATCTGGGGGTCATGGAGTGCGAGCCACACAATGCCCAGGACAATGGGGAAATCTGGGAGCTTGGTCACAAGAAAAGAAATGTCCTCTTTATGGGAGCTGGTCCACATCTTGGTAGGGGCCGTATATTGAGTCACGGCCCCCGTTTTCAGGGTTCTCCCATCAATAGTCTGTACACCCTTGGGCTCTTGGAGATCCAGAAACTGTAATCCAGCAGACTTGGCGTAGTCTGCATCGATGAAGTTGTTGGTGGCCCCCGAGTCGATCATGGCATGGACCATCATCGGTCCCTTCTCAGGCGACCACAGGCTGACCATTACTAGGAACAATTGTCCAGTCTTGGGTTCAGGGGGGAGGTTAGCGACGTCAGCCGAGTGAGCGAACCCTCTTACACTCGGCCGGCCCCTTCCCCCGTCGCCTGGATGGCTTCCTCGGCCTCCGGGGCCTCCAGGGCAGCAGAGGCCCGAGTCTTTCCACGTGGCTTCTGGGGGCACTCTTTGGAAAAATGTCCAGCCCCCCCGCAGTACCAACACAAATTGAGACGCTGACGACGTGCCTTCTCCGCCTGGTCCACTTTGGGTCGCACGGTCCCCAACTGCATGGGCTCCGGTTCATCCGAGCCTGTTGGTGCCGGGGCCAAGTGCCGGGGCTGGAACTGCCCAGCTCCCCCTTCCTTTCTTGCCACCGGCTTTTCCACCACACCTTTGTCCCACCGCCTCCGAGTCTGCAGCCCTGCTTCCACCCGTAGGCTCAAGGTGATGGCGTCCTCGAGATCCGCGGAGACGAGGATGTTTCAGTATCTCCTGCTGTAACTCCGTTGTCAGCCCCGCGATGTACTGGTAACGCAACGCCAGAAGGTTCCACTGGACCTGGGCTGCCAGCACTCGAAAACGGGAAATGTATTGAGACAGGGATAGATCCTTCATCGTCAGCCGGGCCAGGTCCCTCTCGGCCAGCTCTTCGTTCACGGGTGCGCCCCAGGTTGCCCTGATCGCCCCTAGAAAGGCCTGTAGCGTGAGCACATGGGGAGACTGGGCCCGGATCAACGAAGTGGCCCACGTTGCTGCTGTCCCCTCCAACAGGGTATAAACAAACCCCACCTTGGCTCGGTCGTTGGCGAACTCGTTGGGACGCAACTCCAGATAAAGTTCCACTTGGCAGACGAACACCTCGACTTGAGCAGGGTTGCCCCCGAAGCGGGCAGGTGCGTTCACCCCCGGATGCCGTCCGGCCCGGGTGCGCAGCTCTCCCAATTCCTGTTGCATCTCCGCCACTTGTGCATCTGTCAAGTTGGCCATGGCGGCCACTGCCGTGGGGCGCTTCCTGCGGCGTCCCGTGGTGTGATAAGGGGTTCGAGGAGTTCTCCGGCCAACTGTCACAATCACGGACTTACCGGCCCCTTAAACACACACACGGAGACGTACTGAAAGCTAACTACTTTATTGAATATAAAAACAGTTCCAAAGAATATAGTCCAATAGAATATAAGATAGTCCAAAAGGCTTGAAGTATCACAGTTCCAGGTATCGTAGCAAATAGGCAAAAAGCTTGGCAAGGCTCCGCAACCAATGCAGATCAGGAAACAGGGCAAGGCTCCGCAAATCAATGTGGATCAGGAAACAGGGCAAGGCTCCGCAACCAATGCGGATCAGGAAACAAGGCAAGGCAAGGCAAGGCAAGGCTTGATGACCACGGCTTAGCTTGTGGTCCCACTCCGCTTCACGCCTATTCAAGTCAGACGTGGCCGGAGAACTGAGGATCCGTTCCCACGAATCCTATACTTAATCCTTCGGCCGAGGTCCCCGACGCTCTAGGCTTCTTCGTCTCCAATCCCTGCTGACGGACCTCGGCCGGTCTAGGGCCCGGGACCAATCCCTCTTGCTAGACTCGATGTTCCGTCTTCTATCAAAGGTTCGACCTTGTCTCTCGGCAGTTGTGTTGCTATCTCCCTGAGAGCTTTCCTCCCTAGCCGTTTCCCATGCGCCTTCTTCCATATCTTCCTCAGGAGGCTCCTGGGAAGATCTCCCTCCCGGATGTTCATAGCTCCCCGAATCGGAATCTAACTGCACCTGGTTATCTGAATCATCCCTAGGACCAAAACACATTTCTTCCCAGGCCAAGCTCTCTGTGGGCGAAAGAGGCCCTTGCGGGGAAAGCTGCCCTTCACCCCAGTCATCTAGCTCATCCTCTGAATCATGTTCTAGCACAGCTGGTTCTAATGCTAATGGGACCTCAGGTCCTGTCCCCTGCCCTCCAGGCACAAACGAGAACTGCTGTGCTACAGTGCGTAGCAATGAATCCAAAAAGCAGGCTTGGAGCCGGTACCCACTGCCACCTATCTTTCATATCAATTTTATTTTTGTTCCAGGAGGGGCCTTCCCATTTCATGCCATCCGAATGGATGGCACGAAATAGAAACACTAATCAAATGGATGAGACAAATTTCTGACCCATGACCAGTATCTAGCTTGGATTAACAGTTTGTCAAATACATTTGCATAGAACCAGGTTGGGGAAAAGCAATCCAGGAATACTGGAGCATTGCACTCTCTCAAAGTTCAGCTCTGCTTTGACATTTTTAAAAATAAAACCAAGATGTCAAGTAACTAACCAGTATATTGAGTCTTAGGACTTCATCAGATGGAAATGGGGGAAAGTGGGGGGAAATGAGAGAAACGTCTTATTTCCATGTAGAATTGTCTTATTTGTGTGGGATTCCATATTTATAGAAGACAGATAATCCTTACCCCCATCACACAGGATCGCCACCTCCCACCTCTAGCTCAACCATCCGTAGAGGAGACAGAAGGCATTGTTCTTAAGGCAGACACCACTTCTCTGGGCTCCTCTCCTTTCTCATCCAATCTCCTTACTCTCAAGGGGACAGAAGACATTGTTATTATGGCAGACACCATTTGTCTCTAGCAGGCATGTGCAAACTTGGGCCTTCCAGGTGTTTTGGACGTCAACTCCCACAATTAATAACAGCCTAAATCCCAATCCTAAAAGGAACCCAGCAAGGTTGCCCCCTTTCCCCCCTTCTCTTTATATTGGTGCTAGAAACACTGCTAGAAAATATTCGAAGAGATAAAAATCTGAAGGGCCTATCCATAAAAAATGAAAGTCTAAAGATAAGAGTTTTCGCAGATGATCTCGTCTGCGTAGTGGAAGATCCAATTGAGACTATAAATTTGTGGCTAGAGAAACTGGAGGAATTTGGGAAAGTGACAGGATTTAAAATAAATAAGGGGAAAACCAATATGCTAGTTAAAAATATGAATCAGAAAGAAAAGGAAAAAATAGAGAGAAACACAGGAATATCAATTACAAATAAAGTAAAATATCTTGGCATATATATAACACCCAAAAATATTGATTTAATCAAGAATAATTATGAGTTTAAATGGCGACAAATTAAAGAAGATCTAAAGAAATGGAGATACCTGAATCTGTCCCTCCTAGGCAGAATTTCATTAATAAAAATGAACATTCTGCCTAAATTATTATTTATTTATTTATTTTATTTACTTTATTTCTATTCCGCCCTTCTCACCCCGCAGGGGACTCAGGGCGGATTACAATGTACACATTACATTTAGACACACAAACACACAAGACAGACAGAGGCAATTTAACATCTGGCCACTAGGGGGAGTTATCACACACCATTCATTTCTCAGCGTGTTTCCTGGAGATATTTTTATGGCCTCGTAAATCAGTTAAATTTTACCTCCCCACTAAGTGGTACCTTAATTTCCTTCTTGACAGATGCAACTGTCTTTTGGGTTGTAAAGGTCGACAACAGGCTACACAATAGGTCGAGAGCCCACCTCGACCCGGGCAGGCCTCGAACTCATGACCTTCTGGTCAGTAGAGATATTATGCAGCTGACACCCAGCCTGCTGTGCCACATTCCCGGTGTATTATTTCTTTTTCAAAACCTGCCTGTGTTAAACAATGACAGTAACTTCAAAATTTGGAATAAGGAACTCAGAAAATTTATATGGAAGGGTAAAAAGGCCAGGATCAACTGGAAAAGTATGACAGATGATAAAGAAAGGGGAGGGCTGGGAGCTCCTGATCTAATCTCATATTACGAGGCCTGCGCTTTGGAGTGGGTTATTGACTGGACAACATTAAAAGATACCAAACTGTCTGTTAACACTAGAAGGATTCGACCTTAGGGCGGGCTGGCATGGATATTTATGGTATGGGAGGGTTAAAATTGAAAGGAATTTTAATGATCACTTAATAAGGAAATCATTACTCAAAGTTTGGCTAAAAAGAAAAGACAGATTATTTGAGAGTGTCCCAAAATGGTTATCACCCCAAGAAGCATATTACAGAAGACAATATGGTAAAAATAAATGGTTAAACTATGAGCACATCGGGAAATGAATTAGTTATGAAAGACCTGGAGGAATTAAAGGAAATAGACAAGACCTTAGACTGGTATCAATACAGACAGATCTATGAGATATATAAAAAAGACAAGCTCTTGGGATTCAAAGACAATAAGCAGCTCTGGGATGTACTGATTTCGAAAGAGAAAGGGAGAATAACCTTGTTGTATAAAAAGCTATTACAATGGCAGACAGAAGAAAAAAGTATAAAAAACTGCATGATCAGATAGGCCAAGGATATTGGGCATGAAATCCCTTTAAAATATTGGGAAAGGTTCTGGAAAACACAGCTGAGATATTTGTATGCCTATGATCTAAATCAGGGCTGTCCAACAGGCGGCCCTGGGGCCGTACACGGCCCCCGAGCCCCTTCCCTCCGGCCCCCTAAGTTGTTTTAATAAAATACAAATTAAAAATTAAAAAAATAAAAAAATAAAAAATACCTACTTCCGGGTTTAGGCAAGCATTGCGAGACTACGCCAACCACAGACGGGATTTTGAGGGAGGTCGAAATCTCGTCTGTGGCTGCGTAGTCTCGCGATAGCTGCCGAAATCTCGGGTCCCGCGGGATTTGCGGCCGGCCTGGGCGCGTGCCTCCTCCTCCCTCACGGCTGCTTCCAGACCAGCCCCCATTCCCTCAGAGAGAGGGAGGAGGGGAGTGAGGCAGGGAAAGCCCCTCCTCGTTCCGTCCTCTTCCTGTGGAGGGCCCTCGCTTCCCGCCCCACGGATGGGAGAGCCACCGCGCCTGGCCTGAGCTTGGCCTCGGCTCCAGCGGGGCTCTTCGGGGACGGCGTTGGCGTTGGCGCTTCGGCCCTGTGGCGGGGCTCCCGCAGTATGGGTAAGGAAGGGCCTGGCTCCAATCAATCAATCTAAAAACAGTGGGATGTTGGGTATGGGGGGAGGGGTCCCTCAGCGGCGGTTTCCTTGGCGATGCTTCCTTCCCCTCCCCTCCCCCTCCCTTGTTGTGCTGCCTTCCCTCGCGTGCAGGGCGCAACGTGGCTTCATTTGCGCCTGCCCCCGCGGCTTGTTTTCCCTTCAGGGAGAGAGGGAGCTCTTTGGGCCTCCTCCACCCGCCTCTGGGAAAGGAGGCCCCATCAAGCCCTGCGACGGCATTGAGGTGTTTGGGTTTTTTTTGGTGTGTCCCAATTTGAGTGTGGACTCAAATAACTCAAAGGTATTAGGAAACATTCCCCCAAATCCACCAGTGTTCCCATTTGGGTATATTGAGTATTCATGCCAAGTTTGGTCCAGATCCATCATTATTTGAGTCCACAGTGCTCTTTGGATGGAGGTGAACTACAACTCCACAACTCAAGGTCAATTGTAAGTAAATTGGATCTGGGGAGGGGGCAGAGGAAAGGGGGCGGAGCCGGGGGAGGGTGGAGCTGGGGGAGGGGGCGGAGCTGGGGCGGAGGCAGACCCTTCGGCCCCCCAGGTGATCAGTGACTGGAATTCCGGCCCTTGGGCCCGTAGAAGTTGGACAGTCCTGATCTAAAGGAAAATGGCATCAAGATATTCTATAGGTGGTATCTTACCCCAAATAAAATAGCCAAATACAATACTAATTACAGTAATAAATGTTGGAGATGTTGTAAGGAGGTGGGTTATTTTTTCCACATGTTGTGGGGCTGTAAAAAAGTTAGAAAATATTGGGAAAAGATATATAGAGAAATGTAAAAAGAATATATTAGAAAATATTGGGAAAAGATATATAGAGAAATGAAAAAAGCATTAGATATTGAGTTTTATTTTAAGCCAGAATATATGTTACTGGGATTATTGGATTTCAAAATAGATAAGAATAAAGAAAAACTTTTCATCTACTGTATAACAGCGGCAAGATTGACGGTCGCCAAAAAGTGGAAAGAAAAACTTATTCCGACCATAGAGGACTGGTTATCCAAACTATTGGAGATTCTGAATATGGACATGACACAGAAGATGGAAAGTACGGACTGGCCCCCAATTATAGATTACTTGAAAGAATTTAAAGATCTAAAAGATTATATTTATATAGACAAGTGGTAATGCTACGCTTGGATAAGTAAATAAGAGTTCGCTAGACATAAATCTAAGAATTATCAGTTAAGGATAGGAGATTGAATAGGAAGTCTCTATATTCAGTCCATGTCTTGTCTTTTTATGTAGCAGGTAGTATTGTATGTTGAGTTAGGATGAATGTTGTGCTATGTATTGTTGTTTATTTTATATTGAGAAATTTAATAAAAACTATTTTTTAAAAACACCTGGAGGGCTCAAGTTTGCCCATGCCTGGTCTATAGGCTTCTTTCTTTTTCCTCCCAATCTTCTGACTCTCAATCATGGAAGTCTGAAACCTTCATTGCTGAAAAAGATGTTCCAAAATACTGAAATGTACAAGTACGCCTACTACTGCTTAAAGAGCCAACAGGCCAATCCAAGTCAAGAACTTTATTCAGTTGGGAAGGTTTGATATATAGAACATGGCTGAAATGACCAACAGTGAATGGATTAGTGGCAGGGGGAATCGTAAAATCATAGAAACATATTTGGAAGAGACCTCGTGGGCCATCCAGTTCAACCCTCTGCCAAGAAGCAGGAAAACCACATTCAAAGAACCCCCAACAGATGGCCATCCAGTCTCAGTTTAAAAGCTTCCAGAGAAGGTGCCACCACCACGCTCCAGGGCAGAGAGTTCCACTTCTGAATCGCTCTCACAGTCAGGGAGTTCTTCCTAATGTTCCGGTGGAATCTCCTTTCCGTTTGAAGCTGTTGCTCCGCATCCTAGTCTCCGGGGCAGCAGAAAACAAGCTTGCTCCCTCCTCCCTATGACTTCCCCTCACAAATTCTCTTCTTCAGGCTAAACATGCCCAGCTCTCTAAACCGCTCCTCATAAGGCTTGTTCTCCAGACCCTTGATCATTTTAGTCACCCTCCTCTGGACACATTCCAGCTTGTCAACATCCCCCTTCAATTGTGATGCCCAGAACTGGACACAATATTCCAGACGTGGTCCGACCAAGGCAGAATAGAGAAGTAGCTTGACTTCCCTGGATCTAGACACTAGACTCCTATTTATACAGGCCAAAATCCCATTGGCTTTTTTTGCTACTACATGACATTGTTGGCTTGTGTTTAACTTGCTGTCCACATGGACTCCAAGATGTTTTTGACACGTACTGCTTTTGAGCCAGGAGTCCCCTAATCTGTATCTTTGCATTTCATTTTTTTCTGCCCAAGTGGAGTATCTTGCTTTGTCCCCATTGATGGGATCCATGTTGCTTTGCCTATGAATTGTCTCTGAAGTGTAGGGAAAGAGGGGAGGAGAAAGCTTGAGGTGGCCTTCAGAGTACTATAGCCGTAGATCCTTAGGCTGTGTACTTTGGGGGAAATTAACTTCTGTTTTACTGCTATGGGGAATGTGTGTGCAAATATATAAAAATGTTCTGCTTTTTAAAAAAAAATGTGTTTTTGAATTATATATAAACTTCAAGTGATTTCTGTTATCTGTTTCTGCTGATGTCTTGGAGGATTTCTCTTTTCTAGCCAGACAACCTGAATTCTTCCCGTGTGATGCTCCCATACCCAATAGCTGGACTGAGGGGATCCTTTCCTGGGTTGAGAAGAATTCACTAGCTAAAGAGACAGTGTTGGTGGAAGTGCATATATCGCTCTCCTCTTATCACAGGATCATCATGAAGCATGATAGCATTTTTTTAATCATTCCATCAGTAACCTTTAATGACATTGGAAACTACACCTGTGAGTGGAATGAGCAAAAACACCATTTTCAGCTGAAAGTAACAGTGAAACCAGGTAAGAGAAGAAGGTAGACTGGTCCTGGCAGTGGATCGTCTTTGGGTGCTTTAAATGAAGCTGGTAACTGGTACTGACTGCCAAGTTTTTCCCAGGCTGGTTCCTACAGTTGTTTTGAACTCTATCCCCCATTATCCACAGTTTTATAAGCTAGGGATGATGGCAAGTGCAGTCCAACACTTCTGGAGGGTGCTAGGGTAGAGAACATTGGTGTAACAATAGCTGTTAAATACATGTAACTGTTATGTTTCGGCCTAGGTTCATCCCTTTTCTTTTGCGTTCCTCACTTGTGAAATATAAATATATTTTGGTTTATGTTGGCCAGGACTTTGTTCCATTCTATTGTTCAACTTTAGAGTACAGATGTGTGTGTGTGTGTGTATTTATTTATTTTGTCATGTCAGGAGCGACTTGAGAAACTGCAAGTTGCTTCTGGTGTGAGAGAATTGGCCGTCTGCAAGGACGTTGCCCAGGGGATGCCCGGATGTTTTGATGTGTTACCATCCTTGTGGGAGGCTTCTCTCATGTCCCCGTATGGGGAGCTGGAGCTGATAGAGTGAGCTCATCCGCACTCTCCCCAGATTCGAACCTGTGACCTGTCGATCTTCAGTCCTGTCGGCATAGGAGTTTAACCCACTGCACCACTGGGGCCTTCCTGCTATATGCAAACTACCACTATCTGCACCCAGTGTTTATTTATTTTAAATTTTAACAGTCACATTTGGCACGCACGAAATGGTTTTAAATTGTCTGTTACTGCTTGTGTTGAGTTTTATTGATTGTATTGGTTTTATAATTGCTATTGTTTTGATATTATGTGTTACTGGGCTTGGCCTCATGTAAGCCGCCCCGAGTCCCCTTGGGGAAATGGGTGCGGGGTAGAAATAAATAAAATAAATATGGTATACCGGTGTGTATGGCAGTCTGGGAATGCTCAGTTGGGATGGGTGACAAAATTATGTGAAACTCATGTGGCTGATGACTAGATGAAGACTTACTTCATTGGGCGCTTTAACGTGTTAACTCTCTTCCGTCCCCCAACACCAACCTACTTCAAAGGTTTTTGGCAAACCTTTGGACAGCAGCACTGGATAATCTGGACGGTGGCTCTGGGATGTATGGTCTTCTGTCTTGGCTCTCTCTTGTGTTTCCTGTGGCTCCGACGTGGTAAGTATAGGCAGGTAGACAAAACCAATCAAATAAATTAATGATCAAATTCATCCTGTACCTCAGTGTTTTTCAACCTTTTTTGAGCTGCAGCACATTTTTTACATTTACAAAATCCTGGGGCACACCACCAACCAAAATGACACAAAATGACACTCTAACACAGTAATACATATAGTTAATATGTTTTTAAATGTATTTATACACTCAGTGTGAAACCTGGGCCTGTTTCGATGAACGCAAAATAGATATCCTGGCAGGAATGGCAGAAAGACACAAACTTCCCACACAGAACTCCCATAACCAAGAGAAAATACTATAAGAGTTTGGTGGGTATTGACCTTGAGTTTTGGAGTTGTAGTTCACCTATATCCAGAGAGCACGGTGGACTCAAACAATGTTGGATCAGGACCAAACTTGACATTAATACTCAATATGCCCAAATATGAACACAGATGGAGTTTGGGGAAAATAGACCTTGACATTTGTGAGTTACAGTTTCTGGGATTTATAGTTAACACACAATCAAAGAGCATCCCGAACTCTTGCAACAATGGAATTGAACCAAACTTGGCATATTGAACTCTCATTACCAACAGAAAGTACTGAAAGGGTTTGCTTGGGAATTGACTTTGAGTTTGGAAGTTGTAGTTCACCTACACCCAAAGAGCACTGTGGGCAGGAGGGGGGAGAAAGGGTATTGGAGGTTCCAATTTCCCACGGCACACCTGATGATTGCTCACGGCACACTAGTGTGCCACGGCACACTGGTTGGGAAACACTGCTGTACCTTAACCTCCTAGCCTCGAGTCCCCTTTAGGGTGAGAAAGACGGGGTATAAATAAAGCAAATAAACAAATAGCCTTTACCGCTTAAAACTGTTATATCCAACATAAACTGTGGGTTCTTTTGTCCTGGGAGTTTCCCTGCACTTTGAGCTTGAGGTTCCTGACATATTACCCCAAATGTAGCCACTCCAGATACAAATGAATATGTCACAGTGGCAATAGAGAGAGGATTCTTTATATCGCTAAGCATTCATATCTACCTCTGTCTTTTTCAGTCACTCGCGCTCGCAAACAACAAATGAAGTTGAGGTCCCCTGCCAAGAGGCAAGTATTGGAAAGAGAAATACTGCAAAAAGGGAGTAGTGAAATGTGTGAGCATGCAGGGGAATATACTGAGAATTGGACAGCATCCCTCACAATTGGGGCCCATCTAGAAGATACCTTTATTGATGGAGGGCAGGCCGGAGTCCGTCCCCGATAATTTCCAGCACTGCCTCGAAGCCGTTACTGGATGGCTGCGAGCCAGTAGGTTGAGGGTGAATCCGGCGAAGACGGAGATCTTGTGGCTGGGTCGCCCTGGCGGGGTGGGTGCCCGGCTTCCGACCCTGGACGGTGCGGCGCTGCGCCCAGCGCCGTCTGTGAAGAGCCTGGGGGTCCACTTGGACTCCCAGCTGACCATGGAGGCCCAGGTCTCTGCGGTCAGCAGGGCTGCTTTTTCCACCTCCGCCAGGCAAGGAGGCTGGCCCCCTACCTCTCCCGGAACGACCTGGCCACGGTGATCCAAGCCACGGTCATCTCAAGGCTAGACTACTGTAACGCGCTCTATGTTGGCCTTCCTCTGTCGTCGATCCGGAAGCTCAAGCTGGTGCAGAACACTGCCGCCCGGCTCCTGTCTGGCACGCCAGCAGGATGCCGTATAACACCCGTTTTGCAGGATCTGCACTGGCTGCCTATTGAGCACCGGATCGCCTTCAAAGTGTTGGTTCTTACCTTCAAGGCCTTATATGGTCTGGGGCCAGTGTATCTGAGGAACCGCCTCATCCCCTATTGCCCATCGAGATCACTACGGTCTGAGGATGGCAACTTCCTGGAAATACCATCTGCAAAGTCAGCACACCTGACATCTACCCGCCGGAGGGCGTTCTCTGTCATAGCCCCCACGTTGTGGAACGCCCTCCCGGCCGAAACTAGAGCCCTGAGGGATTTACTTCCATTTAGGCTGGCCTGCAAAACCCATCTGTATAGGCAGGCCTTTGGAGAGTAGGCCCGCGTGCTCTGGGTTTTGTGTGGTGGCAACTGTTGCTGCTCTACTTGTTTTATTGCCTGCTTTGCCATTGTTTTGCTATTGCTTTAATTGTTCAATTGTTTTATGTTTTTAATCTTTGTTTTATGCCCCTGACTCTTGTGAGCCGCCGCGAGCCCTCGGGAGTCGGCGGCATAGAAGCCTCAATAATAAATAAATAAATAAATATTGAGGTGGAGGGCCTGTCCAGACAACATTCTGGACAGTCCCGAATTAATTAATTTGCTACAAACCCTGGTTTGTAGCAAATTAATTAAATAAGCTAATTAGCTGATATGTGGGAATACCCACCCCCTTTCCCCAAGCCCCCAGACCTCTTAGAAAAGTAATAAAAACTTATCCAGCCTCCATTACAGGCTTCAGCTCTCCCAGTGCATAGAAATGATGCACCAGGAGAGAGGGGGAGGAGAAAAATGCCCCCCCCCTCCTGGTTTTTCATTTCTATGTGCTGGGGGAGTTGGCTGAAGCCTGTAATTGCCAGGTAAGTTTTCATTACTTTTCTAAGGAGTCTGGGAGCTTGCGGCGAGGGGATAACACTGCCAGACGTTCTCCTGGGCTAGTCCTGGAAGAATGTCTGGACACCCACCCCAGAAAGCGTGTGTTTTCTAGGGTGGGTGTGGACAGGCCCCCAGGAAATTCAGCGGTTTTAAAATGCGGATTCTCCTGGGATAAAGGCCTGTCTGGATCCACCCTTGGTTAGGAGGGCTAGAATTTTTGGGAATTGTAGTTCAACAACATCTGGATGCACAACTCCGATTCATGCTATGGAGGATGAGTCCAGGACATTGGCCTTTCTTCCTTAAAAATATTGCTGGAGAGTAGGAAATCTCTAGATTTATGCCTTGGAATCATTAATTCAGGAGCTCCCAGTGGTGCAGCGGGTTAAACCACTGAGCTGCTGAACTTGCTGATTGAAAGGTCAGTGGTTTGAATCCAGGGAGTGGGCTGAGCTCCTGCTGTTAGTCCCAGCTTCTGCCAACCTAGCAGTTCGAAAACATGTAAATGAGAGTAGATCAATAGGTACCGCTTCAGCAGGAAGATAACAGCGCTCCATATAGTCATTCTGGCCACATGACCTTGGAGGTGTATACGGACAATGCTGGCTCTTTGGCTTAGAAATGGAGATGAGCACCATCTCTACAGTTCGACAAGGCTAGAATTAATGTCAAGACTAACATTTACCTTTTATCATTGGGTTTTTGTTTGTTTGTTTTATTGGTTTCCAGAAGGTACTTTGGTGCCAAGAGGAACAAGGCACATATTTCCAATGGGATTGTGGCATCCGCAGCAACTGAAGATGGTAAGTTAATGACTCACTAGGAAACATCTTGTTATCTAAGGATCCATCTTGTAATTATGTTATACAGCACTGCTGGAAAACTACTTGGGGTTTATGTTGTAGGACCTAAATCTAATTCCTGGCCTCAACTAGAGTATGTTCACTGGATGAACTACTCAATATGGAAAGCAAGATCTATTTGAATCCCACTGATTTATTGGGTTTACTCTATTTGGCACTAGCAATTGGATTTAGGCTCAGGTGTTCCTAGCACAGTCATCCGTGGTTTGGGGCAACCTCAATATGTATAGCGAGGATCTCCAAGAGGAAAAAAAGCAAAGTAAGACAAACTATTTTTGGGACACAGAGGAGTGAGGGCTTCTCCCAAAAAGTAAAGTTCATTTGGACTTTAAATGTTTTCTAGTAAAAATAATAGTATAGCATGAATTTTTTAAATTGACATTCTCTCTTATGTGTACAAAAATATGGTTACGTACAACATGAACAAAGTAAACTAAACAGACAAAAATCCACTGATCCTGTCTTGACTCTCTAGGCCCAGACTGATGTATTGACTGAAATCCATATTTTATATGACTTGGGAACAGCCACATCTAGGGCTCTCTGTTCCACATAGTTTGCTGCTTTTGCTTCCCTCCTCTCTTTCCCCAGCTTTACATAAGATCCAATCGGACGGAGAGTCCTAGGGAACTGAAAGTCTTGTTCACAATTGTGTGCATTTGGTTTGGTCCTAGTAGAAGTATTGTGAGATCATGGATTTTGGAATTTGCCCCTTCTTGGACCATTAGGTCTTATTTTGTTTTCATGGTAGATCATTGCAGTAGTTCTTTTGTACAAAATTGCTCCCGCAGCTACAGTTGGGCACTTATGGGGTTAGTGCATGGAGGGCAACAACAAATCTTTTGATACCTTAAACTGGGGGTGGAAAGGACCTGTGGCATTATTGATGCTGTTAAGACCCCAACTCTCATAAGTCCTAACTAGTATGGCCAGTGGTGAGGGATGATGGGCTTATAGTCAATATTACTGACTTATTTTTAGACTCCCTACCACTGACCTAATCATTTGCCATTTTTGAACCTGTTTGATTAGATAAGTAGTTCTCGCCAGGTGTTTTGGCCTACAACTCCCAGAAATCCCAGGCACTTTACCAGCTATTAGGATTTCTGGGAGGTGAAGTCCAAAACATCTAGGGACCCACAGGCTGAGAACCACTGGATTAGATGATTGTGCGTCTTAGATATTGGTTAGTCTTTAAGGCAGTGTTTCCCAACCTTTTTTGAGCCACGGCACACCTGGTCACTTGGGGTGTGGCCTCCACCCGGGCCCCGCCCCCTTTCAGCCCAGGCCCCTCCCTCTTCCTCCTTTCCCTCCTGCCTGCCTGGCTGCCTGGCTTCTTGGGGGCGATGGAGGCACATGGCTTGGACCAGATTCTGTGCGTGGTGATGGGGGCGTCGCGGGGCCTGGGCCGGGCCATGTGTCTCTGCCTGGCCGCACTCCTCACCCCAGGCTTGGCGCTGCTCCTCTCGGGCCGGGCGGAGGGCACGCTGCGGGAAGTGGAGGTGCTGCTCCACCGGGACTGGCTGCGCCTCCGGCTGCGTGCCCTCCCTGCAGACCTGGCCCAGCCCCACGCCGCTCAAAGCCTCCTCCATGCTGCCCGGGAAGCCCACCGGCAGATGGAGGGCGAGGGGGAAGAAGGCGAGGGCTGCCCCCGGAAAGGGTCCTCCTGGTCAACAACGCCGGTGAGCCAGGCAGGAGGGAGAGGCCGGCAGGAAGGAAGGAAGGAGGGAGGGAGGGAGGAGGGAGGAAGGGCCTCCCACGCGAGGGGAAGGCACCCCCAGGGAAAACTAGGAAGAAAGGGGGGGAAGAGAGATTTTCCCGCGGCACACCAGCTGATCTCTCACGGCACACTAGTGTGCCGTGGAACAAAGGTTGGGAAACACTGCTTTAAGGTTCTGCAGGTTTCTTGGTTGTGTTTGACTACATCCGCTACCAGTTTGAAAGTTGATTAAGACTTTTAAACAGAGGCTGGATGGCCATCTGTTGGGGGTGCTTTGAATGCAATTTTCCTGCTTCTTGGCCGGGGGTTGGACTAGATGGCCCATGAGGTCTCCTCCAATTCTAGGATGCTATGATTCTAAGACAGTTAACAATCTGGAAGGTAATATTTTCATTTTTCAATGCTATTTCCATTTCACCCTAAACAATACCCAGCAGCAGAGCAAGCAGATGCCTTCTCCTATGAGAATGTGTTGCCAGACATTGCTCCTGGAAGGAATGGCCAAAGATTACTCCAGAAAGGAAAGATCCTACCCAATACAATCAACACAGAAGGTCTGTTCAAGTTGTGAGGGACAAGTGGGTGGGGAGAAGATCCAGTGTTCTCAGCATAATTCTGGTTTGTGTTTGTATGTTCCTTGTGTGGACAGATTTATAAAAATTGCTATAGACCAGGGGTGCTCACACTTTTTCAGCATGCGAGCTACTTATAAAACAACCAAGTCACAATGATCTACCTACCCATATTTTGATAGAAGAAATAAAGGACATTTACGTGATTTTTCGCAAACATAAGGGACACTTCATAAAATGCATCCAGACAAGAGTTCCTTCTCCCACCCTGACATCATTCCACAGATATAAACATGCAGAATGAAAGCAGACAGACCTTGAAGCTGCAAGGCCATTCAATGCTGATCAATGTGGCCAATGGAACATTCAAAAATGCATCCAGACAAGAGTTCCTCCTCCCACCCTGACATCATTCCACAGATATAAACAGGCAGAATGAAAGCAGACATTGAAGCTGATGTGCAGATGAACTCCTCGCAGTCGCAGATCTTAGGCTTTAGCAGAAAATGGCTGCCAAAGCCTCCTTGATTTTGTCCTCCCTCGTGGCTTGTCTTAGCCGCCGCCACACGCTCCAAATGTGCATGCGTGGGCCAGGCGCCCACCCCTTCCTTTGCTCTGCTGCCCTCCTTCTTCTCCCTCCCTCCTCCTCAGGCTGAGGTGCACTGGGGATGGAGGCGCTGGCGGGGGAATCGCGTCAGGGGCAGCCTGAGCCTGCAGCCCAGAGGAAGATGCGCGCCGCGCGCGGGGCAGAAACACCCCTCAGAAATCTGGCCCTGGCTGTGATCAACCAGTCCTGCCTCCACGATCGACTGGTCGATCGCGATCAACATAATGAGCACCCCTGCTATAGACATAGCTGAAGACCACCATAGCACTATCCCTGCTGTGCTCTGAATGAACTGTTTCTCTGTTGAGAACATAAGAACATAAGAAGAGCCATGCTGAATCGGACCTCAGCCCATCTAGTCCAGCATTCTGTATCACACAGTGGCCCACCAGTTGTACACGGGGATCTCGAGCAGAAGGGAGGGCAAAACCCTGACCTGCTCCCGACCCCCACAACCAGTACCCAGGGAAATCCTGCCTACCTCAACCAACTCCGAGGTGGCACTTGGATGTCCTTTTCAGTAACTACTGATTCCCTTGGTATCCATGAAGCTGTCTAATCCTGCCTTGAAGCTGTCCAGGCTGACAGCTGTCACAACCTCCTCTGGAAGTGAGTTCCATAACCCAATGACCCTCTGGGTGAAGAAATATTTCCCTTTATTTGTCCTAACTTTCCTACCTTGGAGCTTTAGGGAGTGCCCTCTAGTCCTAGTGTTTTGTGACAAAGAAAATAGTTTTTCTTTATTCACCTTTTCTATCCCATGCATGATTTTATACACTTCGATCAAGTCACCTCTTAGACGCCGTCTTTCAAGGCTGAAAAGACCAAGGCGTTGCAACCTGATTTCATAAGGGAGCCACTCCATCCCTTGGATCATTCTTGTTGCCCTTTTCTGTACCTTTTCCAGTTCCGTTATATCCTTCTTAAGGTGCGGAGACCAGAATTGTACACAGTACTCCAAATGTAGCCTCACCATCGATTTGTAGAGAGGCAATACAACATTTGCCGACCTATTTTCGATACCCTTCCTGATCATGCCAAGCATAGAATTTGCTTTTTTCACTGCTGCAGCGCACTGGGTTGACATCTTCATTGAGCTGTCCACCAAAACCCCAAGATCCCTTTCCTGGTTTGTCTCGGAAAGCTTTGACCCCATCAATTTGTAGGTGTAGTTGGGGTTCTTTGCCCCGATGTGCAGAAGTTGCTATCCACAATGAAACGACAATGTGTTCACAGTGGGAAGTTCCTTTCCATAGCTAGAATCTCTTTTCTCACACTAAAGTTACACAGGAGCTTCACACAGTACCCTTTTACACACAGCAGCCTTCACACTGGAGCTTTACACACGAAGCCTACAACCTAGGGCTTATCTCACTGAAGCTTCTCACACCAGGCCTCTCACCACATACTAAGGTCTACTATCTCTGAGGCCTACTTCACACTGAGGCCTACTAACACTGAAGTGCTCTCATACTGAGGCAAACTAACACTGAGGCATACTAAGCTGCTTATATCGAATTGCAACTTTTGCTGAGTCATTGTATCCATTTAACCCTTTCATTGCTTGATTCACATTTTTTTTTAAATTAAAAATACCTAGTTAATTTTTAATATTTCTGACAGGTTTTGGACAGAAGACCAAATCAAGAATTGATCTCTAGCATAAGACCAGTTGACATTTGATTGCCATTCAGTGTGACAGAGCAGGAGATGGTTAGAAATCATCCATGGGGCCCTGTTCCTTAAGATATTCTCAAGGAGGAACACCATTGAAATAGGATGGTCTATGGCAGGCCTGGGCAAACTTCGGCCCTCCAGGTGTTTTGGACTCCAACTCCCACAATTCCTAACAGCCTACCGGCTGTTAGGAATTGTGGAAGTTGGAGTCCAAAACACCTGGAGGGCCGAAGTTTGCCCAGGCCTGGTCTATGGAATAGGTGCAAATCCATTTGTAAGATGTGTCATGTTCTAAATATTTAAAAGTATATAGAAATTTCTGGTTCTTGCAAGTGAAAATTTGCATGAGCGAGAAGGTGGCAAAACCGTCTATCTATGCTTAGTCTTTTTTTTCTTCATGTGGGCAGGATGTAGAACATTGCACAGGAAATGTATATTCCTGTTTACAGAGAAAATGAGTGAGGTGGGTGTGTGCCAGTACCAGGCAAATACTATTGTGGTCTATTCTTCTGATTCTTCTACTCCAGTGGTTCCCAAAGTGGGCGGTACCACCCCCTGGTGGGCGGTGGGGCGATCTAGGGGGGCGCTGGAAGGCTCAGGAGAATTTGGGGGGCACTGAACCCCTGTAAGGGGGCGGTGGAGGCGGTGGCGTGAGCCAGGCGACAGGCTACCATCCATCTCTGTTTGTGCCTCTCTCTCTTCTTCCCTCTTCCTGCCAAGCACGGGATAATAATAATAATAATACCTTTGGGGTTCCCTTCCAAATGGTTGAGTCTTATAATAATAATAATAATAATGTCCTTCAACATATTTAGTGGAACGTGGATTCAGTGCGGTAACCAATTTATTAACAAAAAAAGAAACCGATTGCAAAATAGTCAATCGCGATGAATTGAGATTACTGCTGACGAAAATAGAGCCGATGATTACTAGATTGGGAGCAGCATACCAGGCTCACCCTTCTCATTAAGATGATTTTGAATGTTTTAACTTTTTTTGTATTACCTTTCTATTCTAAGTTCAATAAATAGTTTCATAATTTCAAACTTCAATGTTTCTAATTTACAACTTCCTTTATTATATTTTATGAAAAATGTAGAAATATTAATACATATATCTTTCTGTTTAATTGCTATTAAAAAAAATTAAAAAAAAATTTCTAGGGGAGTGGTGAGTAAAAAAAATTCTGGAAAAGGGGCGGTAGACCAAAAAAGTTTGGGAACCACTGTTCTACTCTAATCCAGTGTTATATTGCTAACATTCATATGCAGAGCAGAGTCTTGCACAAACAATTCTAACTGCTGAGAATTAGGGTGGAAGAGAAAAGGAAGTGTCGTATAATTCACTCAGCAGCAGAGGCCTCCTTCTCAATTCTCATCTTTGCTGTGTTCATTGAGTGCAAACTACTTTTTGACACTGAACTCAGTCTGCAGCACTTGAAGTAAACTGAAGAGAAAAAAAGAGGAAAGTGGCAGAAGAGAGAAAGTGGGACATTTTAAAAGCAGCTGAACAAGTAGGACAGCAGAAAATTAACTGACCAAAAGGAACAGTTGAAGGGGTGGCCCTGTTTCCCAGATTTGATATACCTTTTCATTTTTCCCATCTCCTTTTCTCTCTCTTCTGTCTCTCTCACAGATGAAGAAGTGTATGAATGCCCTGATAGTGAAACAGAACTCAAATCAGATGGTATGCCATGGGAAAGTTGTTTGTATAGTGAACTTTTAACTAAACCACTTACTTATTTTGACTCTTATGCACTGTAGTCAGCAGCCCTCTACATAGTTAATCGGTTTGGGCCATATAAATATGGCATGGACCAGAGATAGTTTATGCTCTGGGTAAACCATTTTCCTAAATGGACCAAAATAATATTTGGGCAAAGCGCAGAATCCTAGAATTGGAAGAGACCCCCAAAGGCTATGCAGCTCAACCCTTTTCTGCCCGGCGGGAAAGGAACAATCCCTCCCGACAGATGGCCACCCAGTCTCTAATAGTACTACTAATACTAGAACCTCTCCGTTGGTGCCCCCTTGTTATGGGGGAGAGGCTTGCGTACCCTAATGAAGTTGTGAGCTATGCTGGCGGTGGCATAATAGCCACCGGTAGGGCCTCCCATGCCAGACAGGTCACAACTGAAGGGTCTGACAAAGAGTGTCAAAGGGCAGGATGGGCTCTCTAGCCTTTTGGCAACCATCCTAGGAGAAGGAAAGCTCTAAATTCAAACCTGGGAAGATGGTGCTCATCTAACCCTGTAAGGTCAACCATCTAAGAGAAGGTAACTCTAATCAAATCTACAAACTGAGGACCTCGCTGCCACCGTCCTAAGCTTGCTAGGTCCTGGCAGATGAACCTTTGGTTTAAAAGGTGAGGCCAGTTCTGTGCACGCTGCGCTCCACCAGAAAGATCCATTGCACAGGCTCGAAGGACACATCCAACCTCCGAATCATCAATGCGCTTGTAGAAAGCATGAGATGAGTCCTTCCTGAATCTTCGTTTGCGAAGAAAAGCCAAGAGAAGAAGTCATTTCTCAGACAGGTTATAGTAGAAGTGAAGGGATTAATGAGCTTAATAGTGCAAAATGCTGAAATATTAACTTAAAATAAAGTGCCCCTCTTGACAAAAGGGGAATGGAGGACCGAAGGGCAAGCGGAGATTATGTATCTTGAAGACACAGGGTGGCCTGACTATTCTATATACAAATAATATAATGTTTATTTATGCTGGCACCGCATATGTAGAGCTTATTAGTTAAAAATATCAAGATGGCAAAATAATGAGAAAAACATGTTTTTAACAACCTGATTGGATAAGACGTAAGGGCAGAGAGGTTACACCATGGCCTAGTAAAAATTGTATAAAAGATAACAAAAACTTCTACTACTACTACTTTTATTTATATTCTGCTCTTCTCACCCCGAAGGGGACTCAGAGCGGATTACAGATACACATTGTTAGCAGACAATTCCTGCCGTTTTTCACATACACACATATAGACGAACAGAGGCAAACTCTGGCCACCAGGGGAGCTGACGCACTCATCACCTCTCAGCGTTCCCAGCATCCCTTGTTGTTCCTTCTGCATTCCTCAGTGTTCCTGGAGTTCTTTAATGGCCTCATAATTCAGTCAAAATTTGCCTCCCCACTTAATATGGTACCTTTCTCTCCTACTTGACAGATGCAACTGTCTTTTGGGCTGCAAAGGTCGACAGCAGGCTACATTTAAGGCCGAGCACCCACCTTGATCCGGGCAGGCCTCGAACTCGCGACCTACTGGTCAGAGAGATCTTATGCAGCTGACACTTAGCCAGCTGCACCACATTCCCGGTGCAATATTGTAACAGGATGGGCAGCTCTTTCTTTGAAGACACACTGGTCTTTCAGCTGTTCCGTCTCTGCATGGCCACGCTGAAATAAAAGATTTTTGCTTCACTCAAGGAGACTGCCTGCCTGCTCTGTGGGACCGAGGTTTTTAGGGGTTTCCTTTCGGAAGGACTGAGAAAGGTGCAAGTAGAAGGGGGTGACTTTCCATGATTGGCATCCTGTCTGAATCCATCATGAACTTTCATGCTCTTTATTCAATTTCTTATATTTGGGACCCGATACACTGCTCTCTGTGGGGAGCAATGCTCTCAGTGGCATTTGTATGGCTGCAAGATTTCCACCACTGCTTCACTCATTGAGTAAGTGTGAATCCAGGCTCTGCACCGCAATAGATAAAGCTCTTTCACATTTTGTGTGTGAGAGAGAGCAAGAGCTAGAGTCCCCAAACACAAAGAGAAGAATGTGTTAGTGCATACATTAGAACCCTTCGGCACCTAGAAGGTCACATGATTCCCACCCTGGTTCTAATGATATGAAAGGGTATAACCAACAACCACAGCCCCAAAATGAGGAGTCTTGACTAAGGTGGATATTAGGCATACTGACCAGAAGTGAAGTGGGCTGATTGGGGTGTGTGTGTTATAATAGCTTAACAGCAGAAGGATAAAAGTAGTAATGATGAAGCAATGGGGCATAAGGGGCAAATGAAAGAGTGGCTAAGCTTAATGACACTATTTTTTTAATGCTTCAGATGATGACAACTACGAGAACACTCAGGAAGAAGGAACACAGGGAGAAACAGTTGCAAAAGGTACATACTTATTGATTGTTATAAAACTAATCCACTATTATACCTTCAATGGATCTGCTGCTGGGTTGCTGCAAATGGGTGTCTTCCAGACAAAGGCTCATTGATGATGTTGCATTTATGCAGATGTCACAACGATGGGACCAGAAATGCAATGTTGCCAGCAAGCTTCTGTCAGGGAGAGCCCTGATGTGCCCTCAGTCTGGTTGGTCATGTGACTGCCCTAAGCGATCTGGGGATACTCCTGGGCCACAATAGATGAGCTCTGGGGTGCCTTAATCCAAAGTAATTGGATATGTGTAGATGTGGCCAAACTGAAGAAGACGACTAAGGAGGTTCCACAAATTTGTGAAGTAGGTAAGCCTGAATGAGGACAAGGTCACTCTGTTGAGTTTCATAATGAAGTGGGGTCTTAGTCCTGGATGTGCCAATGTGCAGTCATGTATTCTAAGCACTACACCACACTTGGTGTCACTGGACTTACCTCTCATTTTGAATAATTTTACAACTATAAATCTCATGTAAGTAGCCAGATACCTTGTTGGCCATCATGGCATTCCTACAAACCACAGGAGCAGGTTTTGGAGCTGATATGTAGTCTAGCAACAGAGTCTCCAGCCATGTGCCTGGAATATGGATTCCTGCTGAAATGGAGTCCTACAGGTTGCTTGAGTTTTTCAGGAAGTCCTCATCCTACTTTCCTTTTGCCTCATATTCGGGCAGGGCTGAATTTTGGATAGTATTTGGTTGCATAGCTATGTCTGTCTCAGAGTATCTCGAGCCATATTGCTGTACCACATAATCATAGAATCATAGGCCCCTTCTACACTGCCATATGAAATCCAGATTATTTGCTTTGAACTGGATTATATGGCAGTGTAGACTCATCTAATCCAGTTCAAAACAGATAATGTGGATTATCCGCTTTGATAATCTGGATTATAGAGCAATGTAGATCCAGCCAAAGAGTTTGAAAAGACCATATGGGCCACTCAATCCAACGTGCTTAACTAAGGGAAGAAGTGGGTGAAGCTTCCTGGTTTTGTGGGATGTGTGCCGTCACACTGGGTTGTAAATACCCAGTGAAGGGCATGGACATGGTCTCTCTATACTGGGGGATTGCTTCTTGCCTTCCTTTAGAGCAGTGGTTCACAACCTGCGAGTCCTCCGGTGTTTTGGCCTACAACTCCCAGAAATCCCAGCCAGTTTAGCAGCGGTTAGGATTTCTGGGAGTTGAAGCCCAAAACACCTGGGGACCCACAGGTTGAGAACCACTGCTTTAGAGGCTTGGGGCTCCCAAGGACCAAGCTGGACACTAGTTAACTCAAACAGGCTTTATTGTTCTTATCATGAGTTCACTTCACTCAGGCACTTTGCTTAGTTCTTCAAAAGGATAAAGGAAAGGTCTTACTCTCTGTACCTTAGTCCAGGAAGCTTTAGCTGGATGGCTCTCCAAGTCCTCTCCTTCTCTGTGGCCTTGAGGTAGGGACACTCGAAGTCCCAGTCAGATGGCCTACATTGAAGGCATAAAACCTTCCTCTGGATGCCAACTGACTGGTTTGAAGGCGTTTGAGACTCCTCAGAGCTACCCAACCTTCTGGTATGCTGGGCTTTCTGTTTGAGTCCCAAGGAAAGTCAGTCTGGTGTTGGAAGATAGCCTGACCAAGGCCTGGCCTGGCAAACTTTCAGTCACGTCCTCTCTGGAGAAATCCTGGAAAACTCTGCTATACAAAATGGCTTGATCCCCAAAATCAGTGGGAAAGGGGGCGGAACATATTCAACTGGACTCTGCAAACAATGATTGGCAGGTGCAAAGAACCAATCAATGCAACAAAACCTTTGCAAAACTGAGCAGGCTGCAAAAACACAATATAACCTTTTGGAACTTAAAGTTTTCCATACAAGTGGTGCTCGCTGTGCCGTCACAGGATGTGTTCAGAGGACCCAATATAATGCATTCCCCAATTCTCTCCCAGTTGTCCATCCTTAACTCAAGATCTTAGGAAGAGATAAGACTCTCAGACCTGGTGCCTCAGCTCCTTTTCCAGTTGACATGTCAGGTATTGAACCTTCCCCAAAAACATCCTCCACTACAGAGCTACGTCTGGTCTCAAAAAAAACCTTTCCTTTTGTGGACTCTCAGTTTCCTGGTGGGCATTTGGGAACTTGTAGTCCATAACAAGAACCCCTCCAGTTTCTGGTCATATTCTGTTTTCCTTGTGAGACTTTTTTAACTAACAGCTATGACTCTTCCTTCCACAGATGTTTCCTTATATGAAAATAGAGGAAACAAGGTGAAATTTGTCTGTCACAATTCAGGCTCAGGTAACAGGATGGGAAATAGGAGGTGTTCAATGTGGGGAGAGAAATGCAGGTGTCATGGCACTATATTGATCTTTTTTTCTGACCTACTGCATTTTTGTGGTCCACAGTTGAGGCATGCTATGCAAACAAAAGCCCAGAGGCTCCCAAGATTCTGTCCCAAGATCCAGTTGATGAAGGTAATTACCATCATGATCAGGGGGTTAAAATAAAAAATGGGACAGCCTATTAAAGCAATATGAGAAATGAAACAGCTCAGATATTCGAAAATTAAGAACAACCATAAAGGGGGAAAAAAAGTATTATTTATTTCAAGCTACATGGTTTATTCAAGGGAGGATATCTGCAACTATGTCATCATAACCATTAATTTCACATTTGAAGGGAGATGCTCACAGGCTGGAACATGTCCAGAGGAGGGCGACTAAAATGATCAAGGGTCTGGAAAACAAGCCCTACGAGGAGCGGCTTAAAGAGCTGGGCATGTTTAGCCTGCAGAAGAGAAGGCTGAGAGAAGACATGATAGCCATGTATAAATATATGAAAAAAAGTCATGGGGAGGAGGGAGCAAGCTTGTTTTCTGTTGCCCTGGAGACTAGGACGTGGAACAATGGCTTCAAACTACAAGAAAGGAGATTCCATCTGAACATTAAGAAGTAATTCCTGACTGTGAGAGCTGTTCACCAGTGGAACTCTCTGCCCCAGAGTGTGGTGGAGGCTCCTTCTTGGGAGGCTTTTAAGCAGAGGCTGGATGGCCATCTGTTGGGAATGCTTTGAATGCGATTTTCCTGCTTCTTGGCAGGGGGTTGGACTGGATGGCTGTGAGGAGGCTATTCAAATGAACCGGCTGGACAGGGTGGACCCTCTTTTACTGATCCCACCGCTGCCACCAATTTGTAACGATGAGGTCACTACGTATCTGACCTAATGTAAAAGGGTGTTGTATAACTTTAATTTAAGGATCCCTTAAATATGAAGAGATTAGCCACCAGATTGTGAGGACTGTTGTTGTTATCAGTTATCTAGGAGGGTCTGTCACCAATTATTGTGGGACTTCAAACTGTGTAACAAGACAGGTTAAAAACACTTTCCTGTCTTGCTTTACTCTGAGGCTGGACTTTTAAAATACGGAACAGAGAGAGGTTGTTGATGAAAAGAACAATAACAGTTTATTTATAGCTTGGCACAAAAGCGTGATGGATACGTTATAACTTCTTAGAGGCTCAACTCATCATGGTTACATTGGTATTGTAGAAGATACAAAGTTTAAAATGTTTGACTGTTACTATTACTCAGATCAGTATGTAACTATCTCACACACAGACCCTCTCTCCTCCTATAGGCACCTTGCCTATCTCTAGCCCTCAGGCTCTATACAAACAGACTGGCTCGCAAGCTCAGCCTACTAGAACTGTCTCTCTACAGCTCCAAAACCAGACTGCCCTCAGAACCTGCTCTCTCCTAGAGCTGGTCTGACAATTAAACTGTCAAAATTCAAACTTCCCCAGAATTCTATTCTTGGCTGTGGCAGAAAGCTGTTGACTCCTCCCACCTCTGCCTCACAGCCATGTTGCTATGGCAACTCTTCCCCAAGGTGGGCCTTCACTGAAGAAGTGCACCTTCCCTAAACATCTAAACATTTAAATGCACATTCAATCCTCAATCCCATAATAAAAAATAAACACTTCTGCACAATGGCCCACGAGGTCTCGTCCAACTCTATGATTCTATAATAGCAACAGCTCCCTTCAGTCAAGAATCTTAATCTTCATGGATTCAACTATCAATAGCTTGAAAATATTTGTAGAAATAAATAAAAAAAACCTAAACAAAGTTTGGTTTGCCATTGTATATAAAGGGCACTATTATGCTGCACGATTGTATATAATGTGACTTGCCCATCCATGGAGTTTGCTTCTGGAACCAAACCCCAGCCAATACTATGGTCCAACTGACTCTCAAAGTAGCTCGAAGGAATTGCCAGTAATAAAACACTCTTAATCATATTCATGATATAAAGCCACACCGTTCTGTTGGTGGTTGATCTCCTTGTGTTTCCCCAGCTGATGGTGAAAACTATGAGAACTTGGAAGAGGAATCTCCTCTGAGCCCTGGAGCCTCACGGCTAATAGCAGGTATTGGATCAGTAGTCTGGACAATTCAGAATCTAGACTGCCTTCTTGAAGTCCTTCGGATCTATTCTATGTGGCCTCTTTTGCTACTGATTTACAAGAAGTAATGTTGTCTCATGGTTTGATTGTTGGGCTAAGATGGGAAAACCTCACTCAAAATGTAGTTTGTTACTCACAAGATAATTGTGAAGAGAGAAAAAAGAGTACAATGTGTACTGTTTTGAGTTGTTTAGAGGAAAGATGGAATATAAATGAAACAAAAGTGTGTGTATATATGTGTCTTTCATCTTCTATGGCAAAGAGTGCTGGTGCCTCACCAAACTACAGCTCCCGGGATTCCGCAGTATTGAGCCATGGTAGTCAAAGTGGTGTTGAACTGTATTTAATTCTATAGTGTAGATGCACCCTAAGACCTGGTCTAACTTGCATCTAAGGCTAGATCTACATTGCCATATAATATAGTATCTGATCCAGATTATCTGCTTTGAACTGGATTATATGAGTCTATACAGCCATATAATTCAGTTCAAAGCAGATAATCTGGATTTTATATGGCAGTGTCGATGGGGCCTGCGATTCCTTTTCAGTTTGTCAGTGTTATTTGAAAACTGTGGCATGGAAGTCACCTATATCTTAAGCAAAAAGACTCCAAATGATAGTTAGTGAGCAAGGTGAGCAAAAAATAAATCTGGGGGGGAAAATAGGCTGGCTGGGAATTGGTGACTTGCAAGGGCCAATGGAAAGCTGTTGCTACTTGCGCAGGGCCACTACCTTCTGGGCCACATCCTAGAAGACCCGCTCCACGTTGAGCCCATATGTGGCACATGTCTCGTAGTAGGTGCAGCGCTATTGCTTTCTTCTTTGGTTTGTGGGCTTCCCTCAGGCATCTGGGTGGTCATCATGGGACATCCTTTCCACACTCCTTGAATTCTTATTACCTTGTGTTCTTATAAGGTTTCTTTAGATCAGTGGTTCTCAACATGCAGGTCCCCAGATGTTTTGGCCTTCAACTACCACAAATCCTAACAGCTGGTAAACTGGCCAGGAGTTCTGGGAGTTGTGGGCCAAAACACCCGAGAACCCACAGGCTGAGAACCACTGCTTTAGATATAACCTATTGGTTGCTATTGTCTGTCTCTGCTCCAGGTTTATGCCTCCACCTGTCTCTGGACCTTCACATTGATAGGCAGGATGGTGGCAGTGAGACTTCTACAGGTAAGCATCCAACTTGGCTGGTTCTGTGCTTCACAGGAAAGTGATTATAGACCTCTTATAAGATGAGACCAAATTGAAGTATAGCACTGTCGCCTGTTAACTATTAAATGTCTCTTTCTCACATGTTGTCATCCCTGTCTTGGTATACCTTCTCTACTGCCATCATATCTTATCATGAAGTTGCTAAGCAAGAAGAAACAGCTCAATCTGGGAGTCTGTGGCATTTGAGACTCCAGTTACCCACTATGCCCGTCACTGTTTTAGGCAGGGGGTGAGCAAATATTTTTTCCAATGGGCCACACGAGAGCAAAAAAATATTATGGAGGGCCGCACCTAAAGGCTGAACTACATTCTAATGTACATTATTTATTTATTTACTATATTTACTATATATTACACATCATTTATATTAACATATTAATATATCAAGAAATATTCATATATTATTAGTATTAATATAATTATTATATTATAGTATATATATATAGACATAATATATTGAAATTATAATATAATATAACATTATATTATATTATTTATTATATTATTATATTTTTATTATAAAATTATTATAAAATAATAATAAAAACCACTAAAATTAAATTAAATTAAATTCAAGAAGACAAGGTGCGAACCTAGATGAAGGCTGACATCCTCAAGAGAGGAAGGATCCCAAGATGGAATGGCCCAATGGACCCAGCCCAGAGGATGGCAAAGCGGACCCAGCCGCCGCAGCAGCAGAGGAGAGCAGAGCAGCAGGCAATCAGAGACTCCAGGCCTCCGCCCGCTCTTGCCCCCAGCCGTTCCCCAGCTGATCGCCCTGCTATGGAGTGCCTGCCATCCCTGAAGGCCAAGAGGAAGGGGTGCCGCTGCCGCCATCCCATTGCGGGCTCTGTGGGGCCTGTGTCGGCAGATAGGCCGGAGAAGCGGTGGCTTTGGAGTGCCTGACATTCCTGGAGGCGATCCATGTCAGATTATTGCATTTTGAATAGCAATTCATGAGTCAGCACAAGATATATTTTCGCAGTTTGAGATGACCTGCAGTGTGACATGTTTGACACCAGATGGCGCTGTCTCAAGACTGCTAAATGGAACCTTGAGGAATTTCCGTTACAAAGTGACAGTTGGGATTTGTCAGTTGGGATTAAATATCTGTGAGGAAAGGATGTTTAGAAAGGTAGCTGTGATGGCTGTTGTTTTTCCATGTTTTGCCAGTTATTGTTAAATACAATTCAATACAAAGTTATATATTTACCTTTTGAATTGAATGAGAGTTTCATTCTTCACACGAACAGAGACTGGAGTTTTTGGGCCGATGGGGAATTAAACTTCTATATTTCTGTTGCCTATCCGCTGTGACATAAATACTCGATGCCGAAGAATCCGGGCCTGCAGGGGGAGCACTTGGTGATCTGAGGCGGCTGATTGCCGTGGCAACCCGGAAGATGATCAAGTCTTCCGGGTCACCAGGGCGATCAGCCCCCACAGGTCGCCGAGTGCTCCCGCTGCAGGCTCAGATCGCCTCCAGGAATGGCAGGCACTCCAAAGCCGCCGCTCCTCCAGCCTGTCTGCCGACACAGGCCCCACAGAGCCTGTGATGCGATGGCGGCAGCGGCACCCCTTCCTCTTGGCCCTGCCCCTGACGCCCTTCTCCCCGGGCCGCATAGAATCGGCTGCTGGGCCGCATCCGGCCAGCGGGCCGTAGGTTGCCCACCCCTGGTTTTAGATTATGTGGAATTTCTCAAAAGGCCTGTTTTGAGAACAGCTGCAGGTAGATAAACTTCAGCCAGATTCTTAATTTGTCTGGCATCTGATCATGTAGCATGCATGGATTAATCCATCCATCCATTCCTTTCTGATCTGGTTCTGCCTTTCCCTTAAGGCTCCCAGTCCTATGAAGAGATGAATGGGTCCTTGTCCCCCACTACTATCAAGCCTCTTCTGCTGCAACCCAACACAAGCAATGAGGAAGGTAAATGTGAATCCTCGATCAGTTTGTGAAAAATATATATCTACATGTTTTCTGTATTAGAAAGTGTGGTGTTGGAGCTAATAATAAAAAGCCTACTATTTTATCTATTTACATGTGTAATTCTGTTACTGCTAGACAAGAAGTACCCAAACAAAACCTACAGAGTAGGCAGGCAGCAAAACAGGACAGATGGGTTTATAATTCCAAGTTTTACCAAGTGTTTATACAGTAGAGTCTCACTTGTCCAACCTTCACTCCTGCCTGGATCCACAGCTCTTTCAATGCCTTGTGATGTTTTGATGCTAAATTTGTAAATATTTATTTATTTATTATTTTTCTATACCACCCCTCTCAGCCCGAAGGCGACTCGAGGCGGTTTACATATGCCCACAAGATAAAATACAATTAAAACAATTAATGCAATAACTATATAAAACAGTAAACAATTTAGCAATTAAACCATAAAATACAATTCTCAGCCTTTCATCGTTAAAATCATTTTTCGTCGCATCGTCATATCATTCCATAAATCACAATTAAACAGTTATACTGCATCTGCAAATGCCTGCTCGAACAGCCAAGTCTTAACTTTCTTTCAAAATGTTAGGAGGGAGGAGGCTGATCTAATGTCCCTAGGGAGGGTGTTCCATAGCTGAGGGGCTACCACTGAGAAGGCCCTGTCTCTCGTCTCCCGCCAACCAGATCCGTGACGAAGGCAGTAATTACTTCATAACGTTGCCGTGTAGTGAACTGACATTATGTTTTGGTGCGTAATTGGTAAATTCATAATGTAATTTGATTTTTAATAGGCTTTTCCTTAATCCCGCCTTATTATCCAACATTTTCACTTATCCAACATTCTGCCGGCCCATTTATGTTGGATAAGCGAAACTCTACTGTACCATCAATAAGAGACAGTTGAAAATAATTGCATGTGGGGCTGACAATTAGGAAATATGCGTTGTTGAAGGCTTTCATGGCTGTGAGTTTTCTGGGCTGTATGGCAATGTTCCAGAAGCATTCTCTCCTGACATTTTGCCCATATGTATGGCAGGCATCCTCAGATGTTGAGACCATACAACCTCTGTGGATGCCTGCAATAGATGTGGGCGAAACGTCAGGAGATAATGCTTCTGGAACATTGCCATACAGCCCAGAAAACTCACAGCAACCCAATTAGGAAGTAGCTATTTACATGTTAGTGTTCCACTGAATTAAATTACAGTATTGAATTCAGATATGTTAACCATGTGCTTCTCTATATGATTATTGTCCTCGTTCAATAATTATATGATGCACACATTTCTGTCTTTATGAAGGGGCCACATTCCAAAATTCAGGATTTTTTTGGCATCTTGTTCAGTTTAAAAGAAAAAGTTTTCTAACTCTCAAATAGGTGACATCATTTATAATAAGTGATGCCTACCTACCTTTTTTTATATATATATAATTTTTTATTCATTCAATCAACAAAAAACAAACAAACACATCGTACAAACCAACATAGACCTTACCATACATTTGACCTAAATAAAAAAAGAGACATTTCCCCCCTCCCTACCCTCCCCCCGTAACTAACGTCACCCCCTACATACCAACATTTCCCCTAATGTCTTCCTATTCCGTTTTGCAGAGGCCCCATATTTCTTTACGCCGTTACACAGGGGGAGCAACCTTGCTTCCCCTCCCTGTGTCAAAAAAGTAAAAGTAAAACATTATTTGTCCTTTACTATCGTAACTACACATATATGCAATTTTAAATCATATTATTTTATATTTCTTCGATTTTAAATAGTCAATATATTTATTCCAATCTGTTCTATTTTCTAGAGCCCTGTTTTGTGCTACTTTCTGCATCAGCAGATCCATGTTCATTATGTCATATACTTTTGTTAGCCAATCCTGATAGGTTGGCACTTCTTTGAGTTTCCAGAATCTGGCCAGGCTTATCCTTGCTGCGGCAGCCAGGTAAAAGAAGATTTTATCATCGTTTTTGTCTAACTCAAAATCAAATATCCCCAATAAGAAATACTCTGGTTTGAAATCAAATTTTTTTCCCAAGATATCTTTTGTCCTCTTAAATATCTCCCACCAATATTTCTTTACCACCCTGCACTCCCACCACACATGAAAGTAGGTACCTACACTTGCTCCGCATTTCCAACACTTCGCATTCAATTTGCCCTTACTAAACTTTGCGAGCTTTTCTGGTGTTAGGTACCACATGTAAAATACCTTATACCAGTTTTCTTTTATCTCCACGGCATAGGTGTATTTTAATTTTTTGCCCCACACTTCTTCCCATTTACCCAAATCTATGGAGTGTCCCACCAGTCTGGCCCACTTTATCATTACTTCCTTGATCAGATTCTCCTCCGTGTCCCATCCAAGTAATAGCTGGTAGACTTTCTTTATTATTTTGACGTCGCTTTTGACAATTTTCGACCAGCTGGACTCTGTTATTTCGAACCCCTTCTTCAGATCTTGTTTATAGTTCTCTTTAATTTGCCAGTAGTGGAACCAAGTTAAACTGGGATCCTCTCTCTGCATCTCTTCCAGGGACAGCAAGTCCACTTCCCGCCCTTTGATCCTTACTATCTTTTTGTACGTTAACCATCTTTCCCTTGGGATTTCCCTCTTGTGGTCTGCCTCGTTCGGGGAGAACCACAGGGGAGTTTTGTCGCATAGCCTTTCTTTGTGTTTGTCCCATACTGTAATAAGAGCCGCCCTTATAAAATGGTTTCTAAAACCTTTTTCTATTTTAGTCTTATCCCTCCAAAGATAGCTATGCCATCCCCGAAAGAGGTCTTCTCCTTCCAGGGCCAGCAGTTTCTTTTTTGACAGTGTTACCCAATCTCTCACCCACATCAGCACCGCTGACTCATAATATATTTGCAGATCCGGCAATGCCATTCCTCCTCTTATGGTGGTGTCTTTCAATTGTTGGTAACCTATCCTCGGCTTCTTATTCTGCCAAACAAATTTTATTAAGTCCTTTCTCCAGTTGTCCAACGTAACTCTTGACCTTAAAATTGGTATTGTTTGAAACAAAAATAAAATTTCTGGTAACACAGACATTTTAATCAGGGCTATCCTGCCCATTATTGAGAGTTGCAGCTTGCTCCACTTTTCCAACTTGAGTCTTATTTCCCTCCACTTTCTTTCGTAGTTATTTTGGAGTAGGTGGGCATTACTTCCTGTCAAAAAGACTCCCAAGTACCGGACCATTTTTTCTATCTTAATTCCTGTAACTCTTTGCAGAGTCTCTTTTTTCTTATCCGTCATATTCTTTACAATAAATTTGGTTTTCTCTTTATTCACTTTTAGCCCGGCAACTTCCCCATACTTCGTTAATTCCTTCCACCACTCCTCCCATTGTTGCAAGGGGTCTTCTATTACGCAGACCATATCGTCTGCGTACGCCGACACCTTATATGTGTTATTGGGAATTCTCAACCCTTTAATTTCTTTATTTTGCCTTATGCTTTCTAGGAGAACTTCTAATGTCATTACAAAGATCAAGGGTGACAACGGACAACCTTGTCTTGTGCCTTTCCTTAGTTGAATTTCTTCTGTCAGATGACCGTTTATAATAATTTTGGCCGTCTGTTTGTCATAGATTGCCCTGATGGCATTTTCAAAATAAAATCCCATGTCCATCTCTCTTAACAATTCAAATAAAAACTTCCAATTAACTTTATCAAAAGCTTTTTCGGCATCCAAAAAAAGGATGCCGACTTCTCTTTGAATATGCTTGTTGTAATATTCCATAATATTCAGGATCAGCCTGGTATTATCTTTAATTTGTCGGCCAGGGAGAAAGCCAGTTTGGTCTTTATGTACTCTTTCATTCAAGACCACTTTTAATCTTGCTGCCAGTATTCCTGCAAATATCTTGTAGTCCACGTTTAGAAGTGCAATTGGGCGGAAACTTTTGGGTGTCCTCGTGTCGGATGCATCTTTGGGTATCAGAGTAATATTTGATTGTGTCCAAGAGGGTGGGAGTTTTTGTTCACTCAAAACTTTATTCATGACCTTCAGCATTGATGGCATCAGTACCTCTATATGTACCTTATAAAAGTGTGATGAGAAGCCATCCGGGCCCGGACTCTTGCTTGGGGCCAAAGTTTTGATTATTGACCTGATCTCTGTTTCATTTATTTGTTTATTCAAGACTTCTCGCTGGTAATCTGATATCTTCCTTATTTTTTTACCCCCAAGATACTTTGTAATCTCCTCTCCTGGAATATTGTCCTCTGAATAAAGTGTTTTGTAAAATTTCACAAATTGCTCTTCTATTTCTTTTTGGTGGATATACTCTTTCCCATTTTCACTAATTTTGTTTATATATTGCTTTTGTCTCCTACTTTTAATCTTCCAAGCTAACCATTTACCCACTTTATTTGCATTTTCGAAATGCTTCTGTTTCATTAAGTTAAGTTTTTTTGTTATATCTTCCAATTGGAGGGTTTCCATTTGTTTTTTAAGTAGATCTAATTGTGTTTTGGTTTTTGCGTCCCTTGGATTATTTTTTAGCTTTTTTTCCCATGATGAAATTTCCCTCTCTAATTTTTGATAATTATTTCTTTTTTCTCTGTTCCGCCTCGCTGCTTGTTGAATATAATGACCTCGCATAAAAGCTTTGGCGGTGTCCCAAATTATTTCCAGTGGGGAGTCTTCTTCTTTGTTGAATTTAAAGAATTCCTGCAAAATCTCTCTGCTCTTCTCTACTTCGGTAGGGGTTTTTAACAGTTGATCGTTTAATTTCCACCTGAAGGTTCCCTCCCTGTTTCTGGTGTTTTCAATTGTTATCTCTATCGGCGCATGGTCAGATGTTATTCTTGTCAGGATTTTTGTTTTTTAACCTTCATTACCAAATCCTTTGACCCCCACGCCATGTCGATCCTCGACCATGATTGGTGAGGATTTGAAAAAAAGGTATAGTCCCTTTCGGATTTGTGGTAGTGCCTCCAGAGGTCTATCAAATTAAGTTCCTCCAAAAGTCTCTTAAAACTTTTTGGCATTTCCCCCTTATTTATTTTGCCTTTCCTACTTTTTCTCTCCTCTGTTTTCTCTACTGATTTATCCAAATACCCGTCCCACACTCCGTTGAAATCTCCCATTATTAGGAGATAGTCAAACTCCTGTTCCCTAATTCTTCTACTGAGGGACTCCAAAAATTTCTCTTTTGCCCCGTTTGGCGCGTAAATATTGCAAAGAAGTGTTCTTTCCCCCCCCCATTCTCCAAAATGATTCCCAGTTGTCTGCCTTCTTGATCTTTAAAGACTTGATTTGACTGTATTTTATCATTCACAAAGGTTACCACCCCTCTCTTCTTTTCTTCACTTGATGAATAATATACTTTTCCAAATTGTTTCTGGTCTAGGTATTTGACATGTTTTTGGCAAATATGAGTTTCTTGTAAAACCTACCTACCTTTTAAGGGACAAGTTTTGAACTTATGGTGGCCCCATGAATTTAAAAGGTTCTCACTGTGATTTTATGGTATTTAGGCCCTCATACAGAACAGAAGATGTGGCATCTGCTTCATTTTTTATTGTCAATGGGACACTATTTTGGCAATTACAGTATATAGATTGTGGAGGCCTCCAGTAATCCCCAGTTTTATAGCTGCCGTTCAAGAGGTTGTGATTAAGAAATGAGTTTTCAAACTTGGGTAAAGTAGAAGTTCATTTCTAACCAGGTCTCTTTTGCAGATGCCGATTCCTATGAAAACATGGAAAGCCCAAACAGCTTCAATTCACGTAACGAAGGCAATTTGGATCCACGTGGTGAAGGTAATGTGGATGGGACTGGAGAGTGGCAGTACTGTGCAATTACACATTTTCAGTTTTTCATATCCATTTGCATCCTGTGTTTTAGAAATATAGATGTTTCTAAATTAAATAAAACAGGATTCTCAGGTTGCTGAATTTTGTACTCAATATCATTGTACAAAAAATTCTATGAGAACTGGAGTCATAGTAGCTGTGGTTTGGATTTTCCTAATTCATGTTATTGTTTATTTATTTATTTATTTATTTACTTTATTTATATTCCGCTCTTTTCACCCCGAAGGGGACTGAGAGCGGATTACAGTACACATGCTTGCAGACAATCCCTGCAGTTCAACATATATAGACAACATATTTAGACATATTTAGACATATATAGACAAACAGAGGCAAACTTCTGGCCACCAGGGGGAGCTGACGCACTCCTCTTCTCTCTCAGCGTTTTCCAGCATCCCTTTGTTTTTCTTCCGCATTCCTCAGCGATTCCTGGAGTTCTTTTTGGCCTCATAAATCAGTCAAAATTTGCCTCCCCACTTAATATGGTACCTTTATCTCCTACTTGACAAATGAACTGTCTTTCAGGCTGCAAAGGTCGACAGCAGGCTACACTTAAGGTCAAGCACCCACCTCAACCCGGGCAGGCCTCAAACTCATGACCTACAGGTCAGAGAGATCTTATGCAGCTGACACTTAGCCAGCTGCCCCACATTCCCGGTGCTTAATCTTGTTCTTTGTTTCCTCCGTAGGCATGACTGTTGGCTCCCCGTGGCAACATCTGTCCATTGCTTCCAGTGCTGGACTTAGAGGTGGTCGGATGTGCTCAGACTAAATCTAGAGAAGGTTCTGGGACTATTTGACCCATTGCAATGCCTTTCTCAAGCCAAGAACCTATATCTCTGCATTTGGAAGAAGACATCTTTCATTGCCATCACTCTTGATTCCCTTGAACCAGAGGATTATGAGGGTCATTTAATGCCTTAAAAAGGGTCTGAGAGATTGCACCTTTAGTTTTGAACTCTGGGTTTGACTCAGGCAATGGACCAGTAAGCAGCCTTATATATCTGTACGGGAAGCAGAACAGATTGTCTCCTTTAGCTTTTTGGAGAATTGAAAGAGGAAGGAGATTGCTTTTTTTTTAGTGGTATAGATAAGGTTTTGGGGGGTTGGGGGGGAAGTTTTTACAATCATTTCCGGCCAAATAGTTTTTAAGATTAATCTTAACCAAGATTTGTGGCCCTTCAACTGTTGGTGTTGAACTACAACTTCCTTCAGATTTCGGCATGCCTTATATCCCAGAATCTGATCCCAGATTATCTGTTTACCCCAGATTATCTGGCAGGGTAGACTCATATAATCCAGTTGGCAGTGTAGATCCAGCCTTAGGCAGTGGTGAGGAATGATAGGAGTTGCAATCCAACAGCATTTAGAGATACAAAATTGATCTAACTCACATGTCACACTCTAGGCCAGGCCTGGGCAAACGTTGGCCCTCCAGGTGTTTTGGACTCCAACTCCCACAATTCCTAACAGCCGGTTAGGAATTGTGGGAGTTGGAGTCCAAAACACCTGGAAGGCCAAAGTTTGCCCAGGCCTGCTCTAGGCCTATGGGTCGAATCTGTCCCGCCATGTAATTTTATGTAACCCTCCAGCTGTAGGACTACAAGTCCTGTGTTCCTCGTCATTAGGCATCATGACTAGAACTAATTAGAGTTGTGATACAGTCACATCTGGAAGGCTGCAATTTGTTCTGGTTAGTCGCGATAGTAGGGTTTGAATTTAGATACAAGACTTGGGTTGCAATTCCTGTTATTCCCAGTCTGTATGGTGGATAATCAAAAGTGATGGGAGTTGTTATTCAGTAATACCTTGAGACCCAAATTGAGTAAAGTCTAAAGAGCACTGACCATATAGCCCGAAAAAACCTAAAACAACCCAGTAATTCCAGCCATAAAAGCCTTTGACAACACACTGGCCATTATGTTAACAAATTATAGTTGGCCCTCTGTATCCAGATTCTCTGCCCATGGAATCCATGACCCTTTGAAGCAAGCATAACATTGTTGTCATCCTCAGTGAAAATAAGTTTGACACCCTGATCCAAGTGGTCAGTGGTTTAAGTGGCGACCCTGATATGTTGCACTCTTTGATTATATGTTCAGCATCTAGCCCAGAGCCCTTCCATACAGCCATATTACCCAGAATATCAAGGCAGAAAATCCCACAATGTCTGCTTTGAATTGGGTTAACCGAGTCCACACTGCCATATATTCCAGTTCAAAGCAGATAATGTGGGATGTTACTCAGCTGTGTGGAAGGGGCTCTAGAGAATCAAATTCAAAAGCAAATAGGATTTCTTAATGATAAAAAGAAGCTGATTGGCTCCAATGGCAATTATGAAGTTACTTTTCGGCATCCTAGCTGACTGCATTGAGTGCTGATTGGTTGTCTGAACATGAACCACATTCACTATCCTTGGCCTGAAGCATAATTTGAAATTTTTAAAAAATGTATTTTTGATTTTGAAACCATGTGAATAACCATTTCACCTAGAAAACATGACATTTTTTAAAAGCCAGAAGTCACATGAGATTGGGGTAAAGAGAGGCCAAATCAGCCTTTTCAAGGAATTATATCTCTGGGTTCATCTACACAATTTAATACAATTTGACTCCACTTTAATTGCCATGGTTCATCAAATCCTGGTGGCTGTAGTTTGGTGAAGCATCTGCACTATTTGACAGAGGAGACTAAATACCTTGTAAAACTACAACTCCCAGGATTTGACTGCTTTGAGCCATGGCAGTTAAAGTGACAAAGTGCATTAGATCTATTATGTAGATCTGGCAAGGGTAAACGTTCTAATAGTTAGAATCTAACTAGCACTCCCCGCTAGGAGGAAGGAAGGGAAGGAGGAAGTAAAGAGAGAAGGAAGGAAGGATGAAAGGGAGAAAAGGAAGGATGGAAGGAGAAAGAAGGAGAAAGTGAAGGAAGGAGGAAAGAGGGAAGAAAAGACAAAAAGGAAGAAAGGAAGGACGAAAGGGTGGAAGGGAAGGGGGAAGGAAAAAGAGGGAGGGAGGAAAGAAAGGTTATGGACCTTAATAAATGTTGTTGTTTCCAGAGAAGATGGGTGGAAGGAAGGATGACAGGGTGGCAGGGAAGAATGGGGGGGAAAGAAGGGAAGGGGGAAGGGAAAAGAGAAGGAAGGATGGGAAGTATGAAGGAAGGGAAGGATAAAGGAGAGATAGAAGGGAGGGAGGAAAGAGGTAAGGAAGGAAGGAAGGATGAAAAGGTGGAAGGGAAGGATGGATGGAGAAAGAGGGAGGGAAGGAGGAGGAAATGCAAAAGGGAGGGAAGGAGAAAAGGGTGGAAGGGAAGGATAGATGGATGAAAGGAAAGAAGGAAGGAAGGGAATGAGGAAGTCATGAGAGAAGGACTTGTCCAATTCCGGGCTCAATTCAAAGTGCTGGTTTTGACCTTTAAAGCTCTATACGGTTCTGGCCCAGCTTACTTGTCCGAACGCATCGGCCGCTACGTCCCATCCCGTAACCTAAGATCATCCGGGGAGGCCCTGCTCTCGCTCCCGCCGACCTCTCAGATGCGGTTGGTGGGGACGAGGGACAGGGCCTTCTCGGTGGTGGCCCCCCGCCTGTGGAATGCGCTCCCTACGGAGATACGGTCCACCTCATCCCTCCTGACATTCAGGAAGAAGGTGAAATCCTGGCTCTGGGATCAGGCATTCCCTCACCAGCACTAGGCAGCATGTGAGACGGAATTTTAATGGGAGGGAGGAAGAGGGTCAATGTTTCTAGGGTTGAATACTGTTTTAATTGGAATGATTGTAGATGTGTTGAGGGATTGTATTTTAATGCCTTAATGTTTTAATGGGTTGTGGGGTTTGGGGTTTTACGCTGTTGATGTGGCATCGAATTGTGCCTGCTGTAAGCCGCTCTGAGTCCCCCCTCGGGGGTTGAGAAGAGCGGGGTAAAATCCTGAAATAAATAAATAAAAATAAGGAAGGAAGGAAGGACGAGAGGCCGGAAGGAAATGGAGGGAGAGAGAAATAGGGAGGGAAGGGAGGAAGGGAGGAAAGAGAGAAGGATGGAAAGACAAAAGGGAAGGAAGGAAAGAAGAAAGGGGGAGGGAAGAAGGAAGGAAGGAAAGAGAGGAGAAGGAAGGATGGGATGATATGAGAGGAGGGCCTGAGAAAAGAGCCCAAGGGGCCACATCTGGCCCCCGGGCCTGGGTTTGCCCATACCTGATGTAGATGATGCACCCTAAATCTCTGGGAAAGTAATGTTGCAAGGAATTTGCTCTTTCACACAACAGAAAAAGAAACCACAAGTATGTATTGGCATCAGCACAGCTAAAGGAAACAAAAATGGGATGACAACAAGAGATACTTAAGTGTTTCTCTTTCAAATTACCTTCAAGACTGAGCAGGAAGAACGGAAATAGAATCGCCAGCCTCCACCTTATGTTTATTGTTTTAACTCTAGAATACATATGTACATTTTCAGAAAATAATGAGTTACTCTACCCTTTTGTTTTTCCTCTTTGCACTTTGTTTTGGCAGCTCCCATTTCCTGTAAAACAAAATAAATAACACTCACTAAATTCCAACAGTAGCTTCCCTGATCCATGTTTTCTGAGCTAAGTAAGTTGTTTTCTGGTTTTCATTTTGTCTTGGGAATTTCCTTCCTGGCAGGAGAAAGAGTGACGCATCACAAAACCAAAGAGCAAGAAAGATATTTAAAGCAACTACACACTTAGATACACGAATAATAATTATGACAATGAGTTCTTGCTATCAGACAAAGCTTATACCTACTAGGGATCTCGTCTTGATTTAAAATGCTGGTAGGCAAAATAATAAAGCAGCAAAGCAGGTGCCTCCTTTTCTTACCCTTTGAGAATGTAGCTGCTTCTTATTATTTATGCTGCATTCTACTTTCTGGAAGAGTTCCCAGAATTAAATAGAAGATTCATAACTATTCAAGTATGACTTGAATTACTGTGACTTCATCAGACCGAAACTAGGCAACTTCTACACTGCCATATAATCCAGATTATCAATATTCCACATTATCTGCTTTGAACTGGATTATATGAGTCTATGCTGTGAGATAATCCAGTTCAAAGCAGATAATCTGGTTTTTATATGGCAATGTAAAAGGGGCCTACATTATTAGCTTCAACAATTGTAAAATATTAAATTGAATCAAGCCCAGATTACCCATAGGGCCAACAAGGCCATGGCCTAGGGGCGTAAGTCGAGGGGGGTGCAGATCATGCCCCCCCCCCAAAATAAAAAAGTTATAAAATAATTTTAAAAATCGTGCCACGATTGGCTCCTGCCGGCTGGTACTCAAAAGAAAGGAAGGCAGGAGGGAGGGAGGGGGCTCTCTCCTCGGTGCCCTGCAGACAATACAGCCGGGAGCCAGCCCCCACGTGACCCGGCAGAGGGCGCACCACGTAACCAGGGCTCCACATGAGGCAGCAGCAGCATGAGGAGGAAGAGGAGGAGCATGCCCTGCGGCTGAGAGGCTGGCGCCGCCGCATCCCAGCAGCCCCCGCGGCCTCAAAGTCGGCTCTGCGGCCTTGCGCTGTGTGTGCGGAGGGCAGCGGCTGCAGAGAGTCGGGTCCTTCCTCCGCCTCAGGAGCCAATCGCAACTAGCATGGGCTGAAGGAAGAGGCCTCCTCTGACGAAAAACTTCCTTCAACCCATGCTGGTCGCGATTGGCTCCTGAGGCGGAGGAAGGCCCCGACTCTCTGCAGCCGCTGCCCTCCGCACACCCAGCACGAGGCCGCAGAGCCGCCTTCGAGCCACGGGGGGCTGCCAGGATGTGGCGGCAGCGCCAGCCTCTCAGCCGCAGGGCATGCTGGGACCCATAGTTCTTTGGGATCGCCGGGCGCGCGTTCCCAGCGCAGGGAGGAGCCTCAGTGGGGAGTGGATGAATGTCGGGGAGAAGAGGAGGAAGGGCTGAGGGGGAGCGGGGGGGAATGGGGATAGGCCTCTCTAATGTGGCGGCGCGAGGCAGGGGGGCGTAATTCCAAACTGTGGCCTAGGGTGCCAAAAGGTGTTGATCCGGGCCTGAACTGAATCATGAAACTATGGCTCCATCTACACTGACTATATAATGCAGTTTCAGAATGTAGATTAGCTGTATTGATCTGGATTACATGAGTGTACACTGCCATTTGGAGCCCCCAGTGGGGCAGCAGGTTAAACCAAAAGGTTGGCAGTTCAAATCTGCGGGAGCGGTGGGAGCTCCTGCTGTTAACTCCAACTTCTGCCACCCTAGCAGTTTGAAAACATGCAAATTTGAGTAGATTAATAATTACTGCTACTGTGGGAAGGTAATGGTGCTCCATGCAGTCATGATGGCCACATGACCTTGGAGGTGTCTACGGGCAATGCCTGCTCTTCAGCTTCATCCCCCCCCCCCCCCAAGTTGGACACATCTAGACGTAATGTCAGGGAAAACCTTTACTTTACACTGCCATTTAAACCAATGCAGTTAATCTGCATTCTGAAACTGCATTTTATGGCAGTGTAGATTGGGCCTAAAAGGCGCAGCAGGCTACTATATTTCTTATGTCAGTTGGCTCCTGGGCAAGGGGCAGAGAGTGGAGACATGTTTTGGGTGGATAATATGTATTATACTATCCTGTGTCAATTTAGTATCACAAAATCTTGCTTGATTGTATAATTATTGCCATTATGTTCCTTCTTTCTTGAATAAAATTACTTTAAAAAAAAGATTATACTGGTAAAGAATTACCATTTTATATCACATAGGGCCCTTCCACACAGCCCTATATCTCAGTATATCAAGGCAGAAAATCCCATATTATCTGCTTTGAACTGGAATATATGGCAGTGTGGACTCAGATAGCCCACTTCAAAGCAGATCCTATGGAATTTTCTGGCTCGATATTCTGAAATATAGGGCTGTATGGAAGGACCCTAAGTCTGACTTTTCTAAGGCTGTGTTTTTCAACCTTTTTTGAGCTGTGGCACATTTTTTACATTTACAAAATCCCGGGGCACACCACCAACCAAAATGACACAAAATGACACTCTAACAAGTTATACATATAGTTAATATGTTTTTAAATGTATTTATACACTCACTTAGTATGAAACCTATATTATTATTATATTGCATTACATTACAACATTATCAATATTATATGTATACACAATATACGTATATTACTATAATATCAAATACAACATACTATGTCATTGTCACAGTACAACAATTACACACCACATTTTATTACAACAATTATATCGCAATATTAGTTGAAGTCCAAAACACCTGGAGGAAGGCCCAAGTTTGACCATATCTAGTCTAAACCTTCTTCCAAGCCAATAATAAAGATGCTGCCTGCCTTAATGTATAGCCAGAGTCTCCATGCACATCTGTCGGGAGGGCTTGGGTGGTGCCTTCCTGCTTGGCTGAAGGGGGTCAGGCTGGATAGCCTTTGGGGGACCCATATTTCTCCCATGAGTTCCCTTCCCTCCTTTCCCCCATTACCTGGCTGACTCCCTGACTGCCTGCCTACCTGCCCCTCCAGCTGCTTGCCTGCCTGCCTGCCTGCCTTCAGCGCTCGGGCTCCGCTGCTCTCTGACTCACACTTTGCATAGCGCCAACAGGGCTGGGCTGAACAGCACCAGAAGTGCCCCGCCGGAGCGGAATGGAAGGGAACGGGCCCAAACAGGCCCGGAAACAGGGACCTGCACGCTGAGGTTCTGGAGACAGACTAGCAAACTTTATACATGACATCAGATAGATAAGAATCTAATTTCCCATGGCACACCTGATGATCTCTCACGGCAGACTAGTGTGCCACGGCACACTGGTTGGGAAACACTGTTCTAAGGAATGTATGTACGGCACTGTCACCTAGTTCAAGCAACCTTGCCCTTTAAAAGAATGATTCCTGTCATCCACTTTATTATTAGAGGGCATCTATATATCTTAATTCATACATGGATACATCTATATGAGCTATTTAGAGAAGAGATTCTCGTAACTTCTCTTTTACCGGCACTAGAAGGGTATTTCCCAGCTAGGAACAGCATCATCAGCATAAAAATGTCATTACCAGCTAGTTCTCATCTCTGATGCCATTTAGCTAAATGAAACCCAGGGCCCTTCCACAACAGCCATATAACCCCGAATATCAAGGCAGGAAATCCTGCAATATTTGCTTTGAACTGGGATATCTGAGTCCACACTGCCATATATTCTAGTTCTGGGCTGTCCAACTTCTACGGTCCAAGGGCTGGAATTCCGGTCACTGATCACCTGGGGGGCCGAAGGGTCTGCCCCCTCCCCGCCCCGCTCCGCCCCCCTCCCCAGTTCCAATTTACTTACAATTGACCTTGAGTTGTGGAGTTGTAGTTCACCTCCATCCAGAGAGCACTGTGGACTCAAATAATGATGGATCTGGACCAAACTTGGCATGAATACTCAATATACCCAAATGGGAACACTGGTGGATTTGGGGGAGTGTTTCCTAATACCTTTGAGTTATTTGAGTCCACACTCAAATTGGGACACGCCAAAAAAAACCCAAACACCTCAATGCCGTCGCAGGGCTTGATGGGGCCTCCTTTCCCAGAGGCGGGTGGAGGAGGCCCAAAGAGCTCCCTCTCTCCCTGAAGGGAAAACAAGCCGCGGGGACAGGCGCAAAGGAAGCCACGTTGCACCCTGCACGCGGGGGAAGGCAGCACAACAAGGGGGAGGGGGCACGGAGGAGGGGAAGAAAGCGTCGCCAAGGAAACTGCCGCTGAGGGACCCCTCCCCCCCTCACCCAATGTCCCACTGTTTTTAGATTGATTGATTCGAGCCAGGCCCTTCCTTACCCATACTGCGGGGGCCCCGCCACAGGGCCGAAGCGCCAACGCCAACGCCGTCCCCGAAGAGCCCCGCTGGAGCCGAGGCCAAGCTCAGGCCGGGCGCGGCAGCTCTCCCATCCGCGGGGTGGGAAGCAAGGGCCCTCCACAAGAAGAGGACGGAGCCAGGAGTGCCTTTCCCTGCCTCACTCCCCTCCTCCCTCTCTCTGAGGGAATGGGGGCTGGCCTGGTAGCAGCCGCGAGGGAGGAGGAGGCGCGCGCACAGGCCGGCCGCAAATCCTGCGGGACCCGAGATTTCGGCAGCTATCACGAGACTACGCAGCCACAGACGGGATTTCGACCTCCCTCGAAATCCCGTCTGTGGCTGGCGTAGTCTCGCGATGCTTGCCTAAACCCGGAAGTAGGTGCTTTTTTAAAAAAAATTTATTTTTAATTTGTATTTTATTAAAACAAGTTAGGGGGCCGTAGGGAAGGGGCTCGGGGGCCGTGTACGGCCCCAGGGCCGCCTGTTGGACAGCCCTGTTCTAGTTCAATGCAGGTGGGGGTTTATTCAGCAGTGAGGAGGGGGGCCTATTTGTTTTTAAGTCTCTTTCTGTCTTTCTTTCTGCACTACTCAAACAGAAGCCCAGCCCCTGCAAACAACAAAGGATGTCTGTGGGCTGGAGCAGGAATCAAGCATGAGTAAACAGAAGAACTTCTGATTATTTTAATGTTTATGCAAAATAGGCTTCTAAGTGATGGCTTGAAAACCACATCTGTCCTCACCCAACGACCTCAGGAAGCTGCACTCATTCTGCTCCAAAATGCCAATCACCCTCCAGGATACAGCTTTCCAAACTTCTCATGTTGGTGACATACTTTTAAGATTTGCATCAATTTGTGACACGGTAAATTAGTTCTACAAGGAAACTAGGGGTTAAAGCCAAAGTTTCTTAAACCTTTTCCACCAGTGAGAATTTTTATGCAACCCCAGATATATAGGTATATAGAATAGGCATACAAATCAAACATTTATTAATAATAAATCTTAAAGAAATTTATTTATTTTAAAGCAGTTCTGCACCACATTATCCTTTATATAAAACCTTCCTGCTACATACATTCTACCTCTGTTCGCATCCAGTGTTTATGTATTTTAAATTTTTAATATTTCACATTTGGCCTGGCCAGAATGGTTTTTAATTGTCTGTTATTGCTTATGTGTAAGTTATATTGATTGTATTCTTTTATTATATGCTGTTGTGTTGTTTATTATGCGTCGTTGTGGCCTGGGTGCTTTTGCACAATTAAAATTTGTGCTCCAGCTGTGACCGGACCTTGAGAAGCCAGACTTGTTCACGGTAGTCCACGCTCTTGTTACATCTCAAATAGACTACTGCAATGCATTCTACGTGGGGTTGCCTTTGAAGACTGTTCGGAAGCTCTAAGTAGTCCAATGGGCGTCAGCTCGGCTGCTCACTATAGCAACATAGAGGGAACGGACATCCCTCCTCTTACGTCAGCTCCATTGGCTGCCAGTTTGCTACCAAGCACAATTCTAAGTGCTCGCTTTAGCCTATAAATCCCTAAATGGCTCTGGCCCAGCTTACCTGTCAGAACGTATCTCTCCCTAGAGCAGTGGTTCTCAACCTTCCACAATGCCATAACCCTTTAATACAGTTCCTCATGTGGTGGTGACCCCCAACCATAAGATTATTTTCATTGCTACTTCTTAACTGTAATTTTGCTATTGTTATGAATCACAATATAAATATCTGAGATGCAAGATGTATTTTCATTCACTGGACCAAATTTGGCACAAATACCCGATATGCCCAAATTTGAATACTGGTGGGGTTGGGTTTTTTTTTGTCATTTGGGAGTTGTAGTTGCTGGGATGTATAGTTCACCTACAATCAAAGCGCATTCTGAACTCCACCAATGATGGAATTGCACCAAACTTGGCACACAGAACTCCTATGACCAATGGAAAATACTGGATTTGGTGGGCATTGGCTTTGAGTTTGGGAGTTGTAGTTCACCTACATCCAGAGAGCACTGTGGACTCAAACAATGATGGATCTGGACAAAAATTGGCATGAATACTCAATATGCCCAAATGTGTATACTGGTGAAGTTTGGGGAAAACAGACCTTGACATTTGAGAGTTGTGGTTCCTGGGATTTATAGTTCTCCTACAATCAAACCGCATTCTGAACCCCATTGACGATGAAATTTAACCAAACTTCCCACATAGAACCCTCATGAGCAACAGAAAATGGTATGTTTTCTGATTATCTTTGGTGACCTCTCTGACACCCTCCTCGTGACCCCCCCCCCCAGGGGTTCTGACCCCCCCAGTTGGGAAACATTGGATTAGAGCAGGCCTGGGCAAACTTCGGCTGTTAGGAATTGTGGAAGTTGGAGTCCAAAACACCTGGAGGGAGGGCCCAAGTTTGCCCAGGCCTGCTATAGACCATCCTATTTCAATGGTGTTCCTCCTTTAGAGCATTAAGATCTGCCAGGGAGGCTCTGCTCTCAGCCCCACCCCCTTCAAATGCTCAATTGTTGGGAACAATACAGGGCCTTCTCAGTGGTGGCTTTCCTCCCCAATGATATCAGCTTGGCCCCCTCCCTCCTGGTTTTCAGGAAAAAAGTGAAAACCTGGTTATGGAATCAGATGTTTGGGGGAGTAGGGCAATACGGAATCAGCTTAGCGTAGCAACATGAATGGCGACTTCAGGACTAAGTCTCATGGCTTTAACTGTTTTTATTGTGTTATATGTTTTTTAATCTATTTTATTGCTAATGTGTTTTATTGTGTTGTTTATTTGTTTATGTAGCATTGAATATTGCCAAACTGTAAGCCGATTTGAGTCCCCTTCAGGATGAGGGGGAGTGGGATAGAAATATAGTAAATACATAAATAAATACAGTTTCTGTATTGTTATAGTCTGCTCCCACTGCCATACTCAATAGCAATGATGGGAGGAAGCTGGGGCAGAATTGGAGGGCACCTGCCATAAGGTGTGTAGCACAGACTTTGGTAAAAATTTTTTTAAAGAACTACAATTTCCAGAATACTCTAACCGCTATAACGGTCAGATAGATGCAAAAGTGCTTGTTCACTTCCCCATCTGTTTCCAGACTTCTTATCATCCCTAGCCTCATGTTGTCAAGCTAAAACAAAGAGTCATAAATCAATTGGTATAAGTTAACCCCTTCTATACAACTGGATAGCTGTTACTATGATGCTAACAAGAACCCCCCCAAACCCGCCTGCCTAATGGCAGTTGTCAAACCCATTAAACCCCTTCTGGGACAACAATGTGAAAGGCTTTTCAAAATTAAAAATAAATACAGTCTATACCAGACATGGGCAAACTTCGGTCCTCCAGGTGTTTTGGACTTCAACTCCCACAATTCCTAACAGCCAGTAGCAGCCTGTAATGAAAGGACCAAAGCATTGACATTTCTGGCCCATCCTCTGTTCAGATATCAGCCAGCAAGCCAACGCCTTAAATCAAAAAATAGCTTCCTAAGATCTACAGAGATATTTGCAGGAACACCTCAGCAAGCGAGAGTCCAAAAGTGGCAGGCTCAAACCCGGAACCTCAATCCATGGCTGATACCAAATGAGAGACTCCCTCCTGGGAACACAGAAGACTGGGAGACTTGGAAGGCGCTGAAGAGACTGCTCTCTGGCACCATGAGATACAGAGCCAACCTTAAGAAATGGGGCCACAAAGCGGAGTCCATGACATGCGAGTATGGAGAAGAGTAAACCACAATCCACCTATTACAATGCGGTCTGAACCCTGCCACATGCACAACGGAGGACCTTCTTACAGCAACACCAGAGGCCTTCAAGTAGCCAGCTTCTGGTCAAAGGAAATTTAGTATAATGTCAGGTTTTTAACTTTGTTTGTGGGTTTTTAAATACATTATAACTGTATTCTCAATGTGCTTCTGACATGATAAATAAATATTAGCTAGGCACCGGGACTGTGGCACATCTGGCCGGGAGTCAGCTGCATTAAGATCATTACTGACCAAAAGGTAATGAGTTCAAAGCCAGCCCGGGTCAGAGTGAGCTTCCAACCAATTTGTGTAGCTTGTTGTCAACCTTTGCAGCCCAAAAGACAGTTGCATCTGTCAAGTAGGAAATTTAGGCACCGCTTATGCGGGAGGCTAATTTAACTAAATTTATGACGCCATAAAAATCTCCAGCAAGCATGTAAAGAATGAGGAAGTACTTCATCAGTGTCACAAATGGGCGATGAAGTGACAGCTCCCCTGGTGGCTAGAATATCCTCATGAAAAAGCTGGAATGTTAAATTGCCTTTGTGTCTGTCTATATCTGTTGTGTGTCTAGAAGCATTCTGTCCTGACATTTCGCCGGCATCTATGGCAAGCCTCTCAGAGGTTGTGAGGTTGCCTGCCTCAGACCTCACAACCTCTGAGTATATAGGCTTCACACAAACACCGCATCTCCTTCTACGTCTCACCTCGTAATTTAAGATCATTCGGGGAGGCCCTGCTCTCGCTCCCGCCAACTTCTCAAACACGGTTGGTGGGGACGAGAGATAGGGCCATCTCGGTGGTGGCTCCCCGTCTGTGGAATGCGCTTCTAAGCGAAATACGATCGACCCCATCCTTCCTAGCATTCAGGAAAAAAGTAAAATCTTGTATATGGGACCAGGCTTTTGCACATTAGCACAATGCAGCACTTTGGATTGGAATTGCACTGGCAAGTTGATGGATATGGCTCAATGCTCAGGTTGTGGACGGAACACAGTTTTAACTCAAGTGAATGTGTACTATGTGTTCAATGTTAACTGTATTTTAATGCTGATGCTTTATATTGTATATTGTGTATTGGCATTGAATTGCTGCCTTTTGTCAAGCCGCTCTGAGTCCCCCCTCGGGGGTTGAGAAGAGCGGGGTAGAAATAATGTAAACAAATAAATAAATCTTGTGTTGTGGAAAAACTCTGATTGTATTGCTGTGAGCTTTCCAGGCTGTATGGCCTTGTTCTCCAGAAGCATTCTCTCCTGACGTTTTGCCTGCATCTATGGCAGGCATCCTCAGAGGTTGTGAGGTCTGTGAGAAACAGTTAGACTCTCGATTGACGATGGAAGCCCAGGTGTCTACCATCAGTAGAACGGCCTTTTTCCATCTGCGTCGTATCAGACGCCTGGCCCCCTACCTCCGTAGTGATGACCTGGCCACAGTGATCCAGGCAGGGGCGGTCTTTCCATTAGGCGGAGTAAGTGGCCGCGTAGGGCGACGCCTCCTGGGAGGGGCGTCGCCACCTGGGAGGGCGCTGCCTCGCCGGCCGCCCCACCATGCACCGCCCGCGCCGCGCGCCGCTGGATGGAGCGTGCTCGAGCCAGTGCTGCCTGCACCGCGCCTCGCAACCGGCCGTGTGGCCGCCGGGGGGCACCCGTGCAGCCGCACGGGATGCCTGCGCGTAGCCGCGCGGGACGCCAGCGCGCATGCACTAACCAGGACGCCAGCGCGCATGCGTGAACCGGGACACCAGCGCGCATGCGCAGCGGCGGCCAGAAGCCACCGGGGGGGAGGGCGCCAAAATAATCTTCGCTTACCATGATGGGAGAGGCAAGACCACCCCTGGATCCAGGCCTTGGTCATCTTGAGATTAGACTATGGCAATGCTCTTTACATCGGCTTATCAGTGTCTACCATCCGTATACTTAAACTGGTCCAAAATGCAGCTGCTAGACTCTTGGAGGGGGCCCCTGCAAGGTGCCACATCACTCCAATTCTACAAAAACTTCACTGGCTTCCGATCGAGTATCAAATAATCTTTAAGCAAGGCAAAAAATCGACTCACGTTTTATCAACCTCAGAGACCACTTCGATCTGAAGATCAAATGCTGCTTGTAGTTCCCAGTCTCAAGATCATACGATCTACAAAGACCAGGCGCAGGGCCTTCTCTGCTGTGGCCCTGTCTCTTTGGAACACTCTCCCGCTTGAAGTCCGTACGCTCCAAGACTTATTAAGTGTTTCGGAGAGAGGGCAAGACTTATCTGTTTAGGCAGGCCTTCCCACCTGGCTAATCAGTTTTACTGTTTTTACTGATTTATTGTATCCCTCATAATAATAATAATAATAATAATAATAATAATAATAATAAGGAAGAGTTTTCCCCTTCTTTTTTTCCCCCCGCCTCCTCCTTCCAATCCCAGTGAACATCCTTTTCCCATTGAGATAAAGCAGATGGTTTGGATCATCAGGCCACAGCCAGCCCCCTCGGCTTCCCTTCCCTTCCCTTTCTGGCTCGTTATCTCTCTGCCAATTGCGCACAGCCATTCGTTTGCCACAAAACGAAAGTACTTATGATGAAGCCTTCAGGACAAGATGCCGCCCAAAGCTGCCGCGCTGCTTTGCTCCTGCCTGCTGCTCTTCCTACCCAGTGACTGTAAGTTCCCACGCGCCAGTGGCTCGGTTTCCCCCTCCATCCGCGGGGCCTGGGACGGGGAACCCACTCATAACTATAAGCCTCGCTATAACTATAAGGCCAGGGACTGATTGGCTGATTAGGCGCGCGCCTTCTGCGCCCTCGAATCCGACAACAACACTTTGAGCTGCCCTGGCACAAAGCTAGACAGACAAGCCTGGGAATTGCACTAGGCTAGGGCAACATTATTTTTGCTCCTGGGTTACACCAATGTCATCTCCTAATAGGCTATATCAGTGTTTCCCAACCTTTTTTGAGCCGCGGCACACTTTTTACATTTGCACAATCCTGGGGCACACCACCAACCGAAATGACACAAAATGACACTCTAACACAGTAATACATATAGTTAATATGTTTTTAAATGTATTTATACACTCAGTGTGAAACCTGGGCCTGTTTCAATGAACACAACATAGATATCCTGGCAGGAATGGCAGAAAGACACAAACTTCCCACACAGAACTCCCATAACCAAGAAAAAAATGCTATAAGAGTTTGGTGGGCATTGACCTTGAGTTTTGGAGTTGTAGTTCACCTATATCCAGAGAGCACTGTGGACTCAAACAATGTTGGATCAGGACCAAACTTGGCATGAATACTCAATATGCCCAAATATGAACGCAGATGGAGCTCAGGGGAAATAGACCTTGACATTTGGGAGTTGTAGTTGCTGGGATTTGTAGTTCCCCTACAATCAAAGAGCATTCTGAAACCCACCAATAGAACTGGGCCAAACTTCCCACACAGAACCCCCAGGAGGCAAGAGGAGGTCTCTACTTGGGGAAAGGGAGGCGGGCCTTCCCAATGCATGGAGAGAGAGAGACCAAGTAGACAATGGGGGGGGGGTGTTTGTAATTTTTTGCCTTTATCGAGGTAGGTTTCTTAGGGTTTTTATAGTTCAACACACTAGATTCTCTCCCCCCCCCCCCTTACTGGAGGTTCCAATTTCCCACGGCACACCTGATGATTGCTCACAGCACACTGGTGTGCCCCGGCACACTGGTTGGGAAACACTGGGTTATATCATAAATATCATAAATACATGGGAGGGGGTGAGTTTATTAAACTGCAAAAACGTTGTCTTTGAGCTATAAAAGAGCTGTTGCATTTTTACTGCTGTTGAAACTGGCACTTTAAGGCTCATATATGAATATAATATATTATGGTATTAATATATTACTGATGTGATGTGGTAATAATATAATATATTGCACACACACATATTGATAATAATATTATAATGTAATACAATGTAATAATAATAAGAGGAATGTAATACAATATAATCTAATAATTACACATTTCATATTACCTTATTTATTTATTTATTTGATTTGTACACCGCCACTCCCAGAGGCTTGGGGCGGTTTACAACATAAGGTATCAACACAATGGATAAAAATACAGTAAAACATGATAAAACACAATAAAACACGGACGGGAATCACAAGCATTCAAAAGCCTGCCTGAATAAGTGCGTCTTACACGCTCTACGAAAGGTGTTCAAATTTCGCAGAGCTCGTGTCTCTGGGGGGAGACGGGAGTGCATTCCACAATGTTGAGGTGATGATGAAAAAGGCTCTTCGTCTGGTTGAAGTCAAATGGAAGGATTTTGCAATGGGAATGTTTAGAAGATTGAGGTCTTCTGAGCATAGTGATCTCAGGGGGGGGGGTATATGGAATCAGGCGATCCCGTAGGTACACTGGCCCTAGGCCATATAAGGCCTTGAAAGTAAGAACTAACACCTTGAAGGTGATCCGGTGTGCAATTGGCAGCCAGTGCAGATCCTGCAGGACTGGAGTAATATGGCAGCTCACGGGCTCCCCCGCGAGGAGCTGGGCTGCAGCATTCGGCACTAGCTTAAGTTTCTGGATCACGGTCAAGGGTAGGCCAATGTAAAGAGCATTACAGTAGTCAAGTCTTGAGATGACCGTGGCTTGGATTACCATGGCTAGATCTTTCCGGGATAGATAGAGGGCCAAGCGCTTCGCCTGTTGCAGATTGAAAAACGTGATTCTGCTGACAGTGGAGATTTGAGTCTCCATTGACAGCAGAGGGTCCAAATGGATACCCAGGCTTTTTACTGATGATGACGGGCGTAGTGCCTCGCCATCCAGGGTCGGCAGTTGGATTTCCCTATCGCCCGGACGACGCAACCAAAGGATCTCCATCTTCGCCAGATTCACCTTCAACCTGCTGGCTTGTAGCCATCCAGTAACGGCTTCAAGGCACAGATGGAAATTATTGGGTACAGAGTCCGGCCAGCCCTCCATCCTCAGAATGAGCTGAGTGTCATCAGCGTACTGGTGACACTCAAGCCCAAAGCTACGTACCAGCTGAGCAAGTGGTTGCATATAGATGTTAAATAACAAGGGGGAGAGAATGGCCCCCTGAGGGACCCCACAAAGTAAAGGGGATCCCCCGGATGCCAGCCCTCCCCTCTGCACTCGTTGCTTCCGATTGTGGAGGAAGGAGGACAGCCGGTTCAGAGCTGTCCCCCTCACTCCAGCCACGGCAAGGCGGTGCGTCAATAGATTATAATCGACTGTATCAAAATATTACTAATAATATTACAGTATACAATTCAAAGTGCTGTTTTGAACCTACAAAACCCTATACGGTTCCGGCCCTGTTTACCTGTTCGATCGTATTCTCCCCTATGAACCATCATCTGGAGAGGCCCTGCTCTCGGTACCACCACCTTCGCAGGCACGTCTGATGGGGGCAAGAGACAGGGCCTTTTCTGTGGTGGCCCCCCGGCTGTGGAACTCCCTCCCAAATGAAATTAGATCTGCCCCCTCCCTCCTGGCCTTTAGGAAGCTAGTGAAAACGTGGCTGTGGAATGAGGACTTCACAGAATGAGGGCAGGGATTGCTAATCGACTAAGTCACTGACCACAATATATAGACTGAATACATGGACTGAGTTGGACATGATTTTACCTTGGCGAACGGCGTTTTATGTAATTTATTTTATATGTATCTGGTAATGTTATTGTTGTTTTACGATGTTTTAGCTTTTAATGTTAGCGTTGAATTCTTGCTGTCTGCCGGTCTGAGTCCCTCTATGGAGGTTGAGAAGATCGGGATACAAAAGTTTTAAATAATAATAATAATAATATATGGGAATGTAGGTTACTAATATTGTGCTATGCTAATACAGTTTTCCCTTGCTACTTCGTGGTTCACTTATTGTGGATTTGCTGTTTCGCAGATTTAAAAAATATTAATTAAAAATATATATCATGGTATTTTCGCTGTTTTGTGGGGTTTTGCCGCTGCCACTCTTCAAGGCACTTTCCCTCCTCAGTCTTCCCTCCCTCCCTCCAACCTTGAAGGGCCTTTCCTTCCTTTCCTTCCTTTCCTTCACTTTATTTTAAGTTTATAAAGACTTAAAATAGTGTATAACTACTAAAATAATGTATAAATATTAAAATAAATAGAGCATCCCTACATCGAGGTTTTTCGCGTATTGGGGTAGGTCCTCGAACATAACCCCCACAATAAGTGAGGGAACACTGTAATATAATATATTGTATTTAGATATAACTTGTAAGCTGCTCTGAGTCCCCTAGGAAGATGGTGTTTATATATCTGTGAGATGTCCAGGGTTGGAGAAAGAACTCTTGTCTGCATGGGGCAAATGTGAATGTTACAATTGGCAACCTTGATTAGCATGTAATGGCTTTGCAGCTTCAAAACCCTGCTGGTTGCTGCCTGGGGATCCTTTGTTGGAAGGTGATTAGTTGGTCCTGATTTATTCTTGCCTGGAATTCCCCTGCTTTTTGAGTGTTGTTTTTTATTTACTGTGCTGATTTTCGAGGTTTTTAAAAAGACTGGTAGCCAGATTTCATTCATTTCCATGGTTTCCTCCCCTCAACCTCTGCCATAGATGGAGGCAAAATGTCAGGAGATAATGCTTCCGGAATATTGCCATACAGCCCACAAAACTCACAACAACTCTGTGATTCTGGCCATGAAAGCCTTCATCAACACATTGTGAGGGCTGTTGGAAACTAGGCAAGTGAAGTTTACATAAACTGTGGAGTGTGAATGTTACCATTGGCTAGCTTGATTAGCATTTAATGGCCTTGCAGCTTCAAAGCCTGGCTGCTTCCTGCCGGGGGAGTCCTTTGTTGGAAGGTGTTAGCTGGCCCTGATTGTAACATTCCCATTCACCTCGAACAGACAAAGTTTTTTCTCCCACCCTGGACATTCCACAGATATATAAACCCCACTTGCCTAGTTTCCCACAGACCTCACAACCTCTGAGGATGCCTGCCATAGATGTATGTGTGTATATACTGTACGTTTCATAATGTTTCATAAAAACGTTATGAATTAACATATAACAGTAGTTGCTACCTATCATAGCCTGAACTATCCACTTAAGTGGTTGGGGGAGGAAAGGGTCTGAGGCTGATAGGAATTATGGGAGTTGAAGTCCAAAACACCTGGAGGGCCCAAGTTTGCCCATCCCTGGCTAGACCTTCTTTTGTAAATGCATTTCAAATATATGGCATAGCCTTATTCTACAAGACTTGGGTGGTTTTATTATAATGCAACAGAGATGAGTGGCGAGTGTCTGTGCAATTTACATGGTGCTGATAAGAAATACGTTAGCTACTCCTATAGTATTTTGATGCCACTTTCACTGCCATGGCAACTTCATATGGAGCTTTGGGATTTGGTGAGGCACTTGACACTAAAAAAAATCAGGATTCCATAGGACAGAACAATAATGGTTGATTAGGTGTTAAAGGGTTATAATCATTCAGTAGGAATGGAAAGACGTCTAGGAATCATTCTTTGTTCCTTAATGTTCTTAAAGGCATCCTTGTTTTTGACCACGTGCATTCCCTAAGCAGGGATGGGGTTTTTCATTGACTTGCTTGAGATGGCGGGACAAGCCACAAACTATACAGAAATATTGCCATCTTGTGGCACATGTATCATTCCGGTATCATGAATTCATAGGCTACTAGCTGTACCCGGCACGCGTTGCTGTGCCCTATGTAGGAGATGTGAGGAAGTCTGTGTGTGTAAGGGTTGGTAATGATGTGACTATGTGTTTTGTGTGTGTTTATATGTGTATGTTTGTGTGTATATATGTGTATGTATATGTGTGTATATATCTGTGTGTGTATATGTGTAGTTATATGTGTTTGTGTATGTGTATATATGTGTGTTTGTATGTATGTGTAGGTATGTGTGTGTATATATGTGTATGTGTGGGTTTATGTATATGTTTGTGTATGTATGTGTATATATGTTCATGTGTATATATGTGTGTGTGTACATTTGTGTCTGTTTGTGTGGTGTTGTGTAGGAGTCGTAGTGTTTGGGGTGTTTGTTTTTATGGGTGTTATTATGTCTTTTGTAAGGTTGCCTGCCTGTTGCATGTGCATCTGGTCTGTTGCCTGGGCGCTCTTCTTCGCCACCTCCCTGTCTGTGGGGGGGGATGGGGGACGTTGAGTAGGAGGACGGCTGGTCTGCGGTGTCTGTCCCTGCGGTCTCTTCTTCAGGGAGTGGGAGGGAGGTGGGGTGCCGCCGGTGCACTCTTTTGCCCTACTGTCGCCTCCTGGCCTTCCTCTTTGTCTTCCTCATGTTCCCTGGAGCCAAGCTGCGTGGGGTCGGGCCGGGAACGTTTGGGAGGCTGAGAGACGGAAGAGGAGGCGGGTAAGGCCATGGGACTACACTTCCCAGAAGGCTCCGTGGCAGGTAGCTGGGAAGCAGGGGCGGAGATTTTTGGGGCAGAGCCTTCTGGGAAGTGTAGTCCCATGGCCTTACCCGCCTCCTCTTCCGTCTCTCAGCCTCCCAAGCGTTCCTCATGTTGTTGTTCCCGAGCTGCGTGGGTTCGGCCCGTGAACGTGTGGGAGGCTGGGAGATGGCAGAGGAGGCGGGTAAGGCCATGGGATCATACTTCCCAGAAGGTTCTGCCCCCAGAAAGCTTCGCCTCTGCTTCCCATCGTCCGGCGCGGAGCCTTCTGGGAGGTGTAGTGCCATGGCCTTACCCGCCTCCTCTTGCGTCTCGCAGCCTCCCAAACGTTCCCGGGCCGAACCCACGCGGCTCGGGACCACCAACATGAGGAAGGGAAGGAGGAAGGGTAGGAGGCGACAGTGTGGAAGAAGAGCGCTGAGGTGGCGCCCACCTCCCCTCTCACTCCCTGAAGAGGAGACCGCAGGGGGGAGACAGCGACCGATGCGGCGGAGAGCGGCTGCGTCTCCCCCTCTGTGAGACGGCGGAGGAGGCGGGTGGGGCGCCGCCGGTGTGGCGGTGAAGCTGCTGGTGTGTGGGGAGAGAGGGGGACGGGATGGGTTGGGGGAGTCAGAGTGTGCAGTGTGTTTGGTCTCCCTCTGTCCTGCGTTGTGTTGGGGGGGGTTGGAGTGCGCCTGCGCGATGGCTCTCCCTCTGTTCTGCGCTCGTGGCCAGCGCAGAACGGAGCCAATGGGCGGTTTTTGGGGGCTGATTTTGGGGGTTGGAAGGTAGGAAGGTGGGTTTTTGTGTGATGGTAATACCTCGTGGTCTGTGGGAATGTGTCTCGTTGGATTGGTGTTTCTGGGGGGCGTAGTTTGGCCGTGCATAAAGTCCTTTGCACGACCACTCGATTTTTATATATATAGATAGCTGTTTTCTGTAATGATGCCACCCTGGAAGATCTTGTCTTTTGCATTAATTCCACAGTTAATGGAATAGAAATGGAGCGTTCCTCAGGTGGGAGTGTCAATGTTCTCCCGGAGTTTGAAACTAAGCATAGGCAAACACACATTGTAGACTGAGAAAGATAGTTTCAGTAAGTCAAGGAAATATCAGATGTGATCAGGAATATTCTGAGAGAAGGAAGTTTATGATAAATGGCAGTTTCTTAAGAGTGAAATGTTGAAGACACAGTTTGAAACAGAGAACATGGATTACATGGAGGTATCTAACCAGGATGGATATCTAAAGAACTAAACTAAACGCAAGCCCTTTAGCTCTTTTCCATGCCATGATTCTTCATGGTGTAAGATAGTTCAGGCTCAGTAAAGTCGAGAACCTGGACATCTCAAGTCCGAATTCAGCATTATGGCTACAGTGCTAACATGGCTCTTATCAGGTCAACGAGTGCAGAAGTTTGATAAAACATGTCTGCACCATGGTGTTGACATAGATACCAACCCCAAAACTGAAATTACCTGGGAGAATGAGATTTCTGTTGATGCCACCAAGTAAATATGAAAGACTTTAATTTTTAATTTCCAGTATGTGCAGCTATTCTGAATTTTCTTCCAAATTTCCAATAGCTATTATTTTTAAGGAAAAGAGTAGACAAATAAACCATTGAAAAAGGTTAGAATAATGGTTTAATCAGAGTTAACTGTATCTTAAATTACAGTTTTATGCTAATCTTCAAAAACATTTAACCTACTGATGCCTCAATTAATATAATTTTATTGGTATCTATTTTTACTTTAAAATTTACCAGTAGCTGCTGCATTTCCCATCCTCGGCTTATACTCTAGTCCAGTGCTGTCCAACTTCTAACCGGCCAAGGGCCGGATTCCAGGTCACTGATGATCTGGGGGGGCGCCCAGCCCCGCCCCCAGCCCCGGCCCTGCCCCCCGGCTGCCAGGATGCTTTGGGAGAGAGGGAGGAGCCACGGGGCACCCCTCCCTTCCAAGGCATCCGGGCCGCAGATGAAGCTGGCGGTTTCGCCGGCTTCAGCTGCTGCCGGGATGCCTTGGAAGGGAGAGAGGCGCCGCGGGGGACGCCCCCCTCCCTTGCAAGGCATCGCGGCAGCCGCGGAAGCCGGCACCGGCTTCAGCCGCTGCCGCGATGCCTTGCAAGGGAGGGAGGCGCCGCCAGGGGACCCCCCTCCCTTGCAAGGCATCGCGGCAGCCGCGGAAGCCAGCGCCGGCTTCAGCCGCTGCTGTGATGCCTTGCAAGGGAGGGAGGCGCCTCCGGGGGACCCCCCTCCCTTGCAAATCATCGCGGCAGCCGCGGAAGCCGGCGCCGGCTTCCGCGGCTGCCGTGATGCCTTGCAAGGGAGGGAGGTGCCGCGGGGGACCCCCTCCCTTCCAAGGCATCAGCGCCGGCGAGAGAGGGAAGAAGAGGGCAGTGCAGGGAGGAGGAGCTAGCTTGTACCACCCCTTGTTCCTCTCTCACCGGCGCCGATGCGATCCGGTTTGCATCGGCGGCGCGGAGAGAGGGACGGAGGGGGCGGTGCAGGGAGGAGGAGCTGGCTCACTCCCCCCTCCCTGCCCCACCTCCCCCTCCCCCTCGGCCGCCTTTTAAAAAAAAAGTAGAATTTTTTAAAACAAAATTTGAAATGGCGGCCGGGGGCATAGCGGGGGCCGTGTCCAACAGGCTGGGGGGCCGTGTACGGCCCCCGGGGCGCCAGTTCGACAGCCCTGCTCTAGTCAATACGTTTTCCCAGTTTTTTTGTGGTAAAATTAGGTGCCTCGGCTTATACTCGAGTATATATAGCACTATGCGATGATTATGCTTTAACAGCAATGTCTGCCTTGTAGTCTGGTGAGGCACCAGAAGTCTCTGGCTGTAGATGAGTCATAATATATGAATGGACTCAAATTTTAGCTAATAGGTATATATATCTTTGGTGTAAAATGGCACTAATCAGATCCCCACCTTATCCTTCTACCTGTAAGTGTTTCTGCTTTGTCTTTTATAGGGGCAGACTTGAAGGTCACTGTGAGTCCATCTGTAATCCAAGCCAAACCAGGCTCTGACGTAGAGTTGCCTTGTTCTATAGTGGACACATTGAGGCCCATAGATTTAAAGCAGCTGGCCGTAATCTGGAAGATGGGCCCAAAAGTCATTGCGAAGTATGAAGATAGATTTGAGCCCAGAAGGCCAGGGGCTGCAATGACAGTTGAGAATCTGCAGAAGGGAAATGCGACCCTCTTGCTACCAAATGTACAAGATCCGGATGCAGGTCTTTATACGTGTGAAGTTATCCACGAAACCAGCCAGGCAGAAGGAAATGTGCAACTGAAAATCGAAGGTAAGAAGAGCAAAGGAAAGTGTCTGTGGATCATACTCTCCCAGTGATCTGTAACAGCACTTTGGGGCATCAGAGTTTGAGGACTTTATTGCACCACTCTGCCATTCCACTATAGTTGCTTCATAAATGAGAATGGATATATACCAGGTTGAGCATATTCAATATCACACTTCTCTTCAATTGCACTGATTCATAAATTTGTGGTTTTGCTATTGTACTTTTGCACACCATCGTAACTCTGCCTTCATATACTTCTGTAGTTCCTCATTTTTTATTTTTAGTGCAATTGCAAAATTCCAGCTTTTTTAAAAAAACCTAAAATTAACTATAAAATGGAGCCCTCGGTGGCGCAATAGGTCAAACCCTTGTGCCAACAGGTTAGTGGTTCAAATCCAGGGAGAGCAGTATGAGCTCCCTCTGTCAGCTCCAGCTCCCCATGCAGGAATACGAGAGAAGCCTCCCACAAGGATAGTAAAAAAAAAAAACAACATTCAGGCATCCCCTGGGCAACCTCCTTGCAGACTGCCAATTCTCTCACACCAGAAACGACTTGCTGTTTCTCAAGTCGTTCCTGACATGAAAAAATAACTATAAAATATGAAAGGAAAGGAAAACTACCGCTAAGAGATAGTGAGGAGAATCCCAGCCTTGATGTCACTTTTATGGCTGGTTTTGGGAATTATTTATGGGTTTTACTCATTAATAACTAGGAATGGGAGAATCATGCAGAGGAGGCAGACCAGCATTGGGATGAACAGGATATCACCGATGTTGGATGTTGGGAGTGAAAATTGAGTGGCCAAACCTGCCATCTTTATACGAGTGCTACTTTGCAATTTTGTGTCATTTGTCTTTTTCTACATCTTCTTTTTTAACAATACATTTTATTCAAAAGTACAGAAGTATCAACAAACAGGAAAAGATACAGGAAAAAGTACCAGATAGCAAGAACAATACCCCTCCCTTTAAAAAAAAAAACAACCCCTAAACTACAACAACAAATGAGCTGCCTGCCTTTCGGAAGGCTTGTAAGACAGTTCTCTTTCGGCAGGCATTTAACTCTTAGCCATTCTCCGTCGTGTGCCAACAGAAATATTGTTTTAGTGTTCTAGTGTTTTTATTGTTTTAGTGTTATTTTATTGATGTTATGCTTGTATGTTGTGAACCACCCTGAGCCTGTTGGAAAGGGTGGTATATAAATTGAAATAAATAAATAAATAAATAAAACTAACAGAAATACCGTATATCTAAAACAATTACCTTAACCTATAAAACCCACATTCTTAAGCACATATAAACAAACATATATACAAGAACTAGTCTATGAGCTTCACACTTGTTGTTTGTTTATTTTTACTTCTTGGTTTTGGCTTCCTTAAAATATTGGTATACTGTATATTCAGTATTCGACTTTTGATAACACTTCTAACTCAGAAAACCGGTAATTGAAGTTTGTCCTCCTGATATTTAATTGAAATTGTAGGAAAATGATAAATGAGTCATAGACTTTCTTAAAATTAGTCATTCAGAGCCCCCAATGGTGCAGCGGGTTAAACTGCCGAGCTGTGAACTGAACTTGCTGACCAAAAGGTCAGTGGTTTAAATCTGGGGAGTGGGGTGAGCTCCTGCTGTCAGCCCCAGCTTCTGCCAACCTAGGAGTTCGAAAACATACAAATATGAGTAGATCAATAGGTACTGTTTTGGTGGGAAGGTAATGGCGCTCTATGCAGTCATGCTGGCCACATTACTTTGTAGGCGTCTATGGACAACACCAGCTCTTTGGCTTAGAAATGGACATGAGCACCACCCCCCCAGAGTCGGACACGACTAGGCTTAATGCCAAGGGGAAATCTTTACCTTTACCTTATGGATCTTTCTGTTGCTTGTTGACTCTTTAGGGGGAGGGGGAGTTACGATGAGGCAAAATGGGAAATATTTTGATACTCTTAAGAGGACAGTATTAATTGTGCCGCCTAATTTTATTTTCTAATTCCAGCTGCCCCAAGGCTAACACATGGCCCCACCAAAGTACAGTTGGGTGTGCCAAGCAGTGTGAGGTGTGTGGCCTCAGATTTTTATCCTGGTGACATCTTTGTGACATGGCTGAAAGATGACAAGACAGTGAAAAGTCGAGAGCAGGCTACTGCTCAGCCCCATCCCGATCGACTGTTCAGTGCAGAGAGTACATTGGAGTTTACACCACAAATTGCCGATGTCAATTCCACCATTGCTTGCAAATTTGATCACCAAGCAATCCAACAGCCTCTTATAGAGGAAATTCAGTTGAAGGTACAAGGTAAGTGAATCTCTACGTCTTTGTTAGGATGTCTTTGGTTATAGCATGACAAGTCTGCTCAAAGAAGGATCTAAACACAATGATGAGAAGCTAAGGGTGAGAATGGGATCCAGAGTAATTAATAAATGAGGGAGAAAAACACAGTTTTAGGTGTCGATTTCCCAGTACACAGAAATCAACAAGATGAGCTTGAAATACTAGTGTACTGTGACTTCATAGATATAACATGATTGGATGTGAGTTTGTTCTTTGCTGACTGTGTGTCCTTCTACACAGCCCTATATCCCATAATATCAAGGCAGGAGATCCCACATTATCTGAGTGTGGACTCAGATAATCCAGTTCAGAGCAGATATTGTGGGATTTTCTGCCTTGATATTATGGGATATAGGGCTGTATGGAAGGACCCTCAGAGGGTAGGACCAGGGCTAATGGTTTTAAGTTCCAGGAAAGTAGATTTCAATTGAGCACTATAAGGAACTTCTCAACGGTGAGAGCCAGTTGGCAATGAAACTAATTAACCAGAGAGGTGGTGGGCTCTCTTTCTCTGGATATCTCCGAAAACCAGCCTGGATATCTTACTGCTAGGGATGTTGTGGCTGAAGTTCTGCACTGTATGGAGAGTATTGGATTCAGTGGCCAATATGGTATCTTCCAGCCTGTGATTCTTCCTTGAGGAAACCAACAGCCCTGGCCCACTGTTTCCAGCTGCCTTGTTGCAATCTATTTTCTCCTGCTATCTCTCAGGACCCTTCTACACTGTCCTTATATCCCAGGATCTGATCGCAGGTTATCTGCTTTAAACTGGATTATATTAGTCTATACTGCGGATTATCTGGGATAAGCAGATAATCTGGGATCAGATCCCGGGATATTGCGCAGTGCAGAAGGGGTCTCAGAAACCCCAGAACATGAAAAAAGAAGAAATGTGAATGAAAGTAAGTGCTGATCACTTTGGCATGGTGTTGACCACTGAAAGAAAGGGCAGAGAAGTAAATAATGACCGCCACTCGTGGTGCAGCCACCAATCACTATTATAGTATAATGTCTTGTTTCAAAAATTGGTAAGATGGTTGTGTAAATGTCAACAGTAACATTAAATGTTTATTTCATATAGCTACTGTCTTTAGCCATCTCTGCCAAATAGTGATGGTGCTTCACCAAACTATGTTAGAGCATATAAAAAATCAGTTGGTGAGTGTGTTAACTGAAAATGCAAAGCATGAAGCTGATTGGGTGGGCCATGCCCAACAGGCTAGCTGAGCCTGGGAGTTTTGGCAACAGTTACATGTTTAGGCTGCTAGCTATGCAGGAGCTTACAGAGAGACAGAGCAGGTTTTTGCTTTTGAGCTGGAAGGGTCTTCCATATGGACACCTAAGGACCATTTGATTCTCTCTCAAAGGACATTGTGTGAGTCAGTGCAACTGTTCACGTGACTGTATTTTGAAGAGTAAACTTTCTGTTCTTTTGTGATCATTTGTGTGGCATATATATTTTCTGGTTAGACAGTGTGTGGACTGGTAAAAGCGTGAATTATATGTGATTTTCATTCCACCACAACCATAGCTCCCATGATTCCATAGCATTGAACCATAATGTGGCGTCAAACTGCAGTAATTCCACAGTGTAGATGCACCCAAGAGAGCATGATAAATTGAATATGCTCTTCTTTACCCCTATCATTTGTAAACCATTGGGAAGAGTAATGTTTCTCCTTCTCCTGCTGTATCGTTCAAACAGATCAGGCGGAGGAACACTACTTCTCTTTTCAGAGAGTTGCACCTTACAGTTCCTTTTTGATCGCAGTCCCTTTCCTTGTTTGTCTACTTGTAGTGCTGGTAATTCAAAACAGGATGTCTCCACCAGAGACAGCTCAGATTTGATTGGGGAAATGACGCTGTAGCAATGGACAGTTAACTCTTCCCTCACACAACTGCAGAGGAGACAATCCTCCAACACAGCACATTTCACTAGACTCCTATTGATGCAGCCTAGAATTGCATTGGCATTTAAAGCAGTGGTTCTCAACCTTCCTAATGTCACGACCCCTTAATACAGTTCCTCACTTTGTGGTGACCCCCAACAATAAAATTATTTTAGTTGCTACTTCATAATCACGCCTTGTTGACCCACCGTGTAGCCGCGTCCGGAGTTGGGGGGACCGCCCTTAAATGGGTGGCCTCCTTCCTCCGGGAACGGGGACAACGTGTGGAGGGGGGAGGGGAGGTCTCCGGGAGACTCCCACTAAACTGTGTGGGGCCATCCTCTCTTCCTTATTATTCAACATTTATATGCGCCCCCTGGCCCAGCTGGCCCGCGACTTTGGTCTGGAGTGTTATCAGTACGCTGACGACACCCAGCTTCTGCTGAGAATGGATGGCAGGCCGGACACCGTACCCGATTGTTTCCATCTCTGCCTTGAAGCCGTGACTGGTTGGCTGCGTGCCTGAAGGTGAACCCGTCGAAGACGGAGATCTTGTGGCCTGGTCGCCGTGGGCTGGATGAGTGCCGGTTGCCTACCCTGGATGGCAAGCGTCTTAGCCCGTCATCCCTTGTTAAGAACTTAGGTGTCCAACTGGACCCCTTGCTGACCATGGAGACTCAGGTCTCCACGGTCAGCAAGAAGGCGTTCTTCCACCTACGACAGGCTAGACGACTGGCACCCTTCGGAAGCTCAATCTAGAGCAGAATGCCGCTGCTCGCTTGCTAGCGGGAACGCCGGTATGGGAGCATATTACGCCAATTCTTCGGCAACTGCACTGGCTTCCTATGGAGTACCGAATTGCCTTCAAGGTGTTGGTGTTAACCTTTAAGGCCTTGCACGGCCTAGGGCCTGAGTACCTGAGGGACCGCCTTGCCCCATACATTCCCCCGAGATCACTACGTTCAGAGGAACAAAATCTGTTACTTGTACCATCAATCCGCTCCTGCCATCTGTCTACAACCAGGCAGAGAGCTTTCTCCGTGGCAGCCCCGGTGCTATGGAACTCCCTCCCAGATGACGTCCGGGCGGCCACAGAACTCATCCCCTTTCGGAGGGCTGTTAAGACTACACTGTTCAGATTGGACTTTGACTAGGCACATTAGCTGGGGTGGCTGTTTATCACAGTTCCCTAATATATTTGTGCCTCGGGTCCGAGGAAATGTTCTATGTTCCTTTCAAACACCTCGTGATGTGACCTGTAACTGTTTTAATGTTTTACTGTTTTATTGTATGGCTGCATGGCTATCACATGCAGCTTGTTTTATATGTTGTGACCCGCCCCGAGCCTGCAGGGAGGAGCGGAATACAAGACGAAATAAATAAATAAATAAATAAATAATTGCAATTTTGCTACTTTTATGAATAGGAATGTAAATATCTGATATGCAGGCTGTACTTTCATTCACTGGACCAAATTTGGCACAAATACCCGATATGCCAAGATTTGAATACTGGTGGGTTTTTGGGGGCATTGCTTTTGTCATTTGGGAGTTGTAGTTGCTGGGATTTATAGTTAACCTACAATCAAAGAGCATCTTGAATTCCTCCAACAATGAAATTGAACCAAACTTGGCACACAGACCTCCTGTGACCAGCAGAAAAAACTGGAAGGGTTTGGTGGGTATTGACCTTGAGTTTTGGAGTTGCAGCTCACCTACATCCAGAGAGCACTGTGGACTCTGGACCAAACTTGGCACAAATACTCAATATGCCCAAATGTGAACACTGGTGGAGTTTGGGGAAAATAGACCTTTACATTTGGGAGTTGTAGTTGCTGGGATTGTAGTTGCTGGGATTTATAGTTCACCTACAATCAAAGAGTATTGTTAACATCACCAACAATAGAATTGGGCCAAACTTCTCACACAGAACCCCCATGATCAACCGAAGATACTGTGTTTTCTGATGGTCTTTGACAACCATTCTGACACCCCATTGCAGCCCCCCCCCCAGGGGTCCTGACGCCCAGGTTGAGAAACACTGGTATAGATGCTGCTACTATTTCCTATAAGACTTTGGTTTAGTGGGTGTTGCCATAGTTGTAGGTAGCCTGCTTGAGTTTTGTATGGTCTAGTATTGGCCAACCTTCAGAAGGAGCTTACCTTTCCTTCCTTGTATTGCAGCTAAACCAGTCGTTAAGGTGGTCACTTTGCCACCAGAGGACAAGAATTTCTGTGCAGCTGAATGCCTAGTGAGCAGTTTTTACCCGGAGACAATTCACATAGACTGGCTGCAAAATGGGATGCAGGAGGAGACACTCAAGTCTCAGCCAAAGATCATGCCAAATGGGACATTCTCTATTAAGGTCCTTGTCCTACAGAAGACGGGTGATAAAAGCAACTTTACCTGCCAGGTACAACATGAGTCTTTGGATGAACCACTGAAGAAAAACGTCACCTGGCTGCCAAAAGGTGAGGGGGACAGTGTTACTCACCACACAACCGTGTCTTCCCAAAGCCCAGGGAAGGAACAGACCGCCCAATCATCCTGCCCTACTGCTGTCTCTCTGTGTCCAACAGATCCAATTGCTTCAGAGATGCCTGCATCTATTCTTCCTTGGATATTTGGAATTATTGGACTCATTGTTGGGCTTGCTGTAGGAGCTATAGCAGCAATAATCTACTATAAAAAGAAAGGTGAACCTGCACTTTTAGGTGGATGGGATTATGAAAGTATTCGTGAAATTCGGCAAATACTTGTCTTAGATTGGGGTAGACAAAATTAAATCCTTGAGTCACAAAGCAATTCACTAATGATTGGAAAAATGTCTAATAGGGGATACAATATAATGCTGCTTTTTAAAATGTTTACACACTTTTTATTTAAAAAAATAGCATTTCAAATAGGATTGCTTATTTGGTGTTATTAGCTTCCTTCAATTCCATATTGAAAAAAGCAAGTAATTAAATAAATAATCAGCTGATTCTGCACCTTTACCCTCCCTTTTCTGCCTCTGAAATCCAGAACTAGCAATATACCTTTTGAATAGGTGGCATGAGGACCCTGCATTAATGTATTTTTTAAAAAAATTACAAACCAGATATTTGAGTCACTTGCAGGTATTTAGGTAATTCATGTGGCTCCTGGTGTGTCCTGGGGTCAGAAACATGGCTCCCAGACCTGCTCCAGTCAACTACTGCTACCCCAGATGGCCTTCAGTGGCCTTCTACCTGTTTCATGCTGGGTGAATACTGTTAGTTGGGGGGCTGCAGACGAGTCGCCTCTATCACATGAGAGCTTCTGTTGCCTGAACTCCATGTATGTGTCTGTTCCAATGTGGTGTAATAGACTGCACCTACATTGCCATATAATTAAGTTCCATAATACAGTACCTTGGGATCTCTGACTTGACCACAGTGATCCACGCTCTTGTTACATCTTGTTTAGATTACTGCAGATAAGAACATAAGAAGAGCCATGCTGAATCGGGCCTCAGCCCATCTAGTCCAGCATTCTGTGTCACACAGTGGCCCAGTAGTTGTACAGAAAGGAGGGCACGCTCGACGTGGGGCTGCCTTTGAAGACTGTTCAGAAGTTTCAACTAGTCCAACGATTGGCAGCCAGATTGCTCACTGGAGCTGCATACCACCCCCTTTTATTTCAGCTTTAGTAGCTGCCAATTTGCTACCGAGCACAATTTAAAGTGCTGGTCTTGGCCTATAAAGCCCTAAATGGTTCTGGCCCAGCTTACTTATCTGAATGTATCTCCCTCTATGACCCACCTTGGAGATTAATATTATCAGGAGAGGCCCTGCTCTCAATCCCACGATTCTCGCAAGCAAGGCTGGTGGGGACGAGAGACGGGGCCTTCTTAGTGGTGGCCCCCTGGCTGTGGAACACCCTCCCTAATGAAATCAGATCAGCCCCCTCCCTCCTATCCTTTAGGAAAAAACTTAAAACTTGGTTGTGGGACCAAGCATTCGAGCAGGAAACACAACATTAACAATGAATGGACTGACCTGGATTATGACTTGAACTTGCACAATTTTAATTGGATGTATTTATATGTGATATTTTAATGATAGATTTTAATGTAAATTGTTGTTTTAATTGTGTTGTTTGGGCATCTAATGGTTGCCAATTGTAAGCCTGCCCTGAGTTGTCATCCCCGCTCCCTCCGGGGATGAGAGGGGCAGGATACAAATGTACGAAATAGATAAATAACTGCACTGAATTGTATTATATGGCAATGTAGATGAGGCCACGGCTGTCATGAGTACCAGAATAGTCAGCCCTTCACACTTGGAGGTGTTAGGAGCACAGAACTCCTGCAAAAGTGAAAAACTGCAAATGAAAAATGCTTTTTTAAAAACTTGAAAGAACTCTAGGGATTTACAGATTCACCAGCACACATCTTTAGTCAGCCTCTTTCAGAATCTCATTGGAGGATGTAAAGAAGTGTTCCATAGAGTTGCACTGGAAGACCTAGATATTTGTAAGGTTAAAGGTAAAGGTTTCCTCCTGACATTAAGTCCAGTCATGTCTGACTGGAGGTTGGTGCTCATCCTCATTTCTAAGCTGAAGAGCCGACGTTGTCTGTAGACACCTCCAAAGTCATGTGGCCGGCATGACTGCATGGAGCACAGTTACCTTCCTGCCAGAGCAGTACCTATTGATCTACTCACATTTGCATATTTTCAAACTGCTAGGTTGGTAGACGCTGGGGCTGACAGTGGGAGCTCATGCCACTCCCCGGATTCGAACCTGCAACCTTTCAGTCAACAAGTTCAGCAGCTCAGTGCTTTAACCCACTGTGCCACTGGGAGGGGGTGGTGGGAGGTTTGTAGAGAGAACATTTTCATTAAACCCGTAAATAAGGAAATCTGCAAAAGTGAAACCCACAAATGCCATATACATAAAGCTGATTCTGAAAGGCATGAATAATAATAATTTAAAGAAACTTTATTTATACCCCGCTACCATCTCCCCAAGGGGACTCGGGGCGGCTTACATGAGGCCAAGCCCAATGACACATAATAAAACAACACAGCAGCAAATAATAAAACAATAAAATAAATATAACTTACACATAAGCAATAACAGATAATTTAAAACCATTATGGCTGGGCCAGATGTGAAATATTAAAATTTTAAAATAAATAAACACTGGATGAAGTCTTTGAACAAGAGCAAGCAGTGATAGTGTGATCCAGAAACCAGTTCCGATGAGAAAGCAGGGCTGAAATAATAGAGGTAATCAAAGATTGAAGTTCAGGAACCCTTTGTTGACTCTTTCTCTCTCTGTTCGCAGCCAAACATACAACATCTCCAGGAGAAGAAAGGAAAACTCTCTTTGCAAAACCCAAGGATTGTGAGCAGGGCGCTTCAGAGGGCAAGATAGAAAAGACTGGTCACACCAAGGACCACCCTGAGCAGGATAACAAAGAGGGCCATAAGAATATGTCAGAAGTCAAGACAGAAGAAGAACTTCATGACTCTGTTTCAGAAGTCTAGGAGCAAACAGAAGAATTGGCACTAAAATCTAGGAGCAAACAGAAGAAAGGCCCTGAAATCTCAGAACAGTGGATGGTCCTGCCTTGGCAAGTAGAGGACCTGTTGGAGGAAAGAACTAGTCAAAAAGAAAACTCACCGTCTTAATTATAGGGAAGAAAAAAAGAAAAAACTGAGCAGGGGCGGGGGTCTTTTGGTTAGGCTTTTGAAGAACCACAACTCCACTCTCCACGACAGCTCTTGGTGTAGGGTGTGGGGCAGGGGTCATCATAAGTGGTGAGGTGGGAGGGGAGATAATGAGACCGGGCAACGCACAGACCCCTGCCTTCAAGCTGATCTGACTCGCAGTTCCTGGATGTCCGATTGGGCTAGCATCAGTGGGAATGTGACATCAGCAACAGCCTCAATTAAAAAGCCTGCTCTTTGCCTTGCTTTCTTCCCCATACCCTAATATTGTAACAAATCCCCCCAAAATTGTAACTTTTCCTCTTCACAGTGATACATTGTGTCTATTTACTGCCTCGGACACTCTCTAGCATGAACTTTTCCTTTCTCGAGCTGCAGATCGCTGCTGGCCCACCTGGGATGCTCTTACAGCGTCGCAGGGAGGCCAAAACTGCGTTTTTGTTTGTTTTTAAAAAATAAATTACAACTATACCCTTGGTTCGCTCCTGATAACTATAAATAAATAGTGTTCCTCTGCTCCTCATCTGTGGTATGGTGGGAATCTCTTCTCCTTGGATCAAGCAAGACATCAAGACTATGACTCCTTCCACACAGCTGTATAAAATCCACATTGACCTGGATTATATGGCAATGTGGATGCAGATAACCCAGTTCAAAGCAGATATTGGATTTTCTGCCTTGATATTCTGGTTTATATGGTTGTGTGGAAGAACCCTATGTGCGATGGAATGATGGGGTTTGGGTTCCAGGAAAACTAAGGGACCTTCCACATAGCCCTACATCCCAGAATATCTACTTTGAACTGGGTTATCTGTGTCCACATTCAGATAATGTGGGATTTTCTGCCTTGATATTCTGAGATCTAGGGCTGTGTGGAAGGGCCCAAAGAGGCAATTAAGATATAATGAAGGCCAGAAGAGAAAATTTGGAAGCAGAGAAATATCTAGCTGTTAGGCCCCTGCTATACTGCCATATGAAATCCAGAGCTTTAAACTTGATTATATTACAGTGTAGACCAAGGGCCCTTTTGGACAGGCCCTATATCCCATAATATCGTGGCAGAAATTTCCACTATATCTGTTATGAATTGGGTTATCTATAAACCTAGCCATATATTCCAGTTCAAAGCGGATATTGAGGGATTTTATTCACCTATGTGGAAGAGGCCTAAGGACCCTTCCAGACAGGCCCTATATCCCAGGACCTGATAAGGTTTTCAGTTTATCCCAGAATCTGGGGTGCTCACACTTTTTCAGCATGCGGGCTACTCTTAAAGCAACCAAGTCCAAAAGATCTATCTGCCCCCGCCGCCGTGCGCTCCCGCCGCCACGCGTGCTCCTGCTACTGTTTTCCGCCCGCACAGCGCCTCTTCCACCTGCGGGGCATTGCAGGAGGAGAAAGCACGAGGCAGGGCATCCAGAGGGAGTGCTCTGCCCTGCCTGTCTCGCCGGCAACGGAGGCTGCACAGCTGCTTCTGGATGAGAGAGAGGCGGGGCGCTCCCTCCAGAGGCCCCGCCTTGTGCTTCCTTCTTCCTGCAATGCCCCGCAGGCGAAAGAAGCACCGCGAGAGTGGAAGCCAGCAGCAGGAGCGCGCATGCGCGCAGGGTGTGCAGGAGCGCCCCATCCGGCTGGTGAGGCCCGAAGATCACCTGGAAGAGGGCCGAAGATCTACTAGTAGCTTGCAAGCTACCTAATGAGCACCCCTGTCCCAGATTATCTGATAGACTCATATAATCCAGTTTAAAACAGAAAACCTGGGATCCCATCCTGGGATATAGGGTCTGTCTGGAAGGTCCATTAGGCTCCATCTAAACCGGGCCTGTCCAACAGGCGGCCCGCGGGCCGCACACGGCCCGCCAGCCCCTTGGATGCGGCCCGCCTACCCTCCTGCAAGAAATCAGCTGTTTTAAGGGAGAGCTCTGCCCTGCCCTCTGCAATGCCCAATGGAAGGAGCCGCTGGCGGGAACCAGGAAGCGACAAGAGGAGCCTTCGAAGGCCCCTCCTCTCGCTCTCCCAGGCTCCCCGCCGGCGAAGCCCCATTGGGCATTGCAGAGGGCAAGGGAGAGCGCTCCCGCCTCTGCAATGCCCAATGGGAGGAGCCGCCGGCGGGAACCAGGAAGCGAGAAGAGCCTCGAAGGCCCCTCCTCTCGCTCTCCCAGGCTCCTGCCGGGCGGCTTCTCCCATTGGGCATTGCAGAGGGCAAGGGAGAGTGCTCCCCGCCTCTGCAATGCCCACGGGAGGAGCCGGCGGAACCAGGAAGCGAAAAAGGGAGCCTTCGAAGCCCCTCCTCTCGCTCTCCCAGGTCCCGCCGGGCGGTTCTCCCATTGGTCACTGCAGAGGGCAAGGGAGAGCGCTCCCCGCCCTCTGCAATGCCCAATGGGAGGAGCCGCCGGCGGGAACCAGGAAGCGAGAAGAGGAGGAAGGATACCGAACTAAGGTAGGCTGAAGCAGAGGGCTGTTTTGCTGGGGTGGGCTCCTTCCTTCCTTCCTTCAATCCTTCCTTTCTTGCTTTTATTTTAATTTATTTTATTTTTATTTTATTTATTTCCTTTTATTCTTGCATTTTTTTATTTTTTATTTTTTATTTTTTTATTTTATTTTTATTTATTTATTTTATTTTTATTTATTTTTATTTATTTCATTTATTTCCTTATATTCTTGCTTTTATTTTATTTTATGTTATTTTTATTTTATTTATTTATTTTTATTCTTGCATTTATTCCTCCCTCATTTCTTCCCTCTATCCATCTTCCTTCCTCTCTTCCTTTCTTTTATTCTTTTTATTCTTATTTTATTTTTTATTTATTTTATTTTTATTTTATTTCATTTTTATTTCATTTATTTCCTTTTATTCTTGCATTTAATCCTCCCTCATTTCTTCCCTCTATCCATCTTCCTTCCTTCCTCTCTTCCTTTCTTTTATTCTTTTATTTTTTATTTTATTTTAATTTATTTTATTTATTTCCTTTTATTCTTGCATTTATTCCTCCCTCATTTCTTCCCTCTATCCATCTTCCTTCCTTCCTCTCTTCCTTTCTTTTATTCTTTTATTTATTTTTTATTTTTTTATTTCCTTTTATTCTTGTATTTATTCCTCCCTCATTTCTTCCCTCTTCCCATCTTCCTTCCTTCCTTCCTTCCTTCCTTCCTTCCTTCCTTCCTTCATTATTTATTTATTCTTTCCCTTCAACAAAGTTTGCTTTTTGATATTTAAAGAAGTTTAGAATTACTTTGTTGGCGAAGTTCAAACTCAGAACAGAAGAGTACCCCCAGGCAGGAAGCAGCCAAGCCTTGAAGCTGCAAGTCTATTCAATGCTAATCACAGGTGCATCATTCACACTTGTCTCCAGCAGACAAGAGTTCTTTTCGCCACCCTGTTCACTCCACAGATATATAAGAGATTCCCACAGACGGGGGGCATCTACAAAAGGCACGGGCAAACTTTGGCCCTCCTGGTGTTTTTGATTGTTTTTTTCTGAAAAAAGTCTCTATTTTTGGGTACCCCGCTCTTAAAAAGTGGCCACTGTACTCAGACTTAAGCAGGACACAACAACCAGATACAAAGTGTTTGAGGCCCCTCGTGGGCCATCCAGTCCAACCCCCTTCCAAGAAGCATGAGGACTGCATTCAAAGCACACCCCCTCCCCCGATGGACATCAAGCCTCTGCTTCAAAGCCTACGAAGAAGGAGTCTCCACCTACTTACAGCAACTCTATAGCAGGCCTGGGCAAACTTGGGCCCTCGGGGTGCTTTTTCACACTGGAGCCCCCCAGGTGATCAGTGACCGGAATTCCGGCCCTTGGGCCGGTAGAAGTTGGACAGCCCTGATCTAAACTAAATAAATATGGATACTGCCATATAAAATACAGATTGTATGCTTTGGACTGGATTATATGGCAGTGTAGTCTAAGGGCCCTTCCACACAGCCCTATATCCCGCAGTATCTGCTTTGAGTCCAAACTCAGATAATGTGGTATATTCTGCCTTGATATTCTGGGATATAGGGTTGTATGGAAAGGCCCTCAGTCCAGTTCAAATAAAATAATGTGGATTATCTACTGTGATAATCTGAATTATACGGCAGTGTAGAAGGGAGTGTAGAGGACTTGAAAGGCTGAGCCTGCTGTCAAGCTGGCCAATTGCAACATTCACACTTGCCTTAAACAGACAAAGAGTTCTTTCTCCCACCCTGGATATTTCATAGATATATAAACCTCGCAACCTCTGAGGATGCCTGCCATAGATCTGGGGAAAATGCCAGGAGAGAATGCTTCTGGAATATGGTCACAGATATGTAATTACTGTATTTACGAATTTAGCACCAAAACAGACAAGGGTCTTTCTTTCTCCCACCTGGATATTACTACACAGGTAAATATACACTCCACTTCCCTCACCTGTGGATCCGGGCGGGAGACAGATTGCGTTGGATAATACAGAACGTTGGCTAAGTGACATTCTGTATTCTGTGTAAGTAGAACATCATTACATATGGTAGTTCTTTATGGGATGTTTTACTTGTTAAATAATTCTACATTTCTTTTAGTAAATCTTAAATTTTCATTCTTTTATACACTGTCCCCAGGCCTTTCGTATTTACAGTGACTGTTCTGCCTCTGTTACTATGAGGTTAGATTGGAAGGAATTATTACACAAAAACAGATCGGAGGCTATATGTGAATTCAAACGTATTATTGAAACCCACTGAATTTCCTTTCCCTTATTTGCCACCGAAAAGTCTTTGTGAAAAGGAAATCTCATAACCTTCTGCAGCCCTGTTCTTAAACTCAAATGTGACTGCTGTTGTTTTACTATCTATCTATCTATCTATCTTAGATGTGACTACTATTACTTTACTATCTATAACTACAATGTCACCATCTATATCTTCTATCTACAGTAGAGTCTCACTTATCCAACCTTCACTCATCTAAAGTTCTGCATTATCCAACGCAATCTGCCTCCTGCCCGGATCCACAGCTGTTTCAATACATTGCAATGTTTTGGTACTATATTCGTAAATACAGTAATTACTACATAATGTTACCATGTACTGTACTGATTTTTCTGTTGATTTGTTGTAAAACATGTTTCGGTGCTTAATTTGTAAAATCATAATGCAGTTTGATGTTTAATAGGCTTTTCTTTAATCCCATCTTATTATCCAACATTTTCGCTTATCCAACGTTCTGCCGGCCCGTTTATGTTGTATAAGCGATATAGTATAATATAGTATGGTATAATATATTGCAGAGCTGTCCAACTTCTACTGGCCCAAGGGCCGGAATTCCACTCATTGATCACCTGGGGGGCCGCTCCGCCCCGGCCCCGCCTCTTCCTCCTCGCCAGCGCGAGGAGGAGGAGGAAGAAAAGCCCCTGGAGCCGATGCCGCGCACGTGCAGCAGTGGCCCGAAGGGTGGGGCCTCCCCATGGCTCCGCCCTCCCTCCTAAAGCGTCATGCCAGGCGGCAGAAGCGGACGAAATCACCGCTTCTGAGGCTGCCGTGACGCTTCAGGAGGGAGGGAGGAGCCAAGGAGAGGCCCCCAAGGCTCCGCCCGCCCTCCCAAAGTGCCACCGCTGGCGGCAGAAGCGGCGAAATCGCTGCTTCTGAGGCTGGCGTGACGCTCAGGAGGATGGAGGAGCCAAGGGGAGCCCCCCACGGCCCCGTCCCCAAAGCGCCACGCCGGGCGGCAGAAGTGGGCGGCCCGGCTCCGCCCTCCTCCCCAAGCGCCACGCCAGCCTCAGAAGCGGCGCTCTCGCCCGCCTCTGCCACCCAGCACGACGCCCCAGGAGGGAGGGCGGAGCCCGGGGGGGCTCCCCCGGCTCCTCCCTCCCACAGTGCCACGCCAGCCACCGAAGCGGCAATTTCGGCCGCCACCGAGACCGCCCGGCATGTCGCTTTAGGAGGGAGGGCGGAGCCATGGGGAGCAGGGCAAAGAGGGCGGTGGCCATGGATGGCGCTTGCGCCACTGCGTGCATGCGCACCTTTTTATTTTTCGGATTTTTTTTTAAAAAATCAGGATTTTTTTGGGATTAAAAAAAAATTGCAGGAGGGTAGGAGGGCCGGATCCAAGGGGCTGGCGGGCCGTGTGCGGGCCGAGGGCCGCCTGTTGGACAGGCCCGCCTTAAATAATAATAAAAAAGCTTCCTAAGATCTACAGGGATACTTCTAGGAACACCTCAGCAAGCGAGAGTCCAAAAGTGGCAGGCTCAAACCCGGAACCTCAATCCATGGCTGATACCAAATGAGAGACTCCCTCCTGGGAACACAGAAGACTGGGAAACTTGGAAGCTGCTGAACAGACTACCTCTGGCACCATGCGATACAGAGCCAACCTTAAGAAATGAGGCCACAAAGCGGAGTCCATGACATGTGAGTGTGGAGAAGAGCAAACTACAATCCACCTATTACAATACGGCCTGAGCCCTGCCACATGCACAACAGAGGACCTTCTTACAGCAACACTAGAGGCCTCCAAGTGGCCAGTTTCTGGTCAAAAGAAATTTAATATAATGTCAGGTTTTTAACTTTGTTTGTGGGTTTTTAACTACATTATAACTGCATTCTCATTGCGCTTCTGACATGATAAATAAATATTAGCTAGGCACCGGGACTATGGCGCAGCTGGCTGGGAGTCAGCTGCATTAAGATCATTACTGACCAAAAGGTCATGAGTTGAAAGCCAGCCCAGGTCAGAGTGAGCTTCCAACCAATTTGTGTAGCTTGTTGTCGACCTTTGCAGCCCGAAAGACAGTTGCATCTGTCAAGTAGGGAATTTAGGTACCGCTTATGCGGGGAGGCTAATTTAACTAAATTTATGACGCCATAAAAATCTCCAGCAAGCATGTAAAGAATGAGGAAGTACTTCATCAGTGTCACAAATAGGCGATGAAGTGACAGCTCCCCTGGTGGCCAGAATACCTTCATGAAAAAGCTGGAGTGTTAAATTGCCTCTGTGTCTATCTATATCTGTTGTGTGTCTATGGCATTGAATGTTTGCCATGTATATGTACATTGTAATCCGCCTTGAGTCCCCTGTGGGGTGAGGAGGACGGAATACAAATACTGTAAAATAAATAAATAAATAAATAATGATAGGAAGGTAAGCCCAGTGATGGGTCGTACAATCGATTGTTTTTAGTATGTGTGAAATGTGCAGTTGGAGAAAAAAATGTAGTTGGGACGCTGATATATGTACAGTAGGCAAAAGAAGGAGAAATACACATTATCCAGACCTGGGCAATTACCGGCCCTCCAGCTGTTTTGGACTTCAACTCCCAGAAATCTAGCCAGTTTACCAGCTGTTAGGATTTCTGGGATTTGAAGTCCAAAACACCTGGAGGGCCGGTAATTGCCCAGGTCTGCTATGCACTAAATACTCTGGAAGCACTAAGAAACTGGTTAAATACTCTGGAGGCACCAGATCTTGTCTGATTTCAAACAAGATCCAGAAGAGAGTGGGTGCTTGGCTGGGAGAGCGTCAATGAATACCAGATATTGTAAGGTGTATTTCAAAGGAGAGAAGTGGCAAGCTATCTGAACGATCTTAAGAGAAACTGATTAAATCCATGAGGTAGTCATAAATGATAAGCAACTTGAAGGCATAAACACAGAGTCATAAACGAAAATAGTTGGTCAGGATGTACTTACTTACTTGTTGTCCAAGTAATATAACTATTTTCAAATTTATTAAGGATTCTTTGTATGTATGGCCATCCAGCCATAATAATAATAATCATCATCATCATCATCATCTCTAGTCCAAGGACCTTCTGCCTTCATGCAGCAAAATCACAATCAAAACACCTCAAACAGATGGCCACCCAGCCTCTGTTTAAAAGCCTCCAAAGAAGGAGCCTCCACCACACTCTGAGGCAGAGAGTTCCACTGCTGAACAGCTCTCACAGTTAGGAAGTTTTTCCTTATGTTCAGGGGAAATCTCCTTTCTTGTAGTTTGAAGCAATTAATTTTGTTATTTGGGAGTTGTAGTTGCTGGGATTTCTAGTTAACCCACAATCAAAGAGCATCCTGAACTCCACCAATGATGGAATTTAACCAAACTTAGCACACTGAACTCTCATGAGACCAACAGAAAATACTGAAAAGGTTTGGTGGGCATTGACCTTGAGTTTGGGAGTTGTAGTTCTCCTACATCCAGAGAGCACTGTGGACACAAATAATGATGGATCTGGACCAAACTTGGCACGAATCCTCAATATGCCCAAATGTGAACACTGGGGAAATTTGGGGAAAACAGACCAAGACATTTGGGAGTTGGAGTTGCTGGGATGTATAGTTCACTTACATTGCCGAGCAGAGTCACGCCGTGCCAGCTGGCAGCGAGGAGGGCGGCCAGGAAGCGCTCCAGGGCCTCCTCGTCCAGGCAGGGGCTTCGCAGCCTCCCTTTCCTGCCTCGCATGAGGGGCAGCGCAAAGCTGCTTGCCGCCCAGGCCCAATCCCCTCGCCTGCAAGCAATGGAAGCAGGCGAGGGGAGAAGTAGGAGGACAGAGGGAAGTAGGGGGCGCTGCGAGAGAAGGAGCACCAGCCAGCCACGCCCCTCCCGTTCCCGCCAAAAAGTAGAGAAAATGAGCGCGTGTGACGTCACGGCAGCGGCGTGACGTCACGCGCGCCATTTTCCCTACTCTGTTGGCAGGAACGAGAGGGGCGTGGCTGGTTGGCACTCCTTCTCTCACCCCCTCCTCCCTCTGTGCTCTGTCCTCCTTCTCCTCCCTGCTTCCTCCCTCCTCCAGGCTACGCTACTTGGTCAGTCCCTCCTCCAGGCTACGGACCAGCAGGCAGCAGCAGGGAGCAAATGCTTACTTTGCGCCGGCTCTGGCTGCAATCGACCAGTTCCGCCTTCGCGATCGACTGGTCGATCACGATCAACCTAATGAGCACCCCTGATCCAAACCATCTGCTTTATCTCAATGGGAAAAGGATGTTCGCTGGGAAGGAGTAGGCGGATAAAAGAAGGGTGAAATTCTTCTCACAGACCTCACAACCTCTGAGGATGCCTGCCACAGATGCAGGCGAAACATCAGGAGACAATGCTTCTGGAGAACATGGCCATACAGCCTAGAAAGCTCACAGCAATACCATAAGAGTTTTTCCACAACACAAGATGTGGTGTTTGTGTGAAGCCTATATATCAGAGGTTGTGAGCTCTGAGGCAGACAACCTCACAACATCTGAGAGGCCTGCCATAGGTGCAGGCGAAACGTCAGGAGAGATTGCTTCTAGAGAACATGGCCATACTGCCTGAAAAACCTACAACAACCCAGTGATTCTGGCCACGAAAGCCTTCAACAATACATCTCACACTTCTTCCTAGCTCATTGCCTTTCAGGGCTTTGACCTCACTGTCATTAGGAAAGGCTTATTGCAGGAGGTAGCAAAAGAAAGTCAAAGGGGTCACCCAAGATCACCAGGAAACACAGTATTTTCTGTTGGTCTTGAGGGTTCTGTGTGGGAAGTTTGGCCCAATTCTATGGTTGGTAGAGTTCAGAATTGTAGGCAAACTATAAATCCCAGCAACTACAAATCCCAAATGTCAAGGTCTGTTTTCACCAAACTCCACCAGCATATTGAGTATTTGTGCCAAGTTTGGTCCAGATCAGGGCTGTCCAACAGACGGCCCGCAGGCCGTACACGGCCCCCCAGCCTGTTGGACACGGCCCCCCGCTACCCTCCTGCAAGATTTCTTTAAAAAAATTTTTTGTGGGCAAAAAATTTCCAAAAAAAAAAATTGGGGGGGGGGGGTGGGGGGTGGTGGTGGCGGGGCAGGGAGGAGAGAGCCAGCTCCTCCTCCTTCGCCCCTCCTCCTTCCCCTCCCCGTGCTGGCGCTCGCAATCCGGGCAACGGCGCGGGCGGAGGGAAAGAGGAGGGGCGAAGGAGGAGGCAGTCATCTGGCTGCACCTCCTTCGCCCCTCCTCTTTCCCCCCGCTTGCACCGCTGCTCTGATCCCGGGCGGCAGGCGCGAGGGGAGAAGCAGGAGTGGCTTCGGAGGAAGCCGGCTGCCTTCTTCCTCTGGAGCCACTCCTGCTTCTCCCCGCTCGCGCCTGCCGCCCGAGATCTGAGCAGCGGTGCGAGCAGGGGGAAGCAGGAGTGGCTACGTGAGTGAGCGGCCCCGCCCCGCCCCGCCCCGCGAGCGGCCGCCCCGCTCACTGATCACCTCCGCCCCAGGTGATCAGTGACACTTCTTCCGGCCCTTGGGTCGGAAGAAGTTGGACAGCCCTGGTCCAGATCCATCATTGTTTTCCCACTCTACATCCTGGTGCAGATCGGAAGAGGATGCACCATGGATGATGGGACTTCAAGTACCTCTACTCACTTCCCAAGTCCGCTGCGACCCTCATCCAATTACTGATCGAGACCACACTTGGCACACATAACGCCCATGACTGCCTTCATGTCCTGGTGAGGTTAGGGGAGGACTGACAATGGATGATGGGATTTGTAGTACTTTCACACCCCTCTGTTCCCACAGACAACTGCGGCCACCAACAAACACCGAGAAAGACCACACTTGGCACACAGAGCCCCAGTGACCCACTACATCCTACTGAACTTTGGAGGGGCCAGAACATGGATGATGGGACTTGCAGTACCTTCCCTCACTTTCCAAGCCTGCTACAAACCTAATCCAATGACTGATCAACACCAAACCTGGCACACAGAGCCCTCATGACCCACTCTACATCCTACTGAACTTTGGAGGGGGGCCAGAACATGGATGATGGGACTTGCAGTATCTTCCCTCACTTTCCAAGCCTGCAACAAACCTAATCCAATGACTGATCAACACCAAACCTGGTACACAGAGCCCTCATGACCCACTCTACATCCTGGTGCTGTTTTGTGTGAGACGGACCACGGATGATGGGACTTGAAGTACCTTCACTCACTTCCTAAAAACAATGCAACCCTCATCCATTCACCAATACAGACCAAACTTAGCACACAGAGCCCCCATGACCCAATCTACATCCTACTACACTTTGGGGGAGGGTGGACCAGAGATGATGGGACTTCCACTACCTTCAGTAATTTCATGATACCACTGCAACTCCCAATAATGATGGATCAAGACCAAACTTGCAACACAGAGCCCCCATGACCCACTCTACATCTTGCTGCACTTCTCAAATGACCCGGGCACCGCCGAGTCCCCAAGCTAGTATATAATAAAAAAAGAATGTTTGTATGTATGTATGTATGTGGAGGTGTTTGTGGATATGTGCCAGTTTTCTGATTGGTTGCTACTGTGGGATTATTTGCATAACCCCTCTGATTGGCCAGCAGCACCAACATTCCGACACTCTAAAGTGGCAGAGGGGGGTAAGGAAAAGCCCTGAGGCAGTCAGACATGGTGGGAGTTTAAGGCCAAAACACTTTGCGGCCCCCAACAATGACAGAACAAGACCAAACTTGGCACACAGAACCCCCAAGACCCACTCTACATCCTGGTGCAGTTTGAGGGAGGATGGGCCACAAATGATGGGATTTGCAGTACCTTCACCTGATTCACTTCCCACGGACCACTGCAGCCCCTACAAATCACAGACCACGTCCAAACGTGGCACACAGAGTACTCATGACCCACTCTACATTTTGCTGCAGGGGGGTGGACCACAGATGATGGGTCTTGCAGTACCTTCACTAACTTACTGAAACCACTGCGACCCTCATCCAATGACCAATGCAGACCAAACTTGGCACACACAGCCCCCATGACCCACTCTACATCCTGGTGTAGTTGGGAGGATGGTGGACCATGGATGGTGGGACTTGAAGTACCTCCACTCACTTCACAAGACCGCTGCCAACCTCGTCCAATGACTGATCAAGACCAAACTTGGCACACAGAGCCCCCATGACCCACTCTACACCCTGGTGCAGCTTGGAGGAGGGTGGACCATGGATGATGGGACTTCAAGTACCTTCACTCACTTCCTGAGACCACTGCGAGCCAAATAAACAAATGAGAAGGACCCACCTTGGCACACAATGCCTTTCTCAAATAACCCGGGCAGGGCCGGGTCCCCAAGCTAGTCCTTAATAAATTTGAAAATAGTCATATGTTTTACATTTTTGTAGTGGGTAGGGAGATCATTTTGACTTGGTTGTTTTATAAGAAGCTCGCATGCTGGAAAAGTGTGAGCACCCCTGGTTTGGATCATCAGGCCTCAATGTGCACGCGCTCCAGCCACAACCAGCCCCTCCGCTTCCCTTCCCTTCCCGGGTCGTTATCTCTCTGCCAATTGCGCACAACCATTCATTTGCCACAAAACGAAAGCACTTATGATGAAGCCTTCAGGACAAGATGCCGCCCCAAGTAGCCGCGCTGCTTTGCTCCTGCCTGCTGCTCTTCCTACCCAGTGCCAGTAAGTTCCCACGCGCCAGTGGCTCGGCTTCCCCCTCATTACTAAGCCTCGCTTTCCGCCTGACAGACAGACAGGCCAGGGACTGACTGACTGACTGACTGGGCGCGCGCCTTCTGCGCCCTCGAATCCGACAACACTGAGCTGCTCTGGCACAAAGCTAAACAGATACGCCTGGGAATTGCACTAGGGCAACATTATTTTGGCTCCTCCTGGGATACAAATGTCATTTCCTAATAGGTTCTATCATAAATACATGGGAGGGGGTGTTTGTTAAACTGCAAAAACTTTGTCTTTGAGCTATAAAAGTGCTGTTGCATTTTTACTGCTATTCAAACTGGCACTTTAAGGCTCATATATTAATATAATATATTATAGTATTACTACATTATTGATGTGCTGTGGTAATAATATAATATAGTGCATAAACCAGTGTTTCCCAACCAGTGTGCCGTGGCCATACTGCCCGAAAAACCTACAACAACCCAGTGATTCTGGCCACGAAAGCCTTCAACAATACATCTCACACTTCTTCCGAGCTCATTGCCTTTCAGGGCTTTGACCTCACTGTCATTAGGAAAGGCTTATTGCAGGGGGTCGCAAAAGAAAGTCAAAGGGGTCGCCCAAGATCACCAGGAAACACAGCATTTTCTGTTGGTCTTGGGGGTTCTGTGTGGGAAGTTTGGCCCAATTCTATGGTTGGTGGAGTTCAGAATTGTAGGCAAACTATAAATCCCAGCAACTACAAATCCCAAATGTCAAGGTCTGTTTTCACCAAACTACATCTGTGTTCACATTTGGGCATATTGAGTATTTGCGCCAAGTTTGGTCCAGATGCACCATTGCTTGAGTCCACAGTGCTCTCTGGATGTAGGTGAACTACAACTCCTAAACTCAAGGTCAATGCCCACCAATTCTTCCAGTATTTTATGTGGGTCATGGGAGCTCTGTGTGCTAAGTTTGGTTCAATTATATCATTGGTGTAGTTCAAAATGTTCTTTGATTGTAGGTGAACTATAAATCCCAGCAACGAAAAGTCCCAAATGTTAAGGTCTATTTTCCCCAAACGCCACCATTGTTCACATACAGTTATATTGAGTATTCGTGCCAGGTTTGGTCCAGATCCATTATTGTTAAAGTTCACAGTTCTCTCTTTATATAGGTGAACTACAACTCCAAGACTCAAGTTCAATGCCCACCAAACCCTTCCAGTATCTTATGTGGGTCATAGGAGCTCTGCGTGCCAACTTTGGTTCAGTTCTATTATTGCTGGAGTTCAGAATGCTCTTTGATTGTAGGTGAACGATAAATCCCAGCAACCAGAACTCCTAAATGACAAAACTCAATCCCACCCCCCCACCCCCATCCCACCAGTATTCAAATTTGGGCATATTGGGTATTTGTGCCAAATTTGGTCCAGTGAATAAAAATACATCCTGCATATCAGATATTTATATTACGATTCATAACAATAGCAAAATTGCAGTTATGAAGTAGCAATGAAAATAATGTTATGATTGGAGGTCACCACAACATGAGGAACTGGATTAAGGGGTTGCGGCATGAGGAAGGTTGAGAAACATTGAAATACAGGACGGGAGATTCCACCAGAACACGAGGAAGAATTTCCTAACTGTGAGAGCTGTTCAGCAGTGGAACTCTCTGCCCCAGAGTGTGGTGGAGGCTCCTTCTTTGGAGGCTTTTAAACAGAGGCTGGGTGGCCATCTGTCTGAGGTGCTTTGCTTGTGATTTTGCTGCATGAAGGCAGAAGGTCCTTGGAATAGAGATGGTTGTGTTGTTGTTGTTATTATTATTATTATTATTATTATTATGGCTGTGTGGTCATACATACGAAGAATCTGTATCTTCTGTATATATAATAAAAAAATAATGTTTGTTTGTATGTATGTATGTATGTATGTGGAGGTGTTTGTGGATATGTGCCAGCTTTCTGATTGGTTGCTACTGTGGGATTATTTGCATAACGCCTCTGATTGGCCAGCAGCACCAACATTCCGACACTCTAAAGTGGCAGAGGGGGGTCAGGAAAAGCCCTGAGGCAGTCAGACATGGTGGGAGTTTAAGGCCAAAACACTTTGCGGCCCCCAACAATGACAGAACAAGACCAAACTTGGCACACAGAACCCCCAAGACCCACTCTACATCCTGGTGCAGTTTGAGGGAGGATGGACCATGGATGATGGGATTTGCAGTACTTAAACTCACTTCCACACCAATGATGGATCTGAACCAAACTTGGCACACAAATCCCCCATGACCCACTTTACATCCTGGTGCAGTTTAGGGCAGGATGGGCCACAAATGATGGGATTTGCAGTACCTTCACCTGATTCACTTCCCACGGACCACTGCAGCCCCTACAAAACACAGACCATGCCCAAACTTGGCACACAGAGTACTCATGACCCACTCTACATTTTGCTGCAGTTTGAAGGGGGGTGGACCACGGATGATGGGTCTTGCAGTACCTTCACTCACTTACTGAAACCACTACGACCCTCATCCAATGACCAATGCAGACCAAACTTGGCACACAGAGCCCCCATGACCCACTCTACATCCTGGTGCAGTTGGGAGGACGGTGGACCATGGATGATGGGACTTGAAGTACCTCCACTCACTTCACAAGACTGCTGCCAACCTCATCCAATGACTGATCAAGACCAAACTTGGCACACAGAGCCCCCATGACCCACTCTACATCCTGGTGCAGCTTGGAGGAGGGTGGACCATGGATGATGGGACTTCAAGTACCTTCACTCGCTTCCTGAGACCACTGCGAGCCAAATAAACAAATGAGAAGGACCCACCTTGGCACACAATGCCTTTCTCAAATAACCCGGGCAGGGCCGGGTCCCCAAGCTAGTCCTTAATAAATTTGAAAATAGTCATATGTTTTACATTTTTGTAGTGGGTAGGGAGATCATTTTGACTTGGTTGTTTTATAAGTAGCTTGCATGCTGGAAAAGTGTGAGCACCCCTGGTTTGGATCATCAGGCCTCAATGTGCACGCGCTCCAGCCACAACCAGCCCCTCCGCTTCCCTTCCCTTCCCGGGTCGTTATCTCTCTGCCAATTGCGCACAGCCATTCGTTTGCCACAAAACGAAAAGCACTTATGATGAAGCCTTCAGGACAAGATGCCGCCCCAAGTAGCCGCGCTGCTTTGCTCCTGCCTGCTGCTCTTCCTACCCAGTGCCAGTAAGTTCCCACGCGCCAGTGGCTCGGCTTCCCCCTCATTACTAAGCCTCGCTTTCCGCCTGACAGACAGACAGGCCAGGGACTGACTGACTGACTGACTGGGCGCGCGCCTTCTGCGCCCTCGAATCCGACAACACTGAGCTGCTCTGGCACAAAGCTAAACAGATACGCCTGGGAATTGCACTAGGGCAACATTATTTTGGCTCCTCCTGGGATACAAATGTCATTTCCTAATAGGTTCTATCATAAATACATGGGAGGGGGTGTTTGTTAAACTGCAAAAACTTTGTCTTTGAGCTATAAAAGTGCTGTTGCATTTTTACTGCTATTCAAACTGGCATTTTAAGGCTCATATATTAATACTAGCTGTACCCGGCACGCGGAGATGCGAGAAAGTCTGAGTATGTAAGGGTTGGAATTGTTGTTAGTTATGGTGTTGAAGTAAATTGGGTGTCTTATGTTTGTGCCTCAGCTCTTTGCCTGCAGTCTTTTGGGTTTGACTTGTACCATGGCCAGGACGGATCAGCTTGGGGAGGGCTTGTCCTGTCAGGGGATCTCTATCTTCACAGGTGCATCCAGTGTCTGTTGGGGACTGTTAAAAATCCTTTCCGTATCCTTTTAGCCACCTTTCTCATGGTCTTCATGTCTCGCTTACTTTCTGCTCCTCTCTTTTTCAAGATGTCCTGCTCTGTGTCTTTTGCACCCATTGGTCGATGTCCGATGAGGCTTTCCTCACGGACAGGCCATCTGAGGGAGCTCTTCCAGCGCTGGGCATCAGAAGGTACTTAATGACGACCTCCATCCCTTGGAGCCAGCCAGGCATGTAGCCGGGGGCTAAGGGGGCAGCCCCCTGAAATTCTCAGGGTGGTCAGCGAAAAGGCCTTACTGGTACATTATTTAAACTGTTATGTTTATTCATATCATGATCTGATCACCATGCTCCTTATATCCCACATTAATGGGGTTATTGGGATAACAATACAAAAGGTTTGCTAGGGTAGACCCTCTTCCACCCAGTCTCAGCCCCCCTGAACCAAACTCAGCCCCTGAATCAAAATCCTGGCTATGGCCCTGGAGCCAGCATATAGAGGGCTGGAGCACCCTCCTTGGCAAACCCCATTGTTGCTGGATGGTCCTCTTATTAATGTGGAATTCAAGCCACTGGAGATCTTTTGGGAAAGGAAGAAGAGCTCCCCTTGAAGGGTGTTGATCTTCATCATGGGCTTCTGATTTGAAAGTGTTGGAGGAGGCTCTGGCACTCCTCTGACAGTTTGTTATGGGTCGGAATGTTCATGTTGGCTGGCCAGTACAGCAGTTATGCAAATCTGCCGTTATTGGCAGCCAATCATGTTGTCAGAATGTAGAGGCTGGGAAAGTCTTTGGCAGCCCCAGAGGATGCTGGGAAATGTAGTTTTATTTTTACTCGTCGTTTTGGGGGCCTTTTAGGTTTTGGGGGGGAAAGTTTCTTTGCTACAAACGTACCTTGCTTGAGGCCTATTTCTGTTGGCAAGTTTTGTGTTTCTGCGTTGTAAGGTTTCTCTGTTTGAGGTAGTCTTCACATGACGACTCTTCCTTTATATATATAGATAACATATTATAGTATTACTACCGGTATATTATTGATGTGCTGTGGTAATAATATAATATAGTACATAAACCAGTGTTTCCCAACCAGTGTGCCGTGAGCGATCATCAGGTGTGCCGTGGGAAATTGGAACCTCCAATACCCTTTCTTCACCCTCCTGCCGAAAGGGTGCAAAAGGGAAGGGGGAGGAAGAGGTCTCTGTCAAAAGCTTGCATGGGAAAACTTCGGCCCCTTGGGTACTTTGGACTTCAACTCCCACCATTCCTAACAGCGTCAAGCCCTTTCCTGCTTAAGTGGCTGAGAGGGGGGGGGGCTGAGGCTGCTAGGAATGGTGGGAGTTGGAGTCCAAGGCACCCAGGGGGCCGAAGTTTTCCCATGCCTGTTTTAGGGACCTTAAAGTGGTGAGCCTCCTTCCAACATTGTGATTCTGCTTAGAAAACAAACAACAACATAACATAACATTGTTTGAGTCCACAGTGCTCTCTGGGTGTAGGTCAACTACAACTTCCAAACTCAAGGTCAATTCCCAAGCAAACCTTTTCAGTACTTTCTGTTGGTAATGTGAGTTCCATATGCCAAATTTGGTTCAATTCCATTGTTGCAAGAGTTCAGGATGCTCTTTGATTTTATGTTAACTATAAATCCCAGAAACTGTAACTCCCAAATGTCAAGGTTTATCTTTCTCAAACTCCATCTGTGTTCACATATGGGCATATTGAGTATTCATGCCAAGTTTGGTCCTGATCCAACATTGTTTGAGTCCACAGTGCTCTCTGGATATAGGTGAACTACAACTCCAAAACTCAAGGTCAATGCCCACCAAACTCTTACAGTATTTTCTCTTGGTTATGGGAGTTCTGTGTGGGAAGTTTGTGTCTTTCGGCCATTCCTGCCAGGATATCTATGTTGTGTTCATCGAAACAGGTCCAGGTTTCACACTGAATGTATAAATACATTTAAAAACATATTAACTATATGTATCACTGTGTTTGTGTTATTTTGTGTCATTTTGGTTGGTGTGCAGGATTTTGTAAATGTAAAAAATGTGCCGCGGCTCAAAAAAGGTTGAAAAACACTGGCATAAACATATAATATTGATAATATTATAATGTAATATAATGTAATAATAAGAGTAATACAATATAATAATAATAATGTAATATAATAATTATACATTTCATATTAAATGCAATAGTATTAATAATATTACAGTATACTGGTGTAGTACAATATGGGAATGTATGTTACTAATATTGTTCTATAATAATAATAATAATAATCTTTATTTATGCCCCGCCACCATTTCCCCAATGGGGACTCGGGGCAGCTAACATGAGGCCACGGCCTTCTAAAATACAGTACAATACAGTGAAATTCAAAATACAAAACAAAATACATCAGAAATAATAATAAGAAAAGAAAAAATACAATTACAATAATAAATGAAATACAAGAAATTCACACACAAGGAATAGGGTGGACAGGCCGAATGGACATGATAAAATGATAAAAACCATAAGGTGAAATAGGAGTAGGAGATGAGGGTCCCCAAAAATGAAATAGTGGGGACAAACTTTTAGTTTAGGATGGGAGGGGGGGAATGTGTCATAGGGGGAATATAGATGGGATAACACAACTGGAGGGGATGGTCACTCCTCAAAGGCATAACGGAAAAGCCAGGTCTTCAGATTTTTCTTAAAGTCTGTTAAGGAGGGGACTTGCTATGCTAATGCAATATGCCCAAATGTGAACACTGCTGGAGTTTGGGTGAAAATAGACCTTGACATTTGGGAGTTGTAGTTGCTAGGATTTATAGTTCACCTACAATCAAAGAGCATTGTGAACCTCACTAACGATAGAATTGGGCCAAACTTATGTAGTTTGACATCATTTAAAATGCTATGATTGAATACTATGGTATCACACTAGCTGTAGTTTTGTAAACCCCGCCCACTGTGTTGATTATATTATGTGTTGCTATACTGTTTTCATCCTATTGGTCATTTTATATATTTTGTTACGATTTTTTTTCTTTCTTTTTTTTCCTTGCTGTTTTATGTTTAACTGTGTTGTATTGTTTTTTGGGCTTGGCCTCATGTTAGCCGCCCCGAGTCCCCTTTGGGGTGATGGAGGCGGGTTATAAATAAAGATTATTATTATTATTATTATTATTATTATTATTATTATAAGGTCATGATGCTTCTCTATAAAATATTACTGGTACTTAAGAAAATTACATAACCCAGCATCCCATAGCAATCAGGCATGACAGTTAAAGTGGTATCAGACTGCATTAATTCCACAGTTAATGGAATAGAAATGGAGGGTTCCTTAGGTGGGAGTGCCAATGTTCTCTTGGAGTTTGAAGCTAAGCATAGTCAGACACACATTGTAGACTGAGAAAGTTAGTTTCAGTAAGTCAAGGAAATATTGGATGCGATCAGGAATATTAAAAGAGAAGGAAGTTCATGATAAATGGCAGTTTCTTAAGAGTGAAATGTTGAAGACACCGTTTGAAAGTAACCAGGATGGATATCTAAAGAACTAAACTAAATGCAAGCCCTTTAGCTCTTTTCCACCCCATGATTCTTCATGGTGTAAGATAGTTCAGGCTCAGTAAAGTCGAGAACCTGGATATCTCAAGTCCGAATTCAGCATTATGGCTAGAGTGCTAATGTGGCTCTTATCAGGTCAATGAGTGCAGAAGTTTGATAAAGCATGTCTGTACCATGGTGTTGACATAGATACCAACCCCAAAACTGCAATTTTGTGAGAATGAGATGTCTGTCGATGCCACCAAGTAAATATGAAAGACTTTAATTAATTTTTAATTTCCAGTATGTGCAGCTATTCTGAATTTTCTTCCAAATTTCCTAGAGCTATTATTTTTAAGGGAAACAGTAGATAAATAAAATGTATTAGCACTGTCCCTTCAGTTCTGTCCTGCTATGCAAGGGACATCTGTCTCTTTACATCTTTGATGGATTGTAATTCTCCTAAAACTGGCTGTGAGGAGAGAAATAACATGCATTACTCTTGTTTCCAAAGGTGATGTGGACAACACTTCTGCATTCATATTTAGCTACTTTTCAAACTTAACCTGCTTTGTTTCACATTGGAATCTTAGATGTTGAGCCCTTTTACACTGCACAATTACCGTATATACTCGGGTATAAGCTGAGTTTTTCAGCCCTCTTTTAGACTGAAAAAGTCCCCCTTGGTTTATACTCAAGTCAGTTATTTATTATTTTACTCTGTTATTATTTTTATTACATTTATTATTTTTACTCTATTCATTATTATTATTACATTTATATAATTTTAGTCTATTATTGCATTTATTATTTTTCTCTATTGTTATTATTGCATTTATTATTTTACTCTATTATTATTAAATTTATTTTACTCTATTTTTATTATTATTACATTTATTATTTTACTCTCTATTACTGTTATTACATTTCCATTATTTTACTCTATTATTATATTTACTATTTCACTCTATTATTATTGGAAGGATACAAAAGCACATTTACATTGAAAAAGGTTAGAATAATGGTTTAATCAGAGTTAACTGTATCTTAAATTACAATTTTATGCTAATCTTCAAAAACATTTAACCTACTGATGCCTCAATTAATATAATTTTATTGGTATCTATTTTTATTTTAAAATTTACCAGTAGCTGCTGCATTTCCCACCATTGGCTAATACTCGAGTCAATACATTTTCCCAGATTTTTTGTGGTAAAATTAGGTGCCTCGGCTTATATTTGAGTCGTCTTATACTCGAGTATATATAGTATTATGCTATGATTCCGCTTTAACAGCAATGTCTGCTTTGTCTAAGCCTTGTAGTCTGGTGAGGCACCAGAGGTCTCTGGCTGTAGATGAATCATAATATATGAATGGACTCAAATTTTAACTAATAGGTATATATCTTTGGTGTAAAATTGCACTAATCAGATCCCCACCTATCCTTCTACCTGTAAGTGTTTCTGTTTTGTCTTTTTCAGGGGCAGATTTGAAGGTCACTGTGAGTCCATCTGTAATCCAAGCCAAACCAGGCTCTGACGTAGAGTTGCCTTGTTCTATAGTGGACACGTTGAGGCCCATAGATTTAAAGCAGCTGGCTGTAATCTGGAAGGAGGGCCCAAAAGTCATTGCAAAGTATGAAGATATATTTGAGCCCAGAAGGCCAGGGGCTTTAATGACAGTTGAGAATCTGCAGAAGGGAAATGCCACCCTCTTGCTACCAGATGTACAAGATTCAGATGCAGGTCTTTATACGTGTGTAGTTTTCCATGAAACCAACCAGGCAGAAGGAAATGTGCAACTGAAAATCGAAGGTAAGTGTCTGTGGATCATACTCTCCCAGTGATGCGTAAAAGCACTTTGGGGCATCAAAGTTTGAGGACTTTATTGCACCACTCTGCCATTCCACTATAGTTGCTTCATAATTGAGAGTGGATATATACACCAGGTTGAGCATATTCAATATCACACTTCTCTTCAATTGCACTGATTCATAAATTTATGGTTTTGCCATTGTACTTCTACACACCATCGTAACTCTGCCTTCATATACTTCTGTAGTTCCTCATTTTTTTATTTTTAGTGCAATTGCAAAATTGCAGCTTTTTAAAAAACTAAAATCTATATATATAAAGGAAGAGTTGTCATGGAAAGACCGTCCCAAACAGAGAAACCTTACAACGCAGAAACACCAAACTTGCCAACAGAAATAGGCCTCAAGCAAGGTACGTTTGTAACAAAGAAACTTCCCCCCCCCCAAAACCTAAAAGGCCCCCAAAACAACGAGTAAAAAAAACACTACATTTCCCAGCATCCTCCGGGGCTGCCAACGACTCTCCCAGCCTCTACATTCTGACAACATGATTGGCTGCCAATAAGAGCGGATTTGCATAACTCCTGTACTGGCCAGCCAACATGAACATTCCGACCCATAATAAACTGTCAGAGGAGGATAAGGCAAAGGGCTGAGGCACAAACACAAACACCCCAGTCACTTCCACAGAAAATTTACACCCCTACAAATCACAGACCACACCCAAAATTGACAGTAAGGCTTCATTAACTTAATTTCCCTGACTAGGCCTCACTTAATGGAATGCTGTTTACGCTCTGAATTGACAGTAAGGCTTCATTAACTTGATTCTCCCGACTGCGCCTCAGCTCACTGGACATTGTGTATGGCCTGAAATGACAGTAAGGCTTCATTAACTTGCTGTTCCCGACTAGTCCTCAGCTCATGGGACATTGTGTATGGCCTGAATTTACAGTAACCTATCTTGGCACACAGAGCCCCTATGACCCACGCTACATTCTACTACAGTTTGGAGGAGGGTGGACCATGGATTATGGGACTTGAAGTACCTCCATGGATAATGGGATTTGTACTACTTCAAAACACATCATTCCCCACAGACCACTGTGGCCCAGAACCAAGACCAATAAAGACCAAACTTGGCACACAATGCCCCCCATGACCCACACTCCATCCGACTGCAGTTCAGAGGAGGACACACCATGGATAATGGGATTTCAAGTACCTCCACTCACTTCCAAAGTACCTCACCCACACAAGCATCAACCTCAGCATCAACACAGCAGACGGAAAGACAAAAAACATTGTATATCCACAAGCTATGCAGAACGCCAGCAACACCACACACCAACAACTCCCCAGGACTTCAACATCCCACCCACCAGAACAACCCACAACGACACAGCCAGGGCCCCAACAACACCATAACTAACAACAATTCCAACCCTTACATACTCAGACTTTCTCGCATCTCCTAAATAGGGCACAGCAATGCGTGCCGGGTACAGCTAGTTAACTATAAAATGGAGCCCCCAGTGGCGCAATAGGTTAAACCCTTGTGCCAACGGGTCAGTGGTTCAAATCCAGGGAGAGCAGGTTGAGCTCCCTCTTGTCAGCTCCAGCTCCCCATTCAGGAATATGACAGAAGCCTCCCACAGGATGGTAAAAAAATTGGGCATCTCCTTGCAGACTGCCAATTCTCTCACACCAGAAACGACTTGCAGTTTCCCAAGTCGTTCCTGACATGAAAAAGTAACCATAAAATATAAAAGAAAAAGAAAACTACCACTAAGAGATAAGTGAAGGGAATCCCACCCTTGATGTCACTTTATGGCTGGTTTTGGGAATTATTTATGGGTTTTACTCATTAATAACTAGGAATGGGAGTATCATGCAAAGGAGGCAGACCAGCACTGGGATGAACAGAATATCAAGTGCAATGCCGGTTTGTGGATTGTTTTGTGTTTTCCGGGCTGGATGGCCATGTTCCAGAAGCATTCTCTCCTGACGTTAGCCCAGAAAACACAGAACAGACTGGAATACACAGAACAACCCAGTGATTCCAGCCATGAAAGCCTTTGACAACACAATGTTGGTTTGCCTATCTCATGTGGTAAAAGTCTCCAAACACTTGGCTTAAAGTTTGAAAGTACCTTGTTATAGGTATGGAGAAACTTTAACTTCCAGGGGTGTTGAATTGCAATTCCCATCATTCCTGACTACTGACTGTGTTTTAACTGATGAGTCTTTTTAGTGAGCAAGAGGGATGTGTCACTTTTACAAATACAAAGTGCTGGTCATTACCGATAAAGCCCTAAACGGTCCGGGTCCAGGCTATTTGTCTAATTGCCATCTCGTGCACTGCGGTCAATGGAGGAGGCCCTGCTCTCAGTCCCACTCCATCATAAGCATAGTTGGTGAGAACGAGAGAGGAGGCCTTCTTCATGACCACTCCCCAATCTCTGGAACTCCCTCCCTAAATAAATAAAAATAGCCCCCACTCTCCTCTCCTTCAAAAAACTCTTGAAAACACACCTATGCACTTTAGCGTATGGAGAGGAAGAGGACTAAGACACTTTCATTTCCATCAGAATGCTGGCTAACTTATTTGTATTCCATTGCTGCTATGGTACATGTTAAAGAACAACCATGATAACCATTTTTATGTATTTTAATCGTTCTCTTAGGATTTATGTTTTAATTGTTATGTTATTAGCATAATTATATATATTTGATTACTGGTATTCTGTTTTTTCTTTATTTCGATGTTAATTTATTTTTGTTATAATTTTACGCTTATTATTTTGTATTCTTTTGCATTATTTTGAGGAGTTTGTATTCGCTTACGGTCATTGAATGTTTGCCTTTGTGTGTGTGTAAACATCCCGAAATCCTTTCGAGGAGTGAGGGCAGTCTATTTCCTGAAGTATGGACTGTTAATGTTTTATTATATTATTATTTTGTTTCAAAGCACTGTATCTTAGCTTTTTCACTTATTATGGGAGGTCCTGGAACGTAACCCCCGCAATAAGTGAGGGAACACTGTAATACAATATATTGTATTTACATATAACTTGTAAGCCACTCTGAGTCCCCTTTGGGCTGAGAAGGGTGGCATATAAATGTCGTAAATAAATAAATACATATATACATACATAATATAGTTTTTCAGTGAATATCTCATACAGCATCAACCAGTTCCACAGATATCCAAACCTCACTTTTTTAGTTTCCAATAGACCTCACAACCACTGAAGATGCCTGCCATAGATGCAGGCGAAACTTCAGGAGAGAATGCTTCTTTCCATACAGCCTGGAAAACTCACAACAACCCAGTTCCTGATTTGCTGTGAGTTTTTCAGGCTGTATGGCCATGTTCCAGAAGCATTCTCTCCTGACATTTCGTCTGCATTTATGTCTAATCAAAGTGCCCAATTGAAACATTCACACCTACCTCAAACCTCTTTCTCCCACCCTGGACATTCCACAGATATATAAACCCCATTTTCCTAGTTTCCAATAGACCTCACAACCTCTGAGGATGCGTGCCATAGATGCAAGCGAAACAGATTCAGGAGAGAATGCTTCTGGAACATGGCTATACAGCCCGAAAAACTCACAACAACACAGTGATGGAGGCCATGAAAGCTTTCGACAATACACTATATCTTACTTCAGAGTCAGACATATGTGATAGGGCAGTGTTTGCTGACATGCCTCCTCATTCTGGAAAGCTGGTGTCTGTCTGTTTTTACGTTCAACATATTGGTCCCCATGTTGTGCCATTTGCTGCTTTATTTCATTCTGCTTGGTTGCTTGAAGTACCTTTCTTCCAGTCTGAAGATAGTATCAGAAATTACATGAGATTTTCAGGCATTTTTGCCTGTTCTCAGGTCTAGGCCAACACCGATGTTGGATGTTGGGAGTGAAAACTGAGTGGCCAACCCTGCCATCTTTATACAGTGCCACTTTGCAATTTTGTGTCATTTGTCTTTTTCTACATCTTCTTTTTTAACAATACATTTTATTCAAAAGTACAGAAGTATCAACAAACAGGAAAAGATACAGGAAAAAGTACCAGATAGCAAGAACAATACCCCTCCCTCTACCCCCCCCCCCTCCCAAACTACAACAACAAATGAGCTGCCTGCCTTTTGGAAGGTTTGTAAGACAGTTCTCTTTCGGCAGGCATTTAACTCTTAGCCATTCTCCGTCATGTGCCGACAGAAATATTTTTTTAGTGTTCTGGTTTTTATTGTTTTAGTGTTATTTGATTGATGTTATGCTTGTATGTTGTGAACCACCCTGAGCCTGTTGGAAAGGGTGGTATATATAAATTGAAATAATAAATAAATAAAGAAAACTAACAGAAATACCGTATATCTAAAACAATTACCTTAACCTATAAAACCCACATTCTTAAGCACATATAAACAAATATATAAACAAGAACTAGTCTACGAGCTTCACACTTGTTTGTTTATTTTTTACTTCTTGGTTTCGGCTTCCTTAAAATATTGGTATATATTCAGCCTTGTACTTTTGATAACACTTCTCAGAAAACCAGTAGATGAAGTTTTCCTCCTGATGTTCATTTGAAATTGTAGGGAAATGATAAATGAGTCATGAACTTTCTTAAAATTAGTCATTCAGAGCCCTCGATGGTGCAGTGGGTTAAACCACCAAGCTGCTGAACTTGCTGACCAAAAGGTCAGCGGTTTGAATCTGGGGACTGGGGTGAGCTCCCGCTGTCAGCCCCAGTGTCAGGAGCCTGTCTTCCCAGCCTGGGCTAGGCTTGGGAGCTAAGGCCCTAACACATTCCCAACACACACACACATCTGATAAACACCTGGCAGCTGACCTTGGGGGAGCTACACCTGGGGGAAAGCTCTAGCTGGGCTGTTACATGTGGTTGCATCAGACCGGATGTGGGTATAAAAGCCAGGCATGGGCATCCTTGGCATTAAGCTTCTTGATCCTTTAATAAAGAAGATGGATTTACCGGTCGTCTGCAGTGTGGTTCTTCTTCGAAGTTAGAGTGGCTTGACACCCAGCTTCTGCCAACCTAAGAGTTCGAAAACATGCAAATATGAGTAGATCAATAGGTACTGCTTTGGTGGGAAGGTAATGGTGCTCCGTGCAGTCATGCTGGCCACATGACTTTGTAGGCGTCTATGGACAACACCAGCTCTTTGGCTTAGAAATGGAGATGAGCACCACCCCCCAGAGTCGGACACGACTAGACTTTATGTCAAGGGGAAATCTTTACCTTATGGATCTTTCTGTTTCTTGTTGGCTCTTTAGGGGTGGGGAGTTATGATAAGGCAAAATGGGGAATATTTTGATACTCTTAAGAAGATAGTATTAATTGTGCCGCCTAATTTTATTTTCTAATTCCAGCTGCCCCAAGGCTAACACATGGCCCCACCAAAGTACAGTTGGGTGTGCTAAGCAGTGTGATGTGTGTGGCCTCAGATTTTTATCCTGGTGACATCTTTGTGACATGGCTGAAAGATGACAAGACAGTGAAAAGTCGAGAGCAGGCTGCTGCTCAGCCCCATCCCGATCGACTGTTCAGTGCAGAGAGTATATTTGAGCTTAGACCACAAATTGCCGATGTCAATTCCACCATTGTTTGCAAATTTGATCACCAAGCAATCCAACAGCCTCTTAAAGAGGAAATTCAGTTGAAGGTACAAGGTAAGTGAATCTCTACATCTTTGTTAGGATTTCTTTGGTTATAGCATGACAAGTCTGCTCAGAGAAGGATCTAAAACACAATGATGAGAAGCTAAGGATGAGAATGGGATCCAGAGTAATTAATAAATGAGAGAGGAAAACACAGTTTTAGGTGTCGATTTTCTAGTACACAGAAATCAACAAGATGAGCTTGAAATACTAGTGTACTGTGACTTCATAGATATAACATGATTGGATGTGGGTTTGTTCTCTGCTGACTGTGTGTCCTTCCACACAGCTCTATATCCCAGAATATCAAGGCAGGAAATCCCACATTATCTGAGTGTGGACTCAAATAATCCACTTCAAAGCAAATATTGTGGGATTTTCTGCCTTGATATTCTGGGATATAGGGCTTTATGGAAGGGCCCTCAGAGGGTAGGACCAGAGCTAATGGTTTTAAGTTGTAGGAAAGTAGATTTCGATTGAACACTACAAGGAAATTCTCAATGGTGAGAGCCATTTGGCTATTAAACTAATTAACGAGAGAGGTGGTGGGCTCTCTTTCTCTGGATATCTCCGAAAAACAGCCTGGATATCTTACTGCAGTGATTTTCAACCAGTGTGCCACGGAACACTAGTGTGCCCTGAGAGATCATCAGGTGTGCCATGGGAAATTACAATGTAGAGAGAGAGAGAGAGAGCCTAGCAGGAAATTTCAGGCAGCGGAAATGAGGCTTTCCTGGCCGAAGCAGCAATGCCAGCCATACTGGCTGCAGTCAGGGAGAGCCCGCGGTGTCCAGAACTTTCCTTCCTCCTCTCCTTTCCTTCCTTCATTCCCTCCCTCTGCGCATCAAGGGGTACCTGGCCGGGCTGCGGCTCCTGCTTCCTGGCTCCTGGGCGCTCTTCTGTCCTCCTCCCCTCCAGCAGCAAGGAGGAGGAGAGGGAGGAGGAGTCCGCAGGAGCTGCCCCCATCCAACCCCTCTCCCGGAGGCTCGAGGTGAGGCTTTCTGCCCTCTAGCCCCTCCGCGCCAGGGAAGGGGAGCAAACCCTCATCTCCTGGCCTCTCCTGGCTGTGCTCCGGGTTTGCTGCAGAGCAGAGCAGAGGCCGGGATGCGCAGCTCCACAGCCCATCTTGGTTCCTTCCCTATCTGGCCCCAAGGCAACAGCAGGGAAGCCGAAGGGACGCGGGGGGAGGCACTCCTGGGGGGGCTGAACCCCTTCAGGAAGGAGAGCTGGGGGTGGCGACGGCTGTGAGCCTCCACCACAGTGTGCTCAATTCCTATTCGTCCTGCTCAGCCGAGCCCGTGTGCATTTCGGCCACTCAGTGCAGCCCTCCCCCGCATTTTGTGTCATTTTGGTTGGTAGTGTGCCCCAGGATTTTGTAAATGTAAAAAATGTGCCGCGGCTCAAAAAAGGTTGAAAATCACTGTCTTACTGCTAGGGATAATATAGCTGAAGTTCTGCACTGTATGGAGAGCATTGGATTCAGTAGCCAACATGGTATCTTCCAGCCTGTGACTCTTCCCTGAGGAAATCAATAGCCCTGGCCCACTGTTTCTAGCTGCCTTGTTGCAATCTATTTTCTCCTGCTACTAAAGCAGTTTTGGTACTTTTCCAACAGAAGTATGGTCAGTGGAGAGTGCTGCACACGTGTAGAGCTTAGAAAAGTGGGTTTCTGTGCCAAGAATCAAGCAGGCACTAGCTCCGTAAATGCTACAATGTGATTGGTGCTTCTAGCACTAGCAATGATTTGCCAAAGCACACCCCGTGCCTTTCCCTGATAACGTAGGCTTTGTTTGGTTAAGCAGTACACGGCGTGAGGTTTGTTTACCTTAGTGCCAATTGGAGAAGAACTACGCATGAGCATTGGGTTCCTGGGCCCCTCCGTTGCTGGCAAGGGGGAGCCGAATTCCAGAATGTTGCAAGTTTGGGACATGCGAGCCCAAGCTACTGATATGTACTGTGGGAAAGAGATGCATAGAAATGTTCATTGTTCTAATGAGAAGGAGGGAATTAAGGAGTGATGCTAATGGCAATGTAATGTTTAATTGGATAATGAAATATGTTCTGTTACACCGGCCAATGATGTTTGTGAAGAAGGGTTGGCTTTCTGTATGCCGCCATGGGGGGTATAAAAGCTTTGTGTTGAGGTTTCACGGGGCCGTTTGCCCGTGAACAGCTCGTTCTGTGGGTAAGCCCACCAGCTGGTGTAATCAATAAATCTTTGACTTCATCTGAGCAGGAAAGTTGTTGCGTGATTCCTCATCCTTGCGCCCGCACGTCTACGCCGCCGTTTTGGGTAAGAGGTAACTTGCCACTTGGAGTTCCATAACTCCCAATTTGCTGCTACACTACCTCTCAGGCCCCTTCTACACTGTCCTTCTATCCCAGGATCTGATCCCAGGTTATCTGCTTTAAACTGGATTATATTAGTCTATACTGCAGATAATCTGGGATAAGAAGATAATCTGAGATCAGATCCTGGGATATTGGGCAGTGTAGAAGGGTTCTCAGAAACCCCAGAACAAGAAAAAGGAAGAAATGTGAATGAAAGTAAGTGATGATCACTTTGGCATGGTGTTGACCACTGAAAGAAAGGGCAGAGAAGTAAATAATGACCGCCACTCGGTGCAGCCACCAATCACTATTGTAGTATAATGTCTTGTTTCAAAAATTGGTAAGATGGTTGTGTACCGGTAAATGTCAACAGTAACATTAAATGTTTATTTCATATAGCTACTGTCTTTAGCCATCTCTGCCAAATAGTGGTGGTGCTTTACCAAACTATGTTAGAACATGTAAAAATCAGTTGGTGAGTGTGTTAACTGAAAATTCAAAGCATGAAGCTGATTGGTTGGGCCATGCCCAACAGGCTAGCTGAGCCTGGGAGTTTTGGCAACAGTTACATGTTTAGGCTGCTAGCTATGCAGGAGCTTACAGAGAGACAGAGCAGGTTTTTGCTTTTGAGCTGTTGGAATGGGGTCTTCCACATGGACACCTTAGGACCATTTGAATATCTCTCAAAGGACATTGTGTGAGTCAGTTGAACTGTTCACATGACTGTATAGATGTTCATCTGCATTTTGAAGAGTAAACTTTCTGTTCTTTTCTGATCATCTGTGTGGCATATATATTTTCTGGCAAGACAGTGTGTGGACTGGTAAAAGCATGAACTATATGTGATTTTCATTCCGCCACAAACGATAGCTCCCATGATTCCATAGCATTGAACCATAATGTGGCGTCAAACTGCAGTAATTCCACAGTGTAGATGCACCCAGGAGAGCATGATAAACTGAATATGCTCTTCTTTCCCCCTATCATTTGTAAACCATCGGGAAGAGTAATGTTTCTCTTTCTCCTGCTGTATCGCTCAAACAGATCAGGCGGAGGAACACTACTTCTCTTTTCAGAGAGTTGCACCTTACAGTTCCTTTTTGATCGCAGTCCCTTTCCTTGTTTGTCTACTTGTAGTGCTGGTAATTCAAAACAGGATGTCTCCACCAGAGACAGCTCAGATTTTTTAAAATTAATTTCTTTATTGAAGGTTTCTTTTTAACACATATAATAAAAGTAAGATAGAACATAAAGATAAGAAAGGGTAGAGCCATGGAGTAGAAGGGACGAAAACATAAAGAGGGTAAAGGGGGTGAGGGTTGGGGGGGGGGTTAGGGGAGGGATGGGTGGTGGGGGGAAGGGGGTTAAGATAGAGGAACTCGAAACATATAGTGGTTGACTCCCAGTCCAGTTGCAGGGTAAACAAAATCTTGAATTCGACTCAAAACTGATTCTTTCGTCACCTCCTCTTCTCACAAAGGGGGATTTTAGACTCCTTTTCTCTCTTTGTTGACTTTCCCTTCAAGATTGACTGCTTTTAAATATGTCATTAATTGTTTCCAGTTAATCCAACTTTCCGGTTTTGGTCTGTCACTCTGTTTTTGAGAATGTCCAGATCCATTATTTATTTCATTTATTTATTTATTTCAGGATTTTACCCCGCTCTTCTCAACCCCCGAGGGGGGACTCAGAGCGGCTTACAGTACGGCACAATTCGATGCCACATCATACAGTATAAAACCCCAAAACCCCACAACAATTAAAATACATTAAAACAACATTAAAATACAGTTCCATCAACAACACACACAGTCATTCCAAGTTAAAACAATATTCACTCCATAAAAACATTGGCCCTCTTCATCCATTCCATTATCTCCCTCAGTCTGACTAGCCAGTCCTCGATCTTCGGCGTGGTGCTGCTTTTCCAATTTTTTGCTATCTCTATTCGCGCCGTGGCGGCCAAGTAGAAGAGGATCTTATCATCATTGCGTTGAATTTCAAAGTTCATTAAGTTCAGCAAATAATAATCGGGCTTAAAGTCCAGACTCAAATTGAGAATTATTTATATTTTATTTATTTATTTATTATTTCGGGATTTTACCCCGCTCTTCTCAACCCCCAAGGGGGGACTCAGAGCGGCTTACACATAATAACAATATAAAACCCCAAAACCCTTCAACAATTAAAATACATGAAAAATACATTAAAATACAACTACATCAGCACCATACACATTCACTCTGGATTAAAACAATGTTCAGTCCATAAAAACATTGGTCATAATCATCCACTTTCATAAAAACCAATCTAAAATGCTGCCTTGTGCTGGTGTACGAATGCCTGGTCCCACAGCCAGGATTTTACTTTTTTTTCCTGAAGGCCAGGAGGGATGTGGTGGATCGTACATCAATAGGAAGCGCATTCCACAGGCGGGGAGCCACCACCGAGAAGGCCCTATCCCTCGTCCCCACCAGCCTCATCTGAGACGTAGGCGGGAGCGAGAGCAGGGCCTCCCCGGATGATCTTAGATTACGAGGTGGGACATAGCGGCTGATGCGTTCGGACAAGTAAGCTGGGCCAGAACCGTATAGAGCTTTAAAGGTCAAAACCAGCACTTTGAATTGAGCCCGAATGGACAGGCAGCCAGTGGAGCTGACACAACAGGGGTGGTATGCTCCTGTATGTAGCTCCGTTAGCAATCTGGCTGCCGCCCGCTGGACTAATTGCAATTTCCGAACTGTCTTCAAAGGCAGCCCCACGTAGAGTGCGTTGCAGTAATCTATTCGGGATGTGACCAGAGCGTGGACGACCGTAGCCAGATCAGACTTCCCAAGGTACGGGCGCAGCTGGCGCACGAGTCTTAACTGTGCAAAAGCTCCCCCGGCCACCGCTGAGACCTGGGGTTCCAGGCTCAGCGATGAATCCAGGATCACTCCCAAGCTGCGAACCTGCGTCTTCAGGGGAGTGTAACCCCATCCAACACAGGCTGTAACCCTATGCCCTGTTCGGCCTTTCGACTGACTAGGAGGACCTCTGTCTTGTCTGGATTTAGTTTCAATTTGCTAGCCCTCATCCAGTCTGACACAGCAGCCAGGCATCGGTTCAAGGTCTGGACAGCCTCCTTGGTGACAGGTGGGAAGGAGTGACAGATCTGGACGTCATCTGCGTACAGATAACACCTGACTCCGAAACTCCGAATGATCTCTCCCAGCGGTTTCATGTAGATGTTAAACAACATCGGGGACAGAACTGAACCCTGAGGGACTCCACACGACAACGGTTGTGGAGCCGAACAGGTGTCACCCAATGACACCTTCTGGGTACGACCTTCCAGGAAGGATTGGAGCCACTGCAGAGCAGTACCGCCAAGCCCCATGTCTGCAAGGCGACCCAGAAGGATACCGTGGTCAACGGTATCGAAAGCCGCTGAGAGGTCCAGCAGAACCAACAGGGACACACTCCCCTGTCGAATTTTGACTACATGGGAGTGGACTGCCCTCCAAAAGGCTTGATCTTCTTACAGGTCCACCAGCAGTGGAGGAAGGTTCCTCTTCTTTCTCCGCACTTCCAGCAGTTGTCTTTTAAGTTTTTATAACACTTTGCCAGGCGAACTGGGATATGGTACCAGTGATAAAACATCTTATACCAATTTTCACTAATATTGGTAAAGGCCGAATACTTTAGTTTTCCTTTCCATATCCCTTCCCAATCTTTATGGAGTATGGAGTGTCCCAGTTCCTGGGCCCATCTCACCATGGTCTCTTTGATGGTTTCCTCCTCCGTCTCCCATTCGAGGAGCTTGTTATATAGCACTGATATTACCTTTTTGTCTGATTTCATTTTTCTGTCCCATATTGCCTCTTGGACGCTGAAGTCTTTCTGTGCATCTATCTTAAATTGCTCTTTCACTTGTGCATATTGAAACCAGGTGAGTTCCATCTCCTGTTCTCGAAGGCATTCCGGTGTTTTTAATTGCCATCCCTTGGAGGTTTTTTGGGTGAGTTGTTTATAGGTGTACCACTTTCTTGCTGGGATCTCCTTAAAATGTTTTGCCTCTAGTGGCGAAACCAGTAAATAGGTGCTGTATTACAACAAACGGAATAGGTAAACGCAACACCACGATATAATGAATAACACAGATATATTTTATCGCATTCAAAAGGACTCAATGGTCAAGAGTGTCAGAAATCAAAGTTGTAAGTTCATTCTCAACATAATCACATATTTTTTAAAGGGGCAATGCCCTATCTGCTATATAATGAACATAAAAAGCATAAACAGCATATACGAGCTGCTAACTCACACAGGCGTGAGTTGAGACGTAGCTGGAAGGAAAAAGCTCCTCCGTCATCAAAAAGGACACAGAACCCAGAAGCCCTCCAGGCGCAATACAAATCAAGGTATTAGCATTATTAAAGTGCCAGAAAACAATAATAGAATGCACAATATTAGCAATCACTGGGAGGCTTGCAAAGCGGTCAACGAATAGTTATATTCTGCGCGCCGTTTCTCCCGAAGGGGCCTTTCAGGACTGTGGGCGTGGTCAATACGGGGATTCTGGAGGGCGTCCAACAGCAGGAGTAACACTATAGCATTAACAAATACAGGCAATGTAACATCAATGCAATACAGTGTATGGTAGTAATAACAGCAAAGGTAAGCAAGGAAATCTATACAATACATGCAAAAACATCTAAGAAGGAGATAGGAGGTACATACCATCACATATGGGAGCAGAGGGGCACCGCATAATGCTGTCGATATCAGCGGATATCGGGCTCAAAACACAATTCAAAGGGAACCACAGTTAACAGAGGAGACCAGGTGATCTTAGATTAGCAATTCACTGATGGCCAGCTGGTCATTAAGCCCTTAGGATTCCTCACAATGTAAATACTGTCCACTTATTTTCTAGTTGCAGGAGTAGTTTTTTTTTACATTTTGGTGGGGGAGGGGCGAGCTTTCTCCAGGACCATAACACGGAAGTCTTCAAAATGATGGTTTTGGCTTTGAAGTGAGCGTAAAGTACAGAATTATCATATCCTGTTCTAAAGCGTGATCTGTGCTCGCAAATTCTTGTCCGGAGTTCCCTGGAAATCCCAACATAAAGTCCCACGCACTACAACTCTAAACAATATACAATATTTTTGGAATTGCAGGTGGCCCAAGTATTGATCTTAAATGTTCTATTGTTGTAAGGACTGCTAATGAAGGTGGAGGAGAAATGTGTTTCAAACACTACATTTTCCACATTTTTGTACCATTAGAAGAAGGGTGAAAGGGGATCTAAGGAAGGTCCTTGGTGTGTACCAGTAAATCTTTAAGATTTTGGGATCTTTTAAAGGCAATGAGAGGAGGTTTCTCCAATCCAGGTATTGTGTCGATGAGAGGCCAGAAATCCCCTTGACAATTTTTTGATAATGTGTGAGTGGGGGACAAAGTGAGGGGCCAAATGATGTTGTTAGGGGGTTGGAGCAGTAGTGAGCAGCTGCTCTCTGGGTATGTTGCTGACTTTTCTAAGAGCTGTATTCAAGACTTTATTGGGGTAACCTCTGGATCTCAAATTATTTATAAAGATATTTGCATCTTGGTCAAAATGATGAGGAGAGATGAATTTCTTTTCAACCTCAGGGAGTGAAGAGTAAGGTAAATTATCTTTGAGAGGAAAGGATGGAATGAGGAATAATGTAATAAGGAATTAGTGTTGGTGGATTTTGAATAATTCTTTACTTTGGGATGCCCTGGTGGACAAAGATGGAAACGTCTAGAAAATTAACACATTCATGGCTACATTGGAAAAGTAAATTTTAAATTGGGGTGCCAGGAATTGCACCAATCCTTAAACTTCTCAATGTCATTCCTCCCATCAAAAATAATAATTACATCATCAATATACCTAAAAAAATATTTAATCTGTCTCGAAAACTCCTTATGAGTATTAGAGGTAAGAAAAACATCTTCCACTGACCCTACAAACAGATTGGCGACCGTAGGTGCCAGAGATTGGCCCATGGAAATGCCCCCTATCTGCAAAAATATTTGTCCCTAAAGGAAAATAATTATAATCAAAAACTAGGTCGATTAAATCCAGCAAGTAAGCTGAGGATGGGAGATGCGGTACAGGACGCGCATCAAGGGTATTGTGTAGGACATGTCTGGCCTCATTTAAAGGAATGTTCGTATATAACGAAGCAATATCGGCAGAAATCAAAATATCAGTGGCAGAAACAGGAATTCCCTCCAATTTATTTATCAGATCTCTGGTATCCTGAATATATGTGGGCAATTTGTGCACAAAAGGTTGAAGAATGGTATCTAAAAAAATTCCAATAGGTTGTAGTAGGCTGTTAGTAGCCGCTACAATGGGTCTACCAACGGGGGGCCTGGTGGGCTTATGAATCTTTGGTAATAAGTAAAAATGAGGGATGGAAGGATGTTGATTGAACAAAAAATCAGCTTCTTTATTGGTAAGTTGCCCATTGAGTAGTCCATCTTGGATAACATTCACAATGGTCCTGGGAGGGCTTCTGGGTTCTGTGTCCGCTTTTGATGACGGAGGAGCTTTTCCTTCCAGCTACGGCGTCTCAGCTCACTCCTGTGTGAGTTAGCAGCTCGTATATGCTGTTTATGCTTTTTATGTTCATTATAGCAGATAGGGCATTGCCCCTTTTAAAAATATATGTGATTATGTTGAGAATGAACTTACAACTTTGATTTCTGACACTCTTGACCATTGAGTCCTTTTGAATGCGATAAAATATATCTGTGTTATTCATTATATCGTGGTGTTGCGTTTACCTATTCCATCTAGTGGCGAAACCCACATTGGCGTCTTAGAATAGAAGCGAGGTTTATACTTCCTCCAGACTTTGATGAGGGCCGCCCTTAGATAATGATCTGTAAAATTCTTCTCAATAATTGCTCTATCGTGCCAAAGATAGGCATGCCATCCTACGCCGCCACGTCGAGGCCTTCCACTAAAGAGCCCTATTCTTCTTCAGGTGCCCAGTCTTTCCACCCAACCGAGGCTGCTGCTTCATAGTAAAGCTGCAGGTTGGGCAATGCTAGTCCCCCTCTTTCTTGTCGCATAATACTTTGTATTTTATCCTGGCTTTTTGGCCTCCCCAAATGAATTTAAGGATATCTGTTTTCCAGGACCTAAAGCAATGATCAGTTCGTATTACCAGAATATTCTGAAATAAAAACATCATTCTGGGGAGTACCCCCATTTTAATGGCTGAGATCCTGCCCATCAGGTTTAGATTGAGAAGCTTCCAACTCTCTAGTTTCATCTTGATACTCTCCCAGGTTTTTTTTCATAGTTGTTTTTAATAACTGGTTGTTGTTAAGCTGTTAAAAATCCCGAGATATTTGACTTTTTAGCAGTCTCATATTTAGAAATTTCTTGAGTTGTTTCCTTCTCACTGCTTGATATTCTTTGTTAAAATTTTTGTCTTCTCCTTGTTGATTTTAAAGCCTGCCACTGCACCGATTCTGTGATCTTCTTTGACCACTTGACTATCGTTTCAAGTGGGTTTTCCAATATACACGATGTCGTCGGCGAAGGCTTTATTTTAAATTCTTCCTTCCTGACGCTGAGACCTCTTAATCGCCATCCGCTCTAATTGTTGCAAGGAGCGTTTCAAAGTCATAATGAATAGGAGAGGCGACAACGGGGCATCCTTGCCTAGTGCCCTTTGTATATTAATCTCTCCTGCCGATTCACCATTTATTAAAAGATCCGACTGCCTCTCGAATATATAGCCTGAATGGCGTTCTTGAAATTAAAGCCCATATCCTTCTCAACAATCAGTTGTTTAAAAAAAAACCCAGTTGGTGTTGTCGAACGCCTTTTCTGCGTCGACAAATAGGAGTCCTACCTCTGTCTGGGGGTTCTTCTCACAAACCTCTATAATATTGACCATCGCTCTGATGTTATCTTTTAGGTATCTGCCGGGCAGAAAACCCGCCTGATCTTCATGAATAGTCTCCTTAACAAGTTTTTTTAGTCTGTTGGCGATCACCAAGGTGAAGAGCTTATAGTCATTATTGAGAAGGGATATTGGTCTATAATTCTTAACCAAGTGGGGATCTGTTCCTTCTTTATGGATGAAGGTTATGTGAGCTTTTTTCCAGGAGTCCGGAATTGTCGCCTTACTCAGAGCATTGTTCATTATTATTTTCAGATATGGAGTAACTTCTTCCTTAAAGAGTCTGTAGTATACGGCCGTCAGGCCATCGGGTCATGGTGCTTTATTTCGGGGCAGTTTCTTTATGGCCTCCCGTATTTCTCCTTCTCCTATTGGACGATTAAGATCTTCTCTTTGTGAGTCCGTTATTTTATCCTTATTATGCGTAGACACAGCTCAGATTTGATTGGGGAAATGACGTTGTAGCAATGGACACTTAACTCTTCCCTCACACAACTGCAAAGAAGGAGACAATCCTCCAACACAGCACATTTCACTAGAGTCCTATTGATGCAGCCTAGAATTGCTTTTAAAGCAGTGGTTCTCAACCTTCCTAATGTCGCGACCCCTTAATACAGTTCCTCACTTTGTGGTGACCCCCAACAATAAAATTATTTTAGTTGCTACTTCATAATTGCAATTTTGCTACTGTTATGAATACCGCGTTTCCCCGAAAGTAAGACACCCCCGATTGTAAGACGTATCGGGGGTGTCAGGGGGGTGAGCTAATGTAAGCCGTACCCCGAAAATAAGACGTACCCCGGCCGCGCGTCACTCAGTCCCGCCTCCTCCTTGGTCCCCTCCTCCTCCGCCGCCTCCTCCGCCCGTCGCCGCCTACCTCTGCCTCCGCCGCCTCCGCCGCTTCCCTCGCCGCCGCCCGCCCCGCCTCCACCTACCTCCGCTGCCACTTCCCTCCGCCGCCGCCCGCCTACTCCCTACCTCCGCGCCGCTTCCCTCTGCCGCCGCCCGCCTCCGCCTACCTCTGCCGCGCTTCCCTCCGCGCCCGCTTCCCCGCCGCCCGCTTCCCTCGCCGCCGCCTGGCCGGCCCCATGCCTGCGCCAGGCGCCTAAATCAGCGCGCCAGGGCGCCCTATGTCAGCGCGCGCGGGCAATAGGACCAGCGCGCCTGACGAGGTGCCTCTGGGCGCGCTGACGCAGGCGCTCCTGGCGCGCTGACGTAGGCGCTCTGGCACGCTGACGTAGGCGCTCCTGGCGCAAGCGTGGGGAGGGAAGCTGCGGCGGAGGAAGAAGCGGCGGAGGGAGGCGGCGGCGAGCGGGAGGCGGCGGCGAGGGAGGAGGAGAGGCGGGACCGAGGAGGAGGCGGCCAGGGGAAAGGCTTACTTTCGGGGCAGGTACCGTCGGCTAATGTAAGCCGTACCCAAAGTAAGCCGTAGTGGGGATTTTGGGGGTCAAAGAAAGTAAGACGCTGTCTTACTTTCGGGAAAACACGGTAGGAATGTAAATATCTGATATGCAGGATGTACTTTCATTCACTGGACCAAATTTGGCACAAATACCCGATATGCCAAGATTTTAACACTGGTGGGTTTTGGGGGGGGGTGTGCTTTTGTCATTTGGGAGTTGTAGTTGCTGAGAGTTATAGTTAACCTACAATCAAAGAGCATCTTGAATTCCACCAACAATGAAATTGAACCAAACTTGGCACACAGACCTCCCGTGACCAACAGAAAATACTGGAAGGGTTTGGTGGGCATCGACCTTGAGTTTTGGAGTTGCAGTTCACCTACATCCAGAGAGCACTGTGGACTCAAACAATGATAGGTCTGGACCACACTTGGCACAAATACTCAATATGCCCAAATGTGAACACTGGTGGAGTTTGGGGAAAATAGACCTTTACATTTGGGAGTTGTAGTTGCTGGGATGTATAGTTCATCTACAATCAAAGAGCATTCTGAACAACAATAGAATTGGGCCAAACTTCCCACACAGAACCCCCATGGCCAACAGAAAATACTGTGTTTTCTGATGGTCTTTGGCAACTCCTCTGACATCCCATTGCAGCCCCCCCCCAGGGGTCCTGACCCCCAAGTTGAGAAACACTGGTATAGATGCTGCTACTATTTCCTATAAGACTTTGGTTTAGTGGGTGTTGCCATAATTGTAGGTATCCTGCTTGAGTTTTGTATGGTCTAGTATTGGCCAACCTTCAGAAGGAGCTTACCTTTCCTTCCTTGTATTGCAGCTAAACCAGTCGTTAAGGTGGTCACTTTGCCACCAGAGGACAAGAATTTCAGTGCAGCTGAATGCCTAGTGAGCAGTTTTTACCCGGAGACAATTCACATAGACTGGCTGCAAAATGGGATGCAAGAGGAGACACTCAAGTCTCAGCCAAAGATCATGCCAAATGGGACATTCTCTATTAAGGTCCTTGTCCTACAGAAGACGGGTGATAAAAGCAACTTTACCTGCCAGGTACAACATGAGTCTTTGGATGAACCACTGAAGAAAAACGTCACCTGGCTGCCAAAAGGTGAGGGGGACAGTGTTACTCACCACACAACCGTGTCTTCCCAAAGTCCAGGGAAGGAACAGACCACCCAATCATCCTGCCCTACTGCTGTCTCTCTGTGTCCAACAGATCCAACTGCTTCAGAGACGTCTGCATCTATTCTTCCTTGGATATTTGGAATTATTGGACTCATTGTTGGGCTTGCTGTAGGAGCTATAGCAGCAATAATCTATATATATAATTTTGGTGAGTCCGTTTAATGTCGTATATAGACAAAGAAACTATGGCTCGTAGCACCAAACTTGGCAGCCTACTGGACCATTACACTCGCTACAGACAACAGCAAAAAAAACCCGACCTACATACCTCCCAGCACCCCAAAAACGATCCCCAAAAATTGCCAACCTGGCTGCCGCTGCCAGCGCGAACGTTTAGAACGTTCGCACACATGGCAGCCAGAGCGCCTCCGCCTCCTCAGGAAGAGCGGCGGCGGGGGACCTGGAAGGAGGGGAAACCGGCTCCTCCCCCAGCCTCCTCCCACTTCCTTCCGCACCCCTCGCCGCCGCCGGCCCCGGCAGCTTCCCTCCCACCTCCGCCAGGATCGGACCCCGGTCGCCTCCTCAGGAAGAGCGGCGGCGGGGGACCTGGAAGGAGGAGGGGAACCGCTCCCCTCCCCCAGCCCCTCCCACCTCCTTCCGCACCCCCACCCCCGCCTCCTTCCGCCCCCCCCACCCCTCCGCCGCCTCAAGCCAGAAGCTTCCACCCACCCGCCAGGATCGGGACCCCCGGTTCTCTCCCCGATCCCTGAGGAGGCAGGAGGGAAGCTTTTCAGGCACCTCTTTTCCCTCCTCTCCCCGCCCCACCACCACCTCCAAAACACCCTCCCACCCCGACTCCCCTCACCCCGCCCCTCCTCCTCCTCCCACCCCACCCGCGCCCCGACTCCTTACCTGCCGCATCCCTCGCCGCCCGGTTCCAAAGCCTGGCGGGGGCCGGGCAGGAGGCGGGACACGCCCCACCTCCCTAGCCCCTCCCACCTCCTCCCCCTCCCCGCCGCCCGGTTCAAGCCTGGCGGGAGGGGCGGGCAGGAGGCGGGACATCCCTCTCCCCTCCCTATCCCCTCCCACCTCCTCCCGCGCTCCTCCCCCCCGCCCGGTTCCGAAGCCAGGCGGGAAGGGGCGGGGCAGGAGGCGGGACATCCTCTCCCTCCCTAGCCCCTCCCACCTCCTCCCGCTCCCCCGCCGCCCGGTTCCGAAGCCTGGCGGGAAGGGGCGGGGCAGGAGGCGGACATCCCTCTCCCTCCCTAGCCCCTCCCACCTCCTCGCGCTCCTCCCGCCGCCCGGTTCCAAGCCTGGCGGGAGGGCGCGGCAGGAAACGGGACATCCCTCCCTCCCTAGCCCCTCCCACCTCCTCCTTCCGCTCCTCCCCGCCGCCCGGTTCCGAAGCCTGGCAGGAGGGGCGGGGCAGGAGGCGGACATCCCTCCCCTCCCTGGCCCTCCCTCCTGGGTCCAGCCGCGGCCCCCTCGGGCTGGCAGCCCCTCGACAACGCTGGGGCGCTTAGAGGAAGCACACAGGAGCCAGGAACGCGGCGCCCCGCGTCCCCATCTCGGGAGCAGCTCTGGGCGCCGAACTACACTTCCCAAAGGCCACGCTGGGCTACTCCGGCGGAGGTTTCTGGGAACTGTAGTTTGGCACCCCGGCTGTTCCGGGATGGGATGGCGGGCGGCGCCGCTCCTGGCTCCTGTGCTCCTCTAGGCGTCCTCCAGCGCTGTCGAGGGGCTCTCAGCCCCGGGACTGCGGCTGGACCCAGGAGGTGTGGCCGGTGTTGTGGCTGGCTCTTCAGCGCCTCCTCGCTCGCTTCCCAGGTGGTCCCGGTGGCGCCGAGCAGGCCAGGGCCGGAAACGGCAAGGAGACGGGCGAGGAGGCCGAGGCGGCAGAGGAGGAGGGGGCCACGACCCCGGCCGCACCACCCGGGCGGAGAGAGAGACGGTGAGTGATAGAGAGAGAGTGAGAAAGACAGAGGGGGGGGGGGGGTTTGAAAGACTGAGAGAGAAAGAGAGAGGAATATAAAGAGGGGGGAAATGAGAGAGAGAGTGAGAGGGTATGAGAGAGGGGGGGGAATTAGAGACTAAGACAGAGAGAAGGGGAGTGAGAGTGAGAGAGAGGGGGAAATATAGAGGGAGGAAGGGATTGATAGATAGGGATAGAGAGAGTGAGTGATAGATAGAGAAAGATTGGGTGATACAGACTGAGTGAGTACAGAGAGATAGACACAGAGAAAGCAAGTGATAGAGTGTGTGATGGAGAATAATATACAGAGAGACAGACAGTGATAGGTAAGGATAGAGATAGAGAGAGAGACAGACACAGGAAGTTACAGAGAGAGAGGTAGATAAGGAGAGAGAAAGAGAGACACAGAGAGAGATAGACTGAGATACACAGAGAGAGAGAGAGAGACATGGCACACAGAACCCCAACCATGCATGATGGGACTTGAAGTACCACCATGGAAAATGGGATTTGTAGTACTTCAAAACCCATCATTCCCCACAGACCACTGTGGCCCAGAACCAAGACCAATAAAGACCCAACTTGGCACACCATGCCCCCATGACCCACACTCCATCCAACTGCAGTTCAGAGGAGGGCACACCGTGGATGATAGGACTTCCTCGCATCTCCTAAAAAGGGCACAGCAACGCGTGCCGGGTACAGCTAGTCTACTATAAAAAGAAAGGTGAGCCTGCACTTTTAGGTGGATGGGATTATGAAAGTATTCGTGAAATTCGGCAAATACTTGTCTTAGATTGGGGTAGACAAAATTAAATCCTTGAGTCACAAAGCAATTCACTAATGATTGGAAAAATGTCTAATAGGGGATACAATACAATGCTGCTTTTAAAAATGTTTACAGACTTTTTATTTTAAAAAAAATAGCATTTCAAATAGGATTGCTTATTTGGTGTTATTAGCTTCCTTCAATTCCATATTGAAATAAAGCAAGTAATTAAATAAATAATCAGCTGATTCTGACCTTTACCCTCCCTTTTCTGCCTCTGAATTCCAGAACTAGCAATATACCTTTTGAATAGGTGGCATAAGGACCCTGCATTAATGTATTTTTTTAAAAAAATTCCAAACCAGATATTTGAGTCACTTGCAGGTATTTAGGTAATTCATGTGGCTCCTGGTGTGTCCTGGGGTCAGAAACATGGCTCCCAGACCTGCTCCAGTCAACTACTACTACCCCAGATGGCCTTCAGTGGCCTTCTACCTGTTTCATGCTGGGTGAATACTGTTAGTTGGGGGCTGCAGACTAGTCGCCTCTATCACATGAGAGCTTCTGTTGCCTGAATTCCATGTATGTGTCTGTTCCAATGTGGTATAATAGGCTGCATCTACATTGCCATATAATTAAGTTTCATAATACAGTACCTTGGGAACTCTGACTTGACCACAGTGATCCAAGCTCTTGTTACATCTTGTTCAGATTACTGCAACGCGCTCGACGTGGGGCTGCCTTTGAAGACTGTTCAGAAGTTTCAACTAGTCCAACGATTGGCAGTCAGATTGCTCACTGGAGCTGCATACCACCCCCTGTTATTTCAGCTTTAGTAGCTGCCAATTTGCTACCGAGCACAATTCAAAGTGCTGGTCTTGGCCTATAAAGCCCTAAATGGTTCTGGCCCAGCTTACTTGTCTGATTGTATCTCCCTCTATGACCCACCTTGGAGATTAATATTATCAGGAGAGGCCCTGCTCTCGATCCCACAATTCTCGCAAGCGAGGCTGGTGGGGACGAGAGACAGGGCCTTCTTAGTGGTGGCCCCATGGCTGTGGAACACCCTCCCTAATGAAATCAGATCAGCCCCCTCCCTCCTGTCCTTTAGGGGGGGGGACTTAAAACTTGGTTGTGGGACCAAGCATTTGAGCAGGAGACACAACACTAAGAATGGGAACGACTTATTGGTCTGACTTGGATTATGACTTGAACTTGCATAATTTTAATTGGATGTTTTTATATGTGATACTTTAATGATTGATTTTAATGTAAATTGTTGTTATAATTGTCTTGGTTTGGCATCTAATGGTTGTCGATTGTAAGGCTGCCCTGAGTTGTCATCCCCCCTCCCTCCGGGGATGAAAGGGACAGGATATAATTGTACGAAATAGATAAATAACTGCATTGAATTGTATTATGTGGCAACGTAGATGGGGCCACAGGTGTCATGGGTACCAGGATAGTCAGCCCTTCAGACTTGGAGGTGTTAGGAGCACAGAACTCCTGCAAAAGTGAAAAACTGCAAATAAAAAATGCTTTTTTATAAACTTGTAAGAACTCTAGGGATTTACAGATTCACCAGCACACATCTTTAGTCAGCCTCTTTCAAAATCTCATTGGAGGATGTAAAGAAGTGTTCCATAGAGTTGCACTGGAAGACCTAGAGATTTGTAAGGTTAAAGGTAAAGGTTTCTTCCTGACATTAAGTCCAGTCATGTCCGACTGGGGGTTGGTGCTCATCCTCATTTCTAAGATGAAGAGCCAGTGTTATCTGTAGACACCTGCAAAGTCATGTGGCCGGCATGACTGCATGTAGCACTGTTACCTTCCTGCCAGAGCGATACCTATTGATCTACTCACATTTGCATATTTTCAAACTGCTAGGTTGGCAGAAGCTGGGGCTGACAGTGGGAGCTCATGCCACTCTCCGGATTCGAACCTGCAACCTTTCAGTCAACAAGTTCAGCAGCTCATATTTATTATTTATTTATTTCTACCCCACTTCTTCTCAACCCCCGAGGGGGGGACTCAGAGCGGCCTAACAACGGCAACAATTAGATGCCAAAAACTAATAAAACAATACAATTCATATAACTTACACATAAGCAATAACAGACCGTTATGGCCGGGCCAGATGTGAAATATTAAAATTTTAAAATAAATAGACACTGGATGAAGTCTTTGAACAAGAGCAAGCAGTGATAGTGTGGTCCAGAAACCAGTTATGATGAGAAAGGAGGGCTGAAATAATAGAGGTAATCAAAGATTGAAGTTCAGGAACTCTTTGTTGATTCTTTCTCTCTCTGTTCGCAGCCAAACACACAACATCTCCAGGACAAGAAAGGAAAACTCTCCTTGCAAAACCCAAGGATTGTGAGCAGGGCGCTTCAGAGGGCAAGATAGAAAAGACTGGTCACACCAAGGACCACCCTGAGCAGGATAACAAAGAGGGCCATAAGAATATGTCAGAAGTCAAGACAGAAGAAGAACCTCATGACTCTGTTTCAGAACTCTAGGAGCAAACAGAAGAATTGGGACTGAAATCTAAGAGCAAACAGAAGAAAGACCCTGAAATCTCAGAACAGGGGATGGTCCTGCCTTGGCAAGTAGAGGACCTGTTGGAGGAAAGAACTAGTCAAAAAGAAAACTCACCGTCTTAATTATAGGGAAGAAAAAAAGAAAATACTTAGCGGGGGGGACTTTTGGTTAGGCTTTTGAAGAACCACAACTCCACTCTCCACGACAGCTCTTGGGGTAGGGTGTGGGGCAGGGGGCCTCATAAGTGGTGAGGTGGGAGGGGAGATAATGAGACCGGGCAACGCACAGACCCCTGCCTTCAAGCTGATCTGACCTGCAGCAGGGAGTTCCGCAGTTCCTGGATGTCCGATTGGGCTAGCATCGGTGGGAATGTGACATCAGCAACAGCCTCAATTAAAAAGCCTGCTCTCCGCCTTGCTTTCTTCCCCATACCCTAACATTGTAACAAATCCCCCAATCTTCTAATTGTAACTTTTTCATCTCCATAGTGATACATTGGGTCTATTTACTGCCTCTGACACTCTATAGCAGGGGTAGGGAACCTATGGCTCGGGAGCCAGATGTGGCTCTTTTCATGATTGCCTCTGGCTCTCCCTCTTCCTTCCTTTCTCTCCCTTCACCATTTCCTTCTCCTTCTCTCCTTCCTTTTCCCTCCCTCTCTCCCCTTCCTTCTTTCCTCCATTCTCCCTCTTCCTTCCTTTCTCTCCCTTCACCCTTTCCTTCTCTTCTTCATTTTCCCTCTCTCCTTCCTTCTTTCCTCCATTCTCCCTCTTCCTTCCTTTCTCTCCCTTCACCCTTTCCTTCTCTTCTTCATTTTCCCTCTCCCCTTCCTTCTTTCCTCCATTCTTCCTCTTCTATTCTTTCCCCCAAGTCTTCCTTTCCTTCTCCTTCCTTTCTTTTCACTCCCCCTCTCTCCCCTTCTCTTTTCTTCTTTTCCCTTCATTATTTTACTTTTTCCTCACTCCCTTTCCTTTCTTTTCCCCACCCTTTCCTTTCCTCCCTTCACATTTCCTTCTTTCTTTTCCCCTCCTTGTCTCTCTCCTGCTTTTCTTCTTCCTTTTCCATAGTTCGTTCTTCTTTTCTTTCTTCCTCTCCCTCCTTTATTTCCTTCTATCTTTCTTTCCTCCTTCCTTCCGTCTTCCTTCCCAGAGTCCTGAGCATGCCTTTTTCAGAGCCAGGTCTGAAGTCTCTCGTCATTTTGCCGGGGGAATCCTTTTCTCATAGTATGTACGTATATACTCACAATTAGTTGAATTCAGTCTTAAAATATATTATATATTACAGTATATGGCTCTCACTGAAATAAATTTCCAAATATTTTGCTTTTATGGCTCTCTGAGTCAAAAAGGTTCCTAACCCCTGCTCTATAGCATGAACTTTTCCTTTCCCAAGCCGCAGGTCGCTGCTGGCTCGCCCAGGATGCTCTTGCAGTGTCCCAGGGAGGCCGAAACTGCGTTTTTGATTTTTAAATAAATTACAACTGTACCCTTGGTTCTCTCCTGATAACGATAAATAATTGGAACCCTCAATACCCTTTCTTCCCCCTCCTACCCACAGTGCTCTCTAGGTGTAGGTGAACTACAACTGCCAAACTCAAGGTCAATTCCCAAGCAAACCCTTTCAGTACTTTCTGTTGGTAATGAGAGTTCAATATGCCAAGTTTGGTTCAATTCCATTGTTGCAAGAGTTCAGGATGCTCTTTGATTGTGTGTTAACTATAACTCCCAGAAACTGTAACTCCCAAATGTCAAGGTCTATTTTCGCCAAACTCCATCTCTGTTCATATTTGGGCATATTGAGTATTCATGCCAAGTTTGGTCCTGATCCAACATTGTTTGAGTCCACAGTGCTCTCTAG